>JARGYF010000027.1:0-694837 GCA_029203975.1 Mycena vitilis | reverse complement strand
CGGTGTGTACGCCGTTTGGTCCGGTGCAATGTCGGCGGAATGCTTGAAGAAATCCTTCTCGTACGCGCACTTGCCAATAGCAACGGTAGTTGGCGCGAGGAGAAAATTCTCGAGCTCAGCAAAGGTCGAAATGCGAGCGGGCCAGTCGGGGACGGGGTAATCGGGCATTTCGGTGTGCCTTTGACTGCATGATCGCTCATCTTATAAGGGATCGGGTAGGTGCCTTATATAAGGCGATATCTTATTCTGTATCTGGACACCTCGGCGAACCACCCCTCACTCAACCGACTCTCCTCCCTCATGATGTTCTACTTCACCATGAACCAGTCTGAATACGCTGTGCAGGTGTTTCAATGCACGACCCAGCCAAGTTTCTTGGAGATACAGAGCCTCGGACGCCGCAAACGTCCTGGATTGTTGGAGGCTTTGTTGCGCAGCATAAGTCCTCCTCGTATGTCCTTTCCTCTTCTTTCCTTTTCATTTCCATTTTATTCGCCGTCGATATCCTGACCTGAACCGTACAGCGCCAAAACGTGTCCTGCATATCCGCATGTCAGCTGAAGAAAGGCGGGAGCTGCTACATGCCATCGCAAACCTACGGATTCGCCTGGTGTCCGAGGCCGGTCTACGAATCCGCTTAATGTTGGCCGAGAAGACCATGAGCCCTAAATTCACCGTCACCAGCGTCACCGACCTTCACGTCCCCGAGCTCGCCTTTCACGCGTATCTAGGAGAGCAGAGCTGGGTTCCTCGATTGATGGCGTAGATTTCCCTGTTCGATCGCGATCGAGAGACTTAGACAAAATTTATATGGATTAATATTTTGCATCTGCCCCAGGGTATACGCCGTGTGATTCGACAAACGTGTGTCCGAGACGCCCGGGACTCCCGCGAATCTCCAAAGCGCCTTCGCCTCTTCCGAATTGAGTGCGTGTTAAAAGCCGCGCCGTACACCCTTCTCGCCATTCCATCTAATGTCCGTGCCCTTTTGCCCGATGCCCCACGGCCGCCGTGTTACAGAGCTACCACCCATGACCTGGGACCTCATCCGATATACAAGGGCTATGATACACCCAGGCCCAACGGTAGCGTTCTCGTACCCGCGTGTATACCCGCCCACTAACATTGACCAGAACACTAAAACGGTTAAAGCCTTGCTGCTGCCAGACGGCCGATACGTCGACGGTTGGGTTTGGGTTCGCGTACCTGTGCACCACGGACTGGACAGAGCTTTTGATGTCGACGAGGTGGACACGGACCTGTGGTTCGACGCGTGCCGAGGGACCGGGGAATCGACTTCGGACCTCACAAATCGCAGCTTCCAGATCGACAGATACCCATTGGACGAGCCGTGCGACCTTGAACACTCGTACACCGTTGTCGTTGCCTCGCAGCGTACGGACGGTCCCTTCATCTATCCCGTCAACATGAATCTCAAGCGTCTGATACCGGACTTGGACACGCCCTGGCGCGGTAACGTGCTGGTGTTCCGTCACGGCAAAACCAGCAATAAGGTGCTCGTCAACGTCGTGGAGAAAGATCTAACAGGCATAAAATGGATTCTGGGGACGTGAGTGCATTTCGCGATCCTGCAATCGAAACGCGTCCAAACGCAACTGGCCTGATTAGGATGTTCCGCAAGAAAATGATACGCGACGGCAGGGGGGACTCGGGCGATCGCGAGCGGACCGAGGTTGCCGAATGATCGGAGTCGGGTGTAGTCTACACTTTTGCGTACGATCGGTGATCGGAGGCTAAACAGGAATTGGTTCTCTGACTTTGTGCATGCATTTATTTCTCTTGTGATTCCTCGTTCTGCGGATGCCTTGAATTCGTCGAAGGTATATGAAGCTCGCTCATGGAACATCGGTTGACGCACGCTGCCCCACCCTGTCCGCACCATGCCCCCCTTGTCTTGTCGAACCCGGTCGAGTTCTCGCAAACCCCACACCTTCTGGTTAACTGGGGACCTCGTGCTTTACATGATGAGGTTTCTGAGCCTCATCACACTGATTCATTGGAGCCACGTCGACTCGCGGTCCCTGGCCTTCGTCAAGAAATACCTGAAGGGTCGCGTCTTGCGATACACGACGCCGTTTTTCACCAAAATTCCTCGGTCGCTCGATCCTCCTACATCTAACCCGATTCTCTTCCGCGCTTCTTTTCAGACCCTCGAGGTCGCGAAAAGCTGGATAGTGGGCTCGTTCGCGCTCAGCCGCAATGTCGGTACTGTCGGATCCAGGCTGTGCCCGCCACATCAACATCATACTCAGGCGAGACAGCTGGGGACATGGAGGACTTCCTTGTCCGCCAGCGGGGTTCGGCATCGTCTGTAGAGGGTGAGGCAACGGTCCTACGCTATGACGGGAGGACTTTGTCCTTCGGAGTTTCGGCACCCGAACATGGAGGTGCGGCTTTTTGCGGACAATGCGAGTACAAACGCGGCTGATGTTTGATGCCAGCACGTACTCGGTGATTATCAGACTGCGCTGTCCTCTACCTCGGTTCGCCTGTTTTCTCTGCGCGAGCACGGAACTGCTCGTGGCCATCGACCCTACGAACTCATCACACCGGTTGCATGAACGTGTCGGAAGCAGCAACACATCCAGTGCTTTAGGAGAAACATGCACTGGGACGGCAACTCACTGGTCGTCCCGCCGATACGGGAGGTGAACGTCCTGCGCCATTTGCCGCGTTCAATGGCGTTACAACGGTCGACGCCTCAACCGCGGCTTGGACGAGACCGTGCGGGCTGTCGTTGTCCCGGTGTCTGGAGATATGCCCAAGGCCTGGAGGTGTTGTTGCGCATATCAAGTGGGGGGGATGGACGACCTTGACGAATCGACGACCCCCGCACTAGTGGCGATAGGGAGAAGGCCGATTGACTTACCGCTTTGGTGTGATGTGCCGCAACTCTCGGTGCAAGAAGTCACCTCTGTACATGGCACACGGTTCCGACGAGACCACGAACTCGGATGAAAGTGAAGAGTAATTCTCAATTTAGTCGAGCCCGTGGTGTATATTTCACAATCAATTGATATTTCTCTTCTACTACATCGACCACGGACCACAATGATAGTGACTCGTTTCGACAACATTCTGGTCAACCGCATAGGGACGTAAAATTCAAGCACAGCACCCTGTACGTCCGTCCATATCACATAGTTGAACCAGCCGACGCCCCGATCTCCCAGCCCTTCTCGTCGATTTTTACAGCGAAGCTCTATGAGCAAACACAAACGGGCCTTGCTCCGTACCAGTGCCGCTACGCTTGGGGTTAGAAGTAGTATCCTCACCGGACGACCTTGACGTGACTTGGTGGATTCCCCCCGGCATACGCCCCGACGCGGCTGTTGTCGACCTTTCGTCTACAAGATTGAAGGTCACACACTGGCCCTTTGACTGTCCCACCCCATTGCCAAAAATCACTTCACAATCTGCGTGGCTTTGCAGATGGACCCTACAGACTCAACGACGGGAGACGACATCGACGACATCAACGACCTCTTTGCATCCGAGACGCTCGGTTGTATGGTACCCCTCAGAGGAAATGTCCTGGTCGTGAAGCACGGCGTTGGCGGAGAAAGCGTAACCAACGTGGTCCCCGCTGACGACACCCTAATCGACTCGATCGTCCGAAGGTAATTTGTCCTTTAACGGTGTCGCTGGTCGCTGACCGAACTGACCTGCAGCGTGATAAGTGAGGGTTTAGTCGGTTATCCCACATTGTAGAGCTACCTCGATACACATATATGTCTAAATCACTAGCCGCGCAACGTATCTTTCCCCAATGTCTGCACAAGTGTTCGAAAACCGCGAGTTCGCGCAGGAGGTTCTCTCACTATGCCACTTCAGACAATTCGTTAACCTCTCCCACCTCGACCGCTTTTGGAGGGCATGCGCGAAAGAGGTGTTTTTCTTCCGTGCCGTGGATCGCATCGCGGTCAATTTATGCTGGGCGCCGGGCACGCTGTGGGCGGACAAGGTTCGCCGAACGAAGCAACTCCTGCTGCTACTCGACGGTGAAAACGGGTGCCTTGTCGGGTCAGCCGTACAAGGCTTGCTCAACTTCAAGGCTGCTGACGAGGGGAAGAATGGCGAGACCAGAAACCGGGACCTAAACATCCTGGTCAATGCAGCCACCTTTCCAGCGGTCGCGCGGCTCTTGCGCTCTGAATTCGGCATGACTTGGTACGAAATATAAACAGGTTTATTGGGACGATCTACTGATATCCCGAAGGCAACGTGCAAGCCATACGGAACGCCCTGAATACGGGCAACACATATCTGCGTTATATAGATTCAGTGATGGTTCTGTGAGTAGTGTTCGTGTCCAGGAAACGGATGGCAGACTCAGCGCGGAAACCACAGGTCTGTCAAGTAACAGTGTCCTGCACAATCGCGCACACCGTCCTGCACGCCCTACTCGCCTCCAGGGCTACATGCCAGATGAATGCCCTGTGCCGGACGCACCTTGTTTCGTTCTACCCACACATGACGAGGAGGCGCATGGGGGTGTTGGCATGGGCCGCTGTGGCGCGCAGCATCGGGAACTTCAGTTTGTTTCATCGCCCCCAGCCGTTCGAACATCGCACAAAATTGCATGCTGATACGCGGAGGTTCGCCATGAGCTGTGGTTGGGCGTGCCCTAGATTATGGCGCCAGGTTGCTGGATTGAAAGGGGTGGGCGTGTACGCATGGGATGCGCCTTCTGAGGAAGTCCCGTTCGAACACGATCGGACGATCTGGAGGATAGGCAAGGCATGCGTAAATGAGCACTGCCCTAATCGGGGCCGACTCTGCTACATATAATTGATGTACTTGATGCGCATGACAATCCTGTGGAGTTTGCACTAACTTGCGCAGGACGAATGGATATCGCACCTCGTTACTTCTCTGTTCCTCCGGAGGTCGAAAACCTTTTCGTGGAAAACTCCGGCTTCCTTGGCTTGGTGTCCTACGCGCACGTCTGCTCGCAGTCTCGAGCAGTGGTGCGGGCCTTGCTCCTATTCAGATGCACCAACGTCGTTCTACCTTACATCGACGCCGTCGATGTGCCACTTCTCTGGAACGCGCTGAACAGCGGTCACGGTGGACTCACTGGTTCCGCACCTCTGTGGGTGACACAAGCGGCACCCGACTGGAGACCCCGAGATCTCAATGCCGTCGTTGCGTTGGGTGGAGGGACCGCGATCCGCAGATTTTTGCAGGCTCGGGGTTGGGTAGGACGCCCTATAAGTAGCCGTGTTCCTCGAGTCCTTTCCACGCGAAATTCGCGATCCCTCCCCGCGTACGACGACCTCCCGCCTCATTGCGACCGGAGCGACGCCTTCGAGAAGGCTGGAAAGAGCCCGATCATCGTGACGGAAACCAGCGACAGGACGGTATTCAGGCACCTTGCAGGAGCGGCGCATACTCTAGCGACCATCCTGCTGACCAGCTCTTCCATTATAGCAATCCATGGCTATGAATGCGCCTTCTTGCTGTCGACATGGCGTGCGGGGTGGGACAAAATATCATACCACCACGACATATCCGAGGAGCGCGTGCAACGCATGGGCGGGCGGGACGCGTACTTCGACGTCGTTCAGGGAGAGTGCGGAAAGAAATGCCCCGGGGTTGTGAGACGACTGCGGGGAGGAGCGGGAGTGGGTTTATTGACTTGGAAGGAGAGGCCCACAACCAATATCGAGAGCCTGTCCATATTGGGCCATTCAACGGAGACAGCGATGGATGAGCTTGACGGGGACGCCCTGCAACGCGACGCCATTGCCTACGACGCGTACTCCGGCTTCATGGACGAGCGGTACGCCTTTGGGTGGTCTTGGTATCCTTGTGCGAACCTTGCTTGCCCCACTTTTATGTTCCCGAGACGCCTGGCACCCACGTTGCCCCATAGTCGCTTGCTGTCCACGAATCCGAAGGAGAACATAATAATGAGGACTATGCATGCCATCGAACACTGCCAACCGGTGAGTATGTTCCAACGTCGCGAAGGGTCGCCTGTCCTGACAATCACGTTGCGGGTCAGCCGTTCAGCAGTATTTTCTGGGGGTTGTTGTTTGCAACGTCCTGCTCTCGCCCGTATGTGGTGCCTGTTCCTCTGGACCACGGCGTCAGCAAGTATCACACTTTGGATGACCTTCGATCTCAATCTTGGGTTCAACCGCGGGTGACGGGTCTGCCAAGGTTCCCTGCGTTCATGCCACCACATTGTATCGTCGGCGGCGTTACGAACTTCAACCCTCTCCGGTGGAGCGAGGAATACGAGCCTGGGAAGCGGTTGGTCGTATTCATGACGAGCATTGATCCAGTTGGAGTTCTGAATCCGTCGTTTGAGACGGGAACCTTTGGGTCGGTCCATGGAGACGTGCTGTTGCTCGTCGAGGAAAACGGCGCGATCATTTCTTTGCAATGGAAGGACATTAACTATGTCAGGAAGGTGTTCACCGAGTGCGTTGTTTGCAGTTTCGCATTGAAAGTGCTGACAGAACGTAGGCTGTGGAAGATGAAGATGGCCGGACAGCCGAACGGCAGAGAATCCCCGACGGCTTTCTGAGGACGGCAATGACCAGGTTCATCGGAACAAGGTTGGGTCTTGATTCCGGTGCGCTTTAGGGACGTAGGTCAAGGCATGTATTTGGGTCGAAAGACTGTGTATTGGGACAATGTGAAGCAAAGCACTAAACGACTGGGAACAAAGAGCGTGGCCACGTGTAAGCGTTCCTTCGTCCCACGCTTGTGGGCGCAGGAACAAGACCGGTTCCGACCGCCCTTCGGAGCTCTTCTTCCAGCAACCTGTCCCGCAGGGGAGCCTCAGCGATGGCGGACCTACAAAATGGGCAAGCCATAGAATAGCCGAAATTCCTTGTGATGCACTCGTCGCAAAAGACGTGGGTGCACAGTGTGCTACTCGTTCGGTCACCGTGCTGGGTAAGATAATGTGACGAACCGCACTCACACAACAGGTCTGTTCAGCGTGTCGAAACAAATACCGCATGTGAAGAGGTCTTGGTCCTGCGACGGAGCGGCCTCCGGAACATTTGTCCTGTCGTCCGTGCCTCTACTCGAGATCTCAGGGGCGCCTTGCGCCACGCCTGCGGGACGCGTCAAGGAGAAGAAAAACCCACGGTGGGCCGAACATACCAAACGATGAGATTTCCACTGGCAAGATCACGGACGGCGACGTCAGCGGTGCTGGTCGGACACTCCGTCAAAACGGACTCGCGGCTAGGATATTCAGGCGACTCACTGGTAGGTTCTGCCGCAGCGACTACATCGCCCACACTGGGGTGTTGCGAGCCACGATGTCCCAACTCTATGAGGGCATGGATGGCTTCGCCTGCACCGGCCAAATCGACGAGGGCAACAGCGCTACGGGGTGAGACGGCCGTTTCGCTCGAGCTCTGAACAGCGTGTTCAACCGGCCCTGTATACCGTTTTAAAGGAACGCTACGTGCGTTATCTTGTGAACCGACTTACTGGACATCTCGACGCTGGCCGAAACGTCGAAGGCGTCAACGTCGATGGGCTGCTGGGCATTCCATTGCTCGACGTCTATGGCAGTAACATTGCTTTGGCCTGCGCCGCTAACAAAATGTCTATAGTTGTCCATGGCGCTTTCGACGCGCACCGCTGCCAGGGCCACAGGCGCAGGCGGGCGAGCCACAGGCCGGGCCATGTCTGCGAAAAAGTCGCGAATGGTGGACTGATACAGGTGCGCTCGGGGGAATTCCATGTCGCGCCCAATAACTACCGACTGCCTATCTAGCGAACTTGAAATGTAGGACCTCCAGCGTATCGGCCTGATGCCCGACCACTAAGTCTGCATTCGTCCTCCTTCGGCATCTCGATCGCATAAATTGATCTGCGCTCGATCGTTCCGCGCGGGCTTAGTTGCCGACCGATCGTCCGGGATGCCCAGCCAGACCGGAGGCTTATTTGGACGCGCGGGATGATCGAACATTTGTTATTAACCAAAGAATGGGTGGAAAAAAAAGAGAAAAAGGAGGAAACTAAATAAATCCCTCTGAAAGGTGGACGGGATAGCTCAAGGTGCCCTCGCGCTCACCGGGTTGCTCGGGTTGCTATGGTCCGCGCTGGAGTGAGCAATTACGCGGCGTTTTCTTTAAAAGCTGGCTCACTTTCAGGGAATCTGCATACAGACTCAGGACGCATGCCTTCCCCCGGCGGCGCGTCTGGCTCAGGCTCTCGCAGCCCACTCGCTCGGATCGGATCCGCCTTGCGCAACCCCTTTGCCAAATCCAAAGAGCACCACGACGACCTCTCTCGGTACAAACACTACACGCCGGGGAACCTCTATCGCACTGCCTGGCGCTGGGTAAAACACAAGAGAGGTAAAGTCCTCCGGGAACTGCCGGATCCTGCGGCGCCACCAGCGGACGAAACGACCCCGGTGGAGCAATTCTGCTTCAATACCATTGTTGGCGTTGTATCGGACAGGGATCCAAAGCTTAGCCAAGCCGGAAACTTTGTCACAAAATGGAACGACCCAGCGGCGAAGACAAAGTACGTCCTTGAGATCGAGAAGCCGGGTGAGTGCATTTTGTAGCCGTCTTCAACCTAGTGGCTTACGAGCGTTGCAGTGGACAATCCCGTGTACGCAGACGCCTGGGATCTTGGCATGCAGAATCTGCACTTGGTGGAGGCCGAAGCTGTTGCCGGGACGAGGGGAGCAGGTCAAAAAACAGTGCACTTTTTCTGCGAAAACGACGGCTCTGAAGGAATACGTCTCACAATGCCCATGTTCGAACCTAAAGAGGAAAATGGCCCAGGTGTGTGCGAAATGAAAAACCATGTTGCTTAACTGATCATTTGATGTAGTCGAGTGGAAAGAGCCGGTCGCTAACTGGAAAGTTCCGGCCGACTGCAGGAAGGCTTTCGACGAGGCTTTCCAGGACAACAACGTCCGCACCCTGCCTGTCTTCGGCCTAGACAGAAAACGACTTCACCCCTCCCAGATCGCGAGGATCCTTCCTGGCTGTCTCGTTGAGGCAACCTGGAAGATGTCGTACAATTACATCGAAAGTAAAAGCTGGCCATCGCTCACTGGCACGTTTTTTTTTCGCCGGCCATAACGAAGTTCTCGAACTGACAAATTACTTTCCAGGGGTCGTCTGCCAGGTCATGGTCCTTCAATCGGCGCGGCCCAGACCGGTTAATGTCTTTTCGTCCGCTGGACCCGTTCGCCTTGGTCGCCCTGCAGTGCCTGCCCCGCTGGCGGGGCCATCTCAACCACAGATCACGGGACCGTCCACATCGCTGAACCCCGGACAACAGTCGCATACGGATGACGTCCGCCAATCGCCCCAACCGTTGACCTCGAACCAATCGCAACATCATGGGACGCAACTTTCGATCACCGCTGGCAACTCCTCTGGATACTCGACTCAGCCTGGCCCGATTTCTCAGGTACCTTTCAACGCGAGCCTCCAATCGCATCCTTCAATCGCTGGGTACCCTGGCTTGGGTGCACACCTGGGCACGGTACGCAACGCATCTCGCAGTGCTGAATCGCGTCTGATGAAAAACTCCAGGCTTCGAGGAACGTGGAGACGTACCACGACGCAGGTGCTGCTTTCCCTGCCCCCACTTGGAACACCACTCCGTCCATGACACCTGAGGCGATACGGGCTACGACGCCCATTCACTCGGCTGCTATCGCATCAGCGTTCCAGTCGCCTGAGCAGGTGCGACCCGTGAAATTGGCTTTTGCTACATAAGTGAACGACCTCTCCTTGTAGTTTGAGGCCCCACATCAGCAGGTCGGACAGGGCAGCGCTTCTGTAATCGCTGCACCTCGATCTCACTCGGTTGCCATTCCGTCGTGGACAGAACTAGAACGCCAAAGCTCTTTTCGGTCGCCTCACCAGGTATGACTCTCCGTATTCGTGTCACTGTCGTGCCTTCAATTGACTTGGGCTGCAGTTTCAATCCCCGGATCAACAAGTCGAGCATCGAGAGGCGCGCGAGCATTTGCCGGCACGTCGCTCTGGTTCGGTTGCGATTCCTTCGTGGACAGAACTACAGCGACAAGGCTCTTTCCAGTCTCCCCATCAGGTACGACGGCGCCGGCTCTTTTTGGTTCTCCATTGACTTTATGATTTAGTTTGAGTCTCCGCCCAGGCAAGTCGAGCACCGCGAGAGGCACCAAAGTTCGCCGGCGCCTCCTTCGGAGTCGGCTGCCATTCCGTCGTGGACGGAACTTCAACGTCAAGGCTCTTTCCAGGCCTATCATCAGGTACGGCAACACCAACTTGTTGAAGCTCTCCCTTGACTTGACGCTGCAGGTCCAGTCCCCGCGTCAGCAGATCGAACAACGTGGAACGCATGAAACTGCGCAAACCGTCCCTCGCCCGGCGTCGGCAGCTATCCCATCATGGACAGAACTGCACCGACAAGGCTCTTTCCAGTCTCTATCGTCCCTTCCTCCGCCACCTATTCCGTTGTCCACGCGCCCAGCCAGCCGCGCCTCGATTGTGGAAGGTTGGCAAGGCAGAATGGCACCTCCACCCATACCGGTTCGGCCCGGAAGGGCGAGCCCCTGCCCCCAGCCGGAATCTCATCAACAAAACGAGCTGCAACAACGGGCAGCATCGACGTCGCTCCTGGGTCAACAGCCTTCAACCGATCAACAGCCAACATCGTACTTCGGTCAGGCACACGGACTACAGCGTACCATTGCAGCGCAAGCCAATACTGCCACTCCTACGACACCTCCATCGTCCAGCGCGTCTTTCACGCCGCAGACGCCGGGAAGGACACAACTGGATCGAACGAACGGGGCGTTCGGCTTTGCGGGGAGCGTCACCACTCGCGCGCTCACTCCAATACTGGCTCGTCGCGCAACTGCGACGCCCTCCCATCCTCCCTCGACTCTACCGTTGGCAGAGCCTGAGAGGCGCTTAACGCAGCAGGGGAGCGGCCTTCTCCCGGCCTTTCAAATGGCAGGCGGGTTAGAGACCGACTCGGCCCCGGCTCTTCGCACGAACGGGGCCTTCGGCTTTGCGGGGAGCGTCAACACTCGCGCGCTCACTCCAATACTGGCTCGGCGCGCAACATCGACGCCCTCCCGTCCTCTCTCGACTCTACCGTTGGCAGAACCTGAGGGGCGGTCGACGCAGCAGGGGAGCGGCCTGCTCCCGGCCTTTCAAATGGCAGGGAGGTTGGCGACCGATGCGGCCCTGCCTTTCGGATTTGACACGTGGGGGAATGACATGACATCGCTGAACGAGACCAGAGCCGCGACGCCACGGGAGCCGCCGCATGTAAGCGCCGCGGACGCCGCCTATCTCGACTTCGACAGCCCTCAAGCACAAACTCCCTTTTGGATGGGGGAGTACGGAGACTACGTACAGACTTTCGGGGTGGAGATGAATCCACGTACGCCGTACGACAACGACGACGCACCGCTATTCCTCCCTCGAAGCGATTCCGACCTTTCCTCGTCGGACAATTCCAGTGGAGAATCTGTGGCTTGGGAAGATTCGGGTGAGTTGCTGTGCACGACCAAATATCTGGGCTAAAATCGTCGGATAGCTGGCTCAGAGGACAGCGAGCCCCCGTTGGAAAAACTCAAACGCAGACGCGAAGCGGTGCTTGGGAAACGCAAAGCCGTTGAAGACGCGGAGGACGAGACGGACGGGAGAAGGCCTCGCCTGTTTCATCGAATTTCGTTCCCCTCCCCAACGGGAGGCAGCGGCGATGAGGCGGAGGAGGATATGGCTGTGGAGTCCACGTAAAATAGCTACTTGCGCTACTGTACCTCTGCGTACACAAAATATGCCTTCAGCTTGTTGTTATCATTTCGACGTGACTGGTGTTAGAGGAGCATTGCCTTGCGGCGGTACAGTTCGGTTCTCAAGTATGTGGCGCTTAATCACGCAGGAAAGTAGTGACGGCCGCACTGGGCTGAGCAAAAGTTTGAAAACAGCTAGAACAATATGGTACTGTATAGAATATGGATGAAAAGGACTCTAGGTACTGGTAGTGCGTGCTTGCGAAGGACCTCCGCAAGTACACGAATCGACGAACCTGGGGTTGAGCATAAGTAAGGGGACCAAGACCGCAAGGAGGACAAAACATGCACCCAGCGACCAGCTCCTGAACGGTCGGACTGTCCTGCATGGTTACGTCCGTGAAAGACTCTCTGGTGGGTCCCCGCTTGAGCACGAGAACCTCTCCCAACCACGGGGAAGTGGCGGTCGAGAAGTGGTGGTTGACGGGTTGCACCTGTTCCCAGCCCGATCCCTGGGTGGCATAAAAGACCGCGACGCGGAGGGTCTGGTTGCCAAGTTCCACCTTGTTCAATATGTCAGGGGCGTCCTCTCGCGGAAAATCACCGGCAACCCAGTATTCCGCCAATGGTCGGCGAAGTACTACGGGAACAGGAACAAGGTCGACGTCAGGTCGATACAAGCTGAATAGCAACCCTTGGTATAACTCGTCGTTGGCCTGCACGGGAGAGTGAGAGGAGGACAGGCAGACAGCGGTTGGACACGGACACCCTGCAGTAGACTGATTGCTTGTTTCTGCTGGAGCAGGTCCGAGTCCGATGTCGGAAGAATTCCGAGCCTTAGAATGAAACTGGTCATGGGCGCTGAATTTTACAGCCCTTGGGAGAGGTCGTTATTTCCGTTTTACTTAAGTAGTGGTGGTGTTGAGGCTGCTTTGGACTATTTGTACAAAGCGCTGTGGCTGTACAGTGCCACCTCTTGGTCTCATCGATGGTGCAACACGGTAACTGGTTCTCATCCAACGAGAGGAGGCGCCACAAAGTTCTTGCGAGACTCTTGCTCGTCGAACCTTGGGCTTGGGGAAGCTCATCGGGAGGATCAGGCAGATCTACGCACCTGCCAGAGACATGCGTTGCCGTACGTCGAACTGTGTCTACAGCTTCACGACTTTGCTGACAAGGTCCTTCAGTATCACTTTGCCGCATGCCTGAACGGACACAGCGGCTGTCAGTATGTGGCCGGTGGTCATTAGCCCGCATGCGCGGCGAATCATTCGCACCTTTGGATACCACTTAAAAACGACGGCGTAGGTCTCCATCGTCTTCCCGCTGTGGAACGCTAACAGTATGTCACGCAGATGGAGTTGCGTCGCGGCCCCCCCGTCTCGCGCATCGGTACAGACGGACCACGTCCTGGTTAACTGGCTCGAGTTCGCAGCACGAAGCGATCGCACCCTGCAGCCGCACGGCTTAGAGGAGCCGCGCAACGTTTTTACTCGTTAGATCGCAAGCAGTGGTCAGTTTGCAGGCCCTCATTACGATTAATACTGAATGCCCGCAGGCAATTGACTACTGTGGGCGTCGGAAACAAGACCACGCTGATGTGAGTCGACGCACCTCGTGGGAATCATACGTGATGGCACGTGTTGAATTGCCCACGCACCGGGACAGAGTTCGAAACCCGCAGTGCGTATTTCCTTTTCGTAGAACCTTTTTGTTGTTTAAACTGCTTTCAAGAAATTTTCATACCTGGACAACTCGAATCGCGAAGTCCGCAGTATTACTGTCAGTCTGGCCCTCTATACAAAAATTAGTGCACGCTTTTCGAGGGCGACGAGTTCAAACAGCAGGTGCGAACTTGTTTTTTCATGTTGAAAGCGTTTTTTAAAAGAAACGCTTCATTTCTGCCAGACCGGTCCCCTCCCAGCTCGATATGCGGAACTGAGGTTTTGCCCCCCGGCGGACCGCGATTTTTTTCGAAGGTGTGTGCTGTGCGATCACGAGACGCCGGGAAAACACGTGACCAGCGCATTATTAGCGCGTTTGTGACGTGACGGCGTTACGATCGCATCACGACAGCACACACACACCCAATCTATCCAGACATCAGCAGAACAAGGTGAGCTCCGCTTGGTTTTGGCTGTCGTGCGTACCTGGCAATGGAGCTTACAAGAGACAGATGATGAGCCCAAAGAAACTGATCGCCAAGTTGAAAAGCGCAGCCAAGGCTGCAGTGAGGAAGATGAAGAAAACGAAAGCCGTCGTACCTGCCGTGTCGACGCAAGCAGCCGCCGCGGTCCCCACCCAAGCAGCCGCGGCGCCTGCGGGGGCTCCACCCATCTACGGGGTGCTGTTCCATTCGTACGAGGACGGTCCGCGCTTGGAACCGCCTCTGCGAAACTTAAGCTAACGAGGGGTTTCTCAGATGTTGACCCCTTGCCCGTCTACGTCCGTGACGCGGCCGAGGACGCCAACAACTACCTTCCTAGCTACGATGTGCGTTCCATACATTGTCATCCTCTTTTCACAAGCTAATTCGACATAGGACTGCTTTTGAATACAAGTACCTGCTGCTACGACTCTGATGTACAGAAATAACGCTGAATCTACCTGAATGTCCGTTCCCATGCATGAGTAAGGGCCGGGGTAATGTGCAGCGCCGCCAGCAGCAGCAAGACACCCACCACCGTTCGAGCCAACGCTAGGGAGGGGGAAAGGGAGTTAGTAAAGGACTGTGGGATGAATGCGAGGTGCGTACATCCTTTTTTACCCGTACTCTCCGCGAACGGACGGGTTGGACGTGCAGCACCGGGCGTCTGCGCACTGCCGCCGTGTCTGGTGTTAAAGGAGCGTTAAGACGCATTCCTTGACCTGCGCGAATGCGTGCTGCGCGGGGTGCAAGCACGCCGGAGGCGACGACAGACGAACTGTGCCCGTCGCCTGCCCGTTCACACCAACCTCCCCCCTTCCCTCTCTCGAACTTACTCCCCCACTCGTCTTGCTTACGCGTCCTTCTAGATAACGACGACCGCGCTACGCTCTCACAGCGACGTCCTCCCGCCGTAGGCCGCTGCGGCGCTGACCCCCCAGAACAGGTGCGGAGTGTTTCCCTGCCCTTCTTGCTCGCTGCTGCTCCGAGTCCAGGCCCCGCCCCCACCCAGCGATGCGCGCGCAGAAGGCCTTTGGCAGCACGGAGAACTGCGTGCCCGGTCGCGCATTTGAAGGGAATTCGCAGGCAAACAGGGAGAGAAGGGGGACTGGCGAAGAAGGCCCGTGTAGAGTAGCAGTTTAGGTACCTTGCGGAGGGTGGCGGTATAGTCAGAAACGAGGGCACGAAAAGATTTTATAGATATTGCATAGCCCGGTCTCCTGAACCTAAAGCAAGGTTCCAGTCGGCAGGGCCGGCCCCTAGTCCGAAAGTTGGGCTACGTAAAATGATGTCCGGTGGGCTACCTCCGGCTTTGCGAACTCCGGTTACCTCTCGAGGTGTCAAGGGGGAAAACATATTTTCGATATATGTTCGTGCTCGTGACCTTTACTCAAAAGCGTCCCCAAAAACATTTAATTTATTCTACATTTAATTTATTCTACATCTTGCCACATTCACTCCGGAAAAACGCAAATTTCAAGGCGACCAAAGAGGTTTCTGAAATCTTTAGTCTCAGCAACAAAATCAGAAGCCCTGAATCGTTACCAGAGATGCAAAGAATCAGGAGCATTGAAACAGGTGCCATCTCGACCATGAACGCGACGACCCCCAGCTATGCCCTGGGCAGATCATTTTTCAGCTTTTTCGGCCGCAGCTAGCTTGGGACGTACGTACAATGCGCCACATAGTGTCGCGAGTTCATGCTGATGTTGAAGAGTGTCCCGCAGTATAAACTCGTATCGCGCGAGGGCGGTAGGGTGAAGCGGTCTGATGTACGTGCAAAACGCTTCGAGAGCTGGCTCGTGCTCCCGTTCGTCCATCACGGAAAAGTACCATACAGTATTCGCGTGGATTGTCTTGGCATTCGAAAAAATCTCCAGACGAAGTCCGAAATCGTGTGGGGCGAGCATCCGACCCGACGTCAAAGTGATCTGTTCGGTCGCCTGGAAGGTCTGAACAATAGCGATATGAATCCCGCGGGAGTTGTTTGTGTGTTTACCACGGACTAGGAGCGTGGAACACATAAACTGGGTCTATAATCGGGAGAAACGGATTTGATACGGGCCACGCCTAGCTTCCTGCTTGGAGATATCGACCACCTCGAAGGCACGGCGCCTTTTGATGCCGGCGACAGGCTCCTGCCGTTTGGGAAAATAGCAAGGCTGGCTTTGAGGCGAGGGGAAGATGATCGTCGGGTGTGATAGGTAGACGCTTGGACGAGGTGGTTTATCATACGTGCGAACCTTGAAACCACACTTGTTTTGGTGAGACCGAGAGACAAAATGGTTGAAATTGATGGGAACGCAAGTGGAGAATGTCGAGTCGAAGACGGTGTTTTCTATTAGAACCAGAACGTGGCTGCCATCCTGTACGCGGAGGAACCTGGGGGTTGCCTCTGGGAATGCGCTGGCCGCGGAGAGAGCTAAGGTTTCACAAGTCGCTGTGGGCGGGAGGTTGTCCCTATACTGCTGTTTGAATAATCCCCAGAGTTCATCACGGGCAGGGTGCTCGGGCGCAGTGGCCAGGACATGTCTACGATCGGTTCCGTCGACGTCTTCCTTCAGGAAATCTAAGACGGTATTTGTTGCGTCGAGTGTCGAAAAAACTGTACGCGAGTAGAGATCTAAAAACAGTTGTGTCTTTTTCCTGTAAACTTATTAGAGGTGTGGAAGCGACAAGTGCGGCAGGGCTCACTGCGCTGGGCGTGCTCGTTAATTCCCGAGACATGGTGGATTCAGGAAGCAACCGTCACACTGTCACGGTCACGTCATCACCTTTTGCCATAGATTGCCATGAACGTTTCGCCTCCTCCCTCTTCTTCCTCTTCATCTGAGACTTTAACATCCCCGCCGACTTCAGTCTCCTCACTCTGCTCGACCGAATCCGCACGCCAAATCAGAGAACGCCTCTTCCGCACAAAACAAGTCATAATTGTACATAAGCAACCTAAACTACCCTCTGCCTTTGACCGACCAGTTGCTAAGGACGAAATGAACGCAGCCGCCCGCGCTGTTGTATCAGTTCAAAAACCTCAAACCCGTGTATGTTCACCCTTATTGGCCGTTCGATTCTCTCAAGTGACCGTGAATGCAGAACTGGGAGGAGAGGGAGAAGGCTATCCAACTGAACACCAGACTCAAAACCGATGCTATGATGCCCCACATTCAGAAACTTGAAGCTTGGGAAGGCCAGCTTTCCCCAGAGGAGAAAGGTGCGTCTAGTACCTCCATTTTTTTATTCATTCCAGTCTTTAAAATCATTTTAGCTATAATGGAACCAACCGAAGAGGAGGAGGCTCATTCTGAGCAGCGGCTGGCTGAGATTATGCAAGGGGAGTATTGCTGCTAGACATCGAGCTGTCTAGCGGTGGTTTTTTTTTCCGAAATGCAGTCATGTATTTTATCAACATTGTTGTCCCCGCAAGAGATGGCGGTACATTCACCAACCATTCTGCTCCATTCTTTCAGACTAAGATTGATGCCTTTCCAGTGGATTCCACATTTAGCTTGTGTGCGATTCAGGGATGTGCGAACCTGGAAATGCAAGAGGTGCAGGCCACCGCACCCGCGCGTGCAGGAACGGTTCATAAGCAAGGGTCTTATGGCACCTCTTAGGTTACTTAGGGACTGGCCAGTCATCGTGAAAGCTAATTGATATCTCTTTCCATTCCCGGCGACGACGACGGCAATGAAGTAAAGCTCTTCAGAAAGGCCAGGTTGACCGTCGTAGTGGTGTCCGCCGGAGAGTTGGTCGCCACTCGCCGCTACGCGAAGCACTGGTGAACCGACTCTATGAACGCGGTAAACCTCCATTCGTTTGTTTTCGCAAAGACTAAGTCTTTTTGAACAGGCCTCCTCACTCATGTGCGTACGTCAGCCTCAGTTGACCTTGCGTTGGCTCACTCCACAGACTTATCCGGCTTCCAACCCGTGAACGCTCTGCGGACATCACAGTGGGACAGCCTCGAAAAGGCGATGACCGTCTTCATCCTCCCGCCCGACGCACCCGGTGCTGGGCAGCGTCGCATCCATCGACGTCTCGACTTGATATTCGCCGCGCCCGAGGCGTATTGGACAGCGATAACCCGGTGGTACGTCCACCCCGGCGCTTCATACTCATTTCTCCATCCCAGGACCGGCTCCACGATGTTTGAACGCGACCTCCGCCTGTGGGCAAAAGAACGGTACGCCTGACTCCAGTCAAAGAAAGGTCATCCAGTGCTGAAAACCGTGTTCCATAGCGGAATGAAATTCGACAGCGCTGGGATGTGAGTCCAAGGCCTGTGTTCTGTGGCTTTCGAGCAGCTGACGGGTCATGTAGGACCCGACGCAGGAACAGCAAGCAGTACTTCCCGCGCAGCGAGCAGGAGGTGTTCGATATCCTGGGCCTGGAGTGGATGGAACCCGCCCTGCGTAACGCTGATGCGTGACTTGGCGACGTCCCGTCCCGTGTATTTTACTCTTCTTATCTTAAAGTTACAGGAATGTACGCGTGTATTTAGTTTGCAAAGGCTTGGATGTCCGTCATGGCGCGCCCCAGGATGAGCGCGTGGATGTCCTGGAGTAAATTGTCAGTATGAAACGGGAACAGAGCGAAGCGCGTACGTTGGTCCCTTCATATGTGTTGGTCACTTGCAGGTTGGCAGCGTGCCGTCCGACGTGGTACCTACATCATCAGCGCGAATTTCCAACGCAGAAGAAAAACAGGACTGACTCGTCTGCGCAAGCATTCCCACCAAGGATATCGAGCACTACACGCGCGTGCTGCAACGCCTTCCCGCAGTTATTCCGCTTAACCATACTGACCATATTCGACGACAGCTTCCCCGCGTCCTTGAGACGCCCCACCTGGAGACTCGCAAGCAGCCCGAGCGCGGCCTCCGTCTGCGCGTCCACGAGCTTCTTCTGCACCAGCTGGAACGACGCAAGCGGGCGCTTGAACTGGTGCCGCTCCTGCGCGTACGCGAGCGCGCGGTCGATGCAGTCCTCCAGCGCGCCCATGACGCCCCACGAGATGCCGTAGCGGGCGGAGTTTAGGCACGAGAAGGGGGAGCCGAGGCCCTTGGATTTGGGGAGGAGCGCGTCTTGGGAGACGTGCACGGAGTCCAGGAATATAGAGCCTGTCAACGAGACGCGAAGCGCGATTTTGTTCTTGATTGCCGGCGCCGACAGTCCTTTCGTGCCCTGCCAGCGTTTGAGCTGAATGAAAACAAAAACGGATAGTGGCACACCTTTTCTACCAGAAACCCGCGGACCTTGCCGTCCCACTTGCAGTTGGCCCAGATGACAAACAGATCCCTGCGGGTGGGTGTGAGTGTATGCAGGAAGACATAAACGATACTCACGCGACAGGAGCATTCGATATCCATGTCTTGCTACCGTTCAGGATGAACCCGCCGTCGGTCTCCTCCGCGGTTGTTTCCATACCAGCCGGGTCGGATCCATGGTTTGGTTCAGTCAGCCCCTGAGTGGTGTCAACACGCGAAGGCAGACAGATGGAAAAGCGCGCACGAAGGCGCCGATGAGCTCGCCCGCTGCAAGGCGCGGGAGGTACTTTTCCTTCTGCGCGTCTGTGCCGAACTCGTGGATGGGATGCATGACGAGCGAGGACTGCACGGACGCGGTGGAGCGGTAGCCGGAGTCCACTCTGTGTAAATGGTCAGAGTGTGCACTTAGGAGGGGTGAGAACGGGGAGCCGACCTCTCGATTTCTCGCGCAATGAGACCATACGCGACATTGCTGACGCCGGCGCAGCCATAGCCCGAGATAGTAGGTCCCAGGAGACCGAGCTTTCCCATCTCAGGGAGCGTGGCGTGATTAAATTCTGAGCGCCGGCAGAGTTATAAACGCGGCGCAAGTTCGTGCATCTCTGGTATATACTCACCTTCCGTTCGCCATCCCTCCAAGACGCGAGGAAGCAATTGCTCCTGTTCAAGTTATTGGCAGGCCGTTGATAATAATAGAGAGCTTGCCTGGCAGTATTCGTGTGCGGTGTCTCTAGGGGGAGTTCAGAGCAACGGTTTAAGCTAAACTACGAAGGGACTCACCGGATGGCAATCTCTTCCTCGGTCAATAAAGACTCGAGGTTCAGTGGGTCCTACTTTCCGTTGTAAATGAACGTTCAAGGCTGCCATACAAGCAAGGAAGAGACCTGGTGGTTCCAATTCACATCCGAACCTATGGTGGTTGTTCCGGGTTAAAGCCTGTGGAATGCGGGATACAAAAGCGACGCACGAGTTGAAGCCCATCGGACTGGGCGTAGCGAGACACTGGAGCCTCGCTTGACTGCCAGGCGCGCGGAATTCATGAGGGTTGAAGCCATGGTTCAACCCGGGTTCCGTTTGCCGGTCCGGGTCATTGCCGACGCTTTGACCGGCTGCTTTTGGAGAGCTGGTTGTGGCTGTGTTGTGGCTGTGGGTCCTGAATGTGACTATGTAAGCGTAAGCGCTGGTCATCCTGCGCTTCCTTCTTGTGCTCGGCGGCGCTACTCTGTCGCGCTCCTCGCTGTCTTTCCCTCAAGATTGCACCCGCCGTCCCAAACATTCGCAGCCACTGCTACAAGCCGTCTGTCCTTTTTTACCTGGCCGCTTGACTTGTCACTTTCAAAAATTCTGGTGCTTGCAATCGTCAAAGGCCCTCAATCTTCTCATCCGCTCATGGGCCCACCCGAATCATGTCCCTCGTTCACTCAAGGAGACCAAAACGCGTCAATCGTGCCTCGGACTTTATGTCAAAAATCCTACGGCAATGACAATGACAGTAACGGCATTGAGTCGGACAACCACCTGGCTGGATTTACTCCTGCCAGCCTCTTGCCGAACACCAACTCGCCGAGAACGGCTTCCCCGCTCTAAATCTGGTATCAAGACAGTGACGCAGAAACCACGGTGATAGGCTTTGGCTAGAATCACGGTGATGGGCTGGTAATTTGAAGCTTCTCGTCTTCCCCGTGGACTTCGGCGTCGCCTCCGACCGTCTTTGGAGCTCTGAGGTGCGAAGGGTCGGACAAGAGACAGATGTGTTGTATTGCTGCCAGAAATCTCGTCACCGTTGAATGCAAAATCCAGACCAAGAATTGCTTCGAAAATCAGCAGGCCATGAGGCAACGTAACTGGAATATACCCTTTGCTGGCATCGATGCTTGTATTCTTCCTACGTATATATAGGCCCATATTGTGCGTTGCTTGCGCTTTGCTTCTACCGCAATGGCGTTCCCACCCCAAGAGGTTCGTAAATTGGACTGTGCCCCCACTAGATTGCCGCTCACATTAGCTTGTAGGCTAAGCTGGTGTCGATATTTGTGCAGACCCTTCTATACGGTAAGGACAGCGAAGTCTAAGCGTATCACGATTATCTGACACTCATAGCAGGTGTCTACTCCGTGCTGTTCTTCACGACAACATGGATCCTCCTGAGCAAAGCGCCTCCCAGACGAACCCTGCTGGGCATATCACTGCTGATGTTCGTCGTTGCCACCATGGTATGATGATCTTTCTGCCCTTGAGAAACTACGCTGAACCGCAAGTTATGTGTAGCACGTCGCAGTCAACTTCACCCGCATCATCAAGGCCTTCATCGGCTTCGCAGATGCACCAGGCGGTCCTGCGTCGTTTTATAACCTCTTAGCCGAGACCACGCAGATGTTAGGTAGCACACTCTATGTTATACAGACGCTGGTGGGCGATGCGTTGGTCGTAAGTAACTTCTCGCAAATATGTATCATCTAACGATTTGATTCTAGTTGTATCGATGCTACTTGGTTTGGGAACGCAGCCTTTTGATCATCGCATTTCCGTTTGCGCTACTTCTCGGGAGCACGGGTACGCCTATCCCCTCGGTGATGCATTGTCTTCCACTGATTCTTTTCCCTGGTAGCAACGGGGATCGGGATCTTGTGGGCCTTTGATAAAGTCGGAAGAGCCGAAATATTCGCGGAGGAGCTCTCCCGCTGGATCACCTCATTTTTCTCCATGACATTCGCTACGAACGTCATATGCACTGCTCTCGTCGCGTACCGCGTGTGGTCTATCAACAAAAAACACGTCTCGTTTCGCGTCCACAAGCTCCGGCCTCTTATGCTCCTCATCGTGGAATCGGGTGCCATATACAGCGCTACCCTCATGGTTCTTCTCATCTTGTACAATGTGGACTCGTGGTTCCAGTAAGTCCCGCATTCTCCTTGCAGTTGGCACTGCTGATTTTTGTATAAACAGATATGTCGTTTTGGATGCCGTGTCCCCCATAGTTGTGAGTTTCCGGTAGCTGCACGTTCATAGTCTTGCTGACCTCGCGGTGCGTGCAGGGCATCGTCTTTTCCGTTATCATTCTGCGTATTGTCCTCGGGATATCAACGGAAGAGGGTGAGACCGCGCTTCTCGATGCAGGAGATATACGCTTGTCGCGGATGCCCTCTCGGGGCAGCAATTATAAGGTGCCAGACGTTTGATTATGACTGCAAACCGAATAGTATTTCGACCTACTTTTCGTAAATGTACAATAAATGACGCGGTAAACACGAGGAGGTAGTAAAATTCCGGATGCATGTACATACACAGCAAGCCGAGTCCTCAGACAATATCTTCGGGTATAGTTTCCGTGTGCGATCCTTGTGCCTGTAGTGGAGTCATTGAGCAAAGTGCGGAACAATAAGCGTACTGCGCTCACCTTTTCTTCCCCGCCTATAGACACCATCTCGGTCTCGCTCGTGGCTGGACCACCTCGCCCCGTAAACTGTATCTGGGAGACAGTACCTTTGGTATTGTTCGATGACGCGTTGCGGGGGGTCCTGCTCGAGGTGCCGTTTGCGTACGTGTGCTGTCCGTTGACCGTCGTGAGTCCCAGTCCAATGCGGACAATTATCATGCTGAACACAAGGCCCTGATCATGAGGATAATCAGCATTGACTCGGAATGAGAGTTGGTGCGGCGACGCTTACGACGATCGGCGATATCTTGGAATCAAGGTTCAGTGAGTGCTGTCAAAATTTTAGATTTAACCTACCGCATCGAGGAGGACGTATCTGCAGCGGAAGGTCGGTAAATAAACATCCCAAAAACGGACAAATGATACTGACTGGAACCAGGACTTTGTCTTGTACAGAATCAAGAGAGTCATCAGCGTTGCTGAGTAGATTGCTCCAGACTCGATGACCAGCAGAATGATGGGAGTGAACCTGTTGTTCACGAATTCCGCAATTTGATGGTTTATGGACCAGAGTCGGTATGCAACCAGACCTTTTACCAGAAAATGAGCGGCTTTATACAACAAGCATACCAACCTACTTGTGCAGACAATATTTGTAGCGAGAGTGAGTGAGAAGAACGATACAATCCACTGTTGCAATTGAACGACAAAGATTTCGGCCTCGGGTACGACCACCGCGAACGAATACAGTATGCCCACGCCGGCCGCTAGACACGGTAAGCAAGAGCACGGACACAACAGCCGAATGTTGCATACTTGCACTTCCGAGTAGAAGAATGACTGGGAACGCGATGACTTGCCATTGCCTCCCCCAGACAAGGTAGCACCTCCAAAGCTATATCGACAGTCAGCGCAAGGCTGATCATCTTGGAAAAAACCAATCGTACCACCACACTGTCTCCCACCAAGGTTTGCGCCACGTAAATTGCGCTTCCGAATTCTTGTGTGAGCTCTGCCAAATTGTTGAAGTATGCTCCGGGTCCACCAGGCTCGTCTCTGTATACGATGAAAGCTCTCAGGATGCGGGTATAGTTGACCCCAATGTGCTGCGAGCAAGCCAGTGTTCAGAGCTTGGTTGAAAGGAAGCGATAATGGACAGACCATCGTTGCCAGCACAAACATGACCACGGACCATCCCAGCATGGGTTTATTCACCGAGTCGTGCTTGGGCCGTTTGTAGAGAAGAACATAGCAGGTGAGGATGAAGACGACAGTGTAGGCTCCTGCGCCAAGATGAGTAGCGGGTCGCGCATGATTCAAGTACGTACCATACAGCAGGGTCTGAATGAAGATCGACACAAGTTTGGCCTGTGAAAGTGTCAAACGACCAGCGATGACAAGATTAATAAGACCAACCTCGTCCGGGGGGAAAGGCATGCTGCAGCTTGCATCTGTGAGCGCCGAAGGTGCACAGCATAAATACAACACACATATTCCCAAGCGCAGACCGAATCCGGTAACGCCTTCACCCAGGCCTTCACTACAGCGGGCATTAGACAATTTCAAACAGAAGAGGGCAGTTTTGGCTCAGGTTCCCTCTAGGCCGATTGGACGAATCCTTGGGTGTCTGGAGATGTTAAACAAAATGAGAAAAAGTTCTATTTAGAGCGTGTGTTGCATCACAATGCATTGCTTCCCGCAAGCTTCCCGCGTTACATACGTACTCAATTGGCCATCACCCCGCCTTCAGTCATGCTCCAGCCAAGCTGTTCGTAGGTCCATCCGAAGCACGAGCCTCCCAAGTCGGCGGAGTGAAACCCACATACGCTGCGGTGCATGTCGGGCTTCCTGTGGAGCGTATCGAGGACCGCCATCTCTTCAACGGAGAGATCCACAAGCTGCAATAATATCTGGTGAGCAACGATCTGAACGGAAGTTACCAAACCCACCGTCATATTCTCTCTCAGACGCGCATGGTTCGCCGTCTTGGGGATAACAGACGTGCCTCGCTGAACCCCCCAGCTCAGTATAACCTGAGGCCCGGTAATGCCGCGGACATTGGCGATTCGCATGACATCGGGGTCGGAAGAAAATTTAGTCTTGCCAACGGGACTGTACGCGGTCAAGACGATTCCACGCGCTCGGCAGAAGGCAAGGAGAGAATGTTGCGGGAGAAGAGGGTGCATTTCCACCTGGTTGACCGCTGGGACTATGCGCGCGCTGTCCAGCAAGAGACCCAGCGTCTTTTCACTAAAATTGGATACGCCAATGCTCCTCACGCGACCTAGTGGGACAGAAATCAACGGTGCTCTCAAGGACATGCTGTCATCCAAATTTACCTGAATCGAGAAGTTTTTCCATGTCCTTCCAGGTATCGACGAATGTAGGGCTTTCTGAAGGTTGTAGAACTCTTCCTGCGATAATCAATGTTAAGAGTGCAAAGTTAATAGATAGAAGGACAGGAACCTGCGATAACAGCCTGCGGCCTTGCAGCGGGCTCTCAGTTCATTAATCGCGCAGGTAACACGGAACATACCAGTGCATCAAGAAAAGGTCTATATAATCGACACGAAGCTTCGCGAGACTGGTCAAGTGGTTAGCGTCGCGTCCAACAAAACGCCAACCCTACCTGTCGTGTAACGCGTCTTCGACGCATCCGTGATCACATTGGCTGTGTGAAGGCCCTGAGCATAAGATAAACGACCAAGAAGAGTTGCATACTCAAGCTTAGTGGTGATGAAAAGATCTTCTCTAGGAACACCAGATTCATGGATGGCTAAACCGACAGACTCCTCGTTGCCTGTTTCTGGCCTGCTCATCATTGTCGGATGGAAATCGCAGCAAACCGTGTACCGTAATTGCTAGCCTGCGGTTCGATTAGGCTTACATTGCATTTCTAAATATTTGCAAGTACCGTGTCGATGTGTCTGTAACCGATTTTCAATGCCTCTTTGCACATGGCATAGCAGTTACCGCTAGGAACACCGAGGCCCATCCAGCAACTAGAGCGCGTTCAGAGCATGTGATGGAGGTTCTGACATTAGACAAACCCGACGCCGACTGGAGGCATAGATAGGCCATTATTGAGCTTCAGGGACATGTTAGTGGTCTGAGAAGCGAGATAAATATACAGTGATTGTTGTACCTGCAAAAGAAGTTGTTCGGACGTTTCGTGCTTCGGACGCCCAGCACGTGAGAATATTCCCACTGGCAGCATCCGATCTCAAAAGTCGGTGGACTCACGAAGCAAAACCGTGCTACTCCTTGATCACTCGTCAACATGTCGACTCCTGCCAAAAATCCGACAATCTTGGAAAAGATCTATGCTCAGCGGCGCCTGGACGTCGAGCAGGCGAAAGCAACGCCTGGTGCGAGCTTCGAGAACATAACCACATATCTCGCGATGGGCTTGGCCCCAGAGCTCATCCCCCTTGTCCCGCGACTAAAAACCAATCCGTCATCTGGTAGTCCCAACCCATCTCTCTCCCTCATGGCCAAAATAAAGCGTGCTAGTCCCAGCAAGGGCGCAATTGCGATGGATGCCAATCCCGCCCGGCAAGCACTCATATACGCCGAAGCAGGCGCGTCAGTAATCTCGGTCCTTACTGAGCGTAAGTCAACTCCTCGTCTTTCTTCCCCACGCGCCAACACGCCAGCGACTCCCAGCCACCTGGTTCAAAGGATCTCTCCTTGATATGCGTCTCGCCCGGCAGGCTGTCGACAAGACACCGAATCGCCCTGCCGTCCTGCGCAAGGAGTTCATCTTCGAGGAGTATCAGATTGCGGAAGCCCGGCTGCATGGCGCTGACACCGTGCTGCTTATTGTGGCCATGTTGACGCACGAGCAACTGACGGCGCTCTACAAGTATTCATGCTCCCTGGGTATGGAGCCTTTGGTAGAGGTGAACAATCAGACGGAGATGTTGAGAGCATTGGACCTGGGGGCAAAGGTCATTGGCGTCAATAACAGGAACTTGTACGCACCTCCATTTATTCACGATGAGTGCAAAATTGACCGATCCACGGCAGGCATTCCTTCGAGGTCGATCTGGGAACAACAACCAAACTGGTAGACCTGGTGAAGGAGAAAAACGTCATTTTGTGTGCTTTGTCGGGAATCTCAGGACCCCAGGACGTCCGCGTCTACAAAGAGCAGGGTGTCAATGCTGTTCTTGTGGGAGAGGCCTTGATGCGAGCCCAGGATACAGCGGTGTTTATTCGAGAGCTCTTGGAATGGCCGGCGTGATATGTACCACGACTCAAAGAGCGCACGACAAATAAATGCAATTATGATGCGATCATGAGTCGGGTCAAAGGGTATTGATCCGAGAAAGCTTTTTCCCGGCGTCCTGGCGTGCAGCAAGAGGCTCTGTATTTCATGCGCCCTCTTCCTCTTCTTGTGCTTCGTTACCCTCCCTATTCTTTGGCTCCGTAATGTGCCAATCGTCCCGAACGTAATTTACAGGTCTCAGATTCTACGCTTTGACTTTCAACTTTTGATCGGCAACCCCTCGCTGGACCTGTTGACTCCTGCCGCTATGTCATCTCCTCTCCCTGAACAACAAACGGCCGAAATTCCTCCCCAGGGACCCCGCCGCTCCGAAATCTGGTATCAGGACGGTTCTGTCGTCCTTCAAACTCAAAATACTCAATTCCGCGTCTACTGGGGTACGCTCACCCAGGAGTCGTCTTTTTTTCGCGACGCGGCAAGCCTGCCTCAACCCCCCGATCAACCTACCGTGGAAGGCTGCCCCGTCATCGAGCTCTATGACGATCTTACCGACATCGAGAGTTTACTCAAAGCACTGTTTTTCCCGTCCGTCCTCTATTTTCTCATGGAAAATGGGAAAAATGCCCATATCATCTCGCAGGAATTTTCTGGCGCAAACAGCTCTCCCGCTTTCCGTCATCAGGGCCCTGCTTCGGTTGGGTCGCAAGTATGACTTCAGCGGCCTTTTGAACACGGCTGTAAATTGTCTCATGTTCGAAAATCCGAAGACTCTTGAGGAATACGATGCTTTTCCGGTGCCATATCGCGCGAGCCGCATTGCTTATTACCCAGGTCTACTGTTTGACGTGATCAGTTTGGCTCGAGATTACAATTTGCAGTCCATTCTGCCCTGCGCGTACTACAGTGCTGTGACGTTTCATACCCTGGTAAGCTTCAGATTGAGCCATCGAGCAGACTTTGACTTCACACAGACAGATTTCCTCGATGGCGTCTCGAGGAGGACGGAACGACGGCTTCTCTGGCTCCAGTCGACTTGCGCCGTTGCATATTGAACCGTGATCATCTATTGAAGGTTCGATTTTTTCGACGGGTTACACATTCGGATGGCTGAGACACTGGGGCTACGACTCTGATTGCACGAATAAGATAAAGTGTACGCAGGGGCGATCCAGGCGTTTGCTCTTCTACATGGAGAGTACCCGCATCCTGAAGAGAAACAAGGCTGAGGATGATAAACTGTTTTGTCCCAAGTTTTGTCCCAAATGTCAGCAACATGCCTCTGAGCTGACAAACGCTGGACAAAAAAAGCTGTGGGAGGATTTCCCGAAAATCTTTGACCTTCCGCCTTGGTCAGAGTTAAGGAACGACGTCGACTTGTAACAGCAAGTGTAGTCGCCGTAGTCTTGCGCACAGATAATCGATATCTGTTGCCTTTTCCGATCTCAATTGAGTTCGACATATTCTCGGCTCGCATATCCTAGCGTGCCGGTGCCAACTTGTCCTCAAGGACGTGCTGGATAAGTTCGGGCTAAACGTTTTTGTACACAACTGCCGCCTCGCAGTAGTCTTTCTCTCGTGGTGAGAGAACTGGAATTCGGTTACTGCATAGTATTGATTCAGATACAGTCATGACGAAGGCGTGAATGCTAAAAACTCGTGCCTCGGGAAGGTATTGCGAGATGTACACTAAGAGTAAGAGGATGTCGTTGATGCGGATGGGGACGCATTGCGCCGAAGCTTCTCCCAAGCGAGCCGCGAAGTGGACGGGGAACAAAATTCGGAGAGTTGCGATAGAATGCAAGTGATGCGGAGGGTATGGGTCATGATGTGGTCGCCAGCGATATCACAGGTCGTTCCCCAAGTCGTTCCAAGGTGGGAGATCGAAAAAACCGGGTAACTCCTCCCACATTCTTATTCTGCCCCCTGCGCTAAATTCGCGGATACCGTGTTTGCAGGTAGGGCAAAACGGATCGTTCTGGTGGGCCATCGGTATGAAATGAGCGAAAGCCTTCATAGTGGGAAGGTCCAAGTGGTTGTGGAGCCTGGCATCCAGCGTTTTGGTACATTGCCCACGAGTAGAGCAGCCGTTGGAAGGCTTCCAGAAACGATACCATCCACATGTGTACCCTTCTTGCAATTGAGTACTCAGCATTCTTTCGCGGCCCTTGATGCAACGACGCAGGTCAAGCGGTGCGAGAGACGCCCAAGTCCCGTCATCTCTCGAGACGCCATCGAGGAATGTATCCTAAATGGATGTGGATACACGAACCGTCAAGAACCGTAGAAAGGGTGCTCACGAGGTCCTGCACTATCAGACGATAATATGCGGAGGGAAGCACAGACATGATGTTGTTCTCTTGAGCTAGCTCGATGATATCAAAGAGGAGCCCGGGGTAGTCCACAATCCGACTTCGCTTGTATGTCCCAGTGCCGGGATCACGCAGGGCATCGTATTCCTTGAGTGTCGACGGGTTTTCGAAGGTCAGGCGCGCGACAGCCGAGTCCAATAAACTCTTGAAATCGTATTTGCGTCCCAGACGTATGAGAGCGCCAATAGCCTGCAGCGGGAGGGCGGTCTGAGACAGGAACGTTCTACACACCCCACTGAGTGAGCACGCGTCGCGTCAAAACACGCGATGCACGAACGGGGTGTAGAGGGCCCTCAGCAGTTGACGAACGTCTTCGACAGCGTCGTGGAGCTCTACAACTGGACAGCCGTCGATGGTAGGCTGGCCGGATGGCTGAGGCAATTCTCGCAACTCGCGGAAGAAGGCAGAGTTCAGCGAAAGTAGACCCCAATGGACGCGAAATTGCGTGTTTTCGGCCCGCAGTACGACGCTTCCATCGCTGTGCCAGAATTCTCCCGAGCGCGTAACGGGCGTCAATTCCTCCGTTCGCTGGCGCTTTGCTGCAGGAGACGGCATAAAAGAGCGGAAAGAAGGGTCCGAAAGCCGATCAACGGTCAACTTGAAAGCGTTCAAATATATGCTGATCACTATTGCATGTCTCAATAAATTCTCCCTACAAAATGAACGAGAGCCGCTTCTTCAGCGTGATATCCCCGGTATAATAGTTGAGGGATTCATTGACACTCTGCTCCGAGAACATATACTCAAGCCGGAGGTGCATCGCGAAAACGGGAGATACAAGCATGAGATGATTCGTTCTGGAAAAGTACACGACAGGTTCCAAGCCTCAATTCGGGGAGATAATGTCTGCACCCTGCGAGTTTGTGTCGAGCAAAGAGAAGCTGTGACAGGCCGCCGCGGCAGGCGCCATTTGGGAGGTGGTGAGGTTTTTTGGACTGAGGCAACGAACATATCCTGCAGCATGGTAGCCCGGGCCAGTCTCAAGTTCCAGAACGGTGGTGGCCGATGTCGCACGCGGATCAGGAGGGAAGGGTAAGGGTAAATTCCAACGGGCAATAAACATGCAGGCACTTCAAATAATCGATGTCAGGATTCTGGGGAACACAATAAACAGGATAACCCGCAGATATAGCACTACTGTTCGTTCGAATTCTTCAACTGGGGCCATGGCGAGAGACCGAAGCAGGACGTGAGATCCTCCCACATTTTTGCACGACCGGCGACAGGGTGGGCAGAGGTCTTCACGGAGCTTTGGGAGAAGGCTAAGAGCATAGATACTCGTGGGCTGACGCAGACACGCAGCGATTGACAATCGCCGCCGTTGCTCGCATTTGAAACTCAGGCAGTCCACTCCTGGCTGCCATGAAATGATCCAGCCGGTTGTATGGTCGTTTTGCCATTGTGCCTCAAGTATCTTTTCCCGGCCCATAGCACATATGCAGTGATCCTTGGTGGACAAGGCAACAAGAGTTCCATCCGGTCTCTTTGTTTCCTTGAAGATTCCGGATAAGGGAGATGTCGATCTCCGCCAGTGTGAGGGATGGAGGATGGATGGATGGAAAGGGGCAGCGGTCTTCGACCGCTCAGTGTATGTATGTAGAGATGTGATATGGGATAATGGGGTGTGTTTGCGGGATGGGCCGCTTCGCGGCCGACTCGGCAGGCTGGGACGCGCATGGGAAGCGGGCCGGGCTGCGGGTCTGGCCGGGAAAGCGCGCCCATACCCGGGACGCGGTGGAAACCTGGGCCTCATGAGGAGGAAACCCAGAGCAACCAGGCGTGGGTGGGTGGGACACGAAAAAACGAGGACTGAGGTGAGGAGGGACGAGGATGGACGAGACGCGGTGGACGCGTCGAGGAAGGGAGATGGATCACGTGTGCATAAGCAACGGATTGATCCGTGGCTGCGATCTAATCTCCCTTATCTACCACTTAGGCACTCGTGCCTCGTGCCTTAGCTCACACCTACACCAAAATGAGCATTTCTCAACGGGGCTGGATCGGTGGATGCCCCACCATGCCACTATACATCGCCACACGATAGTAGACGATGTCTCAAGGGCGTTTTCTCGTGCCAATATCAGGATATCCCGGTGGACATACCCGGATAATACACGATCCGTGTCGTCGTATACAAATCCGGCAGCTGGTCGTAGCCCTCGAGAGTCGTAGGGTTGAGGTCAGCCGCTCCACCGCAATGTTGAATAGGTCCTTAAAATCATATTCCCTGCCCAAGCGGACAAAGCTCGCGACATATGGGAACGGGATGACGGTTTCATTGAAAAGTGCGCTTCATGAGACAACCGTCAATGAAAGCCTTGACACGTCGACTCGATATCCATTTCGGGCGCAACTTACGGGTGCCGTTTGCTTTATATTCTCGGCCGTGTCGTGGAGGGCGACGACGGGGCATCCATCGATACTGGATTGGTCTGGGGGTTCATGCAGCCCCTGAAGCTCCCGGGGGAAAAAACTGAATTCATTGCGAGGACGCTCTGGCAATGGACGCGAAATTGTGTGTTTTCCGCCTGTAACCAATCCGCCTACCGTATCCATCGCTGTGCCAGATCTCTTCCGAGCGCGTAACAGGCGACTCCTTGATGATCCGTTGACGTTTTGACGGCGTTATAGTAGACGCGTCCTCGTTGCATTGGCGTTTTGTTGGGTTAAAGTGCCGACTAGGGGCCGGCCCCTGCCGGCTCGAACCTTGCTTTAGGCGATGAGCGTTCGGCGTTACCGTCTAGCTTTTTTTTTTTTTTTTGTTCTCAGGTCCTTCGGCCTCTACGCCTTTAAATTACGACCCCACCATATGTTTACTCCTACTGAGGGCGACACTTTTTTCATCGTTCGGCCTACTACTGGTTCGCGTACTGAATCTGGCCGGCGACGTTTTCACTCGGTCCTCACCGCGCAAGGCGCCTCGCCATGGGACCCCGCCCAGCAACCTTTACCTCCGCCTGCCCGTCACTACACATCGCGCCCACTGGCGTCCACGCTCCTCCATATGCGCGTCTGTACCGCCCACCAGCGTCCGGTCCCGCCATCCGCGAAGGCGCGCAGCGGGCTTGAGGTCGTGGAGTACCAAGCACCAGGGTGGTGTGGCTCGTTACACGGACATAGATAATTGCGGTGTCAGATATAGGGTCACCCTGACGCCAGACCTGACGATTCAAGACGTACTGGGACCGGTCAACGCGACGAAAGAAATAGAGGCCAAATGACAATGTACACGCGGAATGTCGGACGAATCGCGTTGCATTAATGAATCCAGCACCCTGTGCTGGTCTGTAAACATCCCTCGAGTTACAGGACAGCCTGCTGCAGGAGGTCCTAAGACGAGTACCTGTCTACTTAGCGAGCGCATCACCACGCAGGAGAAAAAGACATACTCTCAGACCGTCATCGAGTTCCTGAATGGCCAACAATTTGCCAACGAGCAAGAAATGAAGAGGCTCGCCTGAGCTAATACCATACAGGGAGAGGATGCGTCCTGACGGGTCCAGTTTGTCGTCGCCAGGGATGACTTCGGTGGGCTGGAGGGAGGCGAGAACTTCAGCCATTGAGAATTGTAACAGAGTGCAGTGTTCTGCCATAAGGGCTTATTAAGGGTCGGGATTTTGGTTAAGGCCTTAGCCCTTAATAACGAGTAATTAAGGGGTCGATCTTAAGGGGTATTTAAGGCCTTATAATTACATAAGTCCAAAATTTCCTCACCACTTGAGCAGACTAGAAGAGTCATTCTGCAAACCGCCAACAGGCCACGGCACCTTCTCAACTTTCAAGGTGTGCGGCCCAGTTCCTCGTCGATAATAACAACAGTATTGGTTGATTTGTCACTTGTGTGTTCAACATGCGAACCTTGTAGTCTCTTACACTGACTTCCCACTCGTAACCTCATTCTGAAGTCTGTTAGTTACCGCGCCCTGATTACCGGTAGGTCCCCTTATTATGTAAGCTGTCCCCGTTTGGAATTCCGACCGGCACCACGACGCGACTTTGACGCGTCGCAGAATTCTGTGGCACTTTTTGGCCAGGAATGGGGCACAAACAGCTACTACTAACTCAGAGAGGTGTTTTTGAGGAGCGGAAGGCCTATCGGATTGACCAAACTGATAGAACATGCATCAAGAAGCTCAATTGGGCCAATGTAGGTTCTCTTTATCGAGGACACTGCCTAAAAGTTAGGACATGTATTTCGAAGTCACTTGAACCAAATTGGCTTTCGATTTTGGGAGGTTGTAGTCACAAAACGCGTCAAGACGCGTCCCGGGTATTGCTTGTTTGCGCAAGCATCTCTGATCGTTACATAATAAGGGGACCTACCGGTAATCAGGGCGCGGTAACTAACAGACTACGAACCTTGCCAAGTACACAAAATTTCGAACCGCTGCAAGGTTCGGTTTTCTTTCTATCTGCACCGTTGGTCTCTATATCCAGCTGGTGGAGTAGGTTGTGGTTGCTGTGGGTCGGGCTTCTCCCAGATAGCCTCGACGCGAGGCACGAGCGGCTTGAGGCGTATCGTAGGATAAGCAATCAGGGAAAGGGCGTGAGAGCGTGACGTGAACGTGACCCCGTCACTCTTCCTGCTCGTTCACGTCCCTCGCCACAAACACTCCTTTCCTTGTTTTTCGGGACTGTCTCCTTGCTCTGGCTATGCCCATTGTACTCAGCATGCTACATATACCTCGTATACCGCCTCTCAAGACACCTTGGTTCCTCTACCTCCTGCGCTGCACCAAGCAAGGTTTCCGAGACGCAAGCCTTTTTTCTACGCGTCGGAGTGCTCCAACGCCGCCGCCGTATACGCAAGAGACGCCACAGATACCAGTGGGACGCTAGCAGAAGAGTGGTTGTGGCTACCGGTGAGCACAACGCGCTTCTTTTTTGCGTTTTGCCCCCAGCAGGGTCCTTTCCTTTCCTTTTCCGTTTGGGATTCGTTGGGCCGGACTTCCCTTTCCCCCGGGCCCGGCGTTGTGAATTCGAGGGCCTGCGCTGCACGTGGAAGCGTTATATCGTTCCGGAAGAGCTCATAGCCTGTTGTGGCGGGTGCCGCCCGTTATTTTTTGCCGTCGTTTTCCACGTTTCGTTGTTCTTCATTGCGCTCCGATCCCATCTGGCACGTCCGCCGACCACAAGGGTCCCGGATACCTCTATTTTCTTCCCAATTTGCCCGCATTCGTGTTCTTTCAGACGCATATACGCGTCCGAGGCTTCGCTGGCGTGTCTGCCAATCTTCGCGCTATCTCCCCGGCCGACACTGTGGCGGTTTTTCGACAGACAAGCGGCGGTCCCCGATGACCCAATTCGTTGCCCTGCATTCTTCTTGGGGAGATGGCCCGTTGCCGTCTTCTGTGAGACCTCCGCCTCCCGCTACGCAGTCTCTCTTGTCGCCATTCGTCGCGCAGCGCACCCAGTACTTGCCTTTTTCGGCCCTGCCGCCTGTTCCGCGCTACCATCTTTGAGGGCATCGTACGCCCTGCGGCTCTACCGCCCATCGGCGCACCATTTTCCCCCGTTCGCTCCACTGTTGCCCATGTACGCATCGTGCCTGTACGCGCCCATTGGCGCCTTTGTTGCCCGTGTGCACGCCGCACCCGCTGCTGCCCGTGTGCACGCTGCGCCCGCTGCTGCCCGTTTGCACGTAGTGCACCCCTTGGAGCCGCTTACGCTCGTGTATGCATCGTGCACGTACGCGCCCATTGCTGCCCGTGTGCACGCCGCACCAGCTACGCGCCCGTTGGCGCCGCTGCTGCCCGTGCGCACGCCGCACCCGCTACGCGTCCATCGGCGCCGCTTCTGCTCGTGTGTACGCTGCACCCGCTACGCGTCCATCGGCGCTGCTGCTGCCCCTGTGTACGCCGCACCCGCTACTGCCTGTTGGCATCGCCGCCGCCCGAGTGCGCGCCGCTCACGCCGCTGTCCCTGACATCGCCGCCGCCCTGTGCGCATCGTACACGTCTGATGGGCACCGCTACGCCTCTGCCCCTTGGCATCACCGCCGCTCGGGTGCGCATCATAGGCGTCTGTTGAGCGCTGCTACGGCCCGCGCGCACGTTTCCGCGTTCGCCTCCGACCCTTGGCATCGCCGCCGCCCGAGTGCGCGCCACACCCGCCATTGCCCCTTGGCATCGCCGCTCGCTGTGGTCGCTGCCGCTTGTATGCACCTTGCATGCACTCGTTGGCGCTTCTCCCGTACCTGCATCGTGCAGTGCACGCCACCCGCTCGTTGACGCTGCTCCCGCGCGTGTGCGCCGCACCTGTGATTGCCCCGTTGTCTCAGCTGGCTGATCGCGGGTCCGGTGGGGGGAGCACTTACCAGTACCTCGTCCTCGTTCGGTCCATGCCCTGCCCCGCCTCTTTCGTACCCCCCCCCCCACCGCAAGGGCCCGGGAATTACACGATTCTGGCCTTCGGTGGTTGCGCGCTCGCGCCGCCATGCTCGCGGCACTGTTTCTTTCCGTGTCTTGTTCGCTTCCCGTTAATATTGCAGTTACCTATCACCCTTGTTTGCCGTCGACCCGCGCTCCATTTCAATGACATATTTTCTCGCTTCCGTGCCATGCACATTTCGCCGCACCCCGTCAAGCGCTACGTTCCCGCTCCATGCGCGCTCGAACGCCGCTTTCTTTGATACCCTTTTCTGAGCCGGTGCTTCTCGTGAGGCCGCCGTGTTATCGAGTTTATGCCTGTTCACAGTTACCACCCGATTCGCTGTCTGAGACCGTGATCGGCCCGCAGTTTCGTTCGTGCTCGATCGTGTCGCCCTTTCCGGGTGAGATTGTGCAGTGTCTCGCTCGTGCCTTCCATCCCCGGATGGTCGCGGAGTCCCCAACCCAACCACGATTCTCTATCACCGCTCGCGCTCAATGTACTGCCCCTTGACTTTCTTTCTTTTTCTTTTGCTGCGGGGACATCCTCACGCCGCTCCCGAGCGCTGGCTCGTGGACCTGCTGCCCCCCGCGTCTCTCGTTCTCTTTATGTTGTCCGACTCGTCGCTATTCCCCCAGGAATAAGTTTGTGCTTGTTAACCGCCTTTCGCTCCCGCGCTTCCGAGGTCGTGTTTCCGCGCCGCCTCCGGTCCTCACCCCGTTGAGGCCGGTCTTGCTTGCGTCCCAATCCTGTGCCCCATCTTTCCCCTCTTGCGCTGCTAGTATCAGACTCGGGCGCCGTCGCCTTTGGGAGCGGACGACAAGCCATCATCGCCTCCACGCTCACGCTGCATTTCGTCCTCTGTCTCTTCGTCTGCCGGCGCTCGTCCCACTCTCGGCCCCGTTTGCCGCGCGCACACTGTCTATGGAGGGGTTTTCTCTGTTTTGTTCTCGCGCCGCGTGTGGGCCCGCTGCGCGGCCGGGTCTTTGTCTTTGTCCGTTAAAGTTCACTCGCACCTACGCAGCGCTGCCGCCCCGGTTGGGCTTCCAGATTCATCTCGCAGCGGATGCCGTGTCCAAGCCTCCACTCTCGTCGCTGCCCGCGACCCGGGTAGAGCTTGGGCTCAGAGGCGGCTGCTGGCGCGGTTTCGACGCTACTTGGGAGTCTTTGGACTTGAATTACGAGCACGCAATGCTTGAGTCGGGCCTACGCGCAGTTCCTTTTTCCGTGACGTCGGCGCGTGCCGTCTCTTTTGAATCTGCTTCACTCACTTGCCCAGTCTTTTCCGCTGTGCACATGCTCCACCTGTCTGCTAGTGGAGCAGCTGCGCAGACCGTTCTTTTCATGTTTGGCTTCAAGTCGTTCTCCAGGACAGATCTGTCCCCTTCAACCCCGATTCCACCGCGTATACCAGGACCTTGACTCGTCAACAAGACTCGGCCCTTCCAACGGTCACAGTGGCTGCAGTGCGATCACGACATTATTTCTTCCGGCTTGATGCCTCGCCAGACTCCCAGCTTATCCTCGCGAGACCCCGGAGTTTTGGGCCTCGAATTCCCGAACACACCGCCTCTTGGTTCTGTCTGGCGCGCGGGGACCGATACCTGTAAGACCGTTTAACGGAGCATCACACCCAGGCATTACTCAGGCCCACCGCGCCCGCGTGTCTGCCTCCCGCTCGTGTGCGTGTGCCGAGGGTCCGACTCTCATCGGCCGTCGGGATTTTTTGCAAGTTTTGCGCTCGTTCTCGCTTCTGCCATTCCAGCGCACTATGCACTCGCGTTACTGTGGAAGGCTTGCGCGCGGTTTTTTGGCATTCACATGTCATCCTTGCTGCCGAGGCATCGTCTTCCGTTCGGCTCCCGTCTCGCAGCATTTCCGTACTGCCAGCGCTTCACACGTTCCCTCGCTGCGAGAGGTACGCGCCGTATGCGCCGTGTCGCATGCCTGCCGTTCCAAGTTTCTGGACATCAAATGGCCAGGGTGTTCATCTTCAAGACCACGCCGGGACCACTGGCAGCACCTTTCACAGCCTGTCGGACCTCGAAAACTACTTGTCGCTTCTTCGACGCACTCAGATCTTGCCCGTCCACCGTCATACACTACTGGCTTCGGCTTTCGAAGAAGTGACAGGTGCCGTACCATGATTGTTTATGGCGCCGCTCATCCCTTCGATATGGTTCGAACCAAGTTTGAACCTTGCCGCGGTTTCCCCCTTATTCGCACTGCGCAGCTGCTCAGCTCCGCTTCTCGCAACCCGTTCCACGTTAATACACTACACCGCGGGCTCGTGTGTGCACTCAGGTGTAACACCGTTCGAACACGGCATGTGGTGCATGGCCTGGCACAGTGTTGTGGTTCGCCTAGCCTACCAGCCAGCATTGCCCCTCGGTTCATCGCGTCCGTCATCGTGCTGCCCCGGGAGCCGGTTGCACCTGTACGATCCTTCTCTCCTATTCCCGTTCAGACTGTCAATCAGTTTGCGTATCCTCGCAAGACTCGTGCTCGCCTCTGCACTGTGTTCCGGCCACGACTTTGACCTGCACCGGCGCCCCGCTGGTATTTCATTTGGTCCCGTTCTCGTCAACGTCTCGGCTGACACTTACGATTCCAACGCTTGCATCTAATGTCTGGCCGATGTTACCTTGCAAGACATCCACAGCCCGGCTGATGGTATAACAACGCACACAATTTGAGTGCTACCTTCGAATCTGCGCCGACACTCGTTCCTTGTATCTATCGCTCGCAAGCTCCTTTCGCCGCCGTTTTCGCTTCCTCCCGCTTCACTCGCGCCCTTCGTTCCGCCTCTGGTGTGGGGTGGCGCTTCGCGCTACGCGCAAACCACCTGGGGTGAGTTGTCACTCTGGGTGGATAGTGCGGTTTGCCCGTTGCGCTCCGCCCCAGCTCCCCGTGGGCCCGTCCCAGAGCTGGTTCACGCGCTCAGAGCCATCTCCCGCTCAGAGGTGCGGACCCCGCCGACGCGCCCGGAAGCCTTTCGCACGCTGTCGCTCGCAGCTGCCCCTTCCCGGTCGCCCGCGAGTCCTCCCCACCTCTTGCGCCCTAGCGGCCGAGCGGGCAGAGCCGAAGGCTCTTCCCCCACACCCCGCATCTCGAACCAACAAGCCGTTGCAGCTAGGTTCGAGATACGGCCTTCGTTTATCACGCGGACGCTACCGTCCCGTTCGCTTATTCCCAGATAGCCTCGACGCGAGGCACGAGCGGCTTGAGGCGTATCGTAGGATAAGCAATCAGGGAAAGGGCGTGAGAGCGTGACGTGAACGTGACCCCGTCACTCTTCCTGCTCGTTCACGTCCCTCGCCACAAACACTCCTTTCCTTGTTTTTCGGCCCGCCCACCGCTTCCCTCTTTCTTTTCGTAGTGCGTGGATAGTGCGGTTTGCCCGTTGCGCTCCGCCCCAGCTCCCCGTGGGCCCGTCCCAGAGCTGGTTCACGCGCTCAGAGCCATCTCCCGCTCAGAGGTGCGGACCCCGCCGACGCGCCCGGAAGCCTTTCGCACGCTGTCGCTCGCAGCTGCCCCTTCCCGGTCGCCCGCGAGTCCTCCCCACCTCTTGCGCCCTAGCGGCCGAGCGGGCAGAGCCGAAGGCTCTTCCCCCACACCCCGCATCTCGAACCAACAAGCCGTTGCAGCTAGGTTCGAGATACGGCCTTCGTTTATCACGCGGACGCTACCGTCCCGTTCGCTTATTCAGCGGTGTCGTTTTCTGGGGGGATCAAACTGCATTGATGATCATTAACCCTTAATTAAGGCTTCGGTTGATTCTTGCCCAAGGTTAAGCCTTAACTTGGAGGCCTTAATAAGGGTTATCTGAACATAAGGCTTAGCCCTTATGTCGAACACTGACAGAGTGCAAGTTAGTGGTCGGCTCGAGATTTGAACCAGTTATGATCCGGAGACCTTTGGTAGTATTTGTTTTTAGCAGAGAGGCATTTAGAGGAACGAGGACAAGCTAGTGTTTGGTTCAGTTAGGAAGCAAAGACGTTTGGTAGTATTTGTTTTTAGCAGACAGGCATTTAGAGGAACGAGGTCAAGCTAGTGTTTGGACATATTTGGGTTTAACAGATTTCGGCTAAATAATTGTCGGGGAAGGGGACCTAGCTAAAGCAAGGTGATCAGCTGGGTGTTACCTGCCAGTGGCTGTGTAAGTTACCTGCCACTTTTCGCATTTCACTACATTCCACTTGTCCTCAATTCGTAAGAATATTTCAGAAGCTTATAAAAAGAACTTAGGTCGATGCACCGTCTTCAGAATTGCAAAGAATGCTTTCATTGTGATCAAATAAGCCGATGTCAGGTAACATCGTGACTGGCAGGTAACTGTGACGTCACACGGTTACCTGCCATAGCTCTTTCGTCCAGCACGGCCGCTTCACTGCACCTCTTTCCACCCGCATTCTGCCTCAAACCCATGAAGAATAGGTCAACAGACCTCCTGGCAACCGAACCCTCGAGCAAAGTCCACCAAACCCAAACCAAACCATTGATTACTGGAATCACATTACCGCAACATCCGGCCTCGATTTGGCGTCGACACCTCTCTGGGTTTCCTCCCAAATCGCCCCAAGCACAGGATTTAGAGCCCACTGAACTCAGACACCAGCTCTTAGGGATTTCAGGATCTCCTTGAATGGTCATTTATCTATGCATATTGACGACATGTCTCGAAAGGTGCACCCGCTCCACGACGTGCAAATCAAGAGATCTGAGGACACCCTGTTATCCGGGGGCTAGTGCTGCACCACTGGTCACCTATAGGTGCGTGGAGTTCTCCCTGCAGTTTGATTTTTCTGCTGACTCGACGTGAATATTTCTCTACCCACATATGTCGCTAACAGTGCTATCCCAGCGAATCATCCACCGGGGATTGTTTCATTGACCCGTGGTAGCAGTTCTAACTGAACTGTTCACGCTACAACTATTGTGCATGCCCATCTGGTCAGCGGCAGCAGTGGTACGAACAAATATTCCAAGCTGTTCCACTCACCTTCCACTCAAACACACAGTCATTCTAGTCAAATAATACACCGCGTGGCCGCTTCCTGAAGTTATATGCATCCGTAATCCCACTACGACTCCTCGCGACGCAAACCCCAGTGCCCGGGGCTTTTTCACATTATATAGACTTGTAAAAGCCTTGTGCATCGAAAATTGATTTCTTTGAACCAATCTGAACCAATGATACGCTTTCCCGGAGCGCGGATGAGACCTCCTTGAGTTCTCTTGAGTTCTTTCCTTTTTCGACTTCTTTTTCGCGTTTTCCCAGCACGGGACCCAGTGTATTGGAATAAAAACCACCTAGCTAAAGCAAGGTGATCAGCTGGGTGTTACCTGCCAGTGGCTGTGTAAGTTACCTGCCACTTTTCGCATTTCACTACATTCCACTTGTCCTCAATTCGTAAGAATATTTCAGAAGCTTATAAAAAGAACTTAGGTCGATGCACCGTCTTCAGAATTGCAAAGAATGCTTTCATTGTGATCAAATAAGCCGATGTCAGGTAACATCGTGACTGGCAGGTAACTGTGACGTCACACGGTTACCTGCCATAGCTCTTTCGTCCAGCACGGCCGCTTCACTGCACCTCTTTCCACCCGCATTCTGCCTCAAACCCATGAAGAATAGGTCAACAGACCTCCTGGCAACCGAACCCTCGAGCAAAGTCCACCAAACCCAAACCAAACCATTGATTACTGGAATCACATTACCGCAACATCCGGCCTCGATTTGGCGTCGACACCTCTCTGGGTTTCCTCCCAAATCGCCCCAAGCACAGGATTTAGAGCCCACTGAACTCAGACACCAGCTCTTAGGGATTTCAGGATCTCCTTGAATGGTCATTTATCTATGCATATTGACGACATGTCTCGAAAGGTGCACCCGCTCCACGACGTGCAAATCAAGAGATCTGAGGACACCCTGTTATCCGGGGGCTAGTGCTGCACCACTGGTCACCTATAGGTGCGTGGAGTTCTCCCTGCAGTTTGATTTTTCTGCTGACTCGACGTGAATATTTCTCTACCCACATATGTCGCTAACAGTGCTATCCCAGCGAATCATCCACCGGGGATTGTTTCATTGACCCGTGGTAGCAGTTCTAACTGAACTGTTCACGCTACAACTATTGTGCATGCCCATCTGGTCAGCGGCAGCAGTGGTACGAACAAATATTCCAAGCTGTTCCACTCACCTTCCACTCAAACACACAGTCATTCTAGTCAAATAATACACCGCGTGGCCGCTTCCTGAAGTTATATGCATCCGTAATCCCACTACGACTCCTCGCGACGCAAACCCCAGTGCCCGGGGCTTTTTCACATTATATAGACTTGTAAAAGCCTTGTGCATCGAAAATTGATTTCTTTGAACCAATCTGAACCAATGATACGCTTTCCCGGAGCGCGGATGAGACCTCCTTGAGTTCTCTTGAGTTCTTTCCTTTTTCGACTTCTTTTTCGCGTTTTCCCAGCACGGGACCCAGTGTATTGGAATAAAAACCACCTAGCTAAAGCAAGGTGATCAGCTGGGTGTTACCTGCCAGTGGCTGTGTAAGTTACCTGCCACTTTTCGCATTTCACTACATTCCACTTGTCCTCAATTCGTAAGAATATTTCAGAAGCTTATAAAAAGAACTTAGGTCGATGCACCGTCTTCAGAATTGCAAAGAATGCTTTCATTGTGATCAAATAAGCCGATGTCAGGTAACATCGTGACTGGCAGGTAACTGTGACGTCACACGGTTACCTGCCATAGCTCTTTCGTCCAGCACGGCCGCTTCACTGCACCTCTTTCCACCCGCATTCTGCCTCAAACCCATGAAGAATAGGTCAACAGACCTCCTGGCAACCGAACCCTCGAGCAAAGTCCACCAAACCCAAACCAAACCATTGATTACTGGAATCACATTACCGCAACATCCGGCCTCGATTTGGCGTCGACACCTCTCTGGGTTTCCTCCCAAATCGCCCCAAGCACAGGATTTAGAGCCCACTGAACTCAGACACCAGCTCTTAGGGATTTCAGGATCTCCTTGAATGGTCATTTATCTATGCATATTGACGACATGTCTCGAAAGGTGCACCCGCTCCACGACGTGCAAATCAAGAGATCTGAGGACACCCTGTTATCCGGGGGCTAGTGCTGCACCACTGGTCACCTATAGGTGCGTGGAGTTCTCCCTGCAGTTTGATTTTTCTGCTGACTCGACGTGAATATTTCTCTACCCACATATGTCGCTAACAGTGCTATCCCAGCGAATCATCCACCGGGGATTGTTTCATTGACCCGTGGTAGCAGTTCTAACTGAACTGTTCACGCTACAACTATTGTGCATGCCCATCTGGTCAGCGGCAGCAGTGGTACGAACAAATATTCCAAGCTGTTCCACTCACCTTCCACTCAAACACACAGTCATTCTAGTCAAATAATACACCGCGTGGCCGCTTCCTGAAGTTATATGCATCCGTAATCCCACTACGACTCCTCGCGACGCAAACCCCAGTGCCCGGGGCTTTTTCACATTATATAGACTTGTAAAAGCCTTGTGCATCGAAAATTGATTTCTTTGAACCAATCTGAACCAATGATACGCTTTCCCGGAGCGCGGATGAGACCTCCTTGAGTTCTCTTGAGTTCTTTCCTTTTTCGACTTCTTTTTCGCGTTTTCCCAGCACGGGACCCAGTGTATTGGAATAAAAACCACCTAGCTAAAGCAAGGTGATCAGCTGGGTGTTACCTGCCAGTGGCTGTGTAAGTTACCTGCCACTTTTCGCATTTCACTACATTCCACTTGTCCTCAATTCGTAAGAATATTTCAGAAGCTTATAAAAAGAACTTAGGTCGATGCACCGTCTTCAGAATTGCAAAGAATGCTTTCATTGTGATCAAATAAGCCGATGTCAGGTAACATCGTGACTGGCAGGTAACTGTGACGTCACACGGTTACCTGCCATAGCTCTTTCGTCCAGCACGGCCGCTTCACTGCACCTCTTTCCACCCGCATTCTGCCTCAAACCCATGAAGAATAGGTCAACAGACCTCCTGGCAACCGAACCCTCGAGCAAAGTCCACCAAACCCAAACCAAACCATTGATTACTGGAATCACATTACCGCAACATCCGGCCTCGATTTGGCGTCGACACCTCTCTGGGTTTCCTCCCAAATCGCCCCAAGCACAGGATTTAGAGCCCACTGAACTCAGACACCAGCTCTTAGGGATTTCAGGATCTCCTTGAATGGTCATTTATCTATGCATATTGACGACATGTCTCGAAAGGTGCACCCGCTCCACGACGTGCAAATCAAGAGATCTGAGGACACCCTGTTATCCGGGGGCTAGTGCTGCACCACTGGTCACCTATAGGTGCGTGGAGTTCTCCCTGCAGTTTGATTTTTCTGCTGACTCGACGTGAATATTTCTCTACCCACATATGTCGCTAACAGTGCTATCCCAGCGAATCATCCACCGGGGATTGTTTCATTGACCCGTGGTAGCAGTTCTAACTGAACTGTTCACGCTACAACTATTGTGCATGCCCATCTGGTCAGCGGCAGCAGTGGTACGAACAAATATTCCAAGCTGTTCCACTCACCTTCCACTCAAACACACAGTCATTCTAGTCAAATAATACACCGCGTGGCCGCTTCCTGAAGTTATATGCATCCGTAATCCCACTACGACTCCTCGCGACGCAAACCCCAGTGCCCGGGGCTTTTTCACATTATATAGACTTGTAAAAGCCTTGTGCATCGAAAATTGATTTCTTTGAACCAATCTGAACCAATGATACGCTTTCCCGGAGCGCGGATGAGACCTCCTTGAGTTCTCTTGAGTTCTTTCCTTTTTCGACTTCTTTTTCGCGTTTTCCCAGCACGGGACCCAGTGTATTGGAATAAAAACCACCTAGCTAAAGCAAGGTGATCAGCTGGGTGTTACCTGCCAGTGGCTGTGTAAGTTACCTGCCACTTTTCGCATTTCACTACATTCCACTTGTCCTCAATTCGTAAGAATATTTCAGAAGCTTATAAAAAGAACTTAGGTCGATGCACCGTCTTCAGAATTGCAAAGAATGCTTTCATTGTGATCAAATAAGCCGATGTCAGGTAACATCGTGACTGGCAGGTAACTGTGACGTCACACGGTTACCTGCCATAGCTCTTTCGTCCAGCACGGCCGCTTCACTGCACCTCTTTCCACCCGCATTCTGCCTCAAACCCATGAAGAATAGGTCAACAGACCTCCTGGCAACCGAACCCTCGAGCAAAGTCCACCAAACCCAAACCAAACCATTGATTACTGGAATCACATTACCGCAACATCCGGCCTCGATTTGGCGTCGACACCTCTCTGGGTTTCCTCCCAAATCGCCCCAAGCACAGGATTTAGAGCCCACTGAACTCAGACACCAGCTCTTAGGGATTTCAGGATCTCCTTGAATGGTCATTTATCTATGCATATTGACGACATGTCTCGAAAGGTGCACCCGCTCCACGACGTGCAAATCAAGAGATCTGAGGACACCCTGTTATCCGGGGGCTAGTGCTGCACCACTGGTCACCTATAGGTGCGTGGAGTTCTCCCTGCAGTTTGATTTTTCTGCTGACTCGACGTGAATATTTCTCTACCCACATATGTCGCTAACAGTGCTATCCCAGCGAATCATCCACCGGGGATTGTTTCATTGACCCGTGGTAGCAGTTCTAACTGAACTGTTCACGCTACAACTATTGTGCATGCCCATCTGGTCAGCGGCAGCAGTGGTACGAACAAATATTCCAAGCTGTTCCACTCACCTTCCACTCAAACACACAGTCATTCTAGTCAAATAATACACCGCGTGGCCGCTTCCTGAAGTTATATGCATCCGTAATCCCACTACGACTCCTCGCGACGCAAACCCCAGTGCCCGGGGCTTTTTCACATTATATAGACTTGTAAAAGCCTTGTGCATCGAAAATTGATTTCTTTGAACCAATCTGAACCAATGATACGCTTTCCCGGAGCGCGGATGAGACCTCCTTGAGTTCTCTTGAGTTCTTTCCTTTTTCGACTTCTTTTTCGCGTTTTCCCAGCACGGGACCCAGTGTATTGGAATAAAAACCACCTAGCTAAAGCAAGGTGATCAGCTGGGTGTTACCTGCCAGTGGCTGTGTAAGTTACCTGCCACTTTTCGCATTTCACTACATTCCACTTGTCCTCAATTCGTAAGAATATTTCAGAAGCTTATAAAAAGAACTTAGGTCGATGCACCGTCTTCAGAATTGCAAAGAATGCTTTCATTGTGATCAAATAAGCCGATGTCAGGTAACATCGTGACTGGCAGGTAACTGTGACGTCACACGGTTACCTGCCATAGCTCTTTCGTCCAGCACGGCCGCTTCACTGCACCTCTTTCCACCCGCATTCTGCCTCAAACCCATGAAGAATAGGTCAACAGACCTCCTGGCAACCGAACCCTCGAGCAAAGTCCACCAAACCCAAACCAAACCATTGATTACTGGAATCACATTACCGCAACATCCGGCCTCGATTTGGCGTCGACACCTCTCTGGGTTTCCTCCCAAATCGCCCCAAGCACAGGATTTAGAGCCCACTGAACTCAGACACCAGCTCTTAGGGATTTCAGGATCTCCTTGAATGGTCATTTATCTATGCATATTGACGACATGTCTCGAAAGGTGCACCCGCTCCACGACGTGCAAATCAAGAGATCTGAGGACACCCTGTTATCCGGGGGCTAGTGCTGCACCACTGGTCACCTATAGGTGCGTGGAGTTCTCCCTGCAGTTTGATTTTTCTGCTGACTCGACGTGAATATTTCTCTACCCACATATGTCGCTAACAGTGCTATCCCAGCGAATCATCCACCGGGGATTGTTTCATTGACCCGTGGTAGCAGTTCTAACTGAACTGTTCACGCTACAACTATTGTGCATGCCCATCTGGTCAGCGGCAGCAGTGGTACGAACAAATATTCCAAGCTGTTCCACTCACCTTCCACTCAAACACACAGTCATTCTAGTCAAATAATACACCGCGTGGCCGCTTCCTGAAGTTATATGCATCCGTAATCCCACTACGACTCCTCGCGACGCAAACCCCAGTGCCCGGGGCTTTTTCACATTATATAGACTTGTAAAAGCCTTGTGCATCGAAAATTGATTTCTTTGAACCAATCTGAACCAATGATACGCTTTCCCGGAGCGCGGATGAGACCTCCTTGAGTTCTCTTGAGTTCTTTCCTTTTTCGACTTCTTTTTCGCGTTTTCCCAGCACGGGACCCAGTGTATTGGAATAAAAACCTTTTGTTGGAGGTTACTTGGAAAGGAGGATTAGTCCGAAAGCCGATCAACCGGTCGGTTCCTGTTGCGGTGGAACCCATCCACTCAGTTCATCCTACGAAGAGGGCGGTCAATTGTTGGTATAGTTCCGGAGAGTATAGTACAGTGAGCTGCTATAGAAAAATGGAGGCAAGAAAACCAGAACTACAGGTCATTCTTCAACTCCGTCCATGGTGGAAGGTCGAAGAAACCTGGCAACTCCGCCCACATTTTCTCCCTTCCGGAAACCACCACCGCTTTGAGGTGCTTATTACACGGCTCGCAAAGGGGCGAACCAATGCGGTTGAAGGGCGTGAAAGCCCAAACAGTCAACAGATCGAAATATTTTCGCAGCATGTTAGCCCGCCACTTGTTGCAGCCTACAGGATCAGTGCAGCCGGTCGCATCCCAGGAACGGAGCCATCCGAGGGTATGGCCCTCCTGGGTCTGGGCTCGTACAAGCTTTTCGCCGCCAACGGCCAATCGGCGTTGGTCGACTGGAGCAAGGGAGGAGGTCGTTCCATCCCCTCTTGGGAGTCCGTCGAACAACTGGGAGATATCACTCTATCGGCCGGTCAAAACACACTAAACGGCACAGGAAAAAAGCAGCTTACTCGATTGTGATAGTAAAATGCGCGATAGCATGCGCACGGGAGAGCGGTCATTATATTGTTTTCTCTGGCCACAGTCAACACGTCATAAAGTACGCCGTCATAATTGACAATACGGGTTGGTCGGTATTTCGCATCTGGTGGCACTAGTGTATCGTATCCATCGAGAGTGGTCGGGTTTTCGAATGTCAGACGGTCGACCGCCAAGTCCAGTAAAGTTCGGAACTCGTATTTGCGTCCCAGACGTATGAGGGCTGCAACAGCGGATAGAGGAATGGCCGGCTGTGCCAGAAAGGTTCTACTAGCAAGCTATAAACTTGTCTGCCATTTGAGGGAGGGTCACGGACGGGTCGTAAATCGCCTTGAGTAGATACTCGACGTCAGTAGAAGACGCGTCTTCTAACTGTATAATGGGGCAGCCATCTGTACTGGGCTGATCGACCGGTTGTGATTTCCCCTGCTCGCGGAAGTAGACAGAGTGCATTGCGAGGACTGTAAGGTGAACACGGAACTGAGTGTTCTCGGCCTGGAGGACAATGCTTCCATCGCTGTGCCAGATTTCTTCAGAGCGCTTCACAGGCGAACTTTCTGCTGTCCGCTGGCGTTTAGCTGGACGCGAGGACATGGTGGAGGCTTGAAAGGTGTAGGTGCCGTTTCGGTAAGCAGACGGAAAGTGCCGCCATCAAAGCCAATGTTGGCTCTTCCCGAACCTGCTCATGCCCAAGTTGCATTTGAAGCGCACACCGCAAGAAGAGGCTGATCATAGAGCCCACAAAAAACGGAAACGTGAATCCAAACGTCCCCGGGCTAGTCCTACGTCCCAAACCTATAAATCTACTCGCAAATGGGACTCGAGCGATTCAGAGGCAGACGACGACGTATACGGTCCCCATCCTCCACCGCCAGAGGCCGGGCCCTCTTCCAAACCGGATGCTCGGTACAAACCTGACTATGATGCTATCCGTGCAGAAATAGAGGAAGCCAGGTTCCGCGAGAAGATGGCGGGGGCGTTCGCAGAGGACGATCGGCTGGACTCGGTGGAAGCACAAATGAACGACTACGCGCATGTTCCCGACCGCTGGAAAATGGGTCGCTCTCATGCAGATTATGTGGACGCCGCCGGGGATGATATCTTCAAGGTAGATCCTCGACATATGGACGACGAAGAATATGCGGAGTGGATTAGAGCAGGCATGTATAGGTTTGTGCGACTGTGTCTCTCACTTTTGTCTCAGGTGCTAAAACCTATTGTAGAAAAACTCATGCCCAGGAATACGCTGAAGAACAACAGAAGAAAGCTTTGCGAGACGCTCGACGAACGCAAGAGAAGGCCCTCAAAGCTGAAACCGAGCGACTCGCGAAGCTGGCAGATGAAGAGCGGAAACGCAAGAAGTTGGAGAAGGAAATCCGTCGGTCAGATTACGCCCGGGAAGAATACCATCTGCGGTGGAAAGCTCTCCTTGCAGCTTCGGACGCCGAAGGCGTACATAATCTGCTGCGATTCAGCGATATTCCTTGGCCCATCGTATCTGCCCACCGCCGGAAACCTCCCAAGAAGGGCTCATCCGACCCGCCTCCCACCGCGTCACTGGACGATCTCACTGTCGACGCCATTACTGCTTTTCTTGTCCCATCTACTCTGTCTGGAGAGCAGGAGAAGAAGCAACGAAAGGATAAACTGCGCGAGACGTTTTTGCGTTTCCATCCCGACAAGTTTGAAGGTCGATTCATGAGCCGGATACGAGAACCCGACCAGCAGCGTGTGCGCGACGCCATCGGTGTGGTCGTTCGAGCTCTGAATGTGTTGATGGGCGAGCTTTAGAGGATATTTGACTGCTTTTCTAATTAGTAAGTAAAAAATGTCCTGGCATGTACAGTACTGGTATACAGCTCGAATTGAGGTTTCCACTATATACCCAAACGAGAGATAATAAATGCAGCGGAGCAAGCTCGACAGATATCAGTTCAACCTCTAAATGCCCCGCGACCAGCCATGTTGTTTTCCGTTGGCGGAGTCGGCGTGCCCGATCCCCACTGCTGCTGAGGGTATTGCTGCTGCTGAGGGTTGGGGGTCATGATCCTTTGAGGACCAGGCGACATGCTTCGCTGCTGCGGGGGCATCATCCTTTGCGGACCTGGCGACATGCTTCGCTGCTGCTGCGGACCAGGGGCCATCATCCGTTGAGGACCGGGCGACATGCTGCGCGGTTGTTGTTGGGGATTGGGAGTCATCATCCGCTGAGGGCCGGGCGACATACTCCGTTGAGGGCCGGGCGACATGCTCCGTTGCGAATACTGGGAGGATTGTTGTTGATGGTACGACGGTGGGTACTGCTGCTGCTGCGGGGGATATTGCTGTTCATAACTCCCTTGTGGCCGGTGGAGAGGTGCCTCCCGCGACCCGTCAGCTACCATCGGCTCCTGGTACATGGATGGTGGCGCCGCGATGGAACCCTGCGAAGGTCCGGGGTGCTGGTAGTAGCCTGCCTGCGGACTGAGCAGAGGCACATTCATGGAGTCCATTCGTGACAGCTCTATGTCGCCCATCGCGGGGGTGTTGGGGCCGCTTGCAAGGTATTGGTCATAACCTTGCAGTCGCGGCAACGTAGCGTCGCTAGCATAATACTGCGACTTGGCAGGGTGAAGAGACACGCTGCTGTCCCCGAAAACTGTGGTGGATGCCATGGACTGATTGTCCGAATCGTCCGCCCAGTTCTTGCGATACAGATTGGGATCGTATTCGAGGTCGCGCTGAGCGAGTGGGGTCAATGGGGACCAAGTTGTGTAAGTAACTTGAAACCGTACCTGATCGATAGCGGCAATTTTGATACCTTGCACCACTTGGGCCTCCATTTTCTGCCCTCCATACTCGTCCAATTTGGCGTGGTCGCGGCCGATCTTGCCCTGATACACCTGGCTGAGAAGCCCCATCATGTTCGCGTGAAGCATGGGTGTGAAGAGGTCCGCATGCAGCGCCGGGTGGCCGAATCGCTTTTCCAACTTATTCGCCCGAGCGTCGGCGCGTTCAGAATGGATCTTGGCGGCATCGAGCTCTTCCGGAGTCGGTATGTAATATCGGAAAGCCGAGTCGAAGGTGCGGTCGATGTAGATCTTGAATATACCGATTATCAAAATTGGAGGCAATGTGGCCAACCATGTGAAGGATTTGAAACCGTACTGAAGACCGATCGCTGCAAACCCGTCAGTCACTTCCACGATGAGTGGACGCAGAGGGCATACTGAGCGTCATGAGCAGTTGCATTAGAACAACCGTGAACAGAAGCCGGTTAACGACAACGTTCCATAACCGCTGTTGCTAGTTCAGATTAAATCCCAGAGCATACGGTCGTCACCTACCCCTCCAGATTCCACCTTGGTGACGAAGACGAACATGAGCTGCGTTCTCAGGTTAGAGCTGTAACAATTGAAGATGCGTCGGTTTCACCTGGTACTTCTCGACAATGGAACTCATCCAGAGAACTACAGCTGCCGCCAGGGCCACGAGAGGTGCAAGCGGGGCAAATATCAGTCCGACCGCTCCCATGAAAAGCTGTACAACGAAGTTTAAAAGATGAAAAACCACGTCCGCGAGACAGACGTACAATGTTAGAACTGCGAACGAATCAGTGGCAGAACAGGAGGAGAACAGGAGAAGACGCACTAATAAATGGCATACTGGAACTCTGGAGGTTGTGTCCATTCTCGGATGTCGCGAGGAGTCCGTCCAAAGACGCGAGTTTTGAAAGACAACCACAGGAGGTTCACAATCTGTGCCAAGTCGAAAAGGACAAGGAATCCTCGTAGCCTGGATAGTTACGTCAGTTAAAATTATTGCGTATGGGAAAGGGATCGCGCTTACGGGAAGAAGGTGAGCCAGTAACTACTCTGATTGACTGGAAACAGACGTCAGACGGTATCCGGGAATGGTTTCCCCAACCGGACGTAGCTCAGAGCATAGTCCCACGGGTAAGGCCAACTTACTGTAAGTTCGGTTGATGGTATCCGGAAGGGCTGAGAGAGATGAGTTAGACAGATTAGCAGGCGCCGGCGGGATAGCGTACTGTCAAGATTTTCCAGAATCTCCTTGAAGCTCTTCTTGCCGACTGCGACGACGACCTGTTCCACAGACTCTGTAATAGCGTGAATTTCATGAGCAAGTCGGTCGACAAAAAGCTCGTACGGAAGATGACACCAATCAAGGTGAAGATGAAGAGTTGACTGATAATCAAGAACGCGAAATAGCGCGCGACGACAGCGCGATCGAGTCTCGATTGCGTCAGGGCTCCCATGTACTGGCGCGGAGGAAATGAGATAGCGGTACGTATGTCTGAATGCGGACACCAACCTGGGAGAGCCGACGCATGATAATGGGCAGGAAGAACCCGAATATACCGGAAACGGCTGGCGGTAGTATACCAGATACGATGTTGAACGTTTTGGGCGAATTGATGCTCCACTGAGCCAGGAAATCGACGTAAGCAGTCAACTGGGAAAGGATATCAACACCCAGGAATTCAAGAGCGGGGGGCAACATACGGAGGCCAAATTCGCCAGAATGGAAATGGCGAATAAAGGAACGGTATTGAAGAAGGAAACGACCGCAAGCCATATGAAACCCAACATCCGTTTGCGGGCAATTTCGCCATCCGATTTGTTCATGTTTTCCCAAACAATGTCCTTCGGGTTGGGGGCCAAGGAGATGTCGGTTCCCTTCGGATGTTTATTGGCGAGTATCTTGGCCACTACATGGGCATATGGAACGGCAGCCATGCTCGCGAAACCGTAGTTTTCCGGCTTATGCTCATGGAAATGTTGCCGATAGTCCTCGATGGCAGCTTCTGTGCGCTTCAGTTTCTCGCTTATCCCGAAATTAATATCTTTGAGTTAATCGCTGGAAACTTTATCACTCACGTATAGAAAGCAATCGCATCCTTCTTAGTACCACCGCAGCCACAAGAACCTCCAATTCGCACCGTCGGCCGTTTCCTGCCAATTTTTCCTCCGCGTAGGTATTTGACAAGATACGTTTCGAGTTCGCGAACGGTTGCGTTGTGGTACTCGATCAGTTCGGGCAGCTTGCCTACTTTGCGGCCGATGTGGACGCTCGTGGTCGGATAGGGCACTCTGACCGAGTCGAAAATCTGCTTGATGCCGGCGTCACTCTGGCAGGACTTGGGGACATGCAAGACTGTGAGGGTACGGGCATAGAAAGCTCCAAGATACTCTGGAGAGCGGAACCATGCCCTTCGGAGGTTGACCATGGCCTTCCAGTGCACATAGACGCAGAACATGATGAGAAAGGTGATGAGGTAGGTGACGGCTACGTGCGCGAACAAGACGTTGCCCGAAACATCACGGATCGTCATCATGCTGAGGACGTTGCGGCCTTTGACGTTGTTCTTGATATTGGTGATAATGTTTATGGGGATTAGAATGCCGCATGCAAGCCCCGCAATGCCGGTGAACAGCCATCGCATAAGTCGACCGAACCGGAGGAAAGTGACCGCATCAAGACCTATCTTGTCAACGAGTTCGGGCTCTTTGAACTGAATGAGGGGGAATCCCGCACATAGAACGTGAGACGTACCTTTGGTATGAATCAGAGGGGGGAGCCAGCCGCATATGGAGTCGTCTATACGCGGCGGCCGCTTAGAGTCGCCGACATGGTACTTGACTTTGGGCTCATATATGATCTTGTTCTTGGGTCGTAATACGTTAAATGCGAGGATTGTAATGACCTAAAGCAGGGGAAGACTATAAGAAGGGTCGACTGCGTCGTCTGGCCTGTGCGCACCGAAACAACACTCATAAGGAGAATTTGGGAGTAAACGGCTTCAGGCGCCAGCGTCTGCGTTTTCTGGTCAATGAGGTCTTTGGCATCGTCGAGGGCCGACATGGTGGCTCGCGCGTGAGCAAGGGATGTCGTGAAAGAATGGCGGAGTGAGAGAGGACAATTGCTGATGTGTTGACGCCGCTTTGTTTCTCGGTCTTAGCCTTGTTCCTTTGCCGTTTCCATGGATCGCGTCAGTCAACCCCGTCTCCGACTCGGTCTTGCATGTACTAGCATGAATATATCCTGGACCCTTCAGTCCCTCGTTGTGTGCTTTCCTCGATGATTTCCTTGCTCCCTGAACTTCAACACGCGACATGCGCAGCCAGCAAGGCACGCCGATAACCAGACACTAAAAATATCCAATCAACGGTTCAATTCTATGGAAGTAGATGGAAGTCGTTTTTAAGGTTTGCGGAATACAAAAGTGTCACAAGCCCTCCAATTCTTTTCATCTTCATTTTGTTTCTTCGCTGTACTCGATGCCAGACCAGAAACGGTGGTACGTCGGTGAGTAGGCACTGGCCAAGTAACGCCAGCTCCCAACCGGAAAACAGAGGCTATTCTCAAAGCAAGACGCACCGGGCATCCGCATTCGAAAGCACAGTTTAACATTATCTATAATAGTAATGCATGGGTTGGTCTTCGTTGTTCACCACAACTGACGCTAACTTTCGACCCGCAGGAGTATCGTCTCAAAGTAACGTCCACCTTTTGAATCGTTGTCCTTCGTTCATCAATGCCTCGATCTCAGTGGGCCCTATTCGACCTTGCAGACACGGACGACGACAACCCGTAACGAGCCTTTCTGTAGTTACTGAAGACTGCTCACTTTAACCTTTAGATGGGAGCCTCCTAGCAGCCTGAGCGGCTGTGGACCGCTCCTCTCCAGCTTCTGGGAAGAGGTCGGCGGCGACGCCGCTTTCTGCATCAACTTCCCCGGTTTCATCCTGGAACCGCGTGAACGCTGGATAAGTCTGTCGTTCTTACGTAGCTTCCGTGTTTCTTTCTGAACGGTTTCTGAAGATGAGCAAAAGCTTCGTTTTGCAAAAGAGGTACCCCTCGAAGAAGTACTTGCTCAAAAGAAAAATCCCAAGAGAAAGGTGGTTCTTTCTTCCTGATGGTTTACTGGCTCTGATTCCTTGCTCAGCGAAACCTTTCGCCCTCGCCCTCGCCCTCGATATCAAGGACCCCGACATCCGCTCCGTCAACACCAAATCCCCGGTCTCCCAAAAAAGGAGTGTCGTTTTCGCGCGTCGCAAGTGTGAATGTTATCCCGTCCCTCGCCGATGTGGAGAACACGGCGCAGCACCATTACACGTCGGAAAAAAGCATCAATGGCTCGGACGATGACTCGGACGACACTCCCATAGCCGAGAGCCTCAACCTCACACCGACTGGCATCAAGATAAAGATTCCGCGCCGCGTCTTGTCTGTGAGATACACTTTCCCCGTTTCTTTTCACACCTTCAATTCTGCTCGCAGCCGTCGCCCACCGTTGATGACCTTATGGCCGTACCGCCGCCAGCCAGTCCAACTGGCTGCCCCTTGTCTCCCCCACCGTCGCCTTACCGTCTACCCCGAAGTATCAAGATATTCGATGTCCCGTGCGAGGCACCCAGCAGTTTGGCCACGAAGAAACGGTTGTCTGCGGCCACACTGGCGCCGGGTATCCCCCGAGCTTCTCCGGCGCCGTCAGCGCAGCCTGCCCCCGCTGCCGCAGCTGCCCCCGCAGACGACACCATGGACGTTGACCCAACCCCGACATTTGTGCCGCCCGACGAACACACTAACATTGACGCCGACATTGATGAGATGAGCCCGATGCTAGCGTCGATGTCCACAGGTGACCCAGCCGGCACTGGATTTTATGACAGGGGCGAAGACCCGTATGCAAGGTACGCTGTCTTAAGGTTGTGTGCCGAGTTTTTTTCACCGACCCTCTTTACAGCCTTTGGAACAAAGCTGATCCTGTCGATTTCACTCCAGAATGCGATTTCGACATGGACGACGAATTTGGTTTTGGCCAGGCCACAAATGAAGGCCAAGTGGATGAATTCCTCAATAGCATTGAGTGAGCATTGCACAGCGTTTGCAAAACCATGGCTGAACTATACCCTGTAGACTACAAACCCCGACCAAGTGAATGAAACAGTTGTCTTTCGTCGATGCAGCGGTCCTAATTTAGAAATCACAGACAGTATGATTATAACTACCGGCCCTCAAAACTTTACGAGCCCGCACCCATGTGAGTATTTCTTCCTCGTAGTTTCCAATCGCTGATCTTTGGGGTTTCAGGAAACAATGGGCCTGGAATGGGCGGGTGACGATCTCCGTCTCAGGAAGCAGTCAAACGATCTGCGAGAGGGCGACCCTCACAGACGGCACGGAGGCCGAGCCACCCAGAATCGGCTCGTTCGTCCACTTGACGAGGGACCTCGAGTTCGCGTCGCTTTTCGACGTCGACGATATCCTGATGTTCCTGCCAATCTGCAACCCCGTCCACCAGTTCGCGCGGCTCAGTGCAGAAGGTCCCGATGCAGAGGCCCTCGAGATCGTCGCCGGATATATGTTGAAAAAGAAACAAGTACGTCTACCGCTTGTCTTCCCTGGCTAACGCGATCTTGACCATCCTTGTAGGCAGTCATGATCCCCGCGATTGCGGATCAAAAATTGATTGGGTGTTTGCTATTTATTCCACCAGCCTCTAAGTCCTTACTTGCATATCTGAAAACTCCCTCGGACCTGTGCGGCCAACACGGTTTAGTCGCCGTCCTCTTGTTCGTCACCCATCCCCCGACCGAGGAGCGGTACAAGAAACGCGAGGTTCCTCGGCTCCAGCACAGAGTTGAGCGCGCTGTTCTCTCGCATGAGCTATGGCTCCAATCTCTTCGACAAGAGAAAGCATACCATGTAGCAATGGGCATCGTTCAGCTGCCAGCAGAGGTTCGCGAATTCGTCTACAAACACGCATCCATGGTATGGGCCAAGTCGTCGAGCGCCGACCTCCGGGAGGACCAAGACACACGACACCTCCTCCGCGTGATCAAAAGGTCCAAAGTACGTCTTTTACAGCCCACGGACACGTCGGCGGACATTGCGTTCATCCATGTTGGGGCGCTGAGGAACATCCATAATTTCCCGCACCTCGCGCAGCGCCGCCTCCGCCCCGACTTTCGCTTCTGCGTATACGGCACCCATGAGACCGTGCACCCGTCACGCTGGGGATTTCAGGAAATATATCTGCTCGGTATGTCTGCCGTTGCGTCAGTGGCCGGTCTCTTAAGTATTCCACAGGTGGCGTCGTAACGTTCACGCCTCAAGCGCTTATACATGATACATATGACGTGCTCAGAACCATTCGTGAGCTCTATCTTCATCCCCGTTCATCTTTTCGCTCAACATCACGGGTAGGCAACATCCATGCCCACCCGCTCTGGCTCTGCTACCTCATACCAGAGGTAGTGGGTATGGCGATCAAGCTTGACCAGCTGCGCGAGGATGGGATGCAAGAGTACACGTCAGTCCCGCATGCGCATTTCCAACTCGTGCGACGCTGAACACCATGGGCAGGGGTATGCTTCCATACATGATGGACCGCCTCTTCGGCGCAATCCTGGACGGGCAGGTCGCACTCCTGCAAACTCCGGTGAACGACCCCACCGACGAAGACGTGCGAAAATGGGTGCTCGCCCACGCGCTGTTCCGGCCGCTGACCACGCAGGCGATCCTCGAATACTGCACGAAGGCGTTTGAGGATGCATACACAGACACGGAGCAAGGACGATGGGCCGTTGTCGCCAAGAATGACATTCTAACGGATATGCGTCGGGCGCAAGTCCAGCCTGCACTGCTCACCGATTACCGTCGGTTTATTTTGCTCGACGCCAACTCGTCGCGATACAGTTCCGTTGATGGGGTGAGTGCGCGTTTTTTGTGCTTGAGTTTGGGCTGAAAGTTAGCACTCAGATTGAATGCGACACTGTGGCAAGATTCAAGTTCAATGACGACTTTGTGAAGGACGGTGCAGCAGCGATGTAGATCCAATAATCTTGCTGTCGAATGAAATAATAGTACAATAACAATCAGATTTTCCTACGTGCCCCTACGAAAGACGCGTCCAAACCCTCTGCGCGCTGGGTCAATGACCGCACGAGAGAACGCCGGCGAGAGGTACATCGCCGCGCCTATTCGAACAGGCAGCAAGGCCTACGAAAAGGGCGGACATGAATCACATTGGAATGCTCCCAGAGATTCGAGTACCTTCGTGGCTGCGTATGCGACGACGGCGTTCGCGACGTCGCCGACGATGCGGTCTGAATTGACAGTACTCGCAGCTGTGTCACCCTTCTCGAACCCAAACACGCCGTATCGACTGCCGACACGCGCTGCCCACCCCTGGCCATCGTCGACCCATTTCCTGCACTTGTACGCAACCCAGTTGTCCTGTTCTGTGGGAAGAGTCGCGACAACGCGCTCGCCGACACCCAGTGCCCGCGCGGTATAGAAAACGGCGACGAGGGGAACGATGGCGGTGGCCTCGTGCAGGACGGCAAAGGAGACGACGAGGGAGGACAGCGGGGTGCCTGTGCGCGCGGCGACGGCGGCCAGGGCGTCGCGGTAGCGGCTAGGTGCAGACATGCACAGCCACGGGGAACCCAAATTTTCGAATGCTTGTTCGCGTCGGACACCGACAGGCCTTGCGTGGCTGCCGCTATGCCAGTGCACAAGGGGCTGCCCAGGTCGCTGGCCACCCCCATCTCCGCTATGTCCTTGGGTCCGCCGCAATCCTGTTGCGCACGACGCAGCGCATTGAATCCCCAATCGACGCCCTAGCCATCGTCCGCGCCGTCGAGCGTCGTTTTGGCCGTGCAGCGGACTACCAGTTCTTTCGCGTAGGTCCTGCATTGCGTGCCCAAGATGCAAGTAACATTGTGTGCAGGACGCGGAGAACTCGAGCCAATATCAGTTCATTGCCCATTTTGCGTTCTGGGACCCCGCTGCGTACGCTCGCGTACCCCAAAAATCCACCATCCTTCGCGTCAAACTGCCCCCGGTAAATGATAATCTCATGGCGGGCGGCATAGGGCTCGCAGACGCCGCACCATACCTTGAACCGCAGGACTGGCCAGACAACGATCTTGCGGCCGAGGTGGATGCCCACTCTGTGTACGAGCCGCCCACCGGTGGGTCGCGCATCATTGAAGTCTCCGTCGACCACGCCAGTGAGTCGGCATCATAATATATCTGACCGCGTAACGCTCAACGCTCTTCGCAGCCGGGCGCGCCCTTCTCAAGCGTGACGCCAAACGCGGCACCGGGTTCAACGACGGCCGTGCCCAATTCTCTATCATGACCAACTTCGTACGCTGGGGTGGATTCGCTCCGAAGGAACCCCTACCCGCCGACGTCCCCAACATAACCAGGAGCGATCTGTGGTTCGGCAATGCGAACATTGACCACGTCCGCATGCGCAACCAGCTCGATGTGTGGAGAAATCTAACCCACTCTGAGCCGGTGTGTACGCAGCTTCCCCGTCCAATCTTGATACTGAAGTTGTTGATAGCGACGAACCCCGATGGTATCTCTCTTTTTTCACTTCACAACCCCGATTACTGACTCGATGGAAGCACACCACGACCCAGCAAACGCGTGAAGCTGCCGCGGTATGTACTCCTCTTAACCATGTTACTACTAGTCTGAAAACTCAACACGATCTAGACGTCAGAGCGTGTGCGCCCGGCTGATCCCCGGCCTCGAACACCGTCTGCTGCCCAACCAGCCCAACAGCCCAAAGAGGACGCTCCGATCGTGCAATCTACTGAGCTCTCTTTTGAGTCTGCGCCTGCTGCGTCACCAAGTGCTGACGCTTCCACATCCCCTGCACCCTCCTCTATCTCACTCGAATCCGAAGCCGAATCCCAATCTTCCGCGCCCACATCTCCCGCCTCCACCTCTGAGCCGCCCGCCCAACCTGCAACAGCAGCCACACCCCAAACACAAGTAGCCAAACCGGCCACCGCCGCGCAACCAAAACCGGCCGCAAAACCCGCCCCAGAGCGGCGCAACCAAGCGCGTTCCGCACGCGTAGTCACGCAAAAGATCAAACCAGACGAGCCCGTCGTGGCCACGAGTGCCAACCAACCGAAAGCCAAGGGCAAGGCGGGGGCGGCACCCCAGGCCCAGCAGCCTCAGCGGAGGCATAGGAAGGAGGCGGCGCCGGCGCCGGCGCCGACGCTGGAGGAGCGCCCGATTGAGGTGGAGGAGCGCGCGACGGGGATGTCGGCAAGGCTGAAGGGGTTGATGAAAGGCTGGCTGTAGTGTAGCCTACATACGAGCTGAATAGAAACAGACCGTTCCAGCCGATGGCAGTGTGCTGGCGGGCAAACGGTTATTTCCCCACTCACTTGCTACTTAAATATTGTAAAAAAGCTTGAATGCCTATGCCTGAATCTCTAAAATCCGAGTTTCAAGGCTTGGCCGCGGCGAACCTCTGAGGCTTATCTCTCCCGATGAACGACAAGTCGACCGCAAGCGCCCGGGCCCGCGTCCAAGTTGCTGCAAGCGCCAACTACGTTCTCGTCTGCCATGGTGGTGCCGGTACCATGTCGCGAGCAGGTTCCACGCCCGAGCAACGTGCAGCGTACCGCGCTGCCATCCGCGCCGCGTTAGAGGCTGGCTACAAAGTTCTCAGAGAGGGTGGTACGGCTGCCAGCGCTTTTCCTCGTATCTGTGTTTATGTCTTCCGCAGGTGAAGCTATGGACGCGGTCACCGCTACGGTATCTGTAATGGAAGGTGTGCATTCCCCTCATTTCTTTGTGATTCTCAAAGCAAGTGCTTGCAGACTGTCCCTTATTCAACTCTGGTAGGAACAGCACTCCCGTCTTTCCTCCCGACCTGACTCTTCCTAGGCAAAGGGGCTGTCTTCAATACTGCTGGAAAGGTATGGGGTGCAACTTGGCAGGCAAACTACGCGTAAATTCGACATGTGCAGAACGAACTGGAGGTGTCCTTGATGTTGTCTAAACCTCCCGCGTCGCACCCTGAAATCTCACCCTCGCGGCGCGGCGTCGCAGCGACACTACTAACGCATGTCCGAAATCCAAGTACGCTTGCCCGTGCACTCTATCTTGCCCCGGAGGTCGTCCCGCACCCCTTCATTTCCGGCGCCACTGCAGAGTCCCTTGCAGAGTCCCTCGGCGTGGAGCTCGTGGACGAGTCGTACTTCTACACCGCAAAGCGCTGGGTAGAGCACCGGCGCGGGCTCGGGCTGCCGGACGAGCCCTTTCCTTACCCCGAGCCGGATGAAAAGGCCGGGCTCCCGCTCCTCGACCTGCAGCCCACGGGGACAGTCGGCGCGGTTGCGCTCGACGTCCGCGGCTGCATAGCGTCGCTCACCTCGACGGGCGGCCGCACCAACAAGCTCGTGGGGCGCGTCGGTGACACGCCGCACATGGGTTCTGGCTTCTGGGCGGAGGAGTGGCCGGCGGCGGCGGGGTGGGTGCAAAAGGCATGGGGCAAAATATGGGGTCTCCCCGCTTCTCATGCCTTGAGTGTTTCGGGCACGGGCGACGGCGACGTATGTGTGCCCTGGTCATTTATCGTTACTGTCCCCTCAGTCTCTTCAGTACTTTATCCGTTGCGCGACAGCTGCGACGATCGCGCACCGCGTCAAGTTCCTCGGCGAATCGTTGGACAAGGCAGCGGAATATGCGGTCGAGGAGCTGCGGCACCACGGGGGCATTGGCGGTGTAATCGCTTTGGATAATGCGGGAAACGGTTCGTCTGCATTCACTCCCCTAACAAACATCTGACTGGGATTGCAGTTGCAATGCCTTTGAACTGTCCTGGGATGTATCGCGGTGTCATCAGGAAAGATGGTGTTCCGCTGACCGCGATTTTCGACGACGATGTTCTGGAATGAATATTTATACAGATGTAAGTATGTATATTATGGAGCTGTTCTGTGTGTTGCGCTTTCGAGACGGTGCCTGGGTCGGCTTCGCGGCCGCGGCGTAGGGAACCCGGTCGTTACTGTATAAATACGATGAGAGGTGGGGATTTTTTGAAGTATAAATGAAACAACTGCTTCGGGTAGCTAGTTGATTCGACTATTAGTACTGTTACTAGCACTTTCGAAAAGGCGCCAAGGGGAACGACGACGTTGTGTGACGAAATCGGTTGAATGTCCTCCGTTCTGGAAAGGGAAAGGGCCAATCGAGACATCCCACGTCGCCTGCAACTTGTCGCAGTGGCGCTTCACATCGTCATAGACCTCAGCAGGAACAGACCCATCCATGCTGATATTAAGCGCCTGCCTCATAGGGATTATTCGAGAATCGTAGAGCTCCTGTTTCTGCACGCCTTCAGTTATCCTGTAGATTTCCTCTTCGCTGAGCCGAGTCGTCGGCCAAGGAACTCCGGGCGCATACTCATCCCATCTGTTCTGCAAAAGAATGAGTGGCCTGCGGAGCGCTCGAAGGCCAAAGAACCAGGTGAAATTGCATAATTCAAAGGCCTGCTGTACATCCTCTATGAAAGGGATAGCGCCGAGAGTCGCATAGAGCGTATTGTTCGACTGATAGCAGATGTCCAGCGTCGAAAACTTGATCCCATCTCGGATTATTTTCCGGTCAGCCTTGGGAAGCGTGTCTCTGGAGGTCTGGCTCTTTCTGTGGCGCCCCCCACTCCAATCCGATCGTCGATGTCAGATCGAAGGAATTTTGGACGCGGCCAGGAAGCCTGGATAAAGTATGGCTGAACAGAACGGCCTCTCCGGTCAATGATGGAAGTTACTGAGTGTTCTCCGTCGCTCGATACAAATACATTGCCGACGTTGAGATCTGTGTGCCACAAGACGGATGCTTGGAGACCAACGGGCGGAATTAGAACAGGAATAGCTTTAAAAAAAGTACTCCAATAGCTTTATGTGAATGGACGGATCGTTGTCCTCCGGATTGAGGATGAAGGGATCGCCAGGAGCGCAAGGTACGCGACCACTCGTGTTTGAAAGGCTCGGATTCCACAGCTTGAATAGCTCTCGACCAGGTGCCCTCTCCATGAGAATGTATTCCGCTCCGACGTCGGTCTTGTCCGCCCGCGAACACCAGGATATTACTCTGGGAACGGGCAGCTTGAGGATAGTCCGCGCGTAATCCATGATAGCAACTTCACTGGCCGTGGACAGATGTGGATGGCCGGCAAGAGGAGTTGGGATTTTGGCGATCAACTCAGAGCCAGCAAAAAAATCTTGAAGTCGTTGCCTGCGTCTCTTTGTTATGCAGCATTTTCCTCGCAGCAATGCATACCTTCAGCGTGCTTGGTCATATCCACACATCTAGCCCCTACAACCTGGCCAGCAGTGCGCTTCAACGCCTGCCAGTCGAATTTCAAAAACCGAGCTTCCAGCTCTGACGCATCGTCAGTACAGAGCGGGGTGGGTCGGATAGCAAGCGACGCACGCGACTTCTCGTTGTATAACCAACGGCTTGACGTGTACTTGAAAAAAGAGTCGGGGGCTTTTGCCCAGTATCCGTTGTCGGAACGCTCGATACAGATGCCATAGCTTTGGCTTTGGCCACAGAGAGCCTTCAGAAATCCAGACATTCTCGAGGTGCCATCGTGTAGTGCGATGGATGGTCTGAAGTCGGGACGTTGGTGCGCATCTTGGACCCGGAATGAAAGTTTTGACGAAGGACGCGCAATGATGAGATCATTTTTCCTTCTTCACCAAATTCGAATAAGACAAGGCAGCCAGGTAAATTTGTACTAGGAGGACACGAGGAGGTTATGTTTCAAGAAAACGACGAATCTGCACTTTTATAAACTCTTCGTCTTCCTTCGTTCCACCCCCGCCCCCGGCAAGGTGCCCCCAGATACTCTCGATGACCTTGAGTTCCCCCTTCTGCAGATATTTCAACTCCTCTTCGTTATCCTCCGGCGGGAAATACATGTCTGTCCGGCTCGGCATGAGCAGCACCTTGGCCTTGATTCGGGCCAGCGCCTTCGATAAATCGCCTTTCTCCTCCTCGGGCCCGAAAAGGGATATATCACCCTTTTGCCATGTGTGCAGCATGCAAAGCAGGTCATGGGCGTCGGCTTCAAACTCCCATTCTGCTCGCAAATAATCTTCGAGGCTGCTGAACCCCAGCGTCTCCCAGCAGCGCTGGCGAAACCATGCTTGGGACAGCGCCCAGGTCGAATATACACGGCCGAACGCTTTCGTGCCCCTTATCGCTGGTGTCTCGTACTTGCCGTCGAGGAAATCGACGCTGTTGACCAGTGCGGCCTTCGGGCCTTCAAGGAACGACCAGTTATGCCAACTAGTACGTGCCGAGCTGGCTGAAACGACAATGCGCTGAACAAAGTCTGAATAGAGCGCCGCCATGTGGTATGCCTGCTGTCCACCCATGCTGAACCCAATGTATGCCGCTAGCTGTGAAACGCCGATTGCCCGGCAGAGAGCATACTGCAAGCGGATGTTGTCCTCGTATGTTACCGCTGGGAAGTTGGGGCCGTGGAGTGACGGAGGAGCGTTAGAAGGAGAGGAGGATTCACTTGCGCCGAGTAAACCGCAGACGATGACAAAGTAGTTTGAGAGAACGGGATGGAGGTCGTCCTCAGACGGCGTGTACAGAAAGGGGAATGTATCATCGAGTGTTCCTGACACCGCAATTGACGAATTGCCCAGAAATCTATGGGGCAATCGGCATACCTAAGTAGCAGGACGGCATCAAAACAGCAGGGTCGTTGGCATCGCCAACGGTACGGTACGCCAGGGTTAACGAAGAGTTTTGGGAGGGATGGGATGCGTTCGTATCGGGATGCACGTCGTTTGTAAAATATCTCGTTTCTTTGGCCATCGTTTGCTACGAAGCGAAGTAGAGGAGCGGGGAGAACCCAGGCCTAGGGAGAATAGGTTTATATAGATTTCCGAACTTGTCCAGCACTTGCTGCGGGATGGTATCGCCCAAGTATCGCCGTGGAAAGGATTCTAGGCCGGTAATCCCTGGTAATCCTGAGACCGTATTGCGCAATGTGAGAGATGATTTGAGTTTCAAGTACGTGAGAGCCGGCTGTCGTACGGGCGACTGAGATGCGGTCGATGGAAGTATCCCACGAACACCCGGCCCTAGAAATGGCGTTGGCACAGTACTGTGTTGAGTCTTCACAGTCCCTAGTCTGAGGTTAACAAAACCATTCTCCGGAGTCCGGGCTGAGCTGGTTAGGTTGGATCTTTAGACTCGTGTGTTGTTGGCCGGAGGAGAGGGCCCGGAATCAAAATGATGCACGACCAAACATTGTCGATTCAGCCCCTCTTCTTGAAAACGCACCATCTGTAGAACTTTCGCACGCCGACGAGCACGACGCGTCCCCAGCGCCGAAAAAGCGCCAACGGACCGAAGAAATCGCCATAACCCGCTCAGAGATCTGGTACAAGGACGGGAGCGTGGTGTTGCAGGCTCAAAACACGCAATTTCGCGTCCATTGGACCATCCTCGCACAGCATTCCACTGTTCTGCGCGACATGCAGGGACTGCCCCAGCCACCTGAACAACCCAGTGTTGAAGGCTGCCCCCATTGTCGAACTCCAGGACGCCGACGCCGACGTCTACCACATCCTGAAGGCCCTCTACAATCCGTTAGCTGAATTGCGTGTCCCTTAGACCACTTTCTGACTCTTTACAGCCTGATTTTCAATGACAAAACCCTGCCATTCCCTTATATCGCGAGCTTCATCCGCTTGGGGCGCAAGTATGAATTCAAAGGCCTATTCGACGTCGCGTTGGAGTGACTTACATTCGAGAACCCCACCACACTCGAGGAGTATGCTGCTTTATTAGATTCACTCGAAGCAGCTGCTGGCAAGCGTGTTCACTACAAGACGACACGGATTTTGCACAATCCCGCCATACTTCACGACATGCTGATATTAGCGAGGGAACACGACCTATTGGCAATCTTACCTGCGCGTACTTCCGCATAGTGCTGTGCTCTCTGGTAGGTGCTCAGTCATGTTGCCAATGTACTGTATAGCGTTAGGATGAAACTTGTTACAGGACCCAGTCTTCCAGGGAATCCAACGACCAGATGGAACCCTCGCCGTTTTGTCCCCACCGGACCGTGCCATATGTGCTATGGGTTTCGCAAAAATCCAGGTGGCCCGCTGGCAATCAGACAGTACACTTGGCTGGATTATTCCATGGAAAATCTCGGACGACTGTAGCAATCCGTCCCGCTGCGAAGAGTGGCGACACTGGCTGTGGCACTCAAGTCTGCTTTCACCCAGCATAACCTTGGTTAGACTCCCGTATATCAAAGGAAAGTTCTGCGCCGCGTGTAAAAAGGTGGCCGGGGCAGCGACGGAGGCTGGCCGTGCCAAAATGTGGCAGGATCTTCCTTCTTTTTTCGGCCTCCCTCCGTGGGATGAGTTGAAGAAATCGAATGAGCTGCAATGTTTGCACTCGCGGTATCGCCATACTCCCAGGACTTCAATGGGGCGCGGATAAAGCGCATGTAACACGCAAAGCCGAGCTCCAAGTTGTATACAACATAGTTTCACTCGCCTCGTGCGACACCGTTCGGCCAAACTTCTTCACAGGGAGCTTCCATGGTGGAAACGGCTGTTTCTTAACCGGAATACACCTATCTATACTTTCCCAACCTGTGGCCAAACAATGGTGTTGTCAAAGTTCAACTACCAGCACTCTGCCATTGCGTCTTCCCAGCTCAAAGGTTCGAATTGAACGAAGCCGGTACCAACCCCTACTCGGTTTTCATGGCGACCGACCGAGCTGACTCAGTATTATCTGAAGCTGAGCTGGTCAAGAGCTGAGCTCGATCAACTTGTTGACTCGACAAATTACTCCTTTGAACGCCACCAGTCCGTTTTGAATCAGCCCCTATCGCCTCCTCCTTGTATGTCAGACAACGTACAAAAACGGCAGCACGACGACGAAAACGACGCGCCCATAGCACCGACAAAGCGCCAACGGACTGAAGAAACCGCCATGACGCCGGGCCGCTCCGAGATCTGGTACAAGGACGGAAGCGTGGTGTTGCAGGCTCAAAACACGCAATTTCGCGTCCACTGGACCTTGCTCGCCCAGCATTCCGCTGTTTTTAGTGACATGATGGGTTTGCCTCAGCCACCCGACCAGCCCAGCGTCGAGGGATGCCCCGTAGTTGAGCTGCAAGACACGACTGAGGATGTTGGACACCTCCTGAAAGCAATCTATAATCCGTCAGCTGAATTTTATATCTCTTCAACCACTTTCTGACTCTTCGAAAGTCTAATCTTTGATGAAACAGCCTTGCCGCTCTCATATATCTCGAATTTTATCCGTTTGGGGCGCAAGTAAGTATGAATTCAAGGGCTTATTCCACCTTGCTTTGAAGCGGCTTGCGTTCGAGAACGACACTCGAGGAGTATGCTGCTTTACTGAATTCACTTCAAGTAACTGCTGGCAAACGTATCAGTCACAAAACGACACGGATCGAGCATTGCTCCGGTATTCACCACGACATGCTGACTCTGGCGAGGGAAAATGACCTTTTGGCCATCTTGCCCGGCGCTTACTTTGCGCGCTTTGGTAAGCAGCTGTTTATGCCACGCACTGTCTGACCGCGTGGTGCAGGACACCGTCTTCCAAGAATTTCCGAGACCAGACGGAACCAAAGCTGTCTTGTCCCCCGAGGACCGTGCCACTGTATGTGCCATTGGCCATTGGCCACGCGAGGCTTTAACACGCATGCTTCAAACCAGACAGCACACTCGGCTGGATTGTTTCGTGGGTGGTTCCGGAGGACTGCGACGATCCGACCCGGTGCAAGCAGCGACGAAAGCGGCTTCTGACTGACCATTTGCTGACATCAAGCACATCGGCTTTTGCTCTAATCAAGTGGGTCGAAGGAGATTTCTGCAGCAGCTGTAAAAAGTTGGCCGGGGCAGCCACGAAGGCTGGCCGTGCCAAAGTGTGGCAGGATCCTCCTTCCTTTTTTCGGTCTTGCGCCGTGGGATGTGTTAAAAGGTCAAACGAGCTGTGATGTTTGCATTCCCGCAGGATTCCTCAAACGATTTTACTGGCTTACCGCTATACGGCCAGACTCATTCGCTAGATGCGTCTATGTACATCGAGACCCTGCTGTCTCTTGCGCAGGGATACACTTATCTCCCAACCTCCCTACCTTCCCCCACCCACACCCACATACCGTATTGGCCGTGCTGCGTACGTTCAATACTTACCTCTCGTCCCACCAGCACCTTGTATGAATGTAATGCATGCGAAAAGAGCAAGAGTGAAAGCTGCGTTGGAACGAGTGTGTGCTACATACAGGATCTGGCTAGGAGATACAGTGTAGTGTGAGTAATGCGAGGAAACAATATACGTGGGTGAAGCTATGTAACTATATACTGAAGGTAACGGTACGGAACGGAAAATGCGAGGAGATACAAGTACACATGTCACTGTCTTTCATGCAGGCGAGTCAGAGAGGGGGCAGCCGGTGCCGGAGAAATGAGGCAGGTGGGAGGAACGGGAGATGCGGATTGGGCGTGCATGCATCGAGCAGCGGTGCCGTGTCCGTGTCTCCGCTTGGGGGATTCGGTCTATCAGTATCGATACACTATATAGCGATCAACCAATGTCCAAGATACGGAGAGAGACAGAGCACGTACGTGTGTTGATGGGTTAGATGAGGAACGTACTACGTGCGGGTGCGATTGTCTTGGTCTTTGTCTATGTCTTGAGGATTGAACTGGATTGGATTGGTGCTGGATGTCGATGTTGGAGCTGAAGGGCCGAGGAGAAGTATGCTTGGAACGATCCGGGGGGTGCAAAGGAAATGGCTAGAGGCACAGGAAGAGCCGGCACCCGCGCGGGCGCACGGTAGCCCAGCCCACACCGGACTCGACGACCTCGTTGCTTGTTCCCGAGTCCGCCGTGTTGGTCTGCAGCCACGTTGTGAGTACGACAAAGGTGACAGTGGGCAGGTGGCGTACCGCGTCGACGGTGAAAGAACGCGTCCCGTCCGCGTCCACCGCCACGGCGCGGCGCATAACGTCGTCGACCGTTGGGCGTGCCGGGATCGGGTCGAGACGCGGCATGCGCACGGGGGCGGCGCGCGCGACGAGTAGGAACAGCGCGAGGATGAGTGGAGTCACTAAGAACAAAGCAAAATATTAACACCAATCGCGCGCAGCATGGCAGCAACAGAACGCACACAGCAAGCGCATCTCGTCTTCGGGTCGGCCTCGAGGGCAGGCAGGAGCAGGGGGTCGTCAGTGGTCGTCGCGGTCGTGAGAGGGTGGAGGACTGAGAACAGGAAGATTGAAGGGAGATTATAGGGCGCCTGCGCTTGTGCGCTCGTTTGATGGGACACAAAGGCCTTTGCGAGAGAATTGTTTGAGGAGAGAAAGGGACGGTCGCCTTTGTGTCTTATACGCGAGCCTGGAACAAGGTTGCCTTCATCTTGCAGGCTGCCAGCATCGTGTACAGACGGTGAAATAAGGAAACGGAAGGCCTTTGTCGCGAGTGGGGAAGTGGACAGCGTGCGAGTAGGCGGACAAAGTCACTGTGGCTATTTTGCGCTTTGACATGACATTGACCGCTTCAAAAGAAAGAACAAGACAGTCTTTGAATATTGAGTACGTTGAGTCCAGCAAGAGAACTCCACTGGGTTTGCCCGTTGCGCTTCCAGAGTCACCGTCGGCGTTCGTTGTGGTGAGCGCTGAGCCAGGCTTGGGCAAGACTCGGACAGCGTGAGACTTTCGCCGCCTTCGTTTGCTGAACGCAACACCGACCGACAGCGAACAAGATCAACTTCACAGCTCAGCACTCAGCGCTCAGGGCGGCCGTGTTATTCTTGAAAAGGGTCTCCCTAGCGATTGTCTTTGGGATCAGGGTCGTGTTGTGCTTTTTCTGCAGCGTGCCTTGTTCTTGTCCAAATATACTGCTGTCTAGCTCTGGCTGCGCCTTTCTCAAGTCCAGGGATGTAGCTCACGTATAGCTGCCGTTCTTGACGAGCGAACGGGTATTTGCTTGCGCGAGATACTTGTCGGTGGTTTTCGTTTGGATTGGGCCTGTACAGGAGCGTGGATTCAGACCGCGTAACGTGGCGCAATCTTTCCAGACGCATGCCCAGCCTTTTCAAGTTCATTCGAGCCCATTCGATGCCCTGGTCGTTCTAAAACTACGGCAGTCCTCAAACCTACGAACGCTCCAAATCAAAAAAGAAAAATGGTTTTTTAACGTGCATTTAGTTGGCCCGCACAATTGGCAGTGGGTGAAGCCGATTGCGCGGGCACTAAGCCCGGGGCCCACGGCAAGGGAGCACGCGGATGGAGCAAAGCTCGCACCCTTCCCCGGGAAAGGAGAAACGCACCTTTTACAGTCAGTCTTGACGTCTTGCTACGTCGCGAAGAATCCAGAAAGGCCGGTGGTTTTGAGCCGGGTCTTGCGGTCTTGCGGCGTCTTGCGGCGATTTGAGGTCTTGAAGTGCATCCTGGGGCCGGTAAACTTTGAGCGGGGCCTTGAGGACTTGCAGCGTCTTGAACCTTGAGGTGTCTTGAGACTTGAGCAGCATCCCGCCGAGGTCTTAAGCTGTGGACTTCGGTATCCGGTCGTCTTGAGCCTGGTGCTTGAGGATCTTGACTCCTGAGTCTTGCGGCATCTTAGGTCTTGCGGCGTCTAGGACCTTGAGCAGCGACCCGCCGAGCTGTTGAGCTTGGACCGTCCTGGGGCCGGTAGTCTGGAACCCGGTCTTGACGTCGTGAGCTTGCGGTTTTGCAACGCTTGAGGCGCCCCGGGACCAGCAGTCTTGCAGCGGCGTCTTGTATCTTGAGGCACTTGAGGGCGGACCGGGTCTTGAGCGCCTTGACGACTTGAGGTCTTGCGGCATCTTGAGGTCTTGCAGTGTCTTGACGACTTGCGGCATCTTGAGGTCGTTTTGACGTCTTGAAGGACTTTGACTTGCACGCAGCATCCCACTGGGGTGTTGAGCTCAAGGCCTTGAGGCGTCTTAAAGGTTTGAAGGCTCGAGGAATTGAGGAAGATCCGGGCTTGAAGTGCTGAGGAGGCCGGCTTGATGGTTTGAAGCCTTGGGGTCTTGGTTCTTGATGCATCTTGAAATCTTGAGGTCTTGGACTCTTGAGGTGTGCTGGGGTTTTGCAGCCTCGAGGTCTTGACGCTCGATGCGCCTTGAGCAGTGTCCCACTGAGGTCTTGAAAGCTACAGCGGGGGGAGGATCAAGACCGGGACGCTCATCAAGGACATCAAGGACGACGGTGACGGCGACGGCGAGAGCGGCGGGAATGGAAGCAAGGTGGTGGAAACATGGTGGCATGAGGACGTGAGGACGTGTTGAGGGCGTCGAGACTTGGCGACGTTGACGAGCTTGAGGCCGTTGAAGAACTTGGAAGTCGAACCTTGGCGCGCCCTGAACAGTGTCCCACTGAGTCTTGTAGCACACCACAGCGAGCCCAGGGATGGCGAGACGAGAATGGCGACGACGAGAATGGCGAGACGACGACGACGGACGGTGGCATGCCGTTGGCGGTGGATGGGACAGGCGACATCAGGAAAGGGTGGCAGAAGGCGTTTCACACACGGCGAGTCGCTGATGTCAGTGCGGGTGCGGGGAAACAGGAAAGCAGTGTAGAGGACGCACCGGTGGCACGCGAGAAACGACCATCCCCGAGCCGTATGAGCGGGAGAAGCCAGGGAACGGTCGAGGAGGTCGTTTCGTACTAGGCGAGGAGGAGAAAGTGGATGCCAGTGGCACTCATGATGAGCCTTCGCCTAAGGAACGCGACGTACGAATACTACGATGAAGTTGGACGCCTGCGAGGCTTGAGCTGGAGGTTGACTCGAGTGGGGGAGGGGACATGATGGGAGTGGAGAGGAAAGAGGCGAGATGGAGGCTGACCAAACGGCCGGGGGTTTAAATACGATCGAGTGTGGCCGCTCGGCAACTTCCGGAGTTGCTGTGTTGTGTTTGGCCTCCGTCAAACGCGACTCGCGCAGACTCACATGACCGCGCCTCGTCTCTGCCTCTAGACTGAGAGACTCAGAGTCTCAGTCTCGCCGTCACGTCCATCTTTTGCTTATTTTCCAAGCTGTCTATCGCTGCTGCACTAGGCAATGCGTGCCGGCCAGAGATCCGATGGTATCATTTTGTTCGCAAACAATTTAACTTGAGAAAGAGCGCTTGTCGTCTCGGACTAGGACGTAGTTCCCCTCGGGGACGGGGGAAGGTCACTTCAGTATCATCGCAACATTGTTCTTGGACGAGCTGTAGAACGGCCGCTTCAGGCGCAGCGCGAAAACTGGGCAGAGGTACCGGGAATTTATTGATCGCGCAATAATGTACGGGTGAAGCCTCGCTCAGCCAAACTCTGAACACATGTCGACACGTTGGTCACGTCGTTTCGACCACCTCGAATTGCCTTGTATTTCTCCTCGTCGTTGCTTTCCCTTGTTTTTGCATGTCAGTGCAGCGATTAGACAGCGTGAGAGTTTTGGTTGGTATTTCCCGCTTGGACACAACGGCGACGATTGTTTTCACACCGCTGGCTCAACTGGACGCCGCTCTTGTGCCGAATGGAAGGTTCCCGTGTTGTCAACGAGAATGTCAAGTATGAGCTTGGTGTGGACTGCGTGCTCACACGATAGAGGCCGCTGTTTGCGATAACGGATGCGAGATAGCAGAGGTTCTGTGACGTCAAACGGGCGTCATATGCGCTCTCGCGCCTGCAGAAGACATGCGCAATGGCAGGCTGCGTGTTTTTTCCAGGTTGCCTTCCACGCTCATTCCACCGCGCCGCTCTTTTCGCTCAACGTCAACCATGCCTTCCACCGCAATCCTCCTCGCAGTCAGTCCTGCCCTCCCCCATGCCGACCGTCCAGCTAACCCGTGTGCAGGTGTTCGGTCTTGTTAGCTGTGTCGCTGCCCAGTCGTCGTCCGCATCCGCCGCTGGTGCGAAAGCGACTCACATCGTGACCGTCGCCAACAACCTCACCGCGACCAATGGCTCGGCCGTCTTCACTCCCGTCAGTTTGAACGCCTTTCTGCCTTATCTGCTAACTCCCCAATAGCAAGTGATCAACGCCGTCCTCGGCGACACCATCGTCTTCAACTGTCTGTCCCCCTCCTTATTTTTACACTAAAAAAAACTAACTGCACCCCCAGTCACCCAGGGCAACCACTCCGCGACCCAGTCCGACTTCGCGACGCCCTGCCAGCCGCTGCACGACACCAACGCCACCAAAAACGGCTTCAACACCGACCTGCGCCCCGCGGGCAACGGCACCTCCCCCACGCAGTTCACCCTCATCATGAACCCCGACATCGCCAACGACACCATCTGGTTCTACGACCAGACCACGTGCGGCATCGGCGGCGTCGGCGTGATCAACCCCGGGAACGTCTCCGCGACGCTGCAGACCATCGACGGCTTCGAGCGGAATGCGGTCAGGTTGAATGGGACGGGCGCCACTTCGAGCTCGAGCGCGAAGCCGAGTGCGACGGGGAGCACGAGCTCGGGGACGGGGAGTGGGAGCGGGAGTGGGAGCGGGAGCGATGGGTCGGGTAGCAACAGCACGGGCGCTGCGGTGCGTCTCGCGCCTGCCGCCGTGCTTGCCCCGGCCCTCTTCGCGCTCGGTGCCTTCCTCGTCTAAGCACCACTCGCCTCAAAATCCGCCCACATGGCACATACCCATCTACAGTGGCACATCGGGACACTAGACCTTCCCTCATACCTCTCGTATCCCATATCTATACACGCAGGCTTACACGCCTCATTCATGTCCCCTACACATACCCCTTCACGCTGACTCTCTTGTTGTTGTTGTTGCTGCTGCTGTTGTTGGTTTTTAGCTCTACTTTGGCATGTTGCGCGATCGTGTGGATTGAAGTTGAGCTTGTTGATTAAATTATTCGCTTGGGCGTCGAAAGGTTCCTCTTCGCCTTGTTAACGTTCCTCGCGTGCGAGTCCCCGATCCTCTTCGCTCAAGCGCTCCAGGATTCAAAGCTTCAACTCCGAGGACGCGACGCGACGCGAAATTGCACCCGCCGTGCCTGAGGTTGATCGCCGAGTGGTAGGTCGTCGGCGAGAAGACAGGGGGTTCATTTTGTGGTTCAACTTTTCGATTCGTGTCGGGATAGAGATGGGGAAGTTGTGCTAAGAATGCCAGTGGTGCAAAGAGAGCAAGAGGAGGCTGGTATCCGGATAAATTATTTCTCGAGTATGTAGGCAGTGGCTGCAGTGTCTGGAGGGAAAAGCCGCCAGCGTCTTACTTTCGCTTTCACCGCCGGTTCATGCGCGCACGTCTACGCCTTCAACTCTCTCTTCACTGCACTCGGGGACCCGGTCCTTTGAGAAGGACTCGATGATGTATTTCTGCCAATAGTAAATGTTTTACGTTCAAGTACACAACTACACAACTCTTCGGTCGCCTCCTCCCAATTTTCCCAACGCCTCCAGTCTTTGTGCATCAGAGCATCGGGGCAATGTGACAAACGTGTTCCCCGGCGCTCCATCCTGGAACGGGAAGGGAAACACCGAGCTGTCCCAATCTGCCCGAATTGCGTCGCAACGGCGCCTCACCTCCTCGTAAACGTCAGCCGGAACCCGCCCATCCGAACGGGCACCCAACCCCAGCTCTTGCTCCAACTTCAGCACAACCAACGTGTAGGCCTGCTGTTTGTGCACAGTTTCGCTGTCCACAAATTGGAGTATCTCCTCGTCGCGGATGGGAGTCGCCGGCCAAGGCACACCGGGCGCGTACTCGCCCCAGTGTAGGTAGAATTCCATCAGGGGCGCGCGAAGCCAACGAAGCCAATAGAACCAGGTCTTGTTGAGGAGATAGCAGGTGTCCTGCACTTCAGACATGATGGGGATGTCCTGGAGCGCCGTGTACGACTTGTTGTCGAGGCGGAAGTGCCGCTCAAACAGTTTCTTGAGGTTGGTCAGATACACGCCAAGCCAGATCGTGCCCTGGTCGGCTTCAGACAGGGATTTCATGTCCTCTGGGGGCCGACTGACTTCGAGCGGACCTCCGATCCGTATCCGGTCGTCGAGAGGCTGGTCGAGGAAGGTCGGGACCGCCGCGGACGCTTGGAGGAAGTACGGGAGGACTGAAACATCTCTCCAGTCGATTACAGAGGAGACCACGGGCGGTTCGTCCGCCGACACGAAGATGTTGCCCCGGTTGAGATCTGTGTGCCACAAGACAGGTGCTTGGAGGGGAAGAGGAGGCAGCAGAGCGGGGATGAGTTTGAAATACTCGTCCAATATCCGGATGTGGTTTACAGGATCGTTGTCTTCCGGGTGAATAACAAATGGGTCGTCCGGAGCGCGAGGTACAGCGTGGTTCCGCAACCACCGCTGTTCGATGCGGATGAGGGAGGATAGGTAGCTCGCAGCGTTGGGGACTGGCAAACGTAAATAAAAAACAGGAAATTCGCCTGCCTTGACTCACAAGGACCCAGATCCGCTTCGGGCAAAGTTCGGCCGGCCGTGAAAACATTGCGGTTTACGAGAGGACCCAGTCTGAAGCGCTCAGATCCCGGTACATGCGCGGTCCCCGGCACGTAAAGTGGTCGTTCACGAAGGTGCGGGGCAACGTCCTCGGCATAATAGATGTTTCCTATCTGAGAAAAGGGGCGGGAACCCACGTCTTTCTGCATTTTCGCGAGGTACTTGAGGACCGGAGCCCACGTCCGTTGACCGGGGCGACCCCAAGACTCCCCGAGCTCTTTCCCTGGGGCCACTTCCATGAGGATATACTCTGCCCCAACCTCAGTCGTCTCCGCCCTCGAGCACCATGAGATGACTTTGGGGACAGGCAAATTGAGGATGGTGCGTGCGTAATCCATGGTAGCGACTTCACTTGCTGTGGATAGGTGCGGATGGCCGGCAAGGCGGGTGGGGATTTTGGCCATTAATTCGAAGCCATTGTCGAAGGACATCAAGAATATCTTGCTGTCGTTGCCTAGAATTATTCAACCGCATTCCAAAAATCGTGCACATCGCAGATACCTTCAGCATGCTTCTTTATATCGATACATTCAGCACCGACGGCGACACTGGCGATCCTCTTCAGAGCTTGCCAGTCAAATCTAAGAAACCGGGTTGCTAGTTCTAGCCAGCTGGTCAGGCTGTACGTGAAAGGGCGAAAAGACTTTGACGCGTACGTTGTTCCTCGTTGTAGAGCCAGCGGCTTGACGTGTACGCGAAGAAAGCGTCCGACGTTTTGCTGGCTGTTTGCGAATACCGCCGAACAACGTTGAACATGAGTGCATGCCGAGTTACGATCGTTCCCAGCACCATTCGAAGTGTCCGCTTTCCTCAACACATCTTTCTGAATCAGGAGTCTTAGTACCTGGTTTGGCCGGTGGCAGCAGGCCGCAATTGGAGCCTATGGACCCACAAGCCTGGGAATTTGGTGGAAGCGATGGCCGCATAACGTGGGGTACGTATTCAAAACATTTCTCTCCCCGAATTCAAAGAATGTGATGGATGGACCGTACCGAGGCCTCAACTAGGACTCATCCAAATGCTCCAACTCGTTCCATGGAGGAAGGTCGAAGATCGACGGAAGCGCCTCCCACATTTTGGCACGCCCTGCCCTCATCGCTGCCCCTGCCGGCTTTGCACAGGCGGAGCAGAGCCCTTGTTCTGCAGATGGAACGTAAATAAACGCATAAGCCCTTGGAGAAACCAGGATGCTGGCTATAAATGAATCCCTGAAGCGCTGGCACTTGGTGCGGCGCACGCAGTTAGTCGAAGGTTCCCAGGAAAGCATCCAGACTAGTGTGTTCCCCGGTTCCCATTGTGCTCGGAGGAGTTTTTCGTGGCCCAGACTACAAATAGTGCGGTTCACGAACGACAAGACGGAGCTCGTTCCGTCTGGTCTTTGCACTTCCTGAAATATAATCTCCTGCATCATGCTTGGTCTGGATGGAAGGTAACGAATCAAACTCGGAATGCTTACCAGGGAGTCTTTCGCTATACGGAAGTAGGCACAGGGCAGAAATGCCAAGAGGTCGTTTTCCCTCGCCAATGTCAGGATGTCGAAGTGCACGCCAGGATAGTGAAGGATTCGTGTTGTACGCTCGGAGGGTGAAGCAATACTAATTTCTGCAAAGCGAGCCACCAACAGGGCATCGTACTCCTCTGAGGTCGTGGGATTCTCATGAGCCAATCGTTTCATCGCGATGTCGAGCAGGCTCTTGAAGTCGTATTTGCGGCCCAAACGTACGAAACTCGCGATATACTGAAACGGAAGAGCTGTAGCGTCGAAAAGTGCGCTGAGCATGGGAGTGAATGCGTGTATATCTGTTCACTGACGGGTCACAAAGGGCGCTCAAGAGGTAACCAACATCTGTAGCATCGTCTGAGAGCTCAATCAGGGGACATCCCTCGACGTTTGGCTGGTCGGGCGGCTGAGACAGCGATTGCAGATCATGGAAGAACACAGATTGTTGACCGAGTACACCCCAATGGACACGGAACTGAGTGTCGCCTGCCTGTAGCACGACACTCCCATTCTGATACCAGATCTTTGAGCGTTTAGGTGCGGTTGGAGAGGGTTGGAGGAGAAGACATCGTGGGAAAAGGAAAGGTACGGCAACCGGAGGGCCGGCAGCCTTCACGGTCAAAGCTTTGAATCTTAACGGTTATTAAACGCGTTTTGAGCCTGTAACACAACACTCCATCTTTGTATCAGATATTTGAGCGCGCGTTCGTTTCATTTCGGTTTTTTCCTGAGCGTGTCTTCGTTCGATATAACTACCTGAATCAAACCGCATCAGCAATATCACAATCTGCGCGCGTTCTTTTGATCTTGTGATGTCGCGTGAATCTCGTCTCCGCCTAATTTTGATTTTTGTTTCTCTCATTCCTCGACCTGGTGAGCCCCAAAGACACCCTTTGTATTCCCAAACAACTTTCCTGTCGGGTGTTTATAGCGCTGCACGGTGCCCTAGGCTTGCGTACCTCGCGGGAAGAAAATAAATGTTGCTCGCGTGGACATCACGGACATAGCTCGTGATCGCGCGGTCTCGCGGTCTTTTTTGTCTCGTTTGCTCGCGTACGAGCGCGTACGAGAGCCCACGCGAGCTCACGCGCAAGTTGTGTAAACCCCGATGCGGAATATACTTTTCTCGCGCTCCTTTCCACCACTGCCACTTGGAGACCTGAAAGAACATGAACACGTCGTCACTGTCCAGTCTACTGGCCGAGCTGTCTCTCATGATTAGTGACTGTCTGTGCGAGGGGCATCTCCGGCGTGCAATCTCTCCCGGAGAATCCGACCCACCACTCCGTTCGCCATATCCGCTGGCTTTCCTTGACCAGTCGCCAGACGGACCCTGGCTGCTTCTTAACGGGACCGCGCCGGATGGTATTAATACCTACCTACCTACCATTTTCAAGTGCAGCAGGAGGCGCCACACTATCGAGGAAGATTATCGGTTCATAAGGGATGTCGGGGCCGCCAAGAAGAAACGGAAGGGGGCGGCCGGGTGAACGCCAAAAGACCAAGGCGACTCGCGGCCGAAAAGGAGATTATGACAAAGTCACAGTGGTGTGTACAGCAACGGTGAGCGTACAGCATCTAACGAGCATCCTAAGGTTGGGCTATCAAGAAAGCGGAATTATTGGCGGCATCACAATTGAACTGGGGAAGAATGAGAAATCGGGCTTATGGACAGGGATTGCGAGGGTACATCACCAGGAATCGGAACTAGAAGGGAGTCAGGGAGCTAAAGATCGTTCTTCAACTCGTCCCAAGGCGGGAGGTCAAAGAAGCCAGGCACCTCCTCCCACACTTTCTTCCGGCCGGCGAGGTTCATGGTGACAGAGCGGCGTCTACATCCACTGCACAGACTAGTGGATGATGATGTTGGGCCAAGCCAGGTCAAAGCTCGAAGGGTGATTTGTTGAGCTCCTGAACGGATTTTACGCTCCCGCCATGTTGAACACTGTAAGGGCGTAGGGCAGTCGGGATTGTCGCTCCATGTTTCCAGCCATCCCCATGTGTACCCGGGTATATATTGCACATTCATGAGCTTCTCGCGGCCCAGGACACAACGACGCAAATCAACTGGATCGAGGGAAATCAAACTTCCATCGTGCCCAGGAAGGCCGTCGAGTAGCTGCTCCTATGACAGGAATTCAAATCTGACGAAGCGGGATTATTGCACACTCACCAGACTCAGAGTGCCTATGGCACGAAGGTACAATGAAGGGAGAGCTGAGACAATATCATTCTCCCGCGCTAGGCGCAACAAGTCGGGCAACAAGCAGGGGGGCATTACAATACGCGTGGGTACGTATCGCCCGGCCGAGCAGAGCAGAGCATCGAACTCTTTGAGGGTGCGCGGATTCTCGAATGTGACGCGTTCCACCGCCGAATCCAGCAGTTCGCGGAAATCATATTTTCTTCCCAAACGTATGAGCGCCGCCACCACGGGGAGCTGGAGCGCAGGCTGGAATAGCAGCTTCCTACGGTGCGTTTAAAAAATTGTATCAGAATATGTATGCTGGTCACTCATGCAAGGTTGAAGGTACAGACAGGTCATATAAAATCCTCAGCAAGTGCTCGACGTCAACGGCGTCATCAGGGAGTTCTACGACGGAGCACCCCTCGATGGTGGGCTGGTCCGCTGGTTGGGGAAGCTCTCTTAACTGACGAAAGAATGAGGAATGTTGGGCGAGAATGGTCCAGTGGACGCGAAATTGCGTGTTTTCGGCTTGCAGCACTACGCTTCCGTCGTTATACCAGATATCCGAATGTTGCGGCACGTCCTCGGTGCGCTGCCGTTTTGCTGAGGGCGCGTCTTCATTCGACATAATGACATGGAAGAGGCAATCAAAGAGAAATGTTCTCACGCTCCTCAGGCTGCTCGGACGCTCGGTCGCATCTGCTCGCACACGCATTCTCCATAGCCAGATCATATGGTAAAACTCAGCCTGGTTAAAACAGCATGTCGTATAGATGTGCGAATCAGATTTCGTTATGGTGCGTAAATGGTCGTAACTCGTATCGTATTGACGGTATCGTAGAGACTATGTAAACCAACTTCAGAGCCCAAGCGCTGTACGGAATTCCACGAGCTCATCACATTCCTCTTGACCCGTGCAAATATGGTGCACATCGGCCACATGAAAGTCGATGATCTTCAACTCTCCGTCGGGATTTTGAACAATATTGCGAGGAAGAAGATCGTTGTGGATGATACCGACCGAATGCAGCTCTACAGCTTTGTCGAAGAGTGTTTGTTTCCTAGAAACACAAAGATTAAGACAAGCAAACTTCAGAGTACAGCTCGGACGTACTGCGTGGCGGTTAAGTGTCCAAAGTCTTTTAGCGCTGTACCACAATTATCGAGGACGAGACAAAGGGAGCCGATACCGCCCTGGAAAACACCATAGTACCGCGGCGAGATTTCCGATCTGCCGGACAAAGCCAGCGCTTCGTACACCCCACCTTCGTCGCGAATTGTGCTCACTTTGGAATCCCACTGGGTTTCCTCCTGCCGTTCGCTGTCTTCTTCAGATTCTTCGAGGGGCACGAACATCTTCACGGCGATTGGGATTCCCAGTGTTTCTTCGTCGCCACCTTCAAGAATCATCTCCCCTGACCACACGGTACCCACTGCACTTTCACCAAGTACACCATGAAGTAGGATGCCCACGTCGTGCACCGTAGCAGATCTTGGGTGAATCGATTCTGCCGGCTGATCGGCCGGCTTCTCCGGAAACGGGGAACTGTCCCTCGACGTGTCAGTGAAATTTGTCGTGGTGGAAGGACTACTAGGAACGGAAGAGGGGTGTTCGCTGAAGAGTGGTGATGGGACACTAGTGCCAGCGGAAGTCGATGATCGTGCACTCTGAGCTGAGCCCACGGAAGTCCTTCGTTGTTCGTTTGCACCCTGAGCTAGGGATATACCAAGATCAAGACTGCCAGCAAAATCGCCAGAGCGGTGATGTCCGCTGGGAGCGCCAGCCCTCGAAGGAACCGTTGTGTGGCCCACTTCCACTCGTTGATAATGACTGAATCCATTTGACCATAGACACCTCTCGCTGATTCTGTAAGCAAGATGAACGTTCTTCAGGATGAATCAGTGGTTGCAAAGAAGCCATCATGAAACATAGCTTACTTGGGGATCGATGCTGAGTTCTTGATTCCTGGCCTGGTAGTTTGCGTATCTTGCCGCACGTTCCTCGGTTTGTTTCTCCCTGCGACCGCTTGGACCACCGCCCGAGCCACCGCTACCTTGCCCTCCGCCACCGCCTTGTCCGCCACCGCTGCCTTGTCCCCCGCCACCGCTGCCTCCGCCGCCCCCGCCACCGCTGCCACCGTCGTCCCCGTCGTCCCCGTCGTCCGCGTCGTCCCCGCCGTCCCCGTCGTCCGCGCCGTCCGCGCCGTCCCCACCACCGCCTCGTCCCGCGCCTGGTCCTCCGCGCCGTTTTTTTTTCGGAGGCTCTTCATCCGAAATTGAATCTTCCCCGGACGAGTGCTCTCCGTCTGAAAAAGTCCCGGCAGCCTTTTGCTGTTCTATGGTCTCCCCTCTGTAAGGATCTTCCCAATGCTCTTCTCCCTGTCGCCTCCACCGTTGGATCGCATCATCGTATGCGTAAACTGTTAAAGCAGTCATGTGAAGGACGGGTGCGTCCTTGTACTCAAAGAAGTCGGACACAGTCAAGGTTCCGTCAACACGGTCTCGCATGAGAATCACACCAATGTTATGGCATGTGAGCCGAGATACTGTTCCATTGTAGGTGACCATCTGTGACCACACCTAGGTCATATTCAGCGTTGTTTTCCATACCATATGCGATGCTAGCACTGACCTGAACAAGCATGTAAGCGGCATGCAGAACCCATTTAAACAGGCCCCTCTGCACGAGGTCGGCCGGTAGGTTCAAGGTAGGATCAAAGCAGGCGAGTCTGAACGCTTTCTCCAAAGCTTCCTTGTGTAGACTCAAGGGACTTTCCGTGCTGATATTGTCCGTATCCTTGCGAGGGCGTTTCTTCTTTGCCGTACGCTCCTCTTCCGGCGGTATGCTGTGATCGTTGTCGTATGTGCCGGCCACCTTGAGAAGGCGATTGATTTCTGTTTTCAATGCAGTTATGATGGCATTGGTATCAGCGGGGTCATCGTCCTCCTCCCCTTTGTCCTCTGCGTCGAATGGCAGATCCGTATTATCGTATCGGGCAGCATGGTGTGATTTTTTGAATTTGTGACACAATCGACAGTCATTTTCTGGCCAAAACGTTGTCAGGAATCCTTTCTGGATGCACCATAGTATGATGTATATTCCAAGGATCGTGCGTGGGCTGCCGGCACGGATGTTCTTGTATTCCTCCGTATACAAGGCGTGAAAGAACGGTTCCTTGAGATCGATGGGGGCAGTGATGCGGGGCCACAAGGACTTCCATTTTTCTGGACCGCCGATGGCTGGCAGGCATCCAATCACAGAATCGGGTATGGTGTGAATGCCACTGATAGGGCGCCCGTGGAACACAGGCTGGAAAGGATAATCTTCGCTTTTGATATCGAAACAGGCAACTGTGGCCCAGTAGCAGGCAATTCTGTGCATGGCAGCCTGAACTACATGGACGTCAGCCTCGCCAGAGGCTGATGTGAGGACAAGGCTGCTGAACGGTGAACTGCCGTTCCAAGCGTCGATCATCCTCTGCACGTCCAGCGACTCATCTTGGACAGAATGCAGTCCGTCAAAAGTATTAGCCAGCTGGGACGTGAGGAGAGACACGAGGGATATGTTGACCTTCATGTGCAGGGGTTGCAAGGACAGTGGCATGTGAAGGTCGTAGTCGATGGGGCGCCGCGTCTTTTCGCTCTTGACATGTTGTTCGCTACAATCAAGGCCAGCTACGGGTGTACTGAGATAATCGAGGATGGTCTGAACGACAGGATTGTTGGAATTTGCCATGGTGGTGGTCGGGACAAGGAGTTGAAAGAACGAGTGGCGTGGGTATAATGGCACTACGCGATGGGCCAGCACGTGGTCGCGTCTAGACTTGACTTGCATTGTTGCAAGTTCAATTGTACCACGACGGACATGGAGACGTCACGACTAGCAAGCCTACCCGCTGAGCTGTCCCTCATAATTATCGACTGTCTATCCGAGAGACAACTTGTGCCGTCTCTCCCGGGGAATCCGACAGCCTACTCCATTCACCATATCCGCTCCCTTTCGTTGACAAGTCGTCAGCTGCGTAACCAATGCCTTCGGACGCTTTTCATGAGCGTTAGGGTCGTTGACCCGTCGCAGCTGAAATTGTTGACCCTGAAATGCACCCAAGATCCTCAGTTTGCGGGTCTAATCAGGTGCGCATGCCAAAAAGAACCGCCCTCCATGTATCGACTGAGATTCCGCCAGGAAACTTGTCCTGTCGAAGCCGGAATCGCCCGATATCCTTAGCGGGTTTCTTCACCGCTTGCCATCCCTTGTGTGGCTGGAGACGGATGACCTCAATGCCGAGCTACTTGCCACTGTGAATTCTCATCATAGCCTCAAGACTGTCGCAATACGCGACTTGCACATCCTCCGAAGCTTACTGCCGTCGACATCTCTCTCCTTTTCCAAAATCCGCGTTAAATCGGCAGTGTTAAACTACCTTTTCACGCTGCAGTCTCCGGAACTCCCCCTATTGCTGGACCGAGGCTCCCAACTGGCGCGAGTCTGTTTGCATGCCGCAAGGCATACGAAAAAGGGCCCCGGTACCCTTTCATTTCCAGGCCTTGAGGAGCTGGAGATCAGAGTGGATATGCGGTCCAGATCTCCCATGTCCTGGTTGCCAGCGTTTGTGGAACGCCACCAGAGCTTACAGAGGATCAAGTTTGCTGGGAATCACTGGACCAAAAATCCGGACATACCTTTTGGGCTGCGATTCGTCGACGCTGTGCAAAGAGAATTTCTTGCATTCACAGTGGAACTCAATGCTTTCACTGTCGTTCGCTCACAGTCGTCGGCACTCGAAGATTGGCCAGTTATTCAGGCTCATCTGATTATTTTGGAGCCTATCGGTCTTTCTGCGGTGAACTTGGTCAGTTCACTGGCACCTCAACTCTTAACGTTGTCTATCCGAATGCCTCGTTTCGGTAAAAAGCCCATCTGTATCGTGAGTTTTCCCTCTCTTTCTTCTTCCGCCCGCGAGTCCCGACTAATTGTAACAATTAGCATGATTTAGTTTCACCGCTCAGCCTCTTCCCCTCTCTACGCCGATTGGAGTTGCACGGCATGTACCGGCACATCTCCGCTGGTGGAGGAGCAGAACCGCCGTGGGCTCTGGCATTAACCGATCCCGCACAAAAAGTATCAGACTGCACTCGTGCCCACGCTGCTCTGCGTTGGGTCATGACACGCGCTGCTCATCACGCTCCATCCATCGAGCAGATATATATTACCGACGAGGGGGATGATTGGGAGGGACGCTCTCATACCTTGTGGAGGCTCAAAGCCCTATACAGGGTGCATAATAACTGCGATTTGGAGGTTCTCGGAACACCGGAGTTTCTAATGGCCCCTCGATACCGTTCCGCCAGTGGTTCGGACTTGCCACCAGGCTAGTTGCATGTCAGAAGAGGACCAGTCTTCTCTGTCGGTATATACCATTAGCTGCATACCCGTATCGATATTCCCGTTTCCATAACACGTCGATTTTGCGTTGAGTTGTTTCAATAGATACAAATACGACAATGCAATATAATATGTACTACAATCATCTGACGGTATATGATTCCTTGATGAGCGCCTAGCAGCCCGGCCGATATACAAGACTGAGAACGTTTGGGGAATAGATCCTATGTACAAGTAGACTGTGGTTGGAGTAGCGGCAATGTACAACCAATATTACAATCATCGCTAGAAGGGCCAATTTGGCGCAGGCGTGTCCAGAAAGTCGCAGAAATCGGGTTCCGGTTTTAGGAGGGAAGTGCTCTGGATTCCAAAATCGTCAAGCGGTGCACATAGACTGTCCGTCTCGGGGTATGCATGCGGGGGCGACCAGGCGCCGATGTACACTGTGTCGAGCGGGTTCGGATGTGCGCCGGGGGCAGCGGGCGGGGACGTGTAGTCCGGGACGAACGTCGGGGCCAATTGAGGCTGGACATCCAAAAGGTCGTATGTGTCTTCAGACTGCGTCTCGGTCCTAGGCTCGACCTCGCGCTCAGGAGTGAGCGGGGGCGAAAGCGGAGTTGTGGGAGTTGTTGGGGTCGTCGGGGTCGTCGGTACCTCACGCGGATGCGGGGGCGTCTGAAATGGTGAGTGTTCAGTTTGGTGTTCGGTCGACCCAATGCAGGGATCCCTACATTGGAAGATGAAGCGATCGGAAGGCGCAGTTTCTTTTGCGCGCCTGTTGGTCGCTGAATATAAGGTAAGTTTTTTGGGGAGCATACTCTACGTGTTGGTGTCCGAGGGCTCGTTGTTTCTTTCCGAGTCCGTCCGGACGAACGCGTTTGCCGCGGTTCATGCTGGTCTGCTTGTTGGGCTGTGACGGTGGAAACCTTTTTTGACGGTGTACGTCCCGAAGGCTTAGAAGAGCGATGGGCCTGGATCCAATCTGGACGTGCACGCACTTCGAACTCCGGTATGTTGGTTCGTAGAGCCTCATGACCGGCTTCCTCCCAAAATTGAAGGATACAAAATGAACTGTCGAAGTGTTCGAAGGGTTCCCAGCTGCAGAACGATCGGTGGGAGGTTAAGGGTAACATATTCGTGCTACCTGTTATATTCATCCGGCCAGCCTTTCCACTGAAGTCGAAAGGTCAGTGACCGTGACGTGGGGGGCGAGTAAGATTACCTTCACAAGGTATCCCTGGCACAAAGAAGTCAATGTTTTGTTGCAAATGCGAGGGAGGATGATACTGACCCAACCGTACCCGAACCCCTGCGACTCTGGGTTGTGGCTATCGGGGTGAAAATGTTCATGGGTGCGCCGTGCACCTAATATCAACTCTAGGGGGCGCTCGGTGTCGCGGGGAAGAGATCTCCAATTAAACTGCCTTACCGACTTCATACAGTGGATCTTCGCGCGCGCGTTTGAGCATGGAAGTCGGTAGGAAAGAATATCGATTAGAGAAATTCTACGGTCAGACACTTCATTTAAGCTCGGCAAGCCAGGGACGCAGGGCGCTATTCTTGACTCGGAGCGCAAATCTCAAACCCTGATGTGGGTCGAAAAGAAGCACAATAATGAATTCGACGTTCCGAGGCAAGTACAGCAGCCAGAAATAAACGGTTGAGCCCCCAATGCGGGACCTGTAGCAGGGCGAAGGCAAACGACAAAGTCGTGTTCAGGTTAAAGAGGCAGAAGCACATATGCGCTGACTAAGCGACCGAACTCTTTCTTAACTCCCAAGTTCCAACTCCCACCATGGCTGAGCGTAAAGGTGCGCGGACTCTTCACCCGAAAGCTACCTCTTCTTACAAAATAATGCAGTTCTCAACAAGTATATCCCCCCGGATTTCGATCCCGAGCTCATTCCGAGACGGCGGGGCCCCAAGAATTCCCAGCAGGTCGTCCGTCTCATGGCCCCGTTTTCCATGTAAGTATCCCAGGACTCGTACTAATTCAACTTGACTAACAATACCGCAGGCGATGTAACACTTGCGGCGAATACATCTACAAGGGCAAAAAGTTCAACGCACGGAAAGAGACTGTCGACGGCGAGGACTACTATGGAATCAAGATCTTCCGGTTCTACATCAAGTGGTGCGTTCGCTTGTTATTGTCGGCTTGCTGTAAGCTAACGGTTCGTACAGCACTCTATGCTCCGCCGAAATTACATTCAAGACGGACCCAAAGAACACCGACTATTCCGCAGAGCACGGCGCATCGCGGAATTTCGAGCCATGGCGAGAGGAGCGGGAAGTCGAGGAGGTGGACCGTCTGGCGAAGCTGGAGGAAGAGGAGAACAACCCCATGAAAGTCTTGGAGAACCGGACGACTGACTCGAAACGGGAGATGGACGTTTTGGACGCGCTGCAGGATATCCGCGCGCGGAATGCCCGGAACGAGCGGGTTGGGAACTCGACCTCCGTGGATCTTCTGGCGCGAATAGGCGTCCAAGAACTGGAGAACGAGGAGGACTTGGAAAGGAAACGGATAGAGGAGGAGGACGAGAAGCTGGTACGGGAGGTTTTCACGAAGGTCGCGATGCCGGGCAGCTCGAAGTCTGTTACACCGCCCAACGGAGAGGAGCAGCCTGCGTCGGAGCCAGTCCCGACGGTGGTGACTGTAAAGCGAAAGGCAGACGACATAGAACCCTCCTTGCTCAGCCTGCTCCCGGACTCGGCACGATCTCTCATATCCTCCAAAACCAGCGCCATTCACACCATGAAGAAGGCCAAGGTGGACAACAAGAAGTCGTTGGGCATAGTTGTGAAGAAGAAGGCGAAGGTTTCAACTTGATGTTGAGTCTGTCGATTCCCCCGACGCGTCTACCCTTCTGCACGCGCCCTCCATGTACGTCTTCTGTACCCCTTGTTATTTTAACGTTGTATTAGTGTTCCAGATCTCATTTCCGTGCCGTCCAACTTGAAGCTGGTGGTTGGGTGAAATTTGCGATCTGACGCGAGACAAACCTTGTCAGAGCGGAACGCTGAAATGAGCGCAAGGGCAGGTAATTTTCGTGTACTTGCACCGGTACTGTAGGAATAGACTCGTCGACGGATGAAATGAATTGTGTGGAATGTGCGAGAAAGTTGCAATATTTGTTCCGTATTTGCTTCTTGGCTTACTTATAACTTTCACTGGTCTTCTGTTTCCTTTCCGTCCAGTCCCAAACTCGCAAACATGGCCCAGCCAGCCCCAATGCCCACCTCGACTGCCAACTGGCACTGGAAGAACAAGAACGTGACGCGTTGGGGCAAGGAATGGTTCGAGCGCGAGCTGACGAGCATCACCATCCCCGGCGAGGGCACTGAGGTCGTGGCGATATCCAGCGTTACCGATGTCGACGGTGATGTAGAGCTGGGTCAGAGAAAGTCCAAGTATGTATTCGCAACGCAAAGATTCGTCTGGCAAGACTGAATTGTCGGGTAGGCTGATCACCATATACGACTGCAAGGTGGTCTGTGCTTGGTCGGGAACCGCGTCGGATGGAACAGAAGTCAAAGGGACGGTGACCATTCCTGAAGTGTCCCATGAAATTACCCTGGATGGCTTGTCTGACTACGTCGTATGTCGTCCGTAACGATGTCCTGCACGTCCTCTGACTCTCTTGCGTAGTACATTTGGTCCCTTACGACCCCATCTTCCCCAGAGGTGGAATCGGTCTTCACTCTGGCAAAGACGCGACTCCCAAGCGCGCTCGAAGCTAAATTTGCTGAGTTCGCGGTCGTGCTGGTGGAAACCCACGGAAAAGATCTCACTGTCAGCGGAGATCCCAGCCGATCCGGTACCCCCGCCCCCGCCCCCGCTGCTTCAACCTCTGGAGGCAGTGCAGGTGCAGTTGCGCCAGCGCCGAAACCCGCCGAGAAAAAGAGCAACATCAACACCACCAAGCTCACCGTCGAGGGCTCGTTCATGGCGTCTGGTTCCGATCTGTTCGAGATGTTAACGGATGAGAAACGCATCCCGATGTGGACGCGTGCCTCCGCACAGGTTTGGTCTGTTCAATCCGGTGCTTTTCAGTTCACTGACACGGAAAACTTTTAGTCTGCTGCCAAGCCCGACACGGAATATTTCCTCTTTGGTGGCGGCGTGAAGGGCAAATACGTTTCGCTTACGCCGCCTTCTGATGCTGTGAAGACTGGTGAGATTGTGCAGACTTGGGCTTTGCAGAGTCCGACATGGCCATCGGGTATGCGCTTCAGGCGACTGACGTATCTGTGCTAACATCTCGCTGATAGGTCACTACGCCACGCTTACCACGACCATCGCCCAGGGATCCGACTCCACCACCTTGACCTTTGTGCTTGACGGGGTTCCGACGGGCATGGAAGAAGAAATAAAACGCAATCTGGAGGGCTACTAGTACGTCCAAGTCCTTCGGTTTCGTCGCTCCTGTTTGCTCACCCAGCGCAGTATCCAAGGCTTCAAATCCATCGGGTACGTCCAGCTCTTCCCGTCCCCTCCATCCTTCCGCGCCCCGCAAAAGCGCTCACCGCCAAAACCGGTCATCCACCAAGCGGGGCGGGAGTCGTATGCGACCGCGTTGACGCTCGCTGCGCTGGTCTTGGTTGCGGCCTTCGCTATACCGTATCTTTCCTCCCGCCCAGCTCCCAAGTAATCTTATGAATAAAAGTAGTCGAGGCTAATTATCGCATCTATATTTTTTTGCACTCTAGGTTGGGCAGTTCGCTTTCTTGAACGGCGGTCGTGTGACAAGCAAGTTTAATGTCGGGGAGGAGATATACAAGTACACAGTTTTTTGTGATACAGAGTAGAATGGTTCTATAGAGAGAAAATAATGGAAACAACTATCGAGAGAATTCCCGTCCCCGGAATTATCAATGGCACCGGTTATTGACTTTTGCGACGCTTGGACAAAGGGGTATCCTCGTTCACAGCACCGATATCGTCTTCTCGTTGTCGCTTCAACACCTCCGTGTTGTGTTCCTCCAGTTCGTTCACCTCCTGGTCAAGCCTGTCGTATTCGTCCTTCACCTGACCGAGAAAGTCCATCCAGTTATCCCGCCCCGGCCCCGGTGGCATGACGTTCGTGCCATCCCACAGCTGCTGCTTGTTTTTCATCTGCCCCACGAGCTCGCGCTCGACATAATACCCGTCCCATGCAGCGGTCTTCAGCGCCTGCGTGACCGTATGCGCCTTGCGCTCCACTTGAGTGAGTATGCGCTCCATCGGTGGGAGGCAGGAGGGGATGTCGATGAGCGTGCGGTTGATCTTGCGGAGTTTGTGTTGGTAGTTGGCCAGAGATTTCCGGGTGGGGCAGGGGAATGGTTGGGTGGGATATAACGGGTGCACGGCTTGTGTGAAGACGGCGGGTGGTTTGGGTGCTGCAGGCTTTTGTTTTTGTGGTGGGGGTCCGTCGATGACGGCGGAGGAGGGTTGACCGGAATGGGTGGGTTGTGGTTGCGCAGGGACCGATGGCTGTGTGCTCGCCTCTGCCACCGGGGTTCGGGGAACGGGGGCTGGTCTGACTGTAACAGGGCTAGAAGGCGCAGTGGGTATATTGGGCACCGGATTGGTATTTTCGACGGTGGCACGGGAGCGCACTCCTGGAAGACCCATAGGCGTCCCTACAGCCACGTCAGAACGATGAAATTCCAACAAGGCCGAAAACTGACTTTGTCGTTGCGTTGACGTGCTCGACGTTGCAACTTTAGCTGTGGACGACGGTGGCTCTCTGAAGAGATTCCGTCAGTGATATCGTCGACACCAGGATAGACACACCCACTGTTTAACGGCCGGACATAATTTGGCCAGAAGCCATTTAATGAGCTTATCTGAAGTCGCATTCGCAGGCTTGACGTTCTCCTTCTGAGCATCGGTCAGCAGCAGCAGGCGCACGAACAGAAGGGAGGCTTCACTTTTGCGAGGGCCTGGAGTTCTTTCCGACTGAGCGCTCTGAGTTTCTGTTCGTTTATCTGGGGCGATGAAGACGAGGAGCAGGACATGGTGGGGTGGGATGAAGAAGAAGGGCGGGTCTGCAGTTATATTGTGATTGGTCCGGATGCGTATGGCCAAAGCGTTGAACAATGCAAGTTGGGAATGACAAGACAGAACAAGAGCCTCGTGAATCATTGATCAAAGTGGATCCCGTCCAAGCAGAGAAGGTCATGAGGTCGAGCACGGCGTTGGCCCTCTGCTTTGTACGGGCACCGACGCAGAGCGGTCGCTGATGCGAGTCTAGCTTTTTTCATCAAATTCATTCAAGCGGATTGAGGATACCACGCGAATTCTGAGCCTTCTTCCATGGATTGACTACGGCTGAGCGCTGAGCTGGTATGCCTGTGATTTGGGACGCGTTCGTCGCGCGTCGTGGTCAACGGCAAGTCGCGCCTGTGGCGATGCACTTGAAGTGATGCTTCTCCCATACATAAGTATGTATACTACATATGTGCGACTCGGAGGCCATCTTCTCTCAGTCCAACAAAGCAGCGCCCGACACCGCAATCAATGCCACCCAGAAAAGAACAATGGCGCGCCAAAGCACCGCTCCCGATGCTCTGACCCTTGCTTTGACCGGCCCCAACCTTCGGCGCGCTCCATTGTCTTATAAGCACTCTCCCGTCGACTCCATAACCTCCCCCACTCTTGCTTGACCTCAACATGGACGCTGCAGCTCTGTCGAAACTTTCTCGCGCCCAGATCATCGCTCTCGCCAAAGTACGCGCCGCATGAGGATAATCTTGCAGCGATATCTAACGCCTGTGTAGGCTAATAAAATTAAAGCGAACCTCAGCACTAAAGAGATAACGCGGCAGCTTCTGCAGCTTTTTCCTGAAGGCGTTCCGTGAGTGACTGTGCTACTAATAGCAGTCCGTTTCCTGATAACTCGCGTCTTAGGCATGCCACCCTCTCGACACCAGTTTCCTCCCCTAAAAGATTCGTGGGACGCGTCAAGGATGCGTTTAAAACTATAAGCCGCGGTGGCAGCAAAGCTGGCAGTCGTTCCCCTGGCCCACAGCCATCGACCGATGAATCGGAGACTGTCGTGACCGACGGTGTACCGTTGGAGAGGGGCGCAAACGATGCACTCAAGACCATCCGCCGCGGAGGCAGTCCAACAGAGAGTACTGCTGCGACCGACGATGCACCTGCGGAGACTGGCAAATCTCCTTATTCTCTCCCACTAAAGCACCGGTCTGCTACCGCGAATCTTTTGCGACCGCTTTCGCCCGTGCAGGGAAACACCGACGTGACGCGTGATTCTTTGGAGACTGGCGAACGCGCGCTATCGCCGACTGTATCCGCAGAGGGACCTGGTTCACCCGCGCTGCCGCCTGCCGCTGGTTAGTTAACCCGCCTCGCCTCGTTTTATATTCCGGATGCTGAAGCATTTAATATAGAGATAGACGTGGAAAAAGAAGACGACGACGAGGATGAGAACCCAGGCGAAGATGAAGCTCCTCGCGACCTGAAACCAGCGGACCCCGAGGACATCAAACGGCTCATCCAGGACATGGCGGCGGTCTCCGCAAAGAACAAGCGCTACATGGAACAGGCGTCTGCGATGGCCCTGCAGGCCAAGAACTTTGACGAGCAGATTATAGATTTCCGCGCTGCGATGGACATTGAGAAGGAGCGCCGGAAGAGACTGGAGACGTATTTCCAGCACTGGCGCCCTGAGGACACGGATTGGTCCTACCCTGCGATCTGGGAGGGCACTATAACGGTCGCGCCTGTGTTGTGCAGGTTCACGGATCCCGAGGTGCAGGGTTCTATTCTGATGGACATGGAGGTGTCGGACGAAGAGGACGAAGCGCTGGTCGCCAAGTGGCATCGTCAAGATAAAAAGTTCCAAGCGCGTCGCAAACTGGCGAAACGCGAAAAGGCGAAACAGCGCGGGGTCAATGTTCAGATCGTGTCAGATAATGAGACTGGGTCCGACGAAGAGGAGTTTTATTCGCCGGTTGTCTTGTACGCCGTTCTTTGGCTTGAGCTATTTTCTAAACTCATTGGAGTAGACGGCCAGATGTGGACGATGGGACGACTGCAGACGCAGAGTGCTATGTGTACCCCCAGTTGTGCGCGTTTCATTATATCTGTTGTACAGATCCGCTGACATTTTATTCAGCGATGATGACAGTCGTGGGATCTTGCTGAACCGGAGTGTGGAGATGGTCGTGCCTCAGGCCAAAAAGCGGACGCTTGACGACGGATTGGACGACGAGGCAAGGTACGCGCCTCGACGACGGACGGGGATCATCGTTCCGCGGCCAAAGACAGGCGAAAAGCACCACGAGCGCGAAATTGCAAGGGCTCTAGGAAAGAGGGAATTCGCGGATGACTGGGTTCCTGGGGGCGTTGTGGGAGACTGGAGGATGAATGCAGAGTAGGGACTAGACGACAGCACTTTTGACATTCCGCCTCAAATCAAAATCCAGATCGGGAAATTCTGTTCGGCAGGCCGAGAGCCCCATCAACAGCATGTACACACTCTAACACGTTACACCGCTTGGCGGGTGTCACGGGTGTGACACTCTTGTCCTTTCTCGTCCCAACTCGCTCGCCGGATTCGACGCGACCTCCGCCCTCGCCCTTTGTGAAAATTCTGGTGATGCAGGCTCATCAAGGTCGCTTCCGTCTGGCTCGCGTTTCCCATGCCGAATCCCCGCCTACATCGAATGCACCCCAACTTGGATACGGCTCACCCGCGCCGTCATTCATCGACTTCCGTATCCACCCCGACCCTAACCCCGCCAAGGCAGCCCGGGGATCGCTCGAGTATGATCTAGGGACTGGCAAATATCAGAAACAGTGGATGGACTGGGCCGAATTCCTTCGTTGGCGATCTCAAGAAGAGCGAGACAAATCTATCGAGCTGCGTCTGGTCAACACCTACCAAGGAGCGGCTGGGGTCTATGAGCGGCAGTGCAGATACGTCTGCTCCAGGGCGGGTACTGGTGGTGTCAAGGCCTACACGAAGATTAACCCGGCGTGGATCCATAAACTACCGTCGAAGCGAACCGACTGTCAGTGCTGTCTCCTCGTCAAGCAGTATCCGGGGACTTCGACTGTGCTAGGGAACTACTCGGAGGACCACAACCACGCCATTGGCAACGAGAACCTCCGCTTCACCCAGATACCGCGCGAAACGAAGGAGTATATCGCTGGGCTACTTCGGCTGAAGGTTTCACCGGATCATATCGTACGTGTTTACTCCTCGCACCCGTTCTTTCCATTGAATATGTATCGTCTCCAGCTGCAGCTAATACATCATGGCGTTTACGATAACGACGACGACTTCGAGCGGGATTTCAACGACACAATTGTGGCCTCCCGGAACGAGTTCATCCAGCTAAGGGATATCCGTCGCATCGAAAAGGAAATCGAGGCCGAGACTGTGCGATTGAGTCCCGACGATGGGCTCTCCACGCTTCGATGGGTCGAAAACCTTCGTGCCAAAGGACACCTCTTAGGCTTCAAATCGAAGACCGATCCTCCTCCTCCTGGATCCAATCTGGCGCCGGATCTCTTTCTCCTCATGATTCAGACCGACTGGCAACGGAAAATGTTCGCAAAGTATGGCGGGGCCCTTGTCTGTATCGATGCTACGCACAACGTAACTATGTATGAGAACACAAACCTGACAACGCTCGTGGTGCGCGATCGGTGGAAGCATGGTGAGGTCCCCTGGCATCTCTCCGTCTGCACCAACTAACAGATATTGCAGGGATTCCTGTCGCCTGGATGTTGGCTTCAAACGGATGTCAACCGACTATTACACATTTCCTCAACGTGCATCGTCTGCGATCTCCACTCACGATACCGCGTTATATGATCTGTGACTTCGACTGGCCCGAAATCAATTCCTGTACCGAAGCGTACATCACCTGTGTTCTCCTCTGCTGGTGGCATGTCTTACACGCATGGCAACAGCATCTCCGCATCTCCACGCATCCTGAACTTTGGGAAATACTCAAGAAATGGATCCGAATCACCGATAAGACTGAATTCGATGCCGCATGGGTCCAGATTCAAAACCAAGAGGGCGTGGAGGATTTTGTGGCGTATCTTTCCAAATATTGGATGCCGGAGAAGGTAGTCCGAATGTGGTCCGCGGTGTACCGCACGTCGCGAACCATTTTCGAGGAGTCCAACACGAACATGCTGATCGAGGCGTAGGTGGTATACTTTCGTCCGTGCAGCCATGATCCTGATTCAAACTCGAAGGTGGCACCATGTTCTCAAGGGCAAATTCTTCAAAGGCAAACGAAACCGACGTGTCGACCACCTGTTGAACATACTCATCAACGGCGTCCTTCCGTACTATGCCCTCAAGCAACGGCGTCAAGAACTCGGCTTCGAAGGCCCGGACATCGAGGTCCAGAAACGCAAGGACATTCTAAAGCGCAGCAAAGTCTATGTCAAGTCCGATATCGCCCAAGTCGATGATTGCAAATTCCTGGTTCCGTCAAAATCTAATTCGGCGAAGGTGTACGAGGTGGACCTGGACACCTACACCTGCACGTGTCTTGACTTCCCCCTGATCTCGTACTGCAAGCACATATGCGCGGTTCAGACGCTGTTTGACGAGCCCAGCGCACCGGATTCGACACTAGAACCACCCGACGTGCCGAGTCTTTCCACGCTTCAAGCACCGCCGCTTCCCACAGCCATTCAGTCCGCGACTCCTGTGAGCACTCCGAGCGCCAGCACTTTGACACTAGTTGCAGAAAAATTGGAACGCGCTGCTGCTCGCCTGAGACGACCTCGGCAAAAACAATCACATCTTGTGTCTCTACATGAACTGGAGGGAGCCCTCGATGCGATCCTCTTGGAGACGGACGATGGGGCAGTCCTTCCTGCGAGCCAACACCTCAAGCCAAACGAGGGCTCAAATTGGCGCAAAACCATGAAGGCGATGATGCCAGGTATCAAGACGAAGCGCAAGCCGGTTGGTGACCCAGCATATGGCGCTGGCGCAAGTAGCGGCAGCAAAGCGACGAAGAAAGCGAGGAAGGCTGCGGAGTGCGTCCTTTCCGTGCCTTGTCCTTTGACGAAGCTGTCTCACTCGTTTTTCCAGGCAACCGAAAGCTTCGCTTACAATCCCAACCTCCCCGCCATCGCTCATCATTCCCCCTTCCTTTCCCCCAGCTCTTACCGCTCAACCGGCGCCAATGTACACTTATCAGTACCCGTACATGACGGCTCCTTATCCGCCGTCCTATCCATACCCCACACAAGCTCAGTCCTACGCACCGGCACCTGCACCCTCTCCTTCCCCTGCAACGTATACCGGACCGTCCTCAGTTACCGCTCTTCCTTATCATCCTCAGACCTTCTATTACCCTGCTCCGCGTATGTAGAATAGCAGGCATCCCTAATTGATTTGTGCATTTTTTGATGATTGGGGGGCGCTTAGAAAATACTTTGAACCGGGTCAACAAATGATGCTAATTGTCCCACTACTTCCTCCCTTCTTGGCCTGCTGTGGGCGGACACTATTGGCTTCACACGCTATAAGCGGTGGACGGCATGAATCGGCGGTTTGTGATCGTGCCGTACGCTGCCGAACGAAATTTCCCGATCTGGATTTTGATCTGAGGCGGAATTTAATCAACTGGACGACAGTATGTTTTCCGGGGATAACCATATGAGGTCGTGATTGGGTGATGTGAGGCTGTGCGTGCTACGTTTGCTTGTCTTGTGTGTGCTGCAAGTCCGTGTCCATTCGGAAGGTTGAGGCCGAGCCTCCGAGGCCCGCATCCGCGCATCCTCCCGCCCAAAAATACAGCACAACACCTCCCCATCACTAAACGGCGCTTGGACCGACCCCACGTAAGCTGCGAATCCCCCCGTCTTCTTTCTTCCCCCCATGTCTCTGCTCATGTTCTGCCCCCCCAGTCCCCCGCTCCCCCTCCCCCGGGAGCTCGTAGCTCACCATGAATCACAATGGGAGTGGCGCGTACCCCCCCTTCGCCCAGCAGCAGCAGTCCCACCAGGGAATTAATCCCGCGATGCTCGCGTCTTATAGCCAGCCCCAGCAGCAGCAGCAACAATCCAGCCAGTACAGCGGCGTCAGCCCTGCCCAGCTATTGAGTGGTATGGGTAACCAGAGTATGCAACAGCGGCAGCAGCAGCACAATCAACAACAGATGATGATGATGAACGGCGCTGGTCTAAATCCCTCCGCCCTGTCCGCCCCCCCGAGTCGGGACATGCCGCCCAGTGGTGGTGGTGGCGGCGGGGGTATGAACTCATACATGAACGGCGGCCCGCCGCCTGGCATGCCTCCGCAGATGGGCCAACAGATGCAGCAGCAGCAACAACAACCGCCGCCACAGCAAATGCAACTTAACGCGCAGACGCTGCATATGCTTGCGAATGTCGGCGTGTCGCGTGAGCAGCTCCTCGCGATGAGCCCTGTAGAGCGGCAGAACGCTCTCCGGAATGCCGTGGTAGAGGCGCGTCGACAGCATATGCAAAACCAGCAGGCACAGCAGCAGCAGCAACAACAACAACAACAACAACATTTTATGCCGGACCAGGGAGGTTATGAGCGCCCCGGGAGTGCGATGGGAGTGCGTCCGGGTAGTGCAATGGGAATGCGTCCGGGGGGCGAAATGGGAATGCGTCCGGGGAGTGCGATGGGAATGAATATGGGCTCGGGAAGTCCGATAGGAATGGGACTCGGCGGCGGGGATTATCAACCCCCAAATCCTCATCATCCGCAACAGCAGAATGGCTTCCCCCCCATGAATGGCTTCCCGCCCGCGAAACATGCTCCCCCGCATTTCGGTCCACCACCCTTTAACCCGCCGCAGCAACGGCCACCGCAAAACCCGGCGCAAAGCTCGTTTCCCCCAGGTTCGCCGTATAATCGCCCCACGCGCGGACTGCCGCCGCCCTCGGAGCCACAAACGCAAGCACTGCGGTCCAACTCTATGGGTCCTCAACCCATGATGCGCTCGTCGTCCGCGGCAGGCTCCGAACCGAGCGGGTACCCTGCTCATTCGAACGGCGGGACTCCTCAACCTCAGAGACTGCCTCCATTTGCGCCGCCACCCCAGCGCCAATCGAGTATTCCTCGCTCTGCGTCGCCGGTAAAACGTGCTCCCTCAACACCCGCTCACCAGGAGCCCATGGCGACCATGCCCCCCGTCGCGCCGCCTGCTCCTTCCCTCCCGCCGCCCCTCGCCGCCCCTGGGCCCCCTCCTGCACCAATCTCATCGCTCCCTCCGCTCCCCGCGTCAGTGACGCTCAACCCCGCTATAACACGCGTGACGGTCGTCCCGCTGGCCACGTCGCTTACGACAATCCCTCCCGTTAGCGCGGACGAGGTGGCGGCGGTAAAAGAGTGGATGGAAGCAGACCGTGCGTATGAGGGTGTTTTTCGCGAGATGAAGACGCGTGCCGGCGCGGAGCTCCGGGAACTGATGGGCCCGCCGAGTATTCCGTGGTGGGAGAAGGGCTCGCTCGATGGGAATGCCAGCCGGTTCTTGCAGGGCAGGGAAAAGTTTGAGGTCAAATATCCCTATCGTAGGAGGGAGCGAGATAGTCGCAAGAAGCCTCCGAAGCGCGAGGGATTGAAATTGTGCGTGTCTGCCGTTGGGAGTTTATCCAAGTATCTTACCTTTCTTGCAGGCCACGCAAAGACGACCCCGAGGATGCCAACCGGCCTGAAGAGCTTGTTCCAATTCGCCTCGAATTCGACGTAGATCATCACAAGATTCGGGATACTTTTGTTTGGAATATGAATGGTATGATCCCATAATATTCTCCTTTATTTTTCTGACATGCACACCGCCAGCTTCTGTTGTCAGTCCAGACCATTTTGCGCAGACAGTGATCGAGGACTATAATCTTTCGCCTTCACACCACGGGGTCATCGTCAAAGCAATCCAGGACCAACTAAGCGACTATCGCGCTCACTCGGCGAACTACGACGGGGACAGCTGGAACGTCGTACGCGCGGATGACACCCTGCGCGCGGGAACGCTCGAGGGCGAGAGCGCCGAGTGGTGGTGCAACTGGAGGAAGCGCCTGCGCACTGAGTATGGCTTCATGCGCGCGGAGCGCAACAAGCGGCGCAAACGGCGTAAGCTCGTCAAGGACGAGCCTGAGAATGAGCAACCCATGTCGGTGGAGGAGTTCGCTGTCAATGACAAGACGCTCCATGAGGACATGCGGATTTTGATTCGAGTGAGGCTTGTCAATTGTATCGTTTCATTCACTACTTACGCTGAATAGCTGGACATTATTGTCGGGTCTATGAAGCTTGATGATCAGTTCGAGTGGGACCTCGATAACGAGCAGGCGTCGCCGGAGGAGTTCGCGGAGGTTTATGCGCAGGAGCTGGGTTTGGGTGGGGAGTTCAAGTGAGGATCTACTTTGCTGGGAAAGTTCACGAATAACCTGCCACAGAACCGCGATTGTGCACTCGATCAGGGAACAGGTACATGCTTATCAAAAGTGCTTGTATCTTGTTGGGCACCAGGACGAAGATCTTCGTAATTCGTTTCTCCCGAGTCTGGCATCTGGAGCGCGTACGATGGACCAAGTACAAGCTTTTACGCCGCTGCTCAACTACCTGAGCGACGGAGAACTAGAGCGCAATGAGAAGGAGCGAGACAAAGAGTACAATAAGCGTCGGAAGAAAGGCAGAGGCGGCCGGCGGGGCGTTGCGTTACCTGACCGGGACCCGATACGAACGTGTCGCACGCCCGCTATCGGGTTTCCTGACCCAGACCCTGCGACGCTTGCGGCGGCGGCGGCGGCGACTGCGCCGATGTCCCGGCGAGCGGCAGCTGCAGCTGCATCGCTCACCATCGCCAACCTCGTCGCATCCGAAAACGGCGAGCGGTCATACACGCCGTCGTCGTCGCTCCCGGCTCTTCCGCCGCCACCGCCACTTATAATAAAAGAGAAAACTACGAAAGGGTTCTTCAAGCCCCCGCCTTACGACACTGCGGTGCTCCGTCCGCGGGCTAAAATCCCAGCGCCGATCCCGTCGACTGCCGCCGATGTTTCGAAGCTCCCCGCGCCGGTCGAAAACGACCCTCCGCCGCCGCCGCCAACCCCTGTCGTGGTGCACGACAGAGCCCCGAGGGCCGTCACGGCGAAGCGTGCGAAGGAGCTCGAGCGTGAAGCCAAGGATAAAGAGTTTGCTACAGGGCAGCAGCAGAATATGATCGACGGCGTATGGCATTGCTCCAACTGCGGGTGCCCCGAAGGCATCGCTGTCGGACGGCGCAAGGGTCCGTTGGGCGACAAATCGCAATGCGGTACCTGTGGTAAATGCCCCGGCGCTGATGATGTAGTTTTTATCTAAACTTTCTTAACAGGCAAGTACTGGCACAGATACCGGAAGCCTCGCCCAGTTGAATACAACTCGGACTACGACTTCCACGCGACTGGGCTGAAGAAGGACGCGGATTCGAGACGCCGGAGAGGCAGGGCGGCTGCGCCGACGCCGGCGGACACCTCGGAGCCGCCGACACCGCGCGATAGCGGCGAGGGGACTTCGCGTCAATCTCCTGTTCGTGATGTCTCTCCCGTATCGACTGCGTCCACCGCATCAGAGATGCCCCTCGCGCAGAGGGTCAAGATCAACCATGCCTCCACGCCCTCAGCTGCTCAGTCCCCGGTCGTTTCTTCGACTTCCATTCCACCTCCGGCGTCCTCTTCCTCCCCTCATCTCTCGGCCTCCCATTCTACGGAGACGCGACCGACAAGCGCACCAGCCCCGCCCGCACCTCCGCCCGCACCTGCTGTTCCTCTTCCTCCGAAACCAACCCAGGCGCGTACTTGACATATACACGTTAGTCCGCAGTCGTTGATACTTTCCTTAGCCTCCCCAATGGCTTTCAACCGCAATGGGGGCGATGCATGCTCGATACCACGAAGATAGATTTGAAGTGATATGTAAACCTAACGTTTCCGGGTGGGAATGGCGCATAAAGTGCTTAGATTGCCCTGGAAAGGTCCGTGGTCTCCTTTGCGCTGTTACGCTCCTTCTGACGCGTCTTGCAGCTATATATAACTGGTGGGGGCGAGACGTTGAACAACTTTGAACTCCATTTGAAAAATCGCCTGCACCGGAAGCGTGTAACCGACCGGGTGCATGATCCTACTATCGCATAGAGCTGTTTGTATCGTTATCTGTATTCTGAAGGACTGCCATATACCTATTTTTTAAAGAAAAAGTAGCCATCGGTAGCAACAGCAGTGAGTCACCCGGGCGTCGTCGTTGAACGGCGTTTAGCGAACAGCGGACTGCCAGCGCTCCACGGCGGCGATGGCTTGGCACACACACGTGTCGTGGCGCGCAGCTCAAGCACTCTACTCGAACCAGAACCACCAATAACATAGACCGGGATCCATGGCTGCGCCATTCCGAATATTGACCCGACACTCGTTGCGTTCTTTCCCCGCGCTATTTCCCACCGCGGGCGCTTCTTCCGGGATTCGCTTCTATACGGAACCTGCCACGCCGCGGCCGACACCAAAGTCCCCTTCCAAACCTCCTACGCGTCCACTCCGTTTCATAAACGCGCAAAGTCCAGAAAATGAGGAAGGGCACATCGACGGGAGCCAAGCGTTCGCGCCGCAGCCATTCAACGTCCCTGGCAGTCCAATATTCGGAGGGAACTCTCTACGCGACGCAGCGCTCACAACCGTTGTCGGCCTCTTGATGGGTGAGTTGTGAGCTCGTGTCCTTGAACCGCGCCGGGCTAAAGACGCGTAGTTTTCGTTGGCGGAGTAGCATACGTGAAATGGTATAAATGGAATGTACTGCGAAAGGTACGTGCTCATTCTCTCGGTTGTCTTGCAAGTATCTCATGGATGCAGATTGAAAGCGCGTTCGCGGCCGGGTACGATCCTGCCCTGGAGCTCGCAACATACCAGAATAAACCCCCAGAGACCGAGGATGAGGTCGACGAGCTAGATGGAGATGGGCCCTGGACGCAACATCTCCGAAGAAAGGAGCAAGACTGGATCGATGCTATTGTCCAGGGGCGAGAGCCGGGCCACTATTTTGTACTGCTCGGGCCCAAGGTCATACAGCTTACTTCGCGAGCTTAAGAATTCATCTCAACATCTTATTACAGGGCTCTGGGAAGGGCACCATGATATTCGACGCGATGACGGCGTGCGAGGCAGACGGGGTCGCTATGCTGGATGCCCATCCTGACCTGGAGGTTTGTTACCGACGCCAATCTGGCACCCATTATACCGCACAGCTCACATTCACGATGTCAAGGTCTTCCGCCTAAAACTCGGGAAAGCGATAAATTACGAATACAACGAAGATTCGCAGACTGGTCTATTTCAGCGACGAGATCCTAGAGAAGGTCTTTATCTTGTGGAACTTTCTTCTGTGCACTGACAATCGGTTTTCAGGAGGAGCAGCTCTGGATGTGTAAGTGTGGCTTCCCTTTCTATGAGTGCCTTTCCGCCACTAACCCTCGTGTAGCGAGCGAGGTACAGCACTATTTGTTATGCGTTCAATCAACTCATTTCTACAGCAATGAACAAACTCGAGAAAGTGGCTTTGAAAATGGCGAAGAAAAGAGGGAAGCCTCTGGTTTTAATCATCAACAATGTGCATTTTTTCAAGAACGATGACGAGGGCCGGGGCATGCTTCTTCAACTACAGCAGCGTGCTGAAGCATGGGCAGCCAGCGGTATGCATTGGAATAGCGATCCCTTCGTCTTCATTCAGAGCCATATTTCCAGGGATCGTGACCTGTGTGTTCATGACGTTAGCTCGCCCTTGATGGCTGAACTCTGGTGCTGACTGTCCCATAGAGACGATTTTTGGCCGTTCTTTGTGATGCGTACGTGAATTGTTGAAACTTGGCACCCTTGGCACCTATTTTAATGGTGGTTTTCAGGGAAGACTGCCTCACGGATGCATGCAAGTTAAATACTGACTTTTCGCTGACGACTTGCTGAGCACCTGCCCAGGTGCTGTCCATCTACGATCTCGATAACAGAGAAGCAATGCACGCCGCAACCCGTATGCACATGAGTATGAAGAAAACATCCATCCCTGTGTCTGTCGTGAAACAGGCTGTCGAGCTGGTCGGCGGGCGTTTGTCGTATCTGAACAAGGTAATATTTTCAGAACACCGTCCCACTTTTACTCGAAGGCGCACAGGTCGCGCGATCCAAAAACATGGTAGATATGGCAAAGCATATCCTTGCTGTGGAAAAAGCGTGGCTATGTAGTCAAATCGGTCCGTTGAAGTGCCCCGTTGCACTCGCCTCTCTTAAATCGACGCTGCTGCTGCAGGGCTGATCCCGGATCTCGACGACGATGTGATGGACGAGGTATCGAACTATTTCACTCTTTTCATCGATTGCACCGCGCTGATTATGAGTAGCAAAAATGGTCTAGCTGCTCCTGGCTATTACTCCAAGAGTTTGTCAAGTTACGCAAAGAACAAGAACGCGTCCGGGACGAGGCGATCGCTGCTGGCACGCTCGACAAAGACGACGCGGAGCTGCCGCTGCCGTCGATTCCCTATGTGGGCCACTCTTTTTGTCTCTCAGTTGCAAGCGATTTACACACTCTCTCAATCAGTGGAGGTGCCGGCAGATTATGACCCGACCCGACTTTTTAGAAGGTATATACACTCCCATATGCTCCCTGCAGAAGTACCAGACATCTCCTAACTTCGCATAGATTTGGACAGAGCAAACATTGTCGCCATAGACGTACGATCTTTGATTTGTGAATGCAGGAAATATTGATTCCTTTACAAGGTCGAACATGATGTCCGTCCGGACTCCATGCTTATCCTTCACGCTGCGAGACAGGTTGTAGAGGAGGACGACTTCGAAGATATTCTGAACAACGTCCGCGATCGTATCGACGAAATAGAGAGCTTGCACCGAACGCGAGAACTTACGGTACGCAGTTACCTTGTTGCACTACTCTTCTCTGTTCTTACTTGATCCGTAGTTCAAGGATGTGGAAGCTGGTGACAAGATCCGACTGAGCGTAGACAAGGGCGGGCGTTGTTGGTTCTAACTCGAGCTTCTGTACTTGCCATTAACTTATTAGAAATCAGCTGGACTTGATCACACAAAAAATGGGGAGTGGGGGATCGGAGGTCACTTTTGCGGACCTCTCGACCAAAGTAGCCTATTTTATTCCACTCCTGCCCATGGCTGCGATATGATCTGCAGCGGGCGAAAAAAAAAAAGAAAAAAAACGTGGTGTATGCTAAGAAAAAAAGGGAAACCTAAATAGTCACAAGTATTACACGTCCATTGGGACCAGTGTCGAGCAGATGAATCTTCGCCTTCGACTATGCAGAGATAGGCACGGCCTTGCTCTCCTCCTTCTCCTTTTTGGCGTTAGCCGCCGCTTCTTCCGCCTCCTTCACAGCTTGTTTCTTCTCTTCTATCTCCTTCATCTGCTGCTCGAGCTTCTCCTTGAGGTTGGCGCTTCCACCGCTCTGGTTGAACGTGACACTGCGATGGGGACTAGCAGTGGCACCCATCGAGCCCGTCTCGGGGTTTGGCACGCTCACGATAGGCGCAGAGCTCGAAAGGCCGCGGTGGAACGTGGTAGGGAGTACACGGCCCTCGGGATGCTGGAAGTGGCAGTCTGCGCGTGTGCACGCTGCGCCAAAGTGGCATTGCTGCGCAAAATGGGGGTTGTTGCGGGCGTTGGACGGATGTTTGGGGGGATGGGTGAAGGTGCAGTTGGGACGGGTGCAAGCAGCGCCGAAGCGGCATGGTACACCAGCTGGCGACGATTGGTGCGGGGCAGGGGTGTGGTGTGCCGTCGGCGGTGGTTGAGCCGCAGCTAAGATGAGACAGGTCAGAGTGAGAATGAAGATAGGACTGATCGAGTTTACCTTGAGGATTGAGCACGGATGGACTGACATGAGCCTTGATGCAATCTTTATCTTTGCAGTCTTTTCCCTTGTCGCAAGCCTCATTGCTCAATACGACACCACTCTCAGCAGTTGCCACGGGGGAAGCGTGAGAGTAACGGCAGTGTGCGTTGGTGCATTTGAGCCCATATTTACACAACGTCGGTGACTGGGGCCGTTCCGGAAGTATGAATCCGACGAGACCGCCAGTTGCTGGGGCTGGAGTTGTCGGGGCAGCAGGAGTCGGGGTCGGTGCGACGATCGGCACCGCAGATGCGCCGTTGGGTGATACCGCAGAGGCGTCCGGCGCCGCGGTCAATGACTTCGGGCCAGACGACGTCGATCCTCCTCTTCCAGTGCCCCGACCCATTCCTCTGCCCTGCCCTCGACCTCTCCCGCTGTGATTCCCGTGCCCGCCTCCGGGCCCTTGGAACTGCCCACCCGCTCCTCCGGGATACATCCCCATATCCCCCTGCATCCCTCCAAAGCCGGGTCCACCGAACTGGCCCGTCGCGGGGTTTATTATGCCCATGCTCGACGCCATCTGGGCCATGAGTGCCATTTGGTTCATCATCATCTCCTGCAGCATCATCGGGTTGCCCATGGCGGGGTTCATCATATCCATGCCCATCGGGAATCCAGCTTGCATCATCATGGCCTGCTGTTGTTCTGGTGTCGTGTTATTGACGATATTGTCAATACGAGACTGAATATCGTCCTGACCGAAATTATTGCGCATCGGAGGACCCCCTGGTCCACCTACTCGGTCAAGAAGACTTCGCGGGTTCGAGTTTGACGGCCCGTCGCGGAGCATAGCGCGGGGTCCCGTAGGAAGATCGGTCCGTCGAATCTTGTTGGACTGGTTCGGAGAGGGTGAGCGTGCTGACGCAGAGCGCTTCTGCCCAGAAGGTGAGGTAGATGGGATGGCTTGTGATATAGCTTGTTGGTACACGCCATTCCGTGGACGACGTGATGACTCGGTTGCAGCTGGTGTTGCAGCCGGCACTGCGGGTTCAGGAGCCCGTTGTGAAGTGGAGGGTTCGGCCGCCGGTGTAGGTGCAGTTGGCTCAGCGACTCCCCGGGCGGCTTCGGCAAATAACCAGTCGGTGAACGTGGGATCTGCAAGCTATGGTCAGCGGTGGCATATGGTCGGATTATGGGCGAAGCATTACCAAAATCCGTCCCTATTACTGCGAGGAAAGTACATTAGTGGATTGGAGAAGATAAAGACCGAGCACGGCACTCACAGTCTTCTAATTCGCTCGTTATTTGAGCTAAACGATCCAGGTCAGACAAGAACACTCGGTGGCGTTGCGAGCGACCTACAAGCAGTTTTATTGTTAATAATCATGATGGTGATATATTCCGCCATGACGGCGTCTGGAGTACAAGGCGTTAGAGATGAGGAATTTTTAGAACGCGAATGGCAAACTGACCAGGCTCTGCACTGTAATTCCGTCTTGTGAGCTCATCCTGGATGGATTGCTGGGCAAAATGTGAGCAGTAGGTCAGATAAGAGAGACTGATACGCACTTGGAGGGCAGTGGCCCGTTCTGTACCGATTGTGAGTCCAAACGGCATCGTCGCAGAGGAAGAGATACAACTAATATTGGGCACGTGCCCTTGCTTACGCATCACGAAAATCCGCGAACCCGGGCGTCTATATGAGCGCCTACTGGCATTTGGCGTTTGAAATACAGAGCCGTCCTTCATCGTGCTCAGCTGCCGGACATGCGGCGTAGGCTAAGCAATTTGCTGCGGCCAACGGACGAGTCGCACATTACAAAAGCGTGACATTGAAAGTTAGCAAAAAGTTACATATCGGAATGGGAACATTGAAAGGCTAGCAGGATCCGTCCGGTAGACGGGACCATTTGGAAGGACCCACAAGAGGAACAAGAAACGAACATACCCCGACTCGGGCCAGAGTCATCTGTGAATTATCCAGGATATTCAGGCAGGCAGGCAGACAGCACGAAGTAAATGTCTCCGGAATTGTACGTTCGTAGGACTCGACATGAGAATACGGGACTTATTTTCACCTGCATATCACCTATTGCAAGTCAATGAAGCTCCAAATTTAACGCAAGCAGGGGTGAAGTACTATATGGGTTGTAATGCGGTAGGAGTGGCTGGAGGTGGCGGTAAATAGCCCGAGCGCGTCAAAATCGAAAAGGTAGCACGTCTTTCTGATCCACGCTGCGCGCGACGCGGTGATACCTGTTGACTCGGGAACATTGGCCCTTGGAGTTACCCCAGTACCGACCTGTGCCAACCATACACCGCGATACGTTAATTACGGCGCGCGCCGTCTAGCTGTTGACGAGAGCCACAGACAACCAGCGGAGTGATTGTGATCGGCAAAGGGATTCCAAAAGATAGAAATGAAGAAAGTGTCGTGGAATGGCGGAGCGCTGCAGGGTAAAAATCTCTTCATCTGGTCCGCGCACGGTAATGGTGAAGGACTCCAAAGATTATTCAAGGTTCGTGTGACGCTTGGAGAAAAAAGCGGAGAAGAAAAATGTTCATCAAGAGGTTCAAGTTCAACATGCTCCGCGGGATCGACGTCATGTTCGATTCGGAGACGTTCGGCCGCTCGGCCGGCTGAATGTTCGAAGGATATGTAGTCCTCCTCCTTCACCTAGGATTCCCCCAGCACCGAAGAAAAGCCCGCAAAATAGCCAATCAAAACTTGCCAAAGTCTTCTCCCGCGTCCGTTTTCAAGGAATATTCCACTTGTCGTTCAAGTTCTAGCGTATACTTTAGTACATGGTACTAGTGGGGTCAGAAAACGAGGGACTCGTTTCGATTTAGAGTTGCCCCAGATACATACCTTACGCGAAGTCTTGTTTTCCCCCTCAAAGCCTTCCTATTACTTCAACATAATTATGCCGTAGAGCTTGAATGCCGTTCAAGCGAAGGATTCTTCGATGTAGAGCGGATTCTAGCTCACTTTTCGTAGTGCCTGGAAGATGGTGGCGCTGGCGTATTTTATTCCTGGGCAAGGGATGACTCAGTACTCAATTCAAGAACCTGATGCTAGTGAACGGGAATCTAACTGACCACAGCTTCGATCTCTACCTTATATATCCCAACAACGTTGGGCAGCCGTGCGACTTTGAAGACTGCTATTAAGGTGCGACACAGTTGGTCAAAGTGCCATCGTCGCGTGAAGATCTTCCGAGCTACTGGTATATCTTTGTTGCGTTAATACATTGGACAGCCTTGAGCTTGAACGATTGCATCCATGTTCGAAAGTAAAGCTGGGCGATAGTGGCCGAACGGTTGCACCGCATACTTTCCCTTTAGGCGGACTCACCCTCGCTGAACGTCCCAATCTCTCACATTCTGTTAATTTAACGCCACTTGGAGTGATCGAACCTCGTCCAACGCCTTGGACCACCCCAAAAATCGAACTGGAGCCCGGAGAATGTGGGGCAGAGTTTCTTTTAACGGCCGCTGTATCAGACGCTGGTTAGTACTCCGGTGACTCGAACGAGCAGAAATAGACCGTTGTGGGCGCCAATCTAATCAGTGTGGGCGCCAAATGTTTGATGTCGCCGGCACCGCCACCGTAAGAACTCAACAGCATTCAATTTCAAGCGCCCAGTCGTTGGCGCCCACACCCGTCAAGAAATGAGGAAACTTGCCAGACTCGGCCTCGTGCGTCATGAAGGGTCTGCGAAAAGAAGACGGTGTATATCAGTTGGGAAAAAACTGTGATGGATGCTATTCGGTCGGCTACCGCGCCCAAGCGAGCCGCGGAGGCAACTGTCTTCGACGACGACTGCGAGGCAGCATTTTTGCATCCACTTCCCACCTAAAACATGTGGTGGGACAGCGGCCGCGTCCATCAGAATTCAGTGGAGGGAGCTATATTGCGTCTTGACGGCACGAAGAGAACGGCGACACCGTACGTATATTTAGTGGACGGGTGGAATTCGCAGGGAGATAAGGTGAGAGGAGCTTACATCCGCCGATGGATGTACTGGTCGCGCCCATGACTCGGGGATTGAGCAAGGTAAGTCGGGGAGACGGTGTGAAGGAAGAATGACTCTTGAAAGATTCAAAAAGCGTAAATACATTCCTGAGTCTGTCGACGCCCACAAATGCCCCCACAACGACAAGCGCCGACAACAGCAGCGCTGCGGTGCGCCTACAAATCCCCGAGTAAATGATGGCCCTCCGTTTCGTGGGCGGAGATCCGCGGGAAGTCAGGCTCGAATAGGACAACGACGGTGTGAAGCTCGCCGCAACGTGTCGGAGGCGGACATATCAGGAGGACAGCAGAGGACAGCGCAGAATGCTGGGAACTCGGTAATTTGAGTCACAAAGATTTCACAAAGATTTCAGTGCGTTTTGAGTACTACAAGGAGCTACTGCGTTGTGCATTGAACGGCGTTGTTCGGATTCTTCCAACGCAAGGGGAGACCGGAGAGAGCGTTGAGGCGGGAAGATGGATGGTAGGTTGATGGTAGGCATTGGAATTCAGTGGCATGAGAGAGATCAATCGTGGAGAGACAATCGTCGTTTGAACGGATGTCGGCGGCCATTTCATCACGATGAGTTGCGGGAAAGACAACAAGAGTTACAGGACCGCTGGCGTAGGCACATTGCACAACATGATGGCGCGAGTCCACAGTACCTGGAACAGTGATTCAGCCAAGGTCAGGGCTGGCTGTCGCACATCACGATGACCTGGCGAAAGATAATCGTACGACAAACATTTATTCCTTCCGTGTATGTTTGACACGCGCCCAAGCCCGAGATTCTCGAGGCAGTGCATTTGAGAAGCTTGGCCCATCTGGCCAGGGCGGCCCGACTGCAAGGAAGCGTCGCGACTCGCGGCTTTCGTGTCTCCAGAAAATCCCTGTGCCATGCGATACCGCAGTCGAAGCCGCCGGCGCGGCGCATTTTGTTACGACGATGTAGCCGACTGACTCGCCTCTGTTCGCCTCTGTTCGCCAAGTGGGGTCCCGAGTAAAACAATAAAACACGATGCGGAGAGTCGTACATACGCCGCGCCACTATCAGAAACGGAAGTTTCAAGGACGTGCTGAAAGACACAACTGACTCAAAAAGGTAAAGGCTTACTCGGGACTTGCGTTGACGCCTGCCGTCCAAAAGAGGGAAAGCCGGTTCAACGAGCGCTCACGAGGAACAGTTTAGAGTGCATTTCAGGATTTTTATTGGGTTCTGTGCGTATATGTATGTAGGGACAGTGGCAGTAAGTAAGTTTACAGTAGATGGATGCGCCAAAAACCCAAGATGCAACGAGAAGAAAGTCAATGTGTAAGAGAACGCACGAAGGAGAGCCATTAATACAGTAGATGAAGGAGACAATAAGTAATGGGCAATGCTGGAGTGATGAGTGCGGGTATGGGGTCGTGGAATGAGGCCGGTCCATGGAATGCGGGTGGAGGTGTGATACAATTGCGTGATGCCACGAGATGCGGATGCCAAAAAATATAATGCGTGGATGAGAGGAGTCTTGAAAACGACACCGGGGGCTACCAAACGGCAGGGATAGCGAAGGCAAACATCTTGCCCTTCAGGGGATGTACTTGCGGCTGTTCGCTCGACAGCGCGAGGCCGGGAGACATTTCGTAGTTGTTCTTGCCGCCATCGTGGATTCTGGCGGTGAGATCCACCGGGCCAGTTGGCGTGGGCGGCGAAATCGACGAGGCGGGGGACGTGGTATTGGAATAGCTCTGGGGCGGCGTGTCCGGGGTCATCGGGGACGTCGACTTCTTGTACAATGGTGGGGGTATAATGGGCGGTGGCGCCGGGGGGTACGCCTTGGTCGGCGTGGCTTGGCGCTGCTGGCCAAACGCGGGAATGGGGCTCGTAGTGGAATTGGGTTCTGGAATGGGAGTAGCAGAGGCGGAAGCAGCAGCTTTGGCTGCACGCTTCGACACCATATGCAAGGAGTACGTCGGGTAGGGGCCCTTTGCGTTCGGAGCAAAGTCGTGGTTGACCATGGCCTCGAAGTTGGACAAGATGGGGTTGTCGACGGTGAGCTCCCAATCAAGATAGTTGCACATCTCGCGCTCCATCTGGTTGATCTCCCGCAGGGTAAACATGCCCTGGGCGACGATACTCCACGATTTATTCGAGTAAGTGTCGTCGCAAATGACCTTTGAGGCGATCATAAAGGCGGAGATGAAAAGACGGTGGCCGGATGAGCCGCGTGCAGTGGGGAAGCGCGCTTTTAAGCGCTGCAGCAGGACGAGGGCAGCATAAGTGACGGCCTGGTGCAGCTTGGTGCGATGGAGAGCATAGGCAATAAAATACGGGAGTTTCGCCTGCGAATGTGTGGACTGCGGGGGGAAAGGGGGACATGCGAAGAGGTGCGTGATGAAGCGTGCGCTCAGCTGAGCGATGGGCTCATAACCGTAGAACGGGTCCGTCTTTGTTGGCTGTGGTTGAGACGGCTAAGTTGCGCAAGAGAGAAAATGAGAGACAGGGAGAGAGCCGAGAACGTGTACTGACTGGAGGCACAGAATACGAAGATTGCCGGGGAGCATTGAGGGGGACCTTCTTTGGAATATCGCGATGATGGGGAGGAGGGGGCTGCTGCGGATGGATTGTGGCCATTATTTAAAATCGTCACGAGGTGGCGCAGACTTGGGTATTTGTGCCTCTATAAACGGGGCACCGTCAGCGATCTGGGCTTGGACATGGCAGAGATATAAGCTGGAGCAAGCGAGCGTGAACCACAAGGAAGCCTTTATTATCCCCAAGATCCATCTCATCAGACCATCAAAAAAACTTTTTGTCCAATGATGGCACGTGGCTGATATCGCATCCCAATGTGGCAACCACAGCTGGCGGATAATAAACTGTAAATCCTGCTCACCTGGGATGATGCGCAACAGGAAGGTTGAACGAAGAGCTCGGAGCAGGTGCGGGATTATTCGGCCAGTAGGGTAGGAGATGTGGGTCGCAGGTTGAAGGAGGGTGGGGTTTATATATGTGGCGAGAGAGACAGAATGCGGATGGGGAGTCGGGAGCTCGTGGGCGTCCGTGTTAAAGAGGAAATGTGGACCGCCCCTGGCGTGACGTGACCTCCTGTGCCCCTCTTGCCGACCCTTGCAACCTGCCCTATACACCGCCGCGCGCTCCGTCGGATAGGGACAACAGTCACTCGCTGTGCATGCACATCCCTATGCGTCCGGGACAGCGTCCCCCGCACTCGTTGGCACGGCCAATGCGGTGTTAACCCAAACTCAATTCCCCGTGTCCGACTCGGTCCACCGCTGTATTCTACCCCCGCACATCCATATGCCAATGCCGATCCCGCAGCGTCCGGGTTTCGTCTCGCATGGGACCGATGTGAAGCCGTTTCGGTCTGTTTCGGCCACATCGCCAAGCCGTGTGTTTTCGGCTCGCTGTATTCGCATGTTGATTCTCAGCGCCGACGCCATCTCCGGTCTGCAGTGACTCAAGTCCGCGTGTTTCTGCACATCACTGCTTTCGCCTGCCCTTGAGGAGTGGCGCGCATTGCTATTCGCCGGACCTCGGAGGTCTTTTCGCAAGAAGCCCGATGCGCCATGGTTCGGGCACTCTTGGCCATTTTTTGCATCCGAAAAAGGTAACCCGGCGTCTGTTGGAAAAGTCGATACACTGCCTTCGGACCGGTCTCCGTCTGTTTTCTCTGCCGTTTGGCCAGCTGTTCTCCCCAAATCTTTGCATCGTGCCTCCCGAGGCCTCTACCCCACGTCCCTGGCGCGGTCGATGCCGCAATGTTTTCGCAGAAACTGTCAAAAAACACCTTGTGTTCGCTTCAGAGCCACGCCTATTGAACGAGGCTCTATGCAGCGGCGTGCAAAGTGCAACGTAGCGCTCGCCGTAACCCCTCAGATATTCGGTGTTAATAGCCTATAGCCATCTACATGGGTCCAGTGCTCCGTCTACACTCTGCCCCACGGAGTGTCTCCACGAATTCGCGAACTTTGCCGGGTTCTTAAAACGCACCGAACAATCTGACTCGGGAACTGGACGGTGTTGAACTACAGCAGCCCGCCCTGGGCTGTTTCCGCACAGTAATACACCACCAGACGAACGATCGAGGCAATATCCTAATTCCAGCAATACCAGAGCCTAGTTCCTTCCTATGTTTACCGGACAACCTTTTCGTCTTGCCACGGCTAGATGCGGGTCCAGATAATGTGGAGCAAATGAAACGAACTAAAGCTACATGATACTCTGCCGTGTCCCGAGTGAGGCACCTTCCGCTATCTTGCTGTAATTTGGAGATGGAGGTGCCTTCGCCGGGTATTGCCTGCTGCGTCAAGCGGCAATCTGCTCAACTGTGAGGGAAACCAGGAAACAGCTGTGATAGTGACTCACCAGAGTTCCCTCAATGCATGCTGTTGCCGGTGAAAGGGGCACTTCGATGTCCGTCAAAGACCAGAACGCTTCCTTGGGTTATACATGTGCCGTTTCCCATGAAATAATGTCCACGGTTCGATGCCTAAATGTTGTTGACTCAACGGCGCGCTGTATAACATTGCATCAAGGCTGTAAGCACACATTCGAGACGCCTATTCTTTACACAGTGACAAGTATCCTCAAAAGATTCCTAGATTATATCACCGACGACCGCGTTCGATTGATATTTTTCCCAACAATACTGCTTTTCCCGTGCTCCACAGGAAATAAATTTGCCTGGTCTAACCCAGCCCGCGATGGTATGTAAACCCGAAAGTTCCAACATGCCGCAAGTTCCAACATATTGTTCCCCAGGATCGGATGTCGCGCTCGTTTCTGCACCATCTATCTGTCTGTTTTTGCGATCCCGAACCGCCACCGAAGGTAATGCAAGTCCGTTCACCCAGGAGCAGCGCCCACGAATGCTCGGTGTTGAGCGGTCGAAATGGACGTCTCGGCATCATTCCCGCGGGTCCAAGCAATGTATTGCCGTTCCACGGTTACGAACGAGGGGCATTGGACGGGTCCGAGGGGCATGTAAGGAAAGGCACCAGCGTCGATCCAGCTCCGACGAAGCGCCCCTTCATACAAGTTAAACAAGCTACTAGACCAGTCTGAAGGACGCATTCATTTGAGGATATGAGATTGTGCAGACTCGAATAGCGGCGATGGCAGCCTTTGCGCCGACATCGCATACATCGAGAATTCTCTGCGGTGATTTGACGTGGACTGCCAAACGAGACGAGGAATGTAAGCTTCGGTGGCTGGCGTGCTTTAACCATGCGTGAAGTTCGGTATCGTGCAAGACCTTAGTCGAGAAAGGGTTTATCGTGAAGGTGACATGACTCGGGATCCGTGCCGCCTTCCAAGTCACTGCTTGGCCAATGTCGGTGGGCGTGTTAAGAAGTGGACCGGTCACCTGATCGCGAACTGTTGGTGCCTGTTTGAAAATTGTTGACTGTCTTTCTTTCTTCAAACTCTCGCCACTACAAATCAGATTTTTTCAATACAGTCCGCGCTTCCTCGGGCACCGTGCGTCGGCGTGCATTCTTGTTTTCCAGCGCGTCATTAAAGCCCGGCAGCAGCCTAGCTCTTCACACATGGAGCCGGCGTCGACCGACCAAGGCCCGAAGGTTCTCCGTTCGTCATCGGATGAGTATGCGAATAGGCCGCCATGCGGGAGCTCGGGAAGCCGTCTTATTCAGGTTGTGGGGAGAGTCCACGATGCTCATTTCTCATACGATGACGATCCGACGCCCGGTCCTTGGCGCACGAGTTACACTCCATCCCAAAAACAAAACGAAGATATCGGAACATGGTCAACGAAACACGTTTGCCTGTGCACTCATGCACCCTATCGCCTCCTTTTTCACTCGTATTTTGGGCCGACACTTCTTTTTTCTCCGTCTCGAACGAAAGTGCTACTTCCTAAGGTCCCCTGATGTAGGTGTTTTGACGGTATCCTTTTCTTCAAAAAGAGACCGGTAACTGTTCTGTGGCTGTTCTCTCTCTCTCATGAGCAAGGAACCATCGGCGCCAACTCAAAATCCAATCTAATCTCGCACCGGCGACACCACAATCTGATCATGGTGCGCGCGGGAGGCAGTGTATAATGGCTCAAGCATCCGGTTCCGGGCTCTGTGGCACCCAGTCGCACATACGGAGTGACGTTCACCGAGCCATTCCATTACGATCCGTATCGTTCGTGAACTTTGCCCGTTTGCGCCTTCCCCGGGTTGTTCGGCACGGCATCCGCAACCTGAAGCAAGTTTGAAACGATCCTTATCACAGCTAAGTAGAAACATACCAGAGCGCCTAGTTCAGCTCAGCTCCGTCCTCGTCGACATTGAAACTTTTGTAAAACACCCAAGCATCAACATATTCCTCTCCATTCCCATCTTTTCGCCTCAGGCGCCCAGCCTTCGGTATCAAGCCAGCTTTCTTGAAGTTCAATCGCTCCCATAATCTGCAGTTTTGATCAACATCCCGAAAGAAACTGCCCGTGAAAAACGAGCTGTTCTCACTTCACGGACGCCGCATTATTAGTGTACACGAGATTAAAGACGCTGGCATGATACCCAAGCTTGGGTGCATAGTGCACGTACGATTTCGCCAAAGCAGCGCCGTAGCCTTTTGCCCGCTGGATCGGAGGTACAACGAACCCACCGTTGCAAATCTACAGGCAGCACTGGGTCAAAACAAACAAAAAACAGGGACGAGCCACCAACACACTTACATGAGACGATCTTCCTGGGTAATTGGGTTTCACCTGCACCACCTTTAATTATACATATTGGAATGCGAAAGATAACCAACATAATAATAGCCCGCGATGCATTCCTCCCACGTCCTCTGCAACTTAGCTACGTCGATGGTCAACGTTGTTTCTGTTCCTTCAAGGCCCCCGATTCCACCAGAGGACGAGATCGCCAAGAAGACGTCGCCAGAGAAGAAGTAAAATTCAAAAGCATCAGGAGCCATCGTCTCTTGCGGATAAGTCATTCCTCCTTCCACCTCTTTAGCCATCACAGCTCCTACGTAAGGGATTCAAGCTCATGCAGTTTCCAGCCATAAAATAGGTACCGAGATAGTCTAGTAGCCCGGGTAACGATTTAGCAGCAGAGACGGTGAGGTGATGGACGGTCAGTTGCATAGCGTCTGTATCCCCGCGTCGAACGTCCCAAAATGTGGCAGGTAAGGGCCCAGATACACTTGATGGCCGGATGATGGCTCCATAGGCAGACATTTGAGGACAACCGTTTGTAACTTGGCTGAGAGAGGTTGGAGAGAGGTGCGAAAGAAAGCCCGGGCCGGATGGTGCTTGCACTTGTCATGCCTCACTCGGCAAACTCCGGACAGCTTCATGACCACAAACGCCCTCCAGGGGGAGACAGTCTCGGGCCCTCAATAGGAGTTGAATTATGGCCCCTGAGACCGCGGAATGAAGAGAGGACAGGGAGGTCGTTTCTGGCCCCAAGCATTCAACATATTCAGCCTTTATCCAGCTTGCTGCAATACACGCGTCTTCAAAATTCTTACAGACTCCCCGGGCCTTTTGTCTGCGATTCGTACGCCTTATGCTACTCTATATGGCACCGCCTCGAATTTCGGACATGTCTTGGCTGATCGTTTACTTCCGCTCCTGGATTCCTTAAAGCTGGGTCGCAATTCCTCAACATTCCTCCCCCTCTTGCCATGGCTTTTGCACAACCATTCCAAGATGCTTTCGATGCTGGAAGAACTCTTGCTCCAGCAGCTGTGGGCACGCAAGTGCTCGTCATGAGCGCTTTCTCGCTCGTGACGTTGGTGCTTTTCAATTGTCTACGCCCAAGGAATAAGGTACATATCCTCAGAAATCATTACGGACATTTCTGATGCGCTGTAGATTGTATATGAGCCTAAAGTCAAGTATCACGTTGGCGACAAGTCTCCCCCACGAATAGGCGATACCTTTTGTGGCTGGCTTCCACCTCTGATTCACACCAAAGGTAAACTATTCTGTCTGCGGCCTTGCTCGTTTTCTCACTCACACGTACCATAAAGAACCCGAGCTCCTCGACAAGATTGGCCTGGACGCAGTAGCTTTTCTGCGCTTCCTCCGACTCATGCGTGGTATCTTCATGGGGACGGCTATCCTCGCATGTGGCATACTCATTCCGATCAACTTCCTCTACAATCGTGCCCACATCAAACCCCAGAAACGCGACGCTTTGAGCATGTTAACCATACGCGACGTCCGAGGCAACAGCATTTACGCCCATGTCGCTGTTTCCTACCTTATCACCCTTCTCGTCCTCGGATTTATCTATATTGACGGACGGGCCATGGTCAAGCTGCGAACCCAGTGGTTCAAATCCCCGGAATACATGAAATCATTCTATGCTCGGACGTTGAGCATCACCAGCGTTCCCAAAAAACTCCAACGCGGTATGATAACTCGTTGCACTTTCGTCACCTCTACTGAATATTTCTCATTCTACCTTCGTGTCAAACAGATGGCGGGCTCAACGAAATTCTTGGAAAATCTTTGCCCTATCCCATAACGTCTGTTCATATGGCAAGAGCGGTCGGCGATCTCCCCAAGTTGATCGAGTATCACAACCAAACCGTCCGGGACTTCGAGGCCGTACTTGTCAAGTACCTGAAAGGAGGTATTCACCACAAATCGCGTCCAGTCGTAACTTTCGGCGGTATATGCGGTATTGGAGCTGTACACAAAGACGCAATCGAGTTTTACACGTTAGTGTAATAGTCGCGGTGGTGAGCTTCACTAATACGCATATCACCAGAAACAAATTGAAGCGCACTGAGGCCGCCGTTGAAGAGTATCGCTCCAAAATCGACACTCGCAAACCAGAAAATTATGGGTTAGCATGACATCTTGGATTACGCATATCCTCTAACTCGTTGCTACCTCAAGGTTTGCTTCACTCGCTGCAGTCCCATACGCCCACGTCATAGCAAAAAACTTGGCCGGAAAGCATCCACGAGGTGCTACTGTTACCTTGGCGCCGAATCCAAAGGACATTGTTCAGTGCTCTATCTCTTCCAGCGGCTTTATCTGACTTGCAGCAGATATGGTCGAACATGACTAGATCGAGAAGGTCGATTGCTTGCTCTCGATTGACAGGTTACGCCTATTTGAGTATAATATGTTTCTTCAGCCTTATTGTGCGTGACCAATGTTGCCGCATTCTGTCTAATCATCGAATATTGCGCCCACCACAGCCCTTGTTTTTTGTTGCCGCCCTGGCCAATCTGGACAGTGTGCGTGATTTTTTCTTTCTTACTCACCCTCGCGCTGATTTTCCGATGGTAGGTTACAGCGGCAGGATACATCCCATTCCTTGATAGCTGGTATGGGGATTCGCAAATAACCTTCGCTATCGTTTCCGGTGTCGTCCCCCCTGCGGTTTCGGGCCTTTTCACTGTTTTTCTACCCCGTATCATGCGATGGCTCGGGAGGTATCAAGGTGCCTTGACCCACGCGCGCCTCGATCGCGCTGTCGTCGGGCGTTATTGGGCTTTCTTGGTGATCAGCCAGCTTATCGTGTTCACCCTGATCGGCGTAGTATTCAGTAATTCCACGTCATTTCCATCTTGATTACAAACTAATCCAGTCTCAAGACTCCGTCACTGAAATTGTCGCTCTCATTGGAAAGCATGCGAGCACGAAAGCGATTTTGGCCAATCTCGACAGTATGTTCCCTTGCGACGTTTGACGATCTGGATCTTGACGGTTTCATAGAGCTGCCTGGAAGAATTCCGAGGACGTATATAAACACCTCGACGTATTGGCTGAAGTTTTTCCCTCTTCGGGGTTTCCTAGTCGTCTTCGACCTCGCTCAGATCATCAATCTGCTTTGGATTTCAATAAAGACCCGGTATGGATCTCCCCTTCTACCCTCCTAAGTTGTCTCATACAGCCTCTAGCGTATTTGGAAGGACCCCGCGCGATATACGTGAATGGACACAGCCGCCAAAATTTGAATATGCCATTTACTAGTGCGTAACCTGCGATGGCCTCCTAAACTCTGATTGACAGTGGTTTCTCGCAGCTCCAATTTGGTAAGCTCACTACTCTGGTGTACCCAATGGATCGATTTTTACTGTCTCAAAGCTGTTCATGGCCACTGTGGGCTTGATATTCGCGCCACTTGTCCCGCTGGTTGCATTGGCCGCTGCCATAGTGTTCTGGATCAGTTCATGGGTGTACAAGGTGCGAAAATGCCATCCAATGAGCACGCGACCTTTCTGACCCGAAATTTAGTATCAATTGATGTTCGTCTTTGTAACCAAAGTCGAGACAGGTGGAGTGAGAATACATTCGAACTTATCCTCAAGTAAGTATTGCTGACTGGAGAATAACAGCGGCTATGGAACGTCGTCATCAACCGGATTTTGTGCTCGCTGTTTCTGATGCAATGCCTCATGATCCTCAGTGAGGCCTTCACTAGAACTAATCCTTCTCAAGCGTCTGAATGTCCTCTCAGCCATCGGTCTGCAAATAAGCTTTCGCTCGGCCAAAATGGTCATCGCCGTCCCTCCAATCTTGATGATCATCGTCTTCAAAATTTATATGAACCGCAAGTTCAACAAAAGCTTCTATTACTACTTGCCCAATGAAGAGGAACTGCGCGCGGCTACTGTGCACTCCATGCGTGGGGACACCGTGAAGCAGAGGCTGCAACATCGCTTTGGGCACCCTTCGCTGCACGCAGACTTGTTTACACCCATGGTCCACGCCAACCAGATGCAACTCCTTCAACAAGTCTATGGCGGCAAAATTGATGAAAAATCGGCTGAAAACAAAGCGCGAGACCTCGACGTAGAAGTCTTTGGTGGGTTACGCATCGCTGCTATCCAGCAGGTAGGTTAAATGTCTCCCCCCACCCGCCCAATTCTGACGAAGCCCAGAGCGACCTCCAATACGACCCGGTTCTCTACAGTCGCGACCGCGGAGAGTACGACAATGACCGGTATTCATTAGCTTCGTCTTCGATGCTGAGCCCTACGAGCGTTTCTTATTACAAGGGTAACAACGGTGCTCATCCCTCCCTGCCGTACGCGCCGCAATCCTACACCGGGTCGGACGCAGACAGCGGGATGTTGAGACCACAAAGCATGCTATCAACGTCGTCCGGAGATCAGCGGTCACCCGGCGGGTGGAGCGGGGGTCACTCCCCGCCGCTGCAAACCTATTTCGATCCACGGCTGTCGTTGGCTCCGGTTCATGCAGAGCAGCGTCAGTCGATGCATAGTCGAGACTCTTCTCTTCTCCCGCGGCCCATGTCCACAGTAGAGCACCACCACCATTCGCTGTCTGCCTACTCACAAGACTCCGCCCCACGACGGGCGTCGCGGCGTCAATCCCAGCCTGCGCCGACGCATTCTCCCCAGTCAAGTCCACCTTCTCAGCTTGCAATGCTCCCGAATCCCCGGCATTCCATGGTTCATCCAGCTGTGGCTCCTCCGACTTTCCATCCGCGGAGCGACTCAACTAGCGTTGGATATCTGGAAAACCCTCCTCGCGAATGGTCTCCCCAGACTTTGATTGAGGAGGTCCCTCGCTCTCATGAACCGCAGGTGGTCTTCCAATTCGGTGCTCCCACACATCCTGCTTCCCCTGGCGCTTCCGTATATCCTGCGCCTGCTACACTTGAGGAACCGGTACAAATGCCATTCGTAGAACCGCGCTTTGACCACTAGTACCGGCGTTTCATGTTAGCCAGTGTACATATCGATCGTGAATTTTTCTTTTTCTTGGGCAATTTTGAATGTAGTAGACGATTTAGTAGACGATTTAAAAAAAGGAGCGGCATCTTTGAGGGGGTGGACCTCAAAATCCCTGTCTGAGGCCGGGCAAGGTCGACATCCCGAAGAAAGATCTTCACTTCGGTCACTGGCGACCGGCTGTGACTCGGAGGCTTTCGGAGGTACTCTTTCGTCGTCCATGTCTGGAAACCTTGACTCGTTCATTGTCTCTGCCCGACCTCAGCCCCAGCCGCTTGCGACATCACAAGAAATTCGAGACCGCGGGTCACTTTTCGTTGCGAAAGTCTATGCTGCCTCCTCGCCTGCGCAAGCTGCCGCCTGCATCGCGCATCTCAGTCAAGTTGTGCACGCGAAGAAGCCCGCCTCGCACGAGATGAGCGCATGGCGCTGCATGGTGTTAAAGGCCGGGCGCACTGGCCTCGGCGGTACGGACGACTTTGAGGTGCGCGAAGGCAGCGCGGACGACGGTAAGCGCTCGTCTCTCCAAAGACGTTTCAATGATATCAACGCGTTTCTTGCGCGTTCAAGGTGAGCGGGGGGGCGGAGAGAAGATCTTGAACGCCATGCGCAAGCAAGGCGTTATTGACGCGGCCATCGTCGTGAGTCGCTGGTATGGCGGCATCATGCTGGGGCCGGCACGTTTCTCGCACATCGAAACATGCACGCTCGAGGTCTCGCGTGAATTTAAACGCAGGGAGGAGGTCAAGGACTGCCTTGCGACTTTGCGCACCCTCGACGATCTTCTCGCTCAATTGCGCCAAGAACTGGCGGTCCTCACAGCGCAGTCTACCTCCGTCTCAGCAAAGATCCCTGATTACTCGGGCTGGATTGACTGGGACATTCCCAAAGCAAGGCGGCTTATCCGCGCCAGGGAAGGTGCGATAAACAGCGTCAAGGAGCTCATCGCGAAGCACCAGCGACCCGAGACGCTTCAGAAATGATGGTCGACCTCTGAATCGCATCCAGCAAGTCAGCTCAGCTGCCTCTGTTATCCGACTAATTGGACAACAGGGCTTCGCGCGTTCATACCACTCGGAGGACCCTTGAATCACATTCACCCTCCTCCCGCAACGTCCACGTCCACTCTCGGCCGACGCGCCAACCTCATCCGGGGAACTGAGAGGCGTCCATCTTCTTGCTAGTGTGATCATCGTCGCACATGATGAGCTGACCCCTCTTGACCAGCAATTGCGGTTCTCGCCCTATCTGTCCATGTTGACTCGGGACTTTATGATACGGAGGTAACGCGAAAGATCTGATGGACAAGGGGCGGCAAGCACCTCTGCATGTCTCTGTGCAAGCGCAAACCTCCAGTCGCTGCAGATGTCCCTAGATTTCTACAACTGTCTGTCTGTCAAGTCTCAGAATGATACCCAAGTCAAGCTCGTATGACGACTTTCAACCATCTCAGCATACTTACACACTCTAAATACCGCCACAAATCCACCCACTGAAAATCGATTATCGATTGTTGCGATCCAGGGAATAATTGAAATTCGCAGTTCCCGAGCACAACTCGAGGTCAAGACATAAGACATAATTCGACCCGTTCCAGAAAACCTCGAGGAACCACTCGGTCCGCTTCTCATATAACACTAAACCCAAGGGCATATTTTACCTCCGTCCTCCATTTTTGTTGCTTCCTGGACGGGCCTGGCTGCGGGCGATCGCCTCACGTCTGTAGGCAAGGCATTAATGAATAAACTTTGAGGGTATCGAGACGCTGGTACGTATATCATACCAGCGAGGATCGCACCGGGAGCGTTGCCGCACGTAAAAGGCTGTGGCCAAAGCTGTAGCCAAGAATCGAGAACTCATGTTCGTCCAATCATAAAGCGAATCACTGCAGCAAGAGCGCTTCGAGTCGCTGCTTAGGGTGAATTAAGAGGCCATCTCGAAAGAGACATTATGCGCGCTCCACGTTCTGGGCGTCTCTTCGATGTCCAGGGTGCGATGGAAGGAGGTAAAGAGGGCCGAGTGAAAGCTTCACAAGAATAGGCCAAGTACCTGATCTTCAGAGACCGAATCGTCTCCTGCTTAGAGATGTTGAGCGCCATGCACGTCTCCCGAGCGCTAATATCAAAGAAGCCAGGGACTGGGTGGGATAAAGTTCATTTGCTGGCATAGTGTGACGAAGTGACGAGATCCAAAGGTCTCCTGCTCAGATAAGGGCTGGGGGGCGCATCCTCCGCGAGCAGCAAAGAAACAAGTTGAATAGCGGAAGCAAAGCTGAGGAAGCCCAAATCAGCATCGGAGTAAAGCACGAGTCGACAAGAAGACGCACCATTCATTCCTCAGCGCGGACTGAAAGAAAGGAGAGGACAAAAACAATGCAAACACCCAGCACTCCAAGAATGGCAAGCAGGAGTTCTTTTCTATACAAACTTGCACCCCAGCCAGTCCAATTAAACAAGAACACCAAAGTAGTATGATAACTTTTCCATCCGCCCCCCACACACGCAACATCCATCTCGGGTCTAGGCTGCTCACTTGCTGCCATAGCGCGCCTTGCGTCCGATGTCGAAGGGGACGTATTTGTACTTGATCATGTGTCTGGGCGCACAAAAAGTCGGTATAGGACGAGGAGGGAGCAAGCAAGCAAGAACGAGGAACGCACTGGATTTGTCTCCGCATGGTCAGCGCGAAGAGGACGAAAAAGTACACGACGAGGATGGGCCAGTACACCGGGACGTCAAAGACCTCAGACGTTGTACAGAACAACGCAATTGCCGTTGCGCGCGTCGCAGAGAGCCTGAAAACGAAGAAGCCGCGCGTTTGAGTGGGTAGACCCGGCACGAACCGTAGTGTACGCACCAAAACTGCCATTCCGGAAGACGACGCACGAAAGGGCGGAACTCGTCGTCGCGTGAACTGGGAAGCGGCGAAGTCTCCCCACCGCCCTCCTCCGCATCGTCCGCAAGCAGGTCCTCTTGCAGCGACGGGTCGAACTTTGGTTGCAAGAACGCGAGGAGGAGGTTCAGAAGGTAGATGGCGTGCGCGTAGCAGACTATACGTCGGATTGAGCTTCAGTCATGGGGTGAATCACCAGTGCCACATACCGATGTACCACTGTAAAAAACGCGGTTTATGAGATTAAAATAACAGTGAAAGAGCAAGAGAGGACACGCACGCCCTGGGAGAGCACTATGCGGAGTAAAAAGAGGGAAAGAAGGCCGGCGGTGGCCAGCCAGCGGTTGAGGGTGTGCGGTGTCCAGCGATCGAGGAGCTGCTGGTACTGGCGCTGGACGGTAGAGAACTGGCCCCGGAGCTTCTCGACGGGCGTGGCTTGGTCCATCTCAGCGTTCATCATCGTCGTCTCGTTCGTGGTCGCCGCAGCAAAGGTCGTGGAAGAGCGTCTAAACTTCGTGTCACCGTGCGACTATTATTTACACACGTTTATTACGATCTCTCAAGATTTTGTTTACTTTCTTACAGCCTTCTTCTTTTTCGGTCGTTCCTCCTCCTCCTCCTCTTCATCAGAGCTGTCCTTGGCCCGTTTCACCGCAGCCTTTGGCGGTGCTTTCTTCGACTTGACCTCGGCCTTGCGCTGCTCCTCCTCGTCGCCCTCCTCGTCGTCGTCCGACGCAAATGGATCGTCCTCCGCCTGCTTCTTCTTGGGCTGCGGCTTGGCTTTTGCCTTTGCTGCCTCCGCTGGCTTGTCTGCGGCAGCAGCTTCCTTAGAGGCTTCCTTGGCTTCCGCTAGCTCGGCAAAGTATGCGTCCTTGAGCGCCTGCATTTTCATATTTTAGAACATCCTCAACAGCAATAGATAGATAACATACTTTGGACTCGCTCTCGGGAAGTAACGCCGTGGTTTTCCAGGTCTGGTCACTCAAATCAGCACAAAATCCAAATGCGCAAGAAACGGGCGTAATACCGTGGACGGTATTCCACTCGGGTGCTTGCTGTCAATGCCCAGCGCCGTGTACATGTTCGATTTTACGCCGCTCAGGTTTATCCCGTGGTTCCGCAGAAGCACTTTCATAACCTGAGACGCGTCAATACGGCGCTAGTTCCACGGAATGTTTTATCACCTCAGTAACGGCGTCCTTGTCGTACACATCAGGCATGTACACGCAGATCAGGTGCTGCGAGGCGTTGCCGTCTGCGGGAGACGTCGCCACCTTGACGGTAAACGCACACGTCGCGGCGAGCGGGCCAGAGATGATAGAGGCTGTTAAGCATGATCAACGTGGTTGAATAATCTTCGTGAATTTGCCTGACTTGCGAGAGACGACCATATCGCATCGACCTTGTCCGCCGGCGCGAACGATAACCTGGCCTTGTCAGTGGGTGGAATAGAGATTCAAACATGACGCCTACCATTTCCCTGAGACGAAGCCGTGCTTGACCGCAATTTCCTTGAACTTTTCCGTCGCGTTTGCTTGTACCTAGTAGATGTAGACCGTTGAATCGAGGCGGGCAGATAGTGGCACAGCTTGTTCACCTCTTCTCGTACTTCCTTCTTGCCCTTGGCGCCTGTACAATTAAATACACAGAAAACACGCCGAATTGATGATGTTCACTTACCCGTCTTCTTGCTTGAGCGCGCCGGGATGCTCGCATCGTTCTTGATGCTCTCAACGCGCTCCGACACCTTCTCCACTGTCAGCCGGTGAGTTTGGTGGCATTGGAGGCCAGACAAGATAAATACGTACACAACGCCATCCCTTCCTCGAGCGCCAGGTCCTCACCTTCATCCTCACGCGCCGGCGCTTTTCCGCGCACCCAGATCCACTTGAGGGTCCACACTATGAGTCTGGACACACGTCTTGAGCGTCTTGCCACTCACAGGCTTGGTACCGTCGTTCTGCACCATCGACGGCTTGTACTTTGGAACGCGTCAATTGTATACAGAACTTGAGCAGAATTTATGGATACTTTTTTCAGAAAATCGGGCAGAGAGAGCTCCGACTCGGAGTCCGGGGACCACGCGTAGGCGTAGCTTTTGGGGGCGGAGTCTTCGCTCATGGTTAAGTAGGTAGTTGGTAAGAGTTACGGTGGACGCGCAGGAGAAAAGAGACACGGTCACGCGTCAATATTGATCGCAATTATCAGGCTTCCTCGGTTCCGGTACGAAACGCCTTATCTTATTCTACAGCTAGGTATCGAACACGAAACCAAACTCGCGCTCGAGGAACGCGCGCATGGGCCCCGTCTCCATCGGTACATACTCAATATCCCTCGGTCCATCGTCCGCCGCGCCTCCCGTCGTATGCACCCTCGCCCTCCGCACCCCATCCTTCGCCATATGTTCAGCGAACATGACGCTCCGCCGTGCACCCCCGGTGCCCGGCAGCAGCCGCGTAACGAGGAAGAATCCCGTGAACGCCGCGAGAGGATGCGCCTGAGAATAATGGTCGTACAGACCGATATCCCGTACAGTGATTGACGCGAGCAAGAAGTGGAACTGGTGTGCCCAGGTGCTGCGTGTCTCGGCGTCGGGCGGGCCTGAGAAGGACTCGCCTTTGGGCGGCGTGCGACGGTACATCGTCCAGCCCAAGATGACGTCGATGGGCGGCGTGTCGGCCGGGTCGTGTGGTAACGGCTCGTTGCGTATCGTCCATGCTTCGAACGGATTCAGTCCTGCCACCGTTGCGCCGTCGCATAGCGGTACCCTTTCATGCTCTTAGCATCCACAAGACTGATAGAGAAAGAAACCGAAACCCTACGGGATTGGACTGGGATGTGCGTTAGCTGGGGTGCATGGGGAAGAAAGAAAGAGCGCACCAGCCACCACCACCGAAGCCTACATCGAGTACATAGCGGTCCGCGCTTTCTGGCCAGTCGACGATGAGCACAAGGTGGGTGATCGTACCCCACTTGTCTTTGATGACCTTGAGTAGAGTGAACAACCGTGTGTAATGCAGCAATAAAGCCAGTGCAAGACCTTGTCTGCAGGATCGAGGTTTGCCCAGTTTTTGAACACCTTGGTTGCGACCTCCGACACACGAAAGCCCAGTCCGCGCAGCAGCGCCGCAAACGTCGGGTTGTTCGCCCAGCAGTAGCCGCCAGCATGTTGACCAACTGGTGTAGCGCTTTAGACCTTGTGAATCTGAATCGGAGCGCTCTTACCGATGCGGTCGAACGCGGCAGTCCTCAGCGGCATCGCGTACAGCGAGCTACGCAGTTCGATGGGCTGCGAAGGCCCGAGCCATGCCTCCTTCGAACAATGCATAACCGTAGTGTCTTTCGGAACATGGTAGTGGTGAGCAAGGTAGAGCTCGGACAGCAGCTCTAGTGATGGCGGCGATTCCGCCAAAGACGTAGCAAGCTCGATCCGCTTGAGGTACGCCGCCACTTGGTTGGGCTCCAGAGCGTCCGTAGCAAACGTCGGTTCACGGGCCATTGGAAACAAGAAAAAGAGATTTGAGTCATGGTGGTAGAAACACAATATTTCTTATCAATCCGGACGTTGCAATTGCATCGCCATCGTCTACAACGTTTACAGCCCCAAAAATTAGATAGCGCCGCGAACGCGCAGTATGACGGACCAAACGTTGCGTAAATCAAACTGCAAATATAAATACTTTGGGTCTGAAATATATTGTTTTCCGTTGCTTATATTCTTTTCAAATTGCTCGGGTACATCCTGTACCCATTCGGTATGCACCTCGGAGCTGAATCCGGTCGTAGGCGGTCATAAAGAGCCCATCTTCGAGATCATCGGCCATTTCCGGCCGAACGTAAGCACCGAATTCGGTAATTATTTTCGGCGCCTACTTGCTATCCCCGCCGCTTGCCAGAGATCATCGGTGCATGCTGTGCCGCGCATCAGCTCACCCCTTCCCTCTACTCGATTCCGGCGGTGTTCAAAACAGGAATTCACCATCATCAAAGTGCATCGTCGTCGCATCAAAGTGCATCGTCGTCGCATCAAAGCGCATCAAAGTGCATCAGTGCGCAATTGATGCGCCATACAGTTTACCTTTCCAAGACACGCCCCACACAGCCTATGCACCATGTTATTCAGTGAGCATGGACATTGGTAGAGCAAAATGTACACGAGGGAGAGCACAAATAATTGCTTGCTTCACTCCGAGTCGCAATTCCCGCATTTGGTGCTTACGTTTTGAGCGGAAAATGCCGACAGACTTAATTATTCTTCTGGGTTCTTTGTGGCTGTCTATCACTGGAATTGGCTCGGAGGGTGCATACTACATGGGTATGGGATGTACCTATGCAATATGGAAGGAAACTGGCATATGGAACAATATATATTTCCGACCTATGGAACAATATATATTTTCGACCTATGGAACAATATATATTTCCGACCTAAAAGTATTTATATTTGTGGTTGCATTTATGCAACGTTTGGTCCGTCATACGCGCAGTAAGTGTTTACAAGAATTACATGTATCCGAGGTCAGAAGAAAAGATCAACTTTTGTGACTGGCGGAACCGCCGTCGATGCTCTCGTGAGTCTTGAGCTTCTTTATTTTCCTCTCATCGCCGCCTTCTTGTGAGGGACCAGCTTCAGACTGCCGCCCTCGCTTCACCCCACGACCCTTTTTCTTCTTCCGCCGCCCCTTGTCCTCCTCGTCGTCCGAGGACTCCCCAACCGCCTCCTGCGGTCCCGGCTTGTACTCCGCCGCCTCCTTGTCCATGCGCCTGCTGCGCCGCGTGCGCAACGGGCTGTTCGCGGCGGCCGCCGCGATGCCCTCTTCCTCCGCGACCCGTACCTTCTTTGCAGCCGGACTCTCGTCGTCCGTCGACTCGTCCTGCACCCACGACGGAGCCGGCGATCCACGGTCCGACTTCTTGCGCCGCCGCGCCTTCACAGACGCGGTGGAGGACGATCCCGCAAGGGAATTCGGCGGCCGAGACGAGACCGACGCCGGCGACCGAATCCCAGGAGACATCATACCGCCGTCCGACGCAAACGACCCGCTGGAAGAGACGCGCAGTTTTGACTTCACTTGCGGCGCCGGAAGTGGTGGCGGGAGCAGGATCTCCTCGCCCGGTCGCGGGAGGTAGTGCACTTCATGTTCACGGAGAATGTCTACCCCGACGAGCTGTCGCAAGATACCGACAAGGTAGGGGCTGAGGTTCAGCGAGTCCAGATCGTTAATCATGATCCGGGCGTCGTCCATCGTCGCGGCGCCCATGTCCTCGATATCCTCCTCATTCCTGAGCTCCATGTCCCCGAGCGAACAGCCGGGAACGACAAAGTAGACCCGCGGGCCTGCTCTGTTTTCGTCATCCTCAGGAAGACTGATTTTGTGAAAGCGGCATTGAGAGCGCGTGACTGGGGAGGAGCCGGCGGCCACGAGATTGCCCTGAGAAGGACGGGGTGTTGGCGCCGGCATAGCGCTCGTGGATGGACTGGGAGCCTCCTCCACTTCATCCTCCTCCTCCTCCTTGATGCTCATCCGAGACGGGGTCCGTTGGAGTAAGCGCTGTGTGTTATGACGGGACAACGAAGGAGGAGGGCGATACGACATTGTACGTTTATGGGAGTGCGCATGCATCAGCGGCGGCGGGGCTGGCGGCGGTGGTGGCGGCGGGGGCGGCGGCAGTTTCGGTGACGGGCGCGAAGCCCTGATGATACTGTTCACTCTCGGCGACAAATCTGCGACCGCTACGGACGACGGGGCGCTTCGGCCGCTGGCAACAGAAGAGGAACGTGAGGAGTTCCGGCTCCCAGAATGCAACAGCCGGGCAGCCGAGCTTGCACTCGAGGTCGAGGAGGCATCGTCGTTATCAAAGTACTCTTCCTTGGCTTTGCCTTTGCCTTTCCCGTTGCTGTAGCGGCGGGATAGGCGGGATTCAATGATTTTCCCTCCCAAGCTCGGAACATGGTCTTCGGGAGAGTCGCCGCGCTTGCGCTTCAAGGATGGAGACTCCAAAGAGGTTGGGCTCTCAGAGTCGACCGCAAGCTCAACACTCTCAGGGATGCCCTGAGCCTCTGAATCGGCAGGCGTTTCCACGAGTTCTTGGATTATTTGCGCAGTCTCAGGAGCCGGAATCGTGTCTGCGGGACTGTAAATTTCGTTAGCTTTGACTACGTACGAACGAAATAAAGGGAACTTGCCTGGTAACAGACACCACCTCTTCCATCTTTTCAACCACCAAATCATCTTCTACCACGGGAACTTGCTCTATCACAAGGTCGCCCTCTAGCTTTTCGTGTGTTTCGGGTATGTCACGAATATCAGCGGATGCAGCAGAAGGCTCCGCAATGGCAGCAAGATCTTCCTCAGTCTCCTGGCTGGATCTGCATCTAGTCAGACAGTATGAAATCAAAGAAGTTGATAACATACTGAGGCTCTTCAGGGACTTCTTCCGTGTCTTGCACCAAGGGACTATCGATTGCAGGCGCGTCAGCGGCCGGTAGCTCCTCCTCGTCGGCGACCGGTCTCTCCTCGGTGTCATTTTCATCCTCTTGCACCGGGTGAGTATCAAGGGCAATTGCAGGCGCATCCGCGGCTGGTCCCTTTTCCATCGCATTTTCGTCGTCTGGCACCGGGGAACTATCCAGGGCAATTGCAGGCGCATCAGCGGCTGGTTCCTCATCGACGTCGTTCTCGTTGCCAGACAGTTGTGCGACATCCCCGTCCACAGACGAAGCGGATTCTTCGTAGTCAGGGTCATCGTCGCCGTCCGCATCGGTCTCAGACGCATCCGACACATCGTCCTCGACGTCGCCCTCCACCTCTAAGCTAGGAGTCATACTGGGATCTGCTGAGGCAGGAAGCTCTGCGGTTTCAACAGCCTCCGCCTCATCCGCTTGGAGTTCGGTGCTCGGTTTGGCGTCGACGTCGATTGGATTTTCCAAGGCTGACCCATCGTCGGCAGCGCCAACGGGCTCCACTTCCTTCACATCCTCACCCACTTCCTCAGCCTCATCACCCGTTTTCTGCACCTCCACATCCGCAGTCGCTTCGACCTCAGCCTCTGTCGGATCCAGCGGCTCCATCTCTTCGTCTGCGGCCTCAGCAGATCCGGACTCCTCCACTTCAACGGCCGGGGTCACCGTGACGTCCGCCTCGGCCGGGTACTGCAGCTCATCGTCTTCCGACCCGACCAGCTCCCCTTCCGCCGGGGCCGCTTTGACCTCACCCTCCGTCAAGTACTCCAGCTCCATCCCCTCCATATTGTCGTGGGAGGTGCCCGGCGACGTCGCATTGCCGTCCTCGGTCTTTGCCTCCGAGTCTTTTTCGCCCGTCGAAACAGATGAAACAGACGAGACCTCTTCGTCCTCCATAGGATCGGCACGCTCGCCGGGGGTCGAGAGGCTGTACGGGTAGGGATCGAACTCAAGGACGGGAACGGTGCCAGCAGCCAGCGTCATTTTGGCCGGGTACGAACCGGTGGCAGTCGAGGTGTCGTCCTGGACCTCATCCTCAACGGGCGCAACGGCAAGGTCAGGTTCGTTAGCTGGAGATTCTTCAACGACAAGAGGATCCTGCTCCATCTCTTGCGTTGAGGGGGCGCCGGCATCGTCAGATTCTTCGGGTTCCTCCACCTTCTCTGGGAGAACGACCATGTCGTTCGCATTTAGTATCGAGCTGGAGGTCTCTTCAACAGGTGTGAGCTCGTCCAACCTTCCCAATGGTTGAGTCACCGTCAAATGTAGAACAGTCGTAAAACTCACTTGAAATCCGCGGCTTCATTCATGGTGCTTTCCTCTGCGACGTCGTCGACACTGAGCTTCGGGTTAGCATAACGATCATTCGATTTGGAGAAAATACGGACTCAGCGGGTGGTTCGGCTTCGACGAGTTCAACTTCCGCAGCTTCAGCGCCTTCGACGACGGGTATATGCGCTGAACTAAATATAAAAGCGTCAACAGATATTTCGATACAAGTACTTACGGACTCACTCGTCAGAGGGCGCTTGAGACTCGACATTGAGCGTGTCGTCCACCATTTCAGGTAGCTCGGCGGGCTCTGCATCCTCCAAAATAGCGATACCAATGGATTCGGGCGTCGTGAACGTCGAAGGATCACCAGAACGAGGAGTAAACAAGCCCGACCCGTGCTGCCCGTGCATCGCCTTCAACAATGCCGCGGGGAAAGCTTGTGCTCCAAGCGTCGGCTGCCCTGGGGGCGGGCCAAGCTCACTAAGCAGCATCGGCGAGCCGGACAACATCGAGGGCGGCGGAGGGGTTGTAGAGCGCGACGCGAATAGGTCGACGACATTGGGGTCTGCTGAGACAGGCATAGGAACGCCGCCCTCATCGCTGTGCTCCTGGACTGCGATCTGTGGGATTCCCATCTGAGGTTCGCTGTCCACCTCTTCCATACGAGATGAATCGTGAGGTAGAGCGGATTTGTGTGGGTCTTCTGAGCTTTGCTCGTGCGACAAGTCCGGGTAGATGTGTTCACTTGGCTCGCCCCCGACAAACAGGGTTTTGTCCGGCTCCATGTCGCGTGCATCTTTTGAGCGTTTTTCGTGCGACAAGTCTGGGTAGAGGCTTTCACTCGGGTCATCGTCCGCAAACAGATCCAAATCCTCGTCTCGAATGCCCGAACCGTTATAAGCCCCATTCGAACCCACCGAAACGACAGCACTCGACTCATCATCCGCAAACAAATCCTGGTCGTCGGCGCCAGGACGCAAGCCATCGGAGTCCACCGAAACGACATCGATACTCATCCCACGCTCCTCGGGTTCGTGGTCCGTGGCTGTCTCCTCGACGTCAAAAAGGAGAGGGTCGAAGGAGCCGCCACGAAAAATCGTGTGTGCGTCGAAGTCTTCGACGCTCTCTGGGTCCAGCTCGCGCTCTTCGACCTCCGTCACGACATATCCCGGCTGGAGAGCTAACGGCGCCAGTTCGGCATCATCCGGTCGCTCGTCGAAACGCAGGGCCGATTCGGTCTGCGTGTGGCTCGGGCTCTGGAACGTCGGGAGTTGGTCGCTGGTGCCGAACGCCGCCAGACGTGAATAGTCGTCGCTGGTGGCGATATCGTCCTCCTCCTCGTCCACTGGAGTTGCGAGATGCCCTGGCCGAGAGGTGGGTACCCCTTGCGGGAACGCAGGTGGGTAGTTCCAATCAAATGGTTGCGGTTCTGTACAATCCATTGAGTACGCGAAGGACTTGTGAAGAGAGCGGCATACGGTGTTGAGATTCATGCGTGTCTTTGTCTTCTTCGTCGACGTTGAAGACTTGGCGGTCGTGATTTTCAGGCGGGAAGGAATGCTCCTGTTCGATGGGAGAGGACAGAATGGGACTTGAGCCGGGGAGGATTTCGTCGTCCTGGTAATCTTGTGGAGGCAATTGGTCTTGAGCTTGCTCCTCTTCCTCTTCCTCGTCCCCTTGGAAAAGATCTTCCTCCTCGTCGTCTGAGTCCACGGGTATGATCTCCGGCTCTCCGCGTTGAGCTCGCGGCGGTGATGAGGCAGGACCGTCGTCGAGTTCATCATCTTCCTCCGCGAACATGTCATCCAATTCGTAGTGCTGGTCACCAGCTTGACGAGGTGGGGAGGAGCCCACTGCGGCTATCAGTGATAGGTTGCAATAAGTAAAAAGGCGCGCACCAGCCTCGTCCTCAGACTCTGAACCCGTTTCCTCGCCCTCTTCCAGATAGTCCTGTTGCACATGGCGACGCTTTTGTGGCGGGGCAACAAGGAGAGAGGTGGGGTTCGCGTTTTCTTCGTCCGAGTACTCTTCGCCAGAATAGTCGCGGTCTTGAAGTCCATTTTCGTCTGCTTCATCGTCGGAGACGACATCCACAGTCTCTGGACCAACCTCGTCCACTTCTTCCTCTTCCTCTTCGTAGTCACCCTCGTGCCGTTCTGCGTACCGTTGGTAGCGTGCATGAGCGCGCGCCGAGCTCTCCCCATTCCGCGAGGCATGCGCTTCCTCCTCTTCTTCCTCGTCTGACGTCCGCATCTCTTCCTCCTCCTCGTCCCAGTCTTCTTCTTCTTCTTCTTCTTCTTCCTCCTCCTCTTCGTCTTGCTGCTCCTCCTCAGAGTCCAAATCAATCTCGATGGGCGCGCCACGCTCCCCCTTGAGCCCAGGGCCCTCCCGCGGGTCGCGCCCCTTGCCCTTCGCGCTCGCAGCCCTACGCGCCTTCACTTCCGCAAACGAATCGTCCACTTCTGTCTCCGTCTCCGCGTCCACGCCCGCGTCCGTGTCCGCGTCTTCATCGACAGCGTCCGGTGTCTCGCTCGCGGGGACGTGCCACTGCTTCCTGACCTTCGGCTTCGGCAGCGGCTCTGCACGGTACCCAAGTGCATCACGCAGCGCCCCGGTGATGTCGTCGATCCACGAGTCGAACTGGGGCTGGGTGAACTTCTCGTAAGGATTCACGATGGGCGCTCTGGGGATGGCGACGGGTTTTTGGAGGCGTGCGACGGGGAGGTCGCGGTAGAAGGGAGGGTTGGCCATAGTGGGCGCTATAACATGCGTGTCCGGGTAGCTGCTAAGAGCTGAGAGCACAACAAGGTGCAGGAGGAGTGGCACGACGCACGTGCCCTCGACGCGTCCAATAAATTGGTAGTAAACATACAGCAACAATGAATATTCAATTTACAGTTTCTCGGTCCCCACCACAACCCTCTCGTCGTCGATAATTATCCGCAGGGAGTTCCCATTCCACCGTGGCTTGGAACCAAATCCAATCGTTGGGCCGTCTCCGAAGAAAACATAGCCAGGGATGTATCGGTCGACGAACCTGCGCGCCATTCAATTTCGCTGTAGATGCCTTCGGTTCACTCACGCTTTGACGCCTGCATCGGACATGCCCTGACCGCCGTTACGCGCCTTCATGTAATGCTCCTGCTCCAGCCGCCACTTGTAAATCACAGACAGCGGGGAGCTTCCAGAGGGTTGGAGCTTGGAACTTTGAGAAAATAATTCTCATGCGGGGAACGCGCAGCTCACCTGCACGAAGGTGTCGAAGAAGCTCCACAGCGGGATGTACTTCTTCAGCGCCTCGTTGACGTCTCGCACGTCCTCTTTCCTGACCGAGTCGCCGAGGCCTAGACGGTGCCGCACGTCCGCCCATGCACCGTCCCATCGTGCGTCCAGCTCGTCCAAAGATATAGGATAGAAACCAACACACCAGCCCTCGAGTAGGACAACGTCCACCGGTGGAGCAACGACGACGGCGCCCTCGGAGCCTCTCGGTAACCGATCGCCCTCCCCTCCAAACAGGCTCTTCTCGAACCGGGGTATCTCGACCGGATGCCCCGCCTTCAAGTCGCTGAGCACTTGCAGTCCCAGGGACACATCGTGCGTGCCCGGCTGGCCGCGACCTCGCCACAGCGCGTTGTCCGGGTGCGTCTCGGACAGGGACTTCAGCTCTGCATGAGGGAGATAGATGTCGTCGAGGGACAGTAGCGCGACATTGAGCGAACGGGAACGCAGTTCCTTGACAAGGAGTGCGGAGAGGTACGATTTCCCTGATCCTTGCGGTCCTTGCAGCGCGACGAACAGCGGTCGCGTTGCAGGGACGGCCTCAAGGACATGAGCGAGAAGGGGTTTAAGCGCGGTCATCAAGGTCACGGCTTGGACAAACAATACGATAAAATAATAACGCGTGTAGACAAATGACCCCAAAAGAAATACAATTCTCGTCATGATATGGAGCTACGCTGGCACGAGGTACAGTGCAAACGACAGGGCAGCAAGAAGTAATGGATGGGCGCGTGAAACGACGGCCGCCACGTTCGTGGGAGCAGCGGAATCAGCTTCTGCCGATACGCTCGTCGTAGAGCTTGTCCTCGCACTAGACGACGATAGCGAAATCGTGGGCGAAGCACTCGGCGTCGAGGACCGCACACTGGGGGTGGACTGGACAACCGCCGACTGCGTCGGGGTGGGAAGCGCCCCCGTCCTAGGTATCACCGTCTGCGTCTGGAACCAGCTCTGCCACTCCGGGGGATTCGTGAAAGCTGTCCCAGGGTCAGCCAAGCGCTTAGCACAAAGTAAGGGGAGACACACGGGCAATAGTCACCGTGTAGCCATCGATCACCGACGCGGTTGGTGCACCATACGACAGGGACGGCACACAGCTCGTCGAAGTGACGAGGTCCGTGTACCCGTCGACACACCAGTACATGCACCACCCGACTTCCTCAGGGATCGCGTGGTTCTGGACCTGGCACCGCTCCCAGCAGTCCGGGGCGAGCGCGGACTGCGCTGGGGTCGGGACTTTGCGTACGCAGTCGAGGTTGCAATAGGGGATGCAGGTGGTGTTGATGGAGCCGGGCAGGAAACTGGGAGTAGCCTGCGTGATCTGGCAGTTGCAGCCGACGAGGCATGGGATGGCGTTAGATTGGAAAGGCGGCTTGCCGTCGATGCTGTCTTCACAGATCAGAGGGTCGGGGACCTGGGCAGCGGCGGAGATGAACAGCAGCGACAGCGTCGCCGCCGCAAGAGTGCGAAGATGCATGGAGGAAGAAGCCTAGTCTCCAAAAGGCGCTCGGTGCATTTTGCAGCATCAGCGCTGATGCACACCGTTTGATCCAGGGCCATCGTCGTCGAAGTCGGCAATAGTCTCACGGACAGCACGCCATTGTCGAGGATTTATAGCGCGGCATCCAGACCTTGTACACTTCGGCCCAACCAAATGGCTTAAGGACTTGCGCGGTACGGCACAGTACCAGTGAAAAGGATCCTCAGTCGGGCGCAGCGAGTCTGTCCAAGCTCCGGACTAGAGAGCATATCGGGCAGCGAGAACATGGAGAAGATGGAACCCAGAAACGCCTAGCAAGTATGTGTGCCAGCAGCAAGATCGTGAATAGAAAGAAAACTTCTTGCCACGACCGAGCCTGGTGCCAGTGAGCGGAGTCAGAATGCGGCTGGTGCTGTGGCGTCCTGCAATAGAGTGCCTGCTCGTTCCGTTGCAACGATCTCCGAGCAAGCTGTGTTACCCGAGTCAATTCTGACAGACGAGGCGCGGTCATGTGAGCCTGCTCGACTCGCGTTTGATGGAAGCCAAACACAGCACAGCCAACTCCGCAAGTTGCCGAGCGGCCACATTCGATCGTATTTAAACCTCCGACGATTTGGTCAGCCTCCATCTCGCCTCTTTCCTCTCTACTCCCATCATCTCCCTCCCTGCCTCGAGTCAACGCCTCCAACCTTAGGCTCGCCGCAAGCCTTGAACGTCGAGTTCGTCGCTCGTGAGTCCTCTCCGTCGCGTTCCTCAGACGCAGGCTGACCGCCAGTGGCATCCGTTCTCTCCTCGCCTAGTATGAAACCACCTTCTCGACCCCTCCGTGGCTTCTCCCGTCCATACGCTTCTCGTACCGCGCCGCAGGCATGCATGGTCGTTTCTTGAGTGCCACCGGAGGCTGCACCCTCTGCTTTCCTCGCACTCGCCTGATGTTCACCTCATATCTCTACTCGCCGTGTGTACAACGTCTTTGCCACCCACTTCTTCCCTCGCCGCTTCCACCCGCTCCCATTGCCACCGTCCCAACTTCGTGCCACCATTGTCGTTAAACCACGGCACCGTCGTCGCATATCGGCTCGCCGTCGTCGTCGCTCGCCTCTCCAAAGCTCCGGTTCGTCGTCCCTTATAGTGAGATACTAGTCAAGACGCGGCGAGGTTCAAGGCATCAAGTCCCTCGACATCTCCGATGTCCTCAAGCCGCTTGCTTTTATCCTGGCCTCTCTGTTGCCGACTTCCCTCCTCGCCGTGCAGTCCTCGCCGTCTCGCCGTTGCTGGTCCTTGTCGCCGGTGACGATCTCCTCAATTCAGAATCAAGAGGTGACTTCCAAGACCTCGGTGGGAAACTGATCGTACCTCAAGACCTCAAGACGCCTACACACTTCAGCACACCTCCAGACTTCAGGACCTCAAGACAACTCAAAGCCTCAAGACACCTCAAAGCTTCAAGACATATCCCAAGACACGTCAAGACCGACCTCAAGGCTTCAAAAGACCTCCTCACGGCCTCAAGAGGTCCACGACATGCAAGCCTCCAAAGCCTCAAGATGCCTCAAGGCCTCAAGCTCAAGACTCAAGGAGCCTCAAGATTCCGCGTCAAGATCGAAGTCGACACAAGCACCTCAAAGCCGCAAGTCCAAGACCTCAGTGGGATGCTGATGAAGGCACATCGCGACATCAAGGTGTTCAAGACCTCAAGACCCGGCTCAAGACTACCTGCCCCTCAAGCGCGTCAAGCACTGAGGCGGCCCGAGGCTGGCACGCCTCAAGAGATCACCAAGACACCAGGCCCCGGATCAAGATTCTTCAAGACTTCAAGACGCTCAGGACGTCAAGACCCGGCTCAAGACCGGCTCAAGACTGCCGGCACCAGGGCGGCTCAAGCTCAAGTCCTCGGCAGGGTGAGATTCAAGAGTCAAGGACGCTTCAAGACCTCAAGCTCGAGGCCTCAAGCCCCGACGCAAGAGCCCCCGCCCCGGGACGACTCAAGCTGAAGACCTCGGTGGGATGCCTCAAGGTTCAAGACGCTTCAAGACCTCAAGACGCTTCAAAACCTCGGGACGCTACGTCAAGACGCTTCAAGACCTCGGGACGCTTCAAGACCTCGGGACGCTTCAAGACCTCAAAGCCTCAAGACGCTCAAGACCTCAAGCCCCGGCGCAAGATCACCGGCCGCCAGGACGACCCAAGCTCAAGACCTCGGCCGGACTCCTGTCAAGGTCTGAATCCCCAGTCGCCTCAAGATTTGCCGCAAGACCTCAAGGCCCGCTCAAGATGTGCTCGGCCCCAGGATGCCTCGAGCGCTTCAAGAACTCAAGTTGCCGCAAGACGCTGCAAGACCCAAGATCCAAAGGACAAGGCCTCAAGACGTTGCAAGACTGTTCTAGGTAAAGGTCAGTCTTTCCTTTCCCGGGGAAGGGTGAGAGCTCTACTTCATCCGCGTGCTCCCTTGCTGTGGGCCCCGGGCTTCGTGCCCGCGCATTTGGCTTCACCCACTGCCCATTGTGCGGGTCAACTAAATGCACGTTAAAAAATAATTTTTCTTTGGTTTGGCGCGTTGGTGTGCTGTACTCTTGTAATTCCAGGAGCTTTCAAATGTCTAGATTGCGGAGTATGTACTGGCGCGCAGACTCGGCCCTGCTTTGGCTGTGAATTGATGGAACACGCGCCTGAAAGTTGCCGCCTGCGGTAAATAAATCTCGGGACTTTCGCGATGTTGGAAACTCTGCGCCGGTAGTCAAATTGATGAGTAGAACCCAGACTAATTGTACAACTGCGATCTACTCAGCATTCCTGTTTACTTGATGCAGCTCGGAAAGGAAAAGGCCAGGGGTTACAATGCACGGCGCGGGTCAACGCCAACGGAAGCTGAGTATGGAGGTCCTCTGGAGCGAGAGATCTCAAGTCGGCGCTCCCTGGTCCGGAAGACGCTCTATTGCGTATCTCTTCCGGACCACATACATGAGGGGCACACCCGGAATTTGGCGTATACGCCGTCGCAATTCCCGATCGCAAGTCGCTACGATATAGCATTTGTGCGCCGTCACGCGCTGGATGAGGCAGTCATCTGCATACGTGCCGGAGTGTGTGCACGTAAGACGCTCGAAACGGGGATCGCGCGCTATCCTGCAAGGAATTAGGAAGATTATGAGGGATGAATCGAGTGCTATTACCGCAGCGCTACACGGTAACGATGTCCTAGCTTTTCCAGCTCCGCCATTACGCAGTCGGTGATACACGGTATGCCTTGATAAGGGGGAACCTCAGTCAGTCTACGTTCAAGGGCGACAGGGACGACTTACACTTGGCGTACAGACAGTCCATCATCCCACTGACAAGCTCTAATTTGTTCTGGAGACTGAAGTTGATGAAATTTGTGTCGATTAGAACGCGGTAAGGCGGTACGAGGGCAGCGTTATGTGCCAAAAACATGGAGGATGCGACTTGAGGGCTGCGAATCTAGTCAGACAAATACAAGAACACTGGGACAGCGGGGGCTCACATTCGACGGACAGCCATCTCCTTTTCCTTCTCCTCCTGCATTTTTTGTTTCAGTTGATTCTCCTTCCTAAATCGAGGACTAAACACTGGCTGTGGTCCAAAAGTGTTTTCGCGCTCACAGCCGGATGTCATTTGGGTTGAGCATGCGCTTGACAGTAGCAAACTTGCGGGTTTTCTTGGCCTTTGCCTACATCGAGCATGGGTATCGATTCACATGAGTGCTAACTGAGCTGACCATTGCAGAATGAACGGACGGAAAGAACTTGAATGAAAGAGAAAACACAGCCACCTGATCTCCGATCATCCGGTCAAGACCGCGCATCTCCGACTCGGACTCACACGAACTCTAAACCACACAACCTGCTTCTTGCTTCAAATTTCAACGGCTGTTGCATCCTGTCGACTACCACCTGTGCAAACATAACAATACTGAAGCGGCCTGCCATCTGCCCAGTATCACTGCCGCACACTTCCAAGTTTGCGAGATCGCAGCCAGCTAAAAACGTCGGCACTTTTTGTGTCACGTACAGGAACGGCCACGAGGATGTCTGGGAGCGGAGCACTGCCCAACATCGTTACGCTACTTGGAAGTCGCGTCTAGGTCTTGGTCACTATGATTCTGACCAAGCATCCGATGCATTCTGCCTCGAGGACCTATAACTCTCTGTGTTGCGCGATTTTAGACGCTTTTCGGCGATTTTGCATCATTTCTTGGAGCGCCGCTTAGCTGGTGTTTTGTCGAGACGATGGGGAGTTGAAAGTGGAATAGCGCCAGAGTTTTGCATTCCAGGTACGTGCACGATATCCACTGATGAAGTTTTATCGCACAGCTATACCGGCACCATTCAATTATCATCGGAGGTAAGACCTTTAACAGTGCGGTAGTCAAGCGCCACGCGCCAGTGGCATACCAACGTTGAACCACTGGAGCATACTCGTACCCAAGCGTTTTTCCAAAATAAACACAGGGAGGCCTGTAACTTGAGTTGACCGAAATCCGTGGTCGGGTTCAAGTTAACGCGTTGTTCTGGCAGCGGAAGGGGCATCGAGATTTTTCGGCAGACTTCGGCATGCAGAACATGTGCGCTTGTTTGACCGATTGCCATTTTCGCTTTCACCTTGAAACATCGGACGTTGAGCGCGCTAATTAAGATCTCTCCGCTGTTTCTGGCACCACTCAGTCTTGACTCAGTCTGGCAGTGCACCATTTTTCACCGGTCAATATGTTCCCGATTTCCCACCCCTCATGCAGTTCGCTATTTAACAGGACAAGGAAAGCCATGGTTGATCATTGCCTCCAACTTTCTGCCATCCTTCTCAACGCTACTTAATATCTACACCGCTTAATCATGTCCGAAACCCGCACCCGATCGCGCCCTCGCACCTCTTCTGTTGGTGTTGTCCGGGTTGTCGCTTCCCCCATCCGAACGTCCCTGCCGCCTCTCCCAGACGTCGATGCACCCTCCAAGTTGACAGTCCTGCTGGCAAACTTCTTAGCATCACAAAAAGAGCTACAGAGTTACAAGTCGGTCTTATTTTTCTACCTGAACGACGATCAAGATTTTGACCTTTTTGTACAGGTCCGGAAAACCAGTGGTTCTAGACGGACAGACACTATCTATTGCTGCAGTGACTGCCACAGCACGCTTTAATGCATCCGTACAGCTAGACGGCTCTCCTCTCCTTAAGAGCCGCGTTCAGAAAAGCCGCGCCATAATGGACAAGAAAGTTCAAGAGAAAACCAGTGTCTATGGTGTTTCGACTGGTTTCGGTGGCAGCGCAGACACTCGGACAGACCAGCCCTTGGTATTGGGGAATGCGCTTCTCCAACTTCTACATGCTGGTGTGCTCCCCTCGTCGACGAAAGTTTTGGATGCCCTTCCCCTTCTCGATCCTTTGCACTCGTCCAGCATGCCTGGTTTGCTGACTTTTATCTCCATCGTTCCAATCCTAACTTCTTCGTATAGAATCCTGGGTTCGCGGTGCAATCTTGGTCCGCATGAATTCCCTCATCCGTGGCCACAGTGGCGTACGATGGGAGCTCGTGGAGAAGATGAATGACCTTCTCTCCGCCAATATCACCCCTTTGGTGCCGTTGCGTGGCAGCATATCAGCTTCAGGCGACTTGTCTCCCCTCTCGTATGTGGCTGGAACCCTGATGGGTAACCCCTCCATCCGAGTATTCGATGGACCTGCGTCGTTTAGCGCCCGCAAAATTGTCTCTTCAGTTGAGGCTTTGAAAGCCCACAATATCGAGCTCCTTCCCCTTGCCTCCAAGGAGCATCTCGGTATTTTGAACGGCACGGCATTCAGCGCTTCTGTAGCCTCGCTCGTGCTCCATGATGCTGTCCACCTCGCGCTTTTGTCCCAAGTTTGCACGGCTATGGGCACGGAGGCAATCGCTGGGAGCCGTGGATCGTTTGATCCATTCATCCACAACATTGCTCGTCCTCACCCGGGTCAGGCCAGTAAAAGTCGTCATATGCACGTCCTCTTTGCTAATGTTTCCAACAGATCGAGTCGGCCAAAATTATTTGGGACCTTCTCGAGGGGAGTAAATTTGCGATAACGTCTGAGCAAGAGGTTACAATCGAGCAAGATGAAGGTGTTCTGCGACAGGATCGATACCCTCTCAGAACTGCCCCGCAGTTCATCGGTCCTCAGATTGAAGATCTCCTCAAGTCGCTTCAGACCGTTACTGTGGAATGCAATTCGACCACCGACAACCCTCTCGTGGACAGCGAAACCGGAAAGATCCACAACGGCGGCAATTTTCAGGCTATGGTAAGCTTGGTCATCTTCCTCTTTTTGTTCTTTTCCCATTGAGTCATTTTAATGTTCAGGCTGTGACAAACGCCATGGAGTCGACTCGGCTTGGGCTCCACCACCTCGGGAAGTTGCTTTTCTCTCAATGCACGGAAATTGTCAACCCCACAATGAACCGGGGTCTTCCACCATCTCTGGCTGCAACGGACCCTTCGCTGAATTATCATGCCAAAGGCATCGATATCGCCACGGCCGCCTACGTTTCCGAGCTCGGATACCGTGCCGCTCCTGTGTCGACTCACATTCAATCGGCTGAGATGCACAACCAGGCTGTCAAGTATGTCTTACATGCAGTCGGTTTCCTCTCAGACTCATGGTTATTCCAGTTCTCTTGCACTGATATCTGGCCGTGCTACGATCGACTCTCTCGACATCCTGTCCCTCCTGATTGCGTCCTATCTCTATGTTCTCTGTCAAGGTACGTAAAGCTTATCTTGGGGTAACAAAACAAGCTGACGTTCTTCGTAGCTTTGGATCTGCGTGCACTTCAGACCGAACTGATCGACGGATTGAACAAGATAGCTAGCGAAGAGCTTGTTCTTCTTTACGGCCCCTGCTTATCCGAGTCTGAGCTCCGCGAAACGATCTCGAAAGTTTGCTCCGCTCTGCAAGACACTCTCAACGATTCCAGCACCATGGATGCCGCGGAGCGGATGGTGAAAGTGGCTGCCTCTAGTTCCACAGTTCTTGTCGACTGCATCACCGGCAGCCTATCTTGCTCGACCCCTGGTGATGCGCTTGCCTTGATCCCGTCCTTCCGTTCCAAGGTTGCCGCGCGAGCCGAGGCTCGTTTGGACGAACTCCGGCGCGCATATCTGCTGGGAGGAAGGGGCGCAAGTCCCGCGAGCCCTTATCTGGCCAAAACACGCCCTGTGTACGAGTTCGTGCGCTTAACATTGGGAATCAAGATGCACGGCGCCGAAAATTACAATTCCTTTGCAAATGGCATGGGTGTCGATGAAGACACCGTCGGAGCCAACATCTCACTTATTCACGAAGTGCGTCCTCTTTCCGCTGACCTCCTCCCAGCTAACGATTCATTCCCAGGCCATTCGTGACGGTAAAATGCAACCCATCATCGTGGGGATGTTTGCCTAGAATGGCATTGGCGAAGCCTTCGACAGTTAGACTAGTAATCCAGTAATCAAAATTGTAGTGCGTGCAATTACTTTGTAGTGAAAGAACTTGACAAATGTAATCCCGTAATTTCCCAACACCCTCTCTAAACTACTACATACTGTAGCTCTCAGCCTTGCTGCTGTTCTTTTTTTCTTTTCCGCGACGTCTGGCCTTGTTTTGATCGCCGTTCAAAGAGAATGCCGGCGAAACGATCGGTCTGCCTCGGTCCGCACAAACATTGAAGCTTGATGCCTCTAGGCTCCATAAAAGTTCAACATGACTCGACTTCGCAGGTACCTGTCTCACCCATTCCTCCAACATGGCTCAACGCAAAACCGTTATCGTGGGATGCGGCTGTTTTGGTCTATCGACTGCTTTCGCTCTCCTGAAACGGGGTTGGATCGATGTAACTGTTATCGACAAGGCCTCTCAACTCCCTGCCGCGGACGGTGCAAGCAACGACTATAATCGAAGTTGATTGCTCTAGAATCCGGCAGGAAATCGGGACTCATATCATTGCAGTTGTACGCACGTCGTATTCCGATGCTTTCTATACCAAGCTAGCACAAGAAGCGATTGTTGAGTGGAAAAATGAATGGAATGGCGCTTATCACGAGTATGGCGGTCTGAAGTTTCCTAACAATCCTAGTCTACTAACGACCTTATTTTTGAAGATCCGGTGTCCTTGTTGTGGGATCCATCGAGTCCGTCGATTATACACGCAAAGCATACTTGCATGACCTAGACATGGGCCAGCGGGTTGTGGCATTGGATAACCAAACCTTGCGCCAAGCTTTTCCGTCTGAAATAAATGTTGGAAGCTTTTGGAACCGTACAGGTTATCTCAACCGGGACAGCGGATGGGCAAATGCCGCCCAAGGCGTGTCCCTCCTAATGGAAAAAGTCACCGCATTGGGGGGCAAGATCGTCGGCGGAAAGAATGTTGTAGAACTGATCCAACAAACCCAGAGTTTGAAAACAACAGGTGTGCGCTGTAGCGACGGTCAAGTAATCGAAGCAGAATTGGTGGTGCTTGCTACCGGTTCTTGGACTGGCTCTGCTTTCCCCGACTTGCCGAAGCAGAATATCTTCCAGGCCACGGGGTATTTCATGCATTTCAAGTGACCTGCTCCTTCCTGACAATATATTCGCAGGCAATGTGTTGCGATGGTACAATTAACAGAGCAAGAAGCACTCGCATATAAAGCATGCCCTGTTGTGGTGGACTTCGAGTCCGGGTTCTATATCTTCCCGGTATATGATTATCTCTGTAGGGATTCATGCGATCGGCTGACTCGATTTCAGCCCAATGAACAAAATTTGGTGAAGATGGCCATTCACAGCGGCAAGTCGATGTCCACGAGAACGCTGACCGCCTCCGCTGACTTGGGTGTCAGTCGGGTATACTCACAGCATTGGAGAAAGAAAAATATCCACCCCGCGAACGATCACCACGGACCCTGAGACAGGACTGCTCATTCCCAAGGCCAACGTCAAGGAGCTTAGGGACGGACTTCGTATGGTTTATCCATCCCTCGCTGATAAACCTTTTGTTGCCACGCGAATGTGCTGGTAAGACCCCGCCAACACTTGTTTTGGCGCAAACACTCAAAGTCTCAAGGTACAACGATTCCCTTGACAGTGATTGGGTCATCGGATATCATCCTCAGTCGGAAAGCTCGCTGATGTACGCCACTGCTGGGAGCGGACATGCTTACAAGGTACGACAAGACACTCAGTGGCTCGACATGCTCAGACCTATGCTCTTTTAGTTCTTGCCTGTCATCGGGCGACTTGTGGCCGATTCCGTAGAAAACAAACTTAGCGCGGACATAGTTGCTAAGTTCGCCCTCGATCGAACCCCGAATCCGAGCGATGAACTGCGCCATAACAGGGTCGTCCCAGAGTTGGATTTAAGCCAACTATGTACCCCCGAGGATCTGCGGTGATTTAGCAGGATTATGCTCCCTCCAAACAACGTCTATGTATCCAATCTTGGAAATTATATGTACACGGAACCGCCTAGTATTGGCCGGCTCCTTTTTTGTTTTACAGCTTGTGGTCAAGCTCGCTTCCCTACGAACTCGCGCCACGACCGGACCTCCGGTGGTATCCGTCCCTCGGAATATTTCCTCAAACCGCCCTGTGGTATCTTCCTGGCAAGACTTTCGACGAACAACTCGGCACACTGAGCGTTGTTGAGCAATGGGAGCCCAAAATCAACGGCATTTCTATACAACGTTCAGAGCGGGAAGTAGCCACAGGACGGGCAACTTACCGTCGAGCGACATAGTCCTCATCGGTAAAGCTTGACCCGCGAGATTTCGCCAGATTGATGACACATGAAATCTCGTATTCGTCGAATACTTCACGCAATTTGCGCTTGTCCTTCGTGGGGAAGAATATGCGCTTTGCGGCCACGTACGGAAGGACGTTCAAAAACTCCTCCACGACAGGGGAGGAACAGTAGAGTTTGAACCCCAGATCAATAAGTCGCTTGGCGATGCTGGCCATCTCCGGCTTTGATATATCGCCCCCGAGTAAGACTCCCGATCCTGCTTTGGGTATCTTGAAGCCTGTCGTGCTGAGAAGCGATGCCCAGTATGCCTCGTAGATATCTTTCCCAAAGCTGGCAACTTCTCCGGTGCTCGCCATTTCTGACAACGGCTTCAGTGATTGATTTCGCAACCGAGCAGATCGTTGACATACCCACACCCAAGAAAGGGTCAGCTCCTCCGAGACGAGTCCAGGAGAATTGTGCGACCTTGATCGATGTGTAGTCCCGCTTTTCAGTCATTATATCTACCGGTTCTGGCACATCTTGGTCGACAATCGCCGTGGTGGCTGTGTCGATGAAGTTGTGGCCTAGGACCTTCGATACGAAGGGGAATGATCGGGAAGCCCGGAGATTGCACTCGATGACCTTGAGCTGCGCATCTTGGCCGTCTTCTGCAGGTTTCTTGATGATCTGCATGTTGAAGGGACCCGAAATCTCAAAGGCAACTGCAACTTTCTCGGCTATGGTCTTGAGGCGAGAAAGGTCACTGTCCGAGAGGGAGAAAGGGGGGAGGACCAAAGTGGCGTCACCGGAATGGACTCCAGCATTCTCGACGTGTTCGGACACAGCGTGCACCAGGAGCTTGCCCTTGTGAGCCACCGCGTCGACATCAATTTCTTGAGCATTATCGATGAATTTGGTGATAACGACAGGGTGAAGAGGAGATACCGATGCCGCAGCGGAGAGATTGTATTCCAGCGCTGATTCCTCGTACACGACATTCATGGCGGCACCGGAGAGCACGTACGATGGCCGAATAAGCACCGGGTACCTGATACAGACAATGAGCAAACGAATTGTGAGCTTAGACCATGTCTCACTGGACTTTGTCGGCGAATGCTTTTGCAGCATCAAGCGTGGTCACTTCAGTCCATTCGGGCTGATCGACGCCAATACTGTCCAGAACAGAGGAGAACTTGTGACGGTCCTCGGCTGTATCAATCTGCTCAGGGTCGGTCCCAAGAACTTTGACGCCACTGTTCTTGAGGCGGAGAGCGATGTTCTGGGGAAGCTGACCTGTTGATACGAATAAGGAACAAGACATTCCAGCGGAGAGTGATACTCACCCCCGACGCTGACAATGACACCTTGACTGTGTTCAAGCTCATAAATATCCATCACACGCTCGAAGCCAAGCTCCTCGAAATACAGCCTATCGGCTTCATCGAAATCCGTAGAAACAGTCTCGGGGTTGTAGTTGATCATGATGGTGCGCTTGCCCATGTCGCGAAGCTTGCGAGCGCAGGTGACTGCACACCAGTCAAACTCGACACTGCTCCCGATACGATATACCCCGCTGCCGAGCACCATGGTACCATGCTCATCAAAGTCAACATCGTGCTCGGAGGCGTTGTAGGTCGTGTAAAGGTAGTTGGTGTGCGCAGGGTACTCGGCGGCCAGGGTGTCGATCCGTTTGACAAACGGTGTGATCCCGAGCGATTTCCGCGCCGCACGGACGATGTCTTCGGTTGAAGAGACCAGGTCTGCGATTTGAATGTCTGCGAACCCCATGCGCTTGGCCCGGGTCATTAGCTCGTGATCTATTGCTTCAATGGACCCAGCGGCTTTGAGTGCGTGATGAGTTTGTACGATGTTGTCGATTTTGTATAGGAACCACTGAGGAAGCTGATGAGATACGACTCCGGCGATCCAGGGACGGAACACACCTTGTCGATCTTGGTGAGCTCATGCACCTGATCGACAGTATAGTTCTTCGTATACATGGCATACGCGATGGCAAACAGCCGCATATCGGTGGGACGTGTCAAAGCTTTCTCCAGATCTTCAGGCTCGATGTAAACTTCGAATCCTTTCCACCGAGGATCGACTTGTCGGATAGCTTTCTGTAGACTCTCCTCGAACGTCCGTCCAATAGCCATTACCTCTCCGACCGACTTCATGGAAGACCCGATCTCACGATCAACCTGGGAGGAGAATTTGGCCAGATCCCACTTGGGGATTTTGGTAACGATGTAATCCAAGGACGGTTCGAAGCATGCAGTCGTCGTCTTTGTGACAGCGTTGGGAAGTTCCGGCAGAGTGTGGCCAAGAGCAATCTTAGCTGCGGTATACGCCAACGGATAGCCAGTCGCCTTGGAAGCCAGTGCACTATTTAGATATCAGTATCCGTGGCTGGGGCGAGCAGACGATGATGGGGGCACGAACCTTGAACGGCTCAGACTGCAAAAATCCATGAGCGACCGACGTTTGCGCTGTGAAACATGTGCTGACTCACCGAGCGTTGACTTCGATCACGCAGTACTCCCGAGAGGTTGGGTTCAGCGCATACTGGATGTTGCATTCCCCAATAACGCCCAAATGCCGGATGACTTTGATCGCTGCACTGCGAAGCATGTGGTACTCGTCATCGGGTAAAGTCTGCGACGGCGCGACAACAATTGAGTCTCCAGTATGTGTGCCCAGGGGATCGAAGTTTTCCATGTTGCAACAGATTATTGTATTCTGGCGGTTTATAAATCATCGAGACCCAAGGGGGCATCCAAATGCAACATACATCTGCGGCATCACGAACGACTTCGTATTCAAGCTCTTTCCACCCTTTCATACTGCGCTCTATCAGGACCTGAGGACTGAGGCTGAGGCCCTTGGCAGAGAGATCCCGCAATTCGTCCGGATTCTCGGCGAAACCAGATCCGAGCCCACCGAGAGTGAAAGCGGAACGCAAGATAACCGGGTAACCAATGACTTCTGCAGCAGCCAGAGCAGCATTCACAGAAGAGACAGCCGTGGACTGGGCAGCCGGTATGTCGATTTCTGTTTTACTTTATTCAGATTCACTGTACGCGAACGAGCCGAAATACAGACACACCTTTGAGAGCCTGGACAAAAAGATCGCGGTCCTCCGACACCTCAAGTGTCCTAATCGGCGTCCCCAACACTTTGACACCTAGCCGCTCTAAAACACCCATCCGGTCGAGCTCGATTCCAACGTTGAGTGCGCTCTGCCCGCCGAATGTCAGGAGTATTCCGTCCGGTCGTTCTTTTTCCAAGACATAGGCAACATAATCCGAGGTGATGGGTAAGAAGTAGACTTCCGAAGCGAGTTGGTGAGACGTTTGCCAGGTTGCAATGTTGGGGTTAATCAGTACAGCTTCGACGCCTTCTTCGCTCAGGGCCTTCAAAGCCTGCGAGCCAGAGTAATCGAATTCTCCAGCCTGGCCGATGCTGAGGCCACCACTCCCCACGACGACGACTTTCTGGACGTCCGGTCGAGGGATTTTTGGCAGAACTTTGGCGGATATACGACGCGCAAGTTCCGAGGGAGAGTTGAGGACGTGTTCGCCCTCTTTTGGAGCATAGGCTCCGACGGCAGGTGCTGCAACAGCGCGGAGAGATGGGGTGGGAGCGTGAAAAGCGCGTGTACAACGAGCCAATTGGAAGGCCGGCAGCCGCAGCAGCGCTGTCGGTTTCAAAAGCATCGTGCTGGACCTTCAGTCCACCGCCGTGTGGACGTTCACAAACAGAACTTTAGTTCTGATTGTGCTCAGGGCACCGAAAAACCGTGTCACGGGAATTGTGCATCATTGTTTGCACTTGTATCAGAATTATGTCAGCTTCCTTATCCTTGTCCACTTCACACTCCGGAAAAAAGTAAAACTTGGGGTCCCTAAAGATGTATCTTAAACTTTTAGTATTGGTAGCGATATAAGCAGGCCTAAAATTGTAACAGAAATGTAACATACCGTAGAATTTCAATCAAATCGAACCCCCGCGTGACGCGTGACTTCTTGAACCAATTCGAGCGTTCGATACTGAGCTGAAAGGTGCGTGACATAAGGAAAATTTTCGATAATCATCCGAAATGAGAGGCCTTTCAAAGCATGAAGTGTGAGAACAATCCCTCCGTTCGCATCTGTCCTTGAATCGTTTTTTCTTCCAACGTTCCTCTTGCCGGGATTTGGGCAAATTTGGGGCAAGAAGGCAGTCTGTGGAGCCATGGACACAGCAAATCAAAGAAATAGTGCTCATTTTGTGTTTTCAGTGCCTGAAAACACTCAGAAATGTCTTACCGGATCTCCTGGGGCCCTACAAGCAAATTTCGAACCGTGAGACCAATTCGATATTCGCCCGGGTGACGTGTGACACCAACCAAATTTCGATATCGATAGGGGCCCGCGTGACGCGTGACTATCGATTTGAACGAATTTCTACGGTATCTGGGGCACCGGAAGGGTTACTGAAACAGGAAATTTCGGGAATGGTATTTGGCCACCCAAAATGTTCCGTATCAGGTGCAATTTTGACTTAACAGAAACTGCTCCTGAAACTTTGAGTTTCAGGGAGCAGTTTATTGTCCACCAAAGACAATAGTTTCGGTCACAGTTTCGGATGTTACCGAAACTATTGTTTTTCGGGCTCCCGACACCGGCCGGCCCGCCCGGCCCGGCCCACTAAAAACAATAGTTTCGGCAACATCCGAAACTGTGACCGAAACTATTGTCTTTAGTGGACAATAAACTGCTCCCTGAAACTCAAAGTTTCAGGAGCAGTTTCTGGAGGACGGAATTGGTGCCCGAAACGGTGAGTATCGGATCACCAGCTACTGATTTGAAAACTAATCATTTCAGAAACCTCTTCAGACGGCCAGGAACTCTGCATTTCAGGTGCAATTTTGTTTGTACTAATACTGTTCCCGATACTAAACATTTAAGATACCTCTTCAGGGACCCCAAATTTTCCCTTTTTCCGGAGTGTCAAGAGGTGTGCGATTTCCTTATCGCGTATATATTCCCACGACCTACCTACCCCCCAAATAAGGCAGGTCTGACTCAGCAAAGGCTGTGCTGGGGTAATGATTCGGCTGCCCACCTCACTCATACTCACCCCACTGTGAACTCTTTACCACGACAAAAGGACCAGAGGCTTTCGCAGCAATATCCAAGGCGTGGATCGTTGTTTTGAAGCAATATTTTTTGTCCATCAGTGGCGCTCACGTGCACAGATCAATTTACGTGATCCAGAGATCGCTCACCCCTTGGTCCACTTCGCGGTTTTCGACGCACCATGTCCTCTCTCAAACGACACCTCAATTGTGACGCCAATAACGCTGTACAAGGCTCATCGAAACGGAGACGTGAAACTCTCCCGGCGCCGGCAACTTCAATCTCTTCCACCAATGACATCGGTTCCAGCGACATCGGTATATCGAATCCCATGCTTGTCTTGCTAGAATCTCTTCTCATCTCTGAAGACCCTTCCATACGACCGCCATATTACTTAACGGACTCCCAGAAAACGAAAACGAGTCGAATAAAACCCATCGTTCGCTGTACGTTTCCTTTACATCCGCTTTGACAGTCAGTTTTCTCATAAGTCAAACTTTTGTAGCCCCTCGTGTTCCGATGAATGTGTATTACCTGACTGATGACCAAAAAACTCTCACTCTGCGACATATGCTCGACAATTATCTCGCTCAACCATCTTTGTCCTCTGCCGCCGTCACGTTGGTCGGCCGCGCTCACGATATTTCTACTAAACAAAAAGCTCTTATCATATCGAAACTGAGGACCCACACATGCACCTGGTCTTGTGTGGTCCTCTCTGCCGATGCTCAGGCCGCAGGACAATTGAGCAACGACCACGGAACCCTCGACCGATCTCAGCAGTCTTCTGCACGAGTCCGTCGTCCCGCTCCTAAACACCGACATGAAAAGACTTCCGATCCCATTTCTGAATTCACCCAAACCCATGTACAGAGCTCCGCTATGGATTGGCCACAAGTAGAATCCAAGGAATCCTTACATGAGAGACAGTTTCGACTAGCATTACATGTAAATCTCTTTCACAATCAAATTCATAACAAAGATTTTTCTTTTCTCTCAACTGTTTGTGCCCCGCCGCTTGCCGGCTACCTATATTCATTTGAAAATGACTCGCGGCAAGCAAAATTTTTGGACAGAATCGCTGTAACGTGACTCGAATGATGGGTCGGAGTTTTCGGCGATAGCCTCCTGGCTCTCTGCCCTTAAAGTAACGCGTGTGCTCTGCCTTGGTCTTTTTCTGAATCTCTGTGCGCTCGCATCAAGGCGCTGCCTTGCAATTGCCACAACGCTGCCGTGCCCGTGCTCGTGGTTGTCTTGCAGGCACCCAGGATTGAGCTATGTACTCGCAAGCTATTCGGCCCCTGGAACTCGATGGAACTTGAAGAGAGGACTGCGAGCCGCCAGTGACATTACTCGGCGCGTCATTCGATGGAACTACATTCGAGAACGATGATCATGTTCGAACAGGCAGCGGACGGTGTGGTGATGCGCGCAGACCCAAGGCGATGATCCGCGGATCCTAATTTCAACGGACCCACGCGATCACCTGACCGTGTTTCACCGAAACTCTTCACTGACAGTAGGCGATGCTCAGCCTCAGATGCTGGCAAGATGGATTGCACGCTCGGCGATACTGGGAACCGAACTGATTCGAACACGGTGAACATGTACTGAAAATGGAAACATCAACCTTGTTAATTTTCAGCCCGCTATCGAGGCAAAGGCAAACCGAAGGGTCGAGCAGTTCGGAGCGTGGGCCTAACGTACTGCCAGCGGACGCAAACCGAAACCCTATTCGCCGCATTTTGTGTGCACCCGCCGTGTGTACCCGCGCAGCTGTATTGCTGCTGATACGTGGACGCAGCGCGGACTTTTGAATCTCCGGGACAAGCACCTGGATTTGTCACAGTGCAAAGTTGGTGCAAAGTGCCTCTGAAGCAGTCAGCGTCACGTCCAAAAAGAAATTTAAATGACCAATGTAGACTATTAGCTGTGCCTAGGAAAACCCTGCAAAGCGGACTTATACTCGTTGCTTCATTTTATAACCAACTCGGGCTCGACGCCTGCATCTGTGGCATATCAAAGTTGGCCACAGAGGAAAATGCCTTTTTCGATCATATCGACATCGTGACATTGCCGATTCAGAAGGAGCGGCCCGCATATGAGGTACAACCTATCTTATCTTTATGTATCGCGATCTAATCTCGTGGAAGAGCGGTCACTTACATATGAGACCATTATTCACAAATTAATGTGTATTGAACGGTGAAGTCCGCACAATTTGGCTACGCGGAACTCCGTAGCCTGTAGTTTCGATGAAGTCCGAAGTTGCGGGGCGAACTATTGCGAGTTCGAAGTTCGTAGCTCGAAGCGCAATTGATGGCATCATTGCGGCATCACGGCCGTTGAAAGTTCGCACGCTATGAACCATTGCTACATGCATTCCCGCTCTTCCTATATGCAGTTGTAAAGGCCACTCCGATCTTAAAATAAGCACTGGGCGGGAACCACAGTGACTCTATTTCAAATTGTATTTTCTGACGGGCAATTGACTACGATAACACAAGCCAAGGACATCTGAGTAACATACCGCACATGTCTTTAGCCCAAAAATCTCCTCAAGGCCTCAAAGAATAGAAGGGGACACTCCCAAACAGATAGCCGGGTAGATAGTGTCTACCGTTGATTTGAACATTATTCTTGCATTATTCACCATCTGATTAAGCAGGTTTACCCATTTAAACCTGCTTCAGAACGGATTTAACCCAGTGCAACTGCGGCATGTTTAATGGTCCCAAAGCAGAAAATTTCTGCTGCAGTTTTTAGGCTGAGAGTGCGATATGAATGGCACCAGAAAAATGGTGAAACTGAGATAAAAACAATTCAATCAGTTGTACCACATCACTTGAAAACATTGTGACATGCGCCAGAGATGACAGTGGCCTACCCAAACGTACGAAACTGTTTTCCGGTCCCCTCTGGACTTTTTTGCTGTGTTTTCACCGTGAATGTCCCTTGTAGGCGATCGGCATGTGTGAAGCCGACATCAAATCATGATCGGGCAATGATCGGGAGTTCAGAGTTCAGACTAAAAAGTTCATCAAAAGTTGCGACTTCTTCGTGGAAAGTTGCGAGTTCGAAATGGTATTTTTTAGCGAAGAATAATGCCATAGTCACTGGCCAAACCAGGAGAACAACGGCCCCGCATTTAACGCAGTACCCAATTCAAGAGCGGGCTCCGAAGGGGATTCACAAGCAGGCTCTTGAAAGTAGCTGGAACCCGGTTGTGCGAGTCGGAAAAAACTGCCAAGCCCTTCCAGGGTTCCGTTTGCGGGATCTAGCCCAAAGTAGCCCAAGTCCGGTTGTGAGATTAGCGAAAAGTCCACATGTGACATCAGACGGTGAGCTTTTGAAGGTGGGTTGTGGAAAAAAAAGATGGGGGACGGAAGCTGGGACGGAAGGAAGGAAGGCCCCGGCTCGGCATGCCGGTGGCATGCCGCACGATATGTAATCCATCAAAAGTCAAGCGCATTTTCTGCTGCCTGCATTTGTTGAACCAGCTCCAAGGTCCAAAATCCACCTCGTGGGCAACAGTCCTTCTGTAATGGCAACTGCTAAGATGTACCTCTTCGATACGCAACGTTTTCGGTCGACGTTGGATATCCATTGGCGGAAGAAGTGTTGAAGCTGGGCTTAGGCTAGGCTTCGTCCAGTTCGAGAGCAAGTCCGACTGTCCGAGTCGCTCTAATTAGCCGACCCTTTTTGCTTCGTCGGTAAGAACGCTCTGTAAACCCTTGTGGCCTTTGCTAACACGAACCGGAACAGATAGTGGCTATAGCTGCGGAACTCAAGTGAATGCCAGGCGATGGCAATTAATCGGCTTCCTTCAATTTTTTGCAAGTACTTTCGTAGGTCAAAGGATCATTGTCTGAGTTCCAAATTGCTGCTCCTTGCCCAAATCCTTGTGCACATCCGCATGTTATGTGTACATTTTCAAGGCTAATTCTAGTAACTTGGCGCACGCATCCACCCAGGTGCCGCACGGAATCGCGCTCGAACCGGCTCCGTACCCTCGTTGTCTTATCGCACAGTTCCGGCCATGCCTTCATCTCCGAACATACTAGGTACCCCGCGATTTTGCGTGAGCACACATCCGCTGCGAGAGAATAAAGCCCACAATAGCTTCCACTGCCGACATACACGCTTCCGCGAGTGTTTAACCTCGGATGACGCACGGCAGATTCGGTGATTCTTCTGTGATATGATAACCCCAAGCGTTCATTCTCGGAACAGCCAGCCTGCCAGGTTCAATTATTTAATGGGGCCTCAAGTCCGGACACTACCGTGCTCTGTTGGCCCCCACCGCGTGTTATGCCTTCCTTCAACGACGTCGAAAAAGGACTTCACGATGCTTCTATACCCCCCAACGCGTTTGCCTCGAACGCTGCGCAAGAAAAGACCTTGTCACCGCCGGCTCTCATCAAGGAGGTCCCCCGACTTGTATTTAGCAAGCCAAAACGCAAGTCCAATCGTGCAATCCGATTCCAGCTGTGGTTCAACACGTACAGGTAATTTTCAAAGTCTCGTTCCGCACCCAGTCCTGACCGATATCTAGGAAATTTTGTACGCTCACTGTGACCCTGAATCTCATTGGTCTAGTTCTCGCTGCGACCGGTAAATGGCAGTACCCTAGGAGGTACACGGGCGCATTCGTCTTGGGCAATTTGCAGTGTGCCATTCTGATGAGGAATGAGCTTTTTGGTCGTTTCTTATACCTGATTGTCAACACTCTATTCGCCAAGGTAGTCACCTCGCATACACGCAGAAACCGTACTCACCAGCAACCACAGTGGCCTCCTTTGTGGCTTAGGTTGGCTTGCACATCCGCTCTCCAGGTCCGTTCATTTTGTTGTTGATACCTGAAAATGCGTTGAAAAATGTATAGCATCTGGGCGGGATTCACAGTGGATGTGCGATATCGGGTGCTGGGTGGCTCGTCTTCCGCATCGTCCTGATTTTTATCGATTATCGTCACTACCCCACGTCCATCTGTGCTGCGGCATTGGTCACCAGTGCTGCAGTCTTCGTCTCGATTGCTTCCGCCGTACGTTTCCAACTTGTCCAACGGTTCATCGATTAATATCTCTGCAGTTTCCTTGGGTCCGCAATTCGCATCATAAGTAAGCTTACGTTGATTAACTCTTGGTGCCCTCTTGTTGACTGTGACTAGTATTTTCGAGGGATACCATCGCCTAGTTGGATGGTAAGCACTTCTAGTAGTACACCTAGATATAGCGGACTGATACTCCTCCTCCTAGGTTTGGTCTTGTTTCAAGTGCGCATCTCTGCGGCTCGTCTCGCGTTAGAATTGACTGTGGTCTCAAGCGTGGTTCTTCGTTGTTCTTGGGGATTCGTATGATATCCCAACCCACTCTTGGAATCCCGATGGCGTCAGAGTTGTCCGTCAACAAGACTTTTGGTTCGCCGTGGGAATGACAATTTTGCAAGTGCACTGATGCCGACCTTTCGCCGAAAATGCTAATTTCCAGTTGCAGCATCATTATTCCCTGGCTCACAGTAAGGAAAGTCCATGTTGTGGTCGAAGTCGTACGTTTCATTGTTTCTCGCAAGAGTTTTGTTTCTCACCAGAGTTTGTTTTTAACTCCTTGCTCAGCCCTCTCCCAAAGTCGCTATCTTGCGCTTTGAGCGTGGAATGCAACAGGGGCTTCTGGCTCGCATCTCCCGAGGTTCATTCCTGGAATATCACGCGTTTGGAATCATATCGTAGGCTGCCCCGCTGATTTGGTATCCGGTGGATTCGAGGCTGAACCCCGGAACAGCAAAGGAATTCAATCGAACGAACACTTCCTTATTTGCGGTGTCCAGGGCGACTTTACCCAGGCCCTCGTCGATCGCCCACCGACTCATATCTGGACGCGGCAACTCAAGGTTGGTGATACTTCGCGAAAACTATCCGTACCTTAAATCATTTGACTAGTTCGCCGGAGTTTCCAACACATCCAAACTGTACAAGCGGGGTATCCGCGTATGCACTGGCACTGGTCTAGGCGCTGCACTCTCGACCTGCTTGCAGGTAAGAAGATCAACGGTCTTAATAGGGTCTTTTTCTTACTCTATCTGGTAGAGCCCGGATTGGTAAAAGCGCACAGTCCTAGAGGTGCCCCCCCACTGAGCTCGGATACACAGGTTCCTCATTTGGATGGGTTCGGACCAGGCCAAGACCTTTGGCCCAACAATCTCGTCGCTGATACACGACAATCTGCCTCCGGAGCAGTGTATCCTTTGGGATTCGAAGGAACGAGGTCCGTGGGCGGATGCTCCCGCACAACTTCAGCACTCATCTTCATTTCCATTCAGGAGGACGGCCTGATGTCATGAAGCTGATAAAAGATACCTATATCTCTTGGGGCGCCGAGGTCGTCTTTATCACTTCAAACATGGGAGGCAACAGCGAGATGATGGAAGGATGCAAAAGAGAAGGCATCCCTGCTTTCGGCACCTTGGTAAGTCGTGTTATTACCATTGAAGAGATTGGGAGACTGAAGTTGTGTGGATATAGTGGGATTTTTAAGACTTCTTATAGAGCAGCTTCTCGTTCGCGACGACTCGGATGATTCCTATTCCTATTACGATTAGTTATAATCAAATGTACGGTTATCCATAGAATATGGAACGCTCTTGCTCACGGCTGAATCATTCGCGACTGTACCGAAAGGCTAGTTGACCGCGGCACCTTCAGCAGTCTTGTTGTTACCTGGGGAAGTTTTGACGCCCATAGTGTCAGCCGCTGTGCGACATCTAGGTCCAAGTGATATGCAAGTTCAACAGATTTACAATGAAAGCAACTAGATCAAGGAGGAGGAGGAGGATATGTCAAGTACTTTTACTCCCGCCCAGCGGTGTTGACGACATGAAGATGTTGCGGCGGTACCACTCAAGTTCTGTTATCCGGACACGCGACTGAGCAAAAGAGTAAAGGACAGAAACGGAAGCTGACCTTTAATCGAACCTCGAATATCGTCCAACGCGCTGTAAGTCGCATCAGTAAGATTAGGTGTAGACGTCATAGGAGCACAAACCGGTGGTTGCTTTCAGCCAACTTGGGGATGCCGAGCTGGGGATACCATCGCCGCGACAACTCCTGCGAAAATTCAGCACTTGTAGAGGTTCAGACAGAGAGCAAAACTTACTTTGACAGAAGAAACATCTGTGGGCCAGGGGTGTCATTATTCCTCGCTGCACTGAGACGGCGCGAACTCACCAATGATGCTACAATTCATCAGATCAGTATTTGTCTGTGCGTTCAACGAAGAAGGGATAGAGACCGATAATGGAGCCATTCCGTTATTTCTGGCATGTGCTTCACCAGGAATGCTCTGTCTGCGTGCACAGAGTTGCCCGCAAGTATGCCGACGCGTCTCTGAGGGACCCATTTCTTGATGTACTCAAGGACGGCCTTGGACACCTGGATGTCACACCACCGTTCAATTTCGGCAGGCGTGCGCGAGTTGAGAATGCGCACCTGTTCGTGAGAGTGAGGCGAATCTAAACACGCCTGGGTGAGACCCGACTGCAAAGTCTCGAGATGAGCCCGGCAACGATGGGCGTCAGGGAAGTGGGCGTACTTGGCCGTGTTGTTTTGTGCACCACTCGTTCATCCTGGAACACGTATGGAGTCTGAGAAGAACACGAAAGATAGCTATGGCTACATACGCGTCCAAGGTTGCCTTCTCTGTACGGACTATGAACTCGATTCCCTCGTCAACCAGTTCAAGGTCGCCGTTTGTTATGAGAACCTAGCGCTGTTAGTGTTCAACACTAATATTCCAGACTGAAAAGACGCGCTTACCGCAATCTCAAGAATCTTGTCGTTGTCGGGATCCAATCCGGTCATTTCGCAGTCCACCCAAACCATTGGGCCATCGCCATAGGAAAGCTGTCTGTGGTCCATATGGACAGGTAGACGAACCTTACGCAGGGATCTTGCGTGGAGGTATCGTGTGCAGCGAACAGGAAAAATCCTGGTGCTTCGCGGGATAGCGCGAACAAGCATGCGCCACGCAACGCCAAATACACTCTTGCTTCAAACCATCGCAAAGATTGCTTATGGCGAATCCGGTCGGCTCCCTGGCTAAGATCCTCATGTCAGATTCACTGTACGTGGTGCCTTCCAAGCGCCCCCTCTCCCTCACCCTCTCCAAGGATTTCAATGGAGATCATACCTGGGGGAATTGAGCCTTGGCTCGCCGAACCTCCCGGAGCTGCGCGACCGACCAGGGAATCCCCATTTCTCTATGTGGATGGACATCTGGGCGTCCCCAAAAAGATTCTTTATCAGTTGTACCTCTCCGCCCTGGGGATGCTCAAGTCGGACATCATTACATCCCAACTTGACTCTTCGAGTGTTATTCTTCTAACGAACCCCGCGCACCAAACTGCATTGAACGTCCGAAAACGTCTCATCCAGTCTGGTGCCCTCTCCCCGCACGCTGAACTCAGGTTCTCAGCGACGTTGTTGCCGAGTTCTCGCCCTTGCTCCAAGGAATCTATACAATGGGCCCATCGACGCTGGATCTTCAATATCCTTTATCCGCGTGTACTTGGCGATTTTGGGCCGCCATTGCAGGGCTGGGCACGTAACAGTCCCACCGAGGTCCCCGAAATCCCGCCCGACGCGGTCGAAAATGAATTCGAACTGATTTCAAAATGCTGCGAAAGCTATCCGCGAAATTATCATGCTTGGACACACCATCACTTTGTCGTCCAATGCATATATGTCTCCATACGAAGCTGCCGTCCTGCCGATTTTCCCTACTTGGCGCCCCTAACAGGGGAGTTTACCAGGCTGCGAGGCTGGGTAGAGAGCCATGTATCCGATCATTCTGCGATACACCACTTTTGCAGTCTCATTTCCCGGTTCCAATCTCTCGATCTTGCTCAGTATCACTCTGTTTTGGGGCCGCTCGCAAATCTCTCCGTTCATTTCGAACATGCCATTTCGCTCGTCGCAGCGTTTCCCTCGCACGAATCTCTGTGGATGTACCTGCGTGCCGTGATTAAATTGTCCCCGGATGCCAACACACTTGCCGCCTCCGCAATCTTGACAACAGCAGCACTAGACAGTCCTCACAGAGATAAATTCGTATTGTGGGTTAAAAACAGAGACAGGCATGTAATAGTTATGAGCCAATAAATGATATCTGTCACGCTCAGCCATCGGCCCGGGGATGTGTGACATCGCGTGTGCGTGACCATCCGAGCTACGTGTAAGCGTGTTGGCAGCTTTATTCAAGTTGCCACTCCGTCTTTCTCCTTCCCTTTCCACTGTACTTTCCGCATGATTTAAACCTTTAGCTTGTGGCCCGTTTTGACTCTGCCACCACGATTTTCAAAATGACGAAGCGCAACAATTATTTTGCGAGAAAGGCTTCGTGGCTCGCCTTCGGTCTTATAGCATTGGCTGCTTTCTCGTTGGCGCGAGAGGAACCTCAGAAAACACCAGATGTATTCTGTTCCATGCTTTCCTTTCGTACCCGTCTCTTACACCGTTCCATAGAGCCAGTCTGTGGTGACCACAAACGATCCATTAGCGACCGCAGAAAGCAAAACGGTCCGCGAGATGTACTCTTCTCTTCTCTATGGAATCTGACACTCGAATTCAGACTAATTCAGACCTCGATCAAGCCGCGGAAGGTGCTGTTGCTGTATCCAAGTCGTCCTGAGACTAACACAAATGCATTAGCTACCCGAGCTTACAAGCAAGCACTTGTTACATTATCAACGCTAACTGCGCGCCCACCATTACACACATATGGGTCTTCCTTCTCTGCGGGGAATTCCCAACCCTCCAGGTCTTTACTGTCTTCCTTCTTCCCCAATCTCCAGGGCCAAGGCCCTTTGGGAAGTGCGATGCGCATTGCTACCAAAATTCAACGCCAAATAGTGAATGGAGTCCTGGCCGGGGTCGGCAAAGAGTCACGTTCGAAACAAGAGGAGACAAAGGGGAAAGCAATCAAAGTCCTTGACTTGTTGCAGCACTCTGCCGAGTTGGGCAACTCGGAGGCACTCTATACCCTCGCTCAGATATCCCTGGTATGTTTTGTTCTTGCCTGTAGATCCTTTGGCCACGCAGCTGAATTCTTCCCTCGCAGTTCCCTCCTTCACAACATTTCCCCTCCGATCCGAAGCTAGCCTACGAGTCTTTTGCGGCCCATGCCGCCATCACGGGGAACGCAACATCTCAAAGTTTTCTCGCTTTCTTTTATGCAACTGGCTTCCAGAACATCCTTCCTGTCGATCAAGCAAGAGCACAGCTGTATTATACTTTTGCCGCCAATGGTGGCGATAAAGGAGCACAGATGGCTCTCGCATATCGCTACTGGAGCGGCATTGGTACTTTGGAAGACTGCAACCGGGCAGTCGACTGGTACGAACGTGCTGCAGAGCAAGGTATGTCCTCTTCGCCCGCGGCAGTTGTTCAGTTTAACTGATCCCCAGCAAGCGATGGATTTCTTCCGCTCGGGTCCACCGGGCGGGCGGACGCTCCCGCAAACTCCTACAAGGCTATCTGATCTGGCGGGCGGTGTTTATGGTCCCGGAGCCAGCGTCGCCTCAACGGGAGCGAACGCTCAGAGGGCAGCCGTTCGGGCGGGCCTGTCGCGAGCGTCGGGAGAAACCTGGGAAGATATCCTGGACTACTACTTGGTTGGTGGTCTGTCCGAAATCGACTGATATCTAGTCTTATCATGCCTCTAGTTCAATGCGGACCGACGAGAGATCGAATTCGCCTATCGGCTGGGCAAAATATTTTATCAAGGTAGTATTTATTCCTCAAGAGGTGGTGTCGCGTCTGGGAGTGAAGGCGTTGGGGCTGTTCCACGAGATTTTGAACGCGCGCGGCACTATTTCCTCTTGATTGCTCGTTTGGTCTGGCCTCGGGATCCTCCCAACCCCTTGCAATATACAGCAACACCTCTCAAGGACGAAAATGCGCCAGTTGCATACGCAGCGTCCAGCGCTGCCTTCCTTGGTCGAATGTATCTCAGAGGCGAAGGTGTCAAAGCGGATCCGGCGATGGCGAAGATGTGGTTTGAAAGAGGTAGCGAGCAGGGAGACAGGGAGTGTCAGAACGGACTCGGCATAATCTGGAGGGACGGGCTCGTACCATCCCTGAAGGCGGACCCCAAGCAAGCGATGACATATTTTACGGCTGCCGCGGGTCAAGAGCTTGCAGAGGCGCAAATCAATGTAGCAAAACATCATTTTGGTAACTGGTGTATTCCTTGCGCCGAAACTCAAACTCATAATAATCGTCTAGCTCGCGGAGAATTGGCCCTTGCAGCAGCATTGTTCGAAACCGCAGTCCTATATGGATCTCCGTTCGAAGCGTATTATTACCTAGGCCAGTTGCAGTCCTCCCAGGCAGACAAGCCTGGAATGCCCCCGGCTATCGCTTCCAGTTCGTGCGCCATGGCGGTCTCTTTCTACAAGATTGTATCAGAACGAGGGGTATGGGGAGATGATCTTCTGAGAGATGCTGAGATCGCTTGGATGTCTGGCACGGAGAGAGGAAAGGAGACAGCGATGCTCAAATGGCGGCTAGCGGCAGAGAGAGGATCCGAGGTGGCTCAGAACAATCTCGCCTATATTCTGGACCAAGGTCGGACTTGCTTTTTTCTTCCTTCCCTCTGTTGCTCAGCTCTTCTTCAGACAAGAGTATCTTGCGTCTGACACGTTTTTCGCCCACCACTCCTTCGAACGAAACCGCTCGATTGGCCCTCACGCAATGGACGCGTGCCGCTGGTCAACGAAACATCGACGCCCTAGTCAAAGTCGGGGATTACTATTATCACGGACTTGGGGTTTGGGAGGACACAGAGGCGGCCCGGTTCGAAAAGGCCGCTAAGTACTACCAGTCCGCAGCCGACACTCAACAGAGTGCTCTCGCTATGTGGAATTTGGGTTGGATGTACGAAAACGGTGTTGGCGTTCCACAGGTGCGTTTTACCACACGTGCATAAGCTCGAAGCTAGAAAATTGCTAGGATTTCCATCTTGCAAAGCGACACTATGACATGGCACTCGAGACTAACTCGGAGGCCTCGTTCCCGGTCTACCTCTCCCTCATCAAGTTATACGCTCGAAGTATCTGGCACACTCTCATGGGGGGCCAGGGCGGTTTGAACATCTGGACCCTCGATGAAGAAGAGGAACTGGGTAAGCTCATGTCACACCGTCTCGTCTTTGCAGCTGAGCGGTTAGCAGCACCTCACAAGGCCGCGGACATACGGTCACTTGATACAGGGGCCGATAAAGATACCTCAGAGGACCCCGTGTCGGAGCAAGAGCGAGCGTACCCCGATGAGGAGGATGGTCCATGGTACATCGGCAAGGCTCGGGAAGAATTCCGGAAACGAAAGGATTCCCAGAGCGCACTGAGGGAGGAGGAAGACCCCATCCAGGTTTATTCGCTTGCTCGTTCTCTATTTCGCGTGCTAAGTATTCTAACAGTGGGCCCGGGATCGCAGGAATGCAGAGCGGAACGCAGAGCAAGATAGGGAAACCGAGTTTGGGCCCGACGACTACATGGGTGGACGCAATGAGGGTGGCGATGATTTTTCTGACACCGTCCTCCTGTTGTTGCTGTGTCTGGCAGTCTCTGTCCTCATCTACGTCCGTACACGCATAGTGGACAGGATGCGACGAGATCAGCAACAACAACCGCAACCCGGCGCCGACGGAAACGCAAACGCGGCCCCTGCGGAGGCAAATGGTGCATTCCCGCCTCCTGGCCCTGCTCGTGACGAGTGGGCTGTTCTGCGGTGAAGGAGTAGTTGTGTACAGTAGTTTCAGTAGTGCGTTGATTGCATCTCGGCGTGTAAACATTAGAAGCAGAAATAATAGAGGGATACGCGGGCCAGTCGGGTCGAAGATTCAATTTCCTGTTCGAGTAGAAAAGTCTCACGCGGGTTTTAGCGCCAGAACTCGCCCCCTCTCCGAGAGTCTCTCAACCCTCCGTCGCTCGTCTTCGTCTTCTTGGCCCTTATCACGGCACTATTACGCACAGATGGCCTTCGACTTTGATAGCCTGGAGCCGTACATTGAAGAGATCCTGTCCGCCCCTGGCACAGACCTGGCGACGATTAGCGCAAAGCGCGTCAGGAAACAGCTACAGCACATCGACCCCTCATTGACGACAGCCTTCCTCAAGGAGCATCGCGACGATGTCGACGCGGTGATTTCCAGGGTATTTGAGAAGGTCCAGGGCGCAGGCAGTGGGAGCGAATCTGAGGTGGAAGAACCGCTAGCACCTTTGCCGCGGAAGCGGAAGCAAACCCCGGACAACGGCTACTCTGTGGTCAAGGAGGAGGAGGATGCGACAGACGTTGAGGATACCCCGCCTCCAGCGAAGAAGGCCAAGAAGGCGGTGAAACGGGAACTCTCCGATGCCGAGTTGGCTCGTCAATTGTCAAGCGAGATTAATGGTAGAGCGCGTCGAAGTAACGGCAAGCCTAGGGCTGCGGTCTCGAATAGTACACCCAAGAAGAGGAAGTCGACCAAAGCGAAGAGCGCTGCAATGGTGGACACCGACGATGATAGCGACTCCATTGAAGGCAAACGGCCCTCGAAAAGGAAGTCGTCTGGGGATGGTGGGTCTGCAAGAGGAGGTTTTGCGAAACCGTATCTTCTTAGGTATTTTCGGTTATCTGCTGGGCTTGGCTGGTACTAATCTCTGTGCAGCGAACCTTTAGCAGCAGTGCTTGGAGTAGAATCACTCTCGCGGCCCCAGGTCGTGAAACAATTGTGGGTGTATATCAAGTCGAACGATTTGGTTTGTTGCCTTTTCCGTTCCCTCTGCATCTCAGACTGATGTAGTTTCCAATATCCTCAGCAAAATCCTCTGAACAAGCAAGAAATTCTCTGTGATAGTGGTCTCAGACCTGTCTTCAATGTGGACAAGATCGGTATGTTCAAGATGAACAAAGTTCTGGGACAGTAAGCTCGCTGCTTCGCTCGTTCCCCACCCCATTAACCCTTGAGAAACAGGCATCTTCACGAAATGGAATAATCATTCACCACCGAGCGTTTCATATATTCATTCCTTCACGTCGCGGTCACTCCATATTCTCTATTCCTTATCTGTATCATCATTATCCATCTTCTCGGTTCCATTAATTCTGAATGCAAAATATTGTGGCAAATCCGGACAGCGAACTCGACGTTTCCAACCCTGAACTACATGGTCCGTACCTACATGCAAAAGTTCCACTGAAGGAAGTAGATACGGTGCTACTTATCGTACACGGCATATTCACAACAACATATTCACAGGTACACGAAGGAGAAACAAACCCAGTCCAAACGCGGGAAAATGGATGAAGTACACGAAGGGGAGACGAAAAGAAAATACGACATGACGTGCCCAATGCGGCCAAAGGGAAGCTCGGGAGAGGATAGTAGTAAGGTTGGATCAAGCAGGCAACATCGAATATGTGCTCTTCCTCCTTATGGTTCGTTTGCCGCACGACGCCTTGAGTTCATGGCGTCTGGCTGCATCAGGTCGGGACAGCTCTTCACCACAATATTTGCAAAGCGTCGAGCTGGCGGCTAAAGCTTCCGCCTGCTGGGAACTGCCCTTGTGGACCGCAGCGTTCTTGACGTGGCGCAGAACATCGTTCGGCCGAGTGAATGATTCGGAGCATCCGGGCACTGTACACGGATGGCGTTTCGGCGCGACGCTAAGAGCTTTCTTGCGAGGGCGGGTGCCCTCGTCGTCCTCCATGAATTCGAAAGCGCCATCATCCTCAGACGACCCGGTGCGTTTGGCGCTTCTCCGGAGTCGAACATCATCCAGGGGCTGTTCTTCAAGGACGATTTGGGTTAGAGGGGCCACTGGTGTATTCCAATCCTTGATCGAATCCGTCGCCGAACCGTTGAACTGTTCGCCGGGTTCCGCCACCTGGAGATTGGATAGAGGGGGCGACCTTCTCGGTGAACGCCGCAGCCCTGGCGCGGGGGAAGTGCTACGGCTGCTGAACGGCTGTGGTGATGGGGAGACTGCATATGTGGATGAGGTATTACTTGACCTCCCGGCAGATAGTGTGCTGCTCGACGACGAGAAGGCATCCGATAAAGAATTGGTGGACAATGGATTGCATGTGGATGGAGACAGTGCACGGGGTGACTGAGGAGGCGAATTGAAGCGAATGCGGTCCGACAATTGCTGGGACATTTCGTCGACGTCGATCGCGGTATCCGGAAGATCATGGGTGGGTATTTGCCCACTGTTCTCTTCGCCAAAGGAAGAGGGCGAGAATACAGGGGACACTGGCGAAAGCGATGGTGAAGAGGCAGGCGAATCATCGAAGTCGGTTGGAAAGTCTGCGAAGACTTCCGCCTGGAAACAGATATGCTTCAGCGGAGATATAGGCGGAAGACACGAAGATTCTTACGACTGTTCGCCCAAGCAGGTTGGTCTGTACATGGGGCCCAGGAATTCGAATTGGCCCATCGCCTCCGTCTCGCCAGAGTAAAGAAAAATGGGATGGATCGTTATTCCAATCAGGTTCACCAAAGCCCTCTTTGTCGCGGGTGAACCATAGGAGAGGTTCGTCCTCCAGCGGCCACAGCGACAGTCTTGCCAATAGATCAGTGTGCATCAAAAACGACATGAACTTGCGTACCTCTCTTCGTCAGCTTTGTGAACCCGGTCAAAATACGTAGCCATGTCCGCAGCTTCCTGCGAGGGCAGAGCTACGTCGACATTGGGGGGCATAGCGGTAGTGAGGGTCGAAGGGCAGGCAGCCGCAGGCTGATTATCAGACCTTGGACTTCCATCACTGACAAGTGTTAGCGATTCTTTGACGCTGTGGGTCCAGCCATCAACATGTGCTAAGCGGCTAGAAATATTCGAGGAGCCTCAGTTCTGGGCAAGTTACAGCTGTTTCCGAAAATGTTGAGACGCGGGTTTTTTTTGCCGGTGCTCAACTTTTTGTTTCAGTGATAAGGATTCCCTAATTGGGCTCGGCTCGACGGCCGGCCCAGTCCAGGCCGTGTTGAGGCGTGTCGCCAAAATGCTTCAAAGCTGCGGGGGAACTTGACACTCCAGAAAAGTACGTTGAAGGGTATGGCTGACCTTGACTGTGAGGTGAGGTGCTCTTGACATTGTCTTGGTGCACATTCTGTTGGAAAATATATATTGCCGCCCACCTTGCGCCCACCCGGCTCTATCACGTTCGGCTGCGCTCGGCTACCGTCGGCTCGCCCGAACGGGTAATCCCTATCACTTTAAAAAAAAAATTGAGCAGCAGAAAAAAATGATGCGTCTCATTGTTTTCGGAAACAGCTGTAAGCTGCAAACCATACAGCATACGGCTGGTACAAAGAGGAAAAGAACTGGGCCGTCTGGAGACTCGAGCAATAAGTAGCCCGATGTTGAGTGGATGGGAAGACTCCATTTATTCCCGAAACAAGATCCCCATTGGGATATATGAGGGGACGAGGAAGCAGTCACCTTGCTTCACCTTGCTTTAGTAAGGTCTCCCTCCCCGACAATTAGTTTCTCCGAATCCTGCTAAAACAAAATACGACACGCATCATCTAACGTGCAACCAAATAGCAGCAAGACTTTACACCTCTAAAGTCCATCTGATCTGCTCGGAACAAACATCTAACAACCACCGTCACACGTAACCAAATAGTAGCAGGACTTTACACCTCTAAAGTCCATCTGATCTGCTCGGAACAAACATCCAACAACCACCGTCCCACGTAACCAAATAGTAGCAAGACTTTACACCTCTAAAGTCCATCTGATCTGCTCGGAACAAACAGGCCACAACTGCCACACCTGCCTTCTCGCGCAATTCCATCGCATGGCCATTGGTTCATCCAGGCTTGGTTTAATATTTTACTTTGCGTCGCGTGGTCAATGAATCCTCCTGCTTCTTTCGCCCAAGTCCCTCGTTGCTAGCAGAGTCGGCTTTTCCATTTCGCGACACGCCTGGTGTTTGATGCCCATCTATGATATCCCCTCGCAGCCTCTGTGAGTCGTCGTCGTCTTTCCCCCTTTGAAGCTCATGTCGGATATATTGGCGTCTATGGACGTCGCAGACGTCTACCTCGGCACCCTCAAGGAAGATGCCCACCGTCGAATACTCGCGTCCTACGTTGATTTAAAAGGAACTCCCCGACACGCCGTCCTCCTTGGCATTGTTCTAAAAGTCACGGAGCTTGACGAAGACCTTCGAGTACGTGCCGCCACTATGAATACCACATGCCAGGCTCAGTGTTTCAGCTTCTGATCCTGGGTTCGCCGTCTGAGAGCGCGCCAACAATACGGTTTATGTTCCGTGAGCAGCACAAGAAGTTGGACCTCCTCATGGCCCGAGACTCCAATGATGTCTCTCTGGTCTGTGTTGCGTTAATCTTTAGCTCTTATATAACGTAGTTCAGCATCTCGCCAATCGGCAGGTGTGGTGTCAAGGCGATTCTACTTCGTCCGCTGGATTCATCTACGTCCGAATGAGCAAGTTTACCACAACAGTGCGTATTCGATCGCGCAAAATGACCGGTTACAATAAACCGATACACAGGATGTCAGTGACCTCGCGGCCGACACCGCGGTACGCCCTTTCGCAAGCTTCGCCCCCGAAGTTCCTCTTTCATCAAAAGACGTCCCCGTCCTCGACGTTGGGGCCTTGGTTATCTGTGTAGTGGACATGTTCAGGGCCGATCTCCCTTTACAGTCACTGGACGGTTCATTTCAAGACCTTCATGAGCGCGTAAGGTCACGTACAATACCTGTTTTATATCTCACGCTTTATTAGGTGTATGGCTTAAACGCTGGATCCGTCGTTCGCTTCGTCCGTAGCGGTGTATATTAAATGAACTATGTACTCGTCTCCGCTGCAACTAAATACTCTGCAACTTGTGTTTGGGTGTGATACTAGCAAAGGTCCGGCGTGAGATAATCTTCTAATAAATGCATCACGGCTGCTTACTGGCTCAAGCGCACACGGGATATCTCTTCGCCGTCTCTCTCGTCAGTTTCTCTAGGCGCTCGTCCTCCTTCTTCAGATCCTCGCTAGGATGGGTCGTAAACAGCCCCACTTCGTACCCCCTCAAGAGGCGGATGTTGTCGCGCCCTTTGCTCCGCGACAGTGCGACATACGCGCTGAACGGCGTCAACTTCCCTGTCGGCGGCTTCTCTAGGTCGATGAACACCCGGGGCAGTGTTTGGCCCTGCGACTTGTAGTCCGTAAACGCGTACGCCGGCGTCATGGCCAGTTGCCTGCGAATAATCCTGACGGTCCGTCCGTTGACTTGTATGTTGAACCCGAACTTCGAAGGCACGATGGGGAGCGTCCCTTGCGGTAGTCCCTCGAACGACGGATAATTGCTGTCGTCCGGCTTGAACAGCACCAGCACCGGGGGGTACTGCAAAATAGTTCCCCCCGTTTCGGCGTCTATCTCACAGTCGTCCGGATTCGTCGGCTCTCGTGGATCAAGCTTGATGTCCACAATTTCGCCGCGCGTCCCGTTCGCCAGGTCTGCCTCTGTGGCTATGTTGAGCAGGACCATCGCCCTCATTCCGATCGCCAACTCGACTCTGTCTGCCAATTTTGCCGTCTTCTTCACCGACATCCCGGCGACCATGACTCTCTGCGTCAGACTCAGCGCTTCCTCTTGGAGGCCGGTTCTGTCCTCCGCCTGGCAGATGTACATTTGATGACCGCTCCTTCGGCAGTGCTTGATAACCGACGCCGTGTTCCACCTCACCCGTGCCCCATGCCTAGGAGTAACCAGCACAGATGCATCCCACGGTGGCGTCGTCGCGTCGGGGACATCACAGGACGGATGTGTAACGAGGAGGGAGTTGAGCGTTTCCATGTCCTCCTTCGTGCATTCGCCAGTCCGCAAACGACTGAGAAGGTTTTTCCACGGTATGTCCGTTATTCTCTTCTGTTCCGTCAGTGTGACAACCGTATTAAACTGCTGGAAGATTGCGTATCCGATTGTGGCTTGCGTCTTGCTGTTTGTGCGACAGTACAACGCGTTTGTAGCATCACCTACGGGCGGGAACTGGTGAAAGTCGCCAAAAAGAATCACATTCATACCCCCGAACGGCTTGGACGCGTCGCCTTCGCCGTTTGAAGCCCTGGTCCGACCCACTATCTGCGAGAGTTGGGCAAGCAACCGTTTCGTCAGCATGGAGCACTCGTCGACGTTGACGTATTTCGCCGGCAGAATATTCCGCTTGCGCTTTTCCGTCGTAGCCACCGAAGCTCGCTCGTACCAATGTGGATCGTCCTCCGCATTTATCGGAATCGCAGCCCACGAGTGAGTGGTTACTCCGGCCACCAAGCTCGCGGCTACGCCGGTCGTCGCCGTCCTGGCCAGCCAATCGGCGTGTTGCAGATACTCGAATGTGTGGGCGATTGCGTTCAGCAACACCGTCTTTCCCGTCCCGCCTTCGCCGCGCACTATCATTAACAGCTGGTCCTGCGGCAGCCCAGCCATGGTTTTCCTCAAGTGCTGTTCTATGATGTCGTGCGCACGCCGCTGCTCCACGTTTAGCATATCCACCGCGGCCTGTTGCTTTGCGTCCCTCATCGTCACGTTCGGGGGCAGCGCCACTGCGCTCACGCCTTCTTGGAATTCCTGAGGTCGACCACGCAACACGGCTTCGTCCTCCCGAGGCATTGTTCGGTTGCTTGTCACCAACGCCTCCTTCTTCGACAACGACTTCAGTCTTTCTCCCCACTTTTGATAGACGAGGGCTTCGGCAGGCGTGGCCTTCCCGCACACGGCACCGGTCAGCGGGCCCAGGTCTCGATCGTCGAAAATGCCCATCGATTCCGCCACAAGCATCGCGCCATGGCCGTACAGGAATTCCCTCGCGTCGTACTTCTCGTTGCGCGCGATCTCCACATCGGCCTCGGTCAAGGGCACCTCCCACGCATCGATCTCCTCCTGCTCCATTTCGCGTCGGACGTGGTCGTGCAGATCCGCCGTCCCTGATATCAACTCCAGGGGTGCCGATTGGTTCTCCTTTGCGCTGTCCGTACACTCATGAAAATAGTTAATGTTTTGGATGATCCGCTTTTCTCTGACCCCCGCGGTTAACATGAACTCGTCGAAAGTGGTTCGAAAGGTGCCGTCCGATGCTTGCAGATCGTCTAGATCGCGCCACGGCTTCAGGAGGGTCAGAATATTGGCGCAGTAGTATTCGTCGTTGTCGGGCCTGGGGAACCAAGTCCCTATGAACTGGGGCAGCGTCTCCAAGTTGGCGTTCCGAATAACGCGGCAGCCCTTGCGCTTGGACGCCTTCAAGTACTCCACGCGCGCGCTCGGTGGTCGGCCCATCCTTGGTAGCGGCTCCTCTACCTCCGGCATCTCTTCCTCTGGCTCCTGTTCAGTGTCATTCTCCGACTCTCCTTCTCGGTCGTCCTGGTCTTGTTCGTCGCCTGTACCAGTGCCTTCCTCGGAGTCCTTTCTCTTCGCCCTTTTCTTGCGCAGGGAAGAGCCGTCGTAGGTGTCGACATGATATTGGATGTAGCTCATGTTCTCGAGGGGCCGGCCTCTGTCCATGTACTCCTTCATCTGGTCCTTGACCACGAACGCCCCGTCTTCAATTCGTAATCTGAGATGGGGGTCCTGTCCGGCACAGTCAGCAATTGCACATTCACAGTACTCCGTCAACGAAACTCACGTTCGGCTGTTCCTCTTCGGCTAGTGGAGCGACGTTCAGCTGCTCTGCTATCCGGGTCATGACGCTGGAGAGCGAGTCAGAAATGGTCAATCCATCCAACGCGACCTCGCACTCACCTCTTCTTCTTCAACGTCGGGAAACGGCGACGTAATGCGTTCGCCACATCATCCCAATATATCGGCACGAATGTGTGCGATATGAAGCGATCCCCCCATCCCATCAGATAGCTGACGACCTCGGGGCCGCTCAGCTCCTGTTCACGACTGAGGGTGTTCGCACACTGCGTAATCATTCGTCTGTTGATTCTCCGGTCTTCCTCTTCATCTCCGAAATCTCCCGTCGCCCCGAGCTGGCGTTGAAAGGCCATGCTTTTGGCTAGAAGAGCGGACGCGTTGGAAGCCTTGTTCTGCTTCTTCGCGATATACATGGTGATATAGAAGGTCAGCGCTTTGGTCTCTCTTCCATGAGTTATGATCTTCATGTCCTGGTTAGCGCGACAAATCTGTAAGAGCGGCGGATTCCAGGCGTTCATTTTCCCGTATAGTCGTCGCGGACCCCAATCTCCGCTGGGATGAACCCAATCCTCCGCAGACACTGGCCACGGTGCGCGACGCTTACAGACCGTCCGCCCGTTCTTCACCCTCATGCATGTATTTGGCCCACAGTCGTGCACCTGCACCGCGCGCGCGATGGCCGCTTCGGCTTCGTGTCGCCGCAGCGCGTAGTTGTCTTCGCGAGGATCGACCGGGCGGGAATACGCGATCGATGGCTGTTTCTTCATTTGTAAGACATCTTCGCCTGTTGTGCCTTTGATGTCGGCCCTGATCGTCTCCTTCAGAAAGGCGGTGACTTTCCGCCGAAATGCTTCCGTCTGTAACGCTGCTCTCATTGCCTCGGAGGACGGTGCACCCTCGAGCCAGAAGAGAATGTGTAGATGCAGCGAGCCGCGAGCTTGCGCTTCCACCGTACCGATGTACGCGTTCACCACCCCCACAACGCCAGGCCCTCTTTTTACCTTGGCTTTCTTGTTCGCCGTTATCCCGAACACATCCTCCAAGATGGCGGCGACCGTGAGGTGGAAGAACTGTGCGGCCGCAAACGGGTCTGCTGCTATATTCACCGCGCGCGCGGAATTATCGGGTCCGGCAGTCGCAATGAATCGGTCCAAATCGATCTCCTGACCAGCAAGCACCTGCGCCACGGGATCTCCGTTATCGGGTAGATTCAAAGTGGCCCAAATGGTGGGGGGGTTGAAGTACAAGTTCGCGCCCCAGACTTGCGATCGGATGGATACGCACGACTCGTCCGTGGCCGGAACGCGCGCGCGCAGGGACGATAGCTGCTTTTTCAAGCTCTTTATGACGGGATTGCTAAGGGGTACGCGTCGGTTCTCTTCCGCACTCGCCTTGACGAAATCTTGAGGCTTCAGCTTCATAAACGACACCTTGTTCGCGATGAACGCGGACCGCTTGATCTGTACGCCGGCCGATCTGCAAACCTGCCTCTTCTGTATCACGCCGAATGCTTGAAAGATGAAGTGCATGTCCTTCCGAAACCTCCTGTCTGGGTATTGCAACGCCCAGCGAACATGTGCCTCGTATGTGACGTTCTCAGGGCGGTCCACTTCGAAGCCCCCTTTGCCGTACGGAAAGAGAACAGGAAATGCCCCGAGGAGATGGTTGGGGTCCTCAGGTCCGCCGTCGAATCGTTGGTTTAGTGCATCCCGTCGCGGATACTCGTTGATGAAGGCGCTGCCTCGTCTGATGAGGAACTCGTCTTGCGCCGAGCGCTGCGCTGTGTTCGACAGTCCGTGCGCCAACAGCTCGCTCTCTGGGACCGAATCCCCGTGGACGTCGATGACTCCGTTTGCTTGTAACGGAAACACGGCCTCAGCTGGGGAGACAGTCATTGGTCTATTTCTTGTCCAAGGGAACAATAACCAACCGAAATTTTCCACTCCCCCCTCCGGCGTCAGCCTGTCGTTCGAAGTCGTTCCTTCCCCATCTGTGTTGCCCGGTAAGTTAACCGTGAAGTTGTGGACCCCGTTGACATACCCATTTCAAATAGCTCGTTCACATCTATCTCATCATCTGCATCGGTGGGCACATAGCCAGCTTGCTCCCTCTCTAAGCCGGCCATGTCGTCCGAACTGCGCGCGTTCAGCAAAATCTCGTCCGGGACGGCGTTTTCAGGCAGCAGCCGCAATTGCTCCTGGGATATCTCTATCCGCCCATAGAGATCGTTGTTCTGCTTCAACCAAACGAGGGCGTCAAAGACGCGCTGTCTGCGCACTCGCAGGAAGTCCGGCATCACCCTCAGTGGGACGTTGCCCGCCCCCACGAACGTTACTCCTATCGTTGCTGCTAAGATCTGGGGGGACGGCGGCATTGTATTTCCGGAGACGATTCCCGCTATTTGTGCAGTATTCAAACGGTACGTAGATACGTTGCCTTTCATCGCACTATTGACCTTGTCTTGTATGTCGGCCCAGGACTTCGCGCCCTTCTTCAAAGGGTACAGTTTTATCACGTAGGCCGCCGGAAAATAGAGCGCGATTAAGAGTCGCTCGGCGAGCGTCAAGATGGACAACTCGAAAGGAATGCTCCCTATCCACATCCCGTTCGCCAGTGCTAAGGGCGGGCGCTCATCTTGAAGTAGCTTCGCCTTGCACTGAAGGCAGATATGGAGTGTCGGCTGCTCCATCCCCTCCTCGTGCAACAACAGCCGACCGACAAGTTTATGCGCAGGGTGGGGTCGATGAGGCACAAGGTGCCGTGTATTTGGAAGGAGGGGAATCGCAGTCGGCTCCAGGAATTTGAGAAACAGCTTGCGAGCGCAGACGATACAAATTCCCTGCGCCATTGCCGCGTTGCCTGTTCGGTCGATCATCCTACGACCGTCAGCATAGGCCATTCGTGTCAAACAAACTGGCGCCTTACTTTATCACGGCTCCCTCCGTCACTCGTTTAGTCGGGGGTTGGAAGAAAGGCCCGTCTAGCAACTCCATGTCGACATCCACTGGCTCCTCGGCGCCCCCCTCTGGGGCAACGCGAGGCCGTTTCCTTGGAACAGCTGGACCCCCAGCTGCTTTTCGCTTCGTCCCAATGCTACACATTGCCAACTCCCTCAGTTTTGCGCGCGCCTCCTCAGGGAAAAGCTCAAGACATGCAAAAATTTTTGCGCGCGTCCGTTTCTGGGAAGCCGGTATGCACACCACCTGTCCGACTATCGCCAGCACCTGCGGTACCGTGAACGGGTGGAAGCAGGTCTCGAGGGACGGCGGCGGGGGGTCGGGATCTTGCGACATGGAGTGGAACGTGAACGAGCAGTGAGACGTCAGTTGGAGAATGATTGGTCGCGGACACGCGTATAGAAGTGGGGTCCTGCCTGAGTACCCGTACCTCTGCGCTCTTGGACTCAAGGGGTCTGGACTGGGCGCGTAAACTAGGGCGCGTAATGTTGCGTACTGGTCGCGTATTCGTGTATGACTAAATGAAAGCTCGAGTGCTTCTGTGAGCTACAACGATCCACGCTGTACAGCGCGACGCCCGTAACACCATGCAGCCGAGCTCAAACTCCGTCGGATTTGCTTACCAAATATCGCTGACCGTCTCTCTCGCGTATTCCTCTCAGTTCCCGCTGGCTTCGCTTGGGTTTCGCTGAACAAGATGACCAGAAGTCTCCTACCCCTTGGACACGGCGCTCACCTACTTAAACCGTCGCCCTGCTACACCTCTTGCTCTAATCAACACCCCTTCTCAAAACCGCAGCCTTCCTCGTTGTAAGATGTCTCTCAGTATGGGTACGATTAGTGGGTACCGCTTTTCGAGCCCTACAGCCTCTGAGCTGATTTTGTAATAGTCTGGGGCCACGAAGATTTAGACCGCAAATCGTGGTCCGAACAGCTAGCTTTTCTCGGCAGAGTCGACGATGGATTACAAGCGCGAATGGTTCTCTCTACCATGTCAGCGAAACGCTTGTTCGAAACCGCTGTGTTCTCCCACAAACATTTCGCCCTGGTCGTCGCCTTTTTGGATTTTTTGCGCAACAACGAAATCGATGAAGATGAAATGTCTGTCTCGGACGGGGATTCGTCCTGTGGCGGGGACGGCCCCATCTCCGAAGATGACGCCGGTGCGCTGTCGGACGTAGACATGGCCCTCGAGATAGGGAGCGACTTGACGACGGACATCGACTCAACCACTGACGTCGACTCGGAGTCCGCAACAGACGTCGGAAGCGACTCTGCGGCCTCATTCACCGGGCTCAAGAGCCGTCCTTTTGAGGGCGAGCCCCGTGAGTCTGCAGCAAACGTGTTGGTCTGTTGCTAAACGTTCTTGTTCGCACAGCGCAAATCTGCCCTATAACGCCAGAAACCGTTACGCGTAAGCGTCAAGTGTCATGGTTCTCACCTGTACTGACTTCCGCCTGCAGCCACAACGCCCTGCGCCAGTCTTTATGACATGCCGATTGAGCTGGGTCTCGACATGATAGGCCGACTCTCTTTCGACGATCGCGTCCGACTCGCGCAAGCCTCGCGGCCCGCTGCTACCATCGTCGCCCAATCCTTGCAGGACGACGCAGCGCGTATCCTCCGGCCATTCGGCCTGCGGTTTTGTGATGTCCGTCTCATGCAGACTGCGACGGGCGCCGTTGTTGGAGGCTCGGTGGTTACCGCGCTCGTCCTAAATCTAGCCGGGTTTCAACCGGGAGACCTTGACTTTCTGGTTGGATTGGGTAGAGGGCGTAAAGTCGTCGCTTTCCTGGCCTTCGCTGGTCGCTATCGCAAATCCGATGACTCTCCCGAGTACAGCTTTGCGCGCGGGATAGGCTGCACCTGGACCCTTATGAACAAGGAGGGAAAAAGGATCAACGTTATGGAGACCTTGGACGGTAACCCATTCCAGGCAATCGGCAACTTCCACCTCACTTGTGTTTATGGCGCCTGGTGCGCTAACGGGCTTGTTCATTGCTACCCCAGCCTTACTGTCTCGGGCAACGCTATCACGACTCGCGCAAAAATGCCTTACCGACACGACGACCATGCGCATCACACCGGGTTGTGGCGCGTTCTCCACAAGTACGCCGACAGGGGATTCAGAATTGCTTTGAACGAATATGACACCCCCCACACCTGCGGCGTTGACTGGAGTTGCCCCGCAACTTTACGCCGAACAGATGACGCTGGCTGCTCCTATTCATCGTTCCCAGCTTGGCTCTACGACGACGACGCCGAAACGTTGCCCGTCTGCTGCTGGACTATGGGTGGAACTGGCTGCCCAACCGGAATACTGGGCGGAGCCTCGCCTGTGCACGTCGCTACGGCGGACCTTGGTACGAAATTGCGTCGACTGTAGTCACCCATCTAAACCCACTGTTCTTCAGACCTCAGCTGGACGCGCGTTATGCGAGACCTTCAAATGTCCCCCACAGCGCCTCCTCCTTAGATCTTGTTGTACCATTGAGGTCGCTACTTAGACTACGATTGTCAATAGTCACTAATTTAACGCGCTCTTTCGACTTATACAATCTTTGTATCTAAACTGAGTCGTGAAGTAGAGTCCGATGTTCTTGTAATACAGTCTTTTGGTCTGTTTTCCTCTACGAACATTCTGATGCTGTCGGTATTAAGGAGAAAGTAACTCCTCCATTGTGCTTAATAGACCAAGTCCGTCTTCCCATCTGGATGCCCTCAAACCCATAAGACGTTTATACTCAGCCGGGTCTTCGACGGACAAGTCCTCGACCGACCTCCGCCCGTTGTCTAGATACCTAAAAATCCCCCCCGCACTGAATTGAGTAAAGGAGAGTCGCTCCTCGTCCGCTTGGACAGGCACGTTGGAATGCGCAATCGTAGCGGACGGTAACAGTATGAGTGCGCCTGCAGGAAACTCGACGACCAACTTCAAATCCCAAAAGACGAGGTGACCGCCCTTCTTGTGGTCGAATCTCCCGAGCGCCTGCACCGCGCACCAACCGAATGCTAGATTAAGCACATCCCGGTGCTTGAAGGTCCACACGCGGGGCCCGAAGTTGAATGCTGCGCCGAAAAAAACTGAGCGCGGGAAGGGACGACGTAAATTTGGGAAATAAGTCTGTAGCTCTTGGTCATATTTGCGGTAATAGCCGTAAAGGCGCGGTGCCCACAAGGCGAACGAAGCTGTCGGAAGCCCTCAGCGCTGTTCACGCATACAAGGCTTGATGCGTACCATCAGCAAATCCCGCCAAGCGAGCAATGTGCTCGTTGGTAAGCAGTCCGTCTGCGAGTCCGTTATATTCGTTGTTATTGAGCCAAGAGGGCGTAGTCTGGCCCTTGCCGTACGAGACGCCGACGTTGATCGCGGCAAAAAGCCCGCGACGATGCCGTCGCATAGATGCGGGAAAGCGGGCCTCGTAGCCGGCGTCGCGGATGGCGAGGAAGGCGCCGTGAACGGCTGCACGATATGCATCATGTGCCGGCTGCCCCGCTAGAACGGCGATGATGCGTCCATGTTTGTCAATAACGGGGTGTGGTACGCTGTAGTGTGCCTTTCAGGAAAAAAGACTGGATAAGCAACGCAGGCAACGCACATCCCGTCCCATTCAATGACTCGAAAACCGAGGCCGAGCATGTTGGTGAGGGATCGGGGCACTTTACTGCCGTGCTTCTCTTGCTTGTGCTCGACTTTCGCAGAGTAACCACCCAGCGCGGCAGGGAGGGTCGGTGTATCAACGCCAGTGTTAAGCCCCTTTGAAGGCCTGATATGATGTTCGACACTGGAGGGGGCAACGACGTGTCCGTGTGCAGCGAAGACACGTGAGCGCCTAGCAGCGCGACGCGCATGAGATGCTTTGACTTTCTCCTGGGCCTTCAAGTCCGCTACGGAGGACCCCCTCGGCTGCGTTGGCCTGGCTGGGCATCGCCGATGGGCCCCGGTCCGCGGCTTCTTACTGATCGCCTTGACTTCGTCAAAGGTGGGGGATCGACGTCTCTTCTCCGAAGGGGCGGGGTGTGGGTTCTCATCGTCCACGTCATTCAAATGATCGGGTCGGGGCGGCGGAGGCCAACGCCCGTCGACGTCGTTCATAGGATCCTGCAGCAGCCAATCTTCATCAAAGGTGTCCACTCCGTCGAGGGGCGCTCCTTCCTCTTCGCGGTCTCGCTCATCGTCTTGCTCGCGTTCCACGGCACGCTGCAACAGTGGCATGATATCAAAGTCGCGTGCATGGACGCCAACGGCCTGCACCGCGAGAGCGGTATTTCCATCGACGGCGTGAGGGAAGAGTTCCGCGCCGTTACTCGGCTAGGGGTCCAAATCAGCCGCTACAACAGCATAGCAAGAGCAGAGCAATTGCCTTGCGAGGGATCCATATCATTTGAAGAGGGCCTGTAACAAAAAACGGGGTGAGCCTTCGAGCAGTCAATGACGTTCTAGGTGCGGCCTGTGGGTTGAAAATGCCCGTCCCGAGTACCGATACGTGGCAATACCCACAGGCGTGCCGCGACCCGGAATGCAAATAGACTTACCAGTGGCAACTTGACGCGTCTGTGGTTTGTTGAAAGAGTGGAGGTCGTGGTCAGGTGAAAGGGTGACAATCGTCAGGTGACGAGGGTCACGTCACTCTTTCCACAGAGCTCCGTCAGTGTCACTGTCCATTGTCCAGTGAAGTCTATCGTCCCCCGCAGGAGGTTCGCAATTACCGCGCGACGCTCCACTCCGTAAAACCACACGACCCAGCGCGACTTTGGCACCTCGACAGACGAACGGGGATCATAACTGGGCATATTGAGTACGACAAAGTTACGTCTAATTTCCTGCCCCAGGCTTCGAGCCCCTCTTGCGTAGGCGACGCTTCGGCGAGGGACTAACTGGGCCATCGTCCTCTCCGTCTTCTAGCCTACGTTTAGACCGCGTCATGATCCCGTCCGTCCTATCCACTGCTCTTGAGCGCGTTTTCTTCGGCGCGCTGGGCGTCTGGAGCTCGCGATTTCTCTTCGGCGTCATGGGTTCGGCCATACGCTGCGAGCTCTCCTCTAGCTGGGCTGGCACCGCCTCCCCAGCAGAGTGCACTATCTCTGGCTGGGAGGTTGGGACGGGCGGTTCGGTCTCTACGCGCGCCTGGACAAGGCTCAACGGCCGGACGTTTCGGGCGAGCACTTCATACGCCTGGCAACATAGTGAGTGAGCAGGCATTACATCCCGATGACGCTCACCCTAGGCAGAGATCCCCTCAAATCCGACCGTCTGTGCAACGTCGCTTGAACGAGGACCCATTGGCCGACCTCCAGAGGAAAAGGGCGGCTCCACGACGCCAAAACCGGCTCGACATGGCCGCCTTTATCCAGGTGCACGGTGCAGGGCAGCGCGCCTAGGTGATCGGTATGCACCTCTATGTAACGTCCGCCTCGCCCGGTGTCTCGATAACTATCTGTGCACGGCAACGCTCTTATACACTGTATGATGTGAGTGAACGCGGTGGACTGCGTGTATGTAGGCTCACATCGGCGCTTAGGTCGTCGTCCAACAGCGGCTTCGCCAGGACTTTGAGCTGGGCAGCGAACAACCGTGCCAGCTCAGCCGGCATGTCGTCCGCGGCGTGCAGAAAAAAGGTGCGATGACGACCCACCTGGACCTATGGGGAAATTATTAACAGACCACTCTTTCTATCCGGGAAAGGGTCTCACCGCAGCCTGCAGAACTTGGCCGAACATCAAGAACTTGAAGGGGGTGAATGGGTCGTCCTCGGTGTACGCGGTCATATCCACGGCAATGCCCTTCGGGTGTGGAGGATGGAAGTCAACGGCATACATCGCTGTCGAGAGAGCGGGCGTCCTCTTGTCCTTAATCAAGTTGTACAGGTCGTCAAACGTTGCAAGATCGGCGGGCCACAGTGGTTTAGCAACATCTGGCTCCTCGGTGTTGTTTATGATAGCGTGTTCGTCGCCTGACATGGGGGTCGATTTTGATGCAGGACGAACATCGGGGTGCCTTTTATACCGTGCAGGTGTGTCACACCATTTCAGTCACTCGTATTCACGCTTACCTTTCACCTCTTGCACTCATGTCCTCCGCCAACATCCTCTACTTCGAAGCCCACGGGCAAAACTACGCCATGCGCGTCGGGGTAGACGACGGAGTGCGCAACATCAGCGTTCAGAACCTTGGTTCTACGCACATGCATATCCTTCCCATATTGCTACAGCACCAGCGTCGTGAGTCCGACCTGCATACAAAGTAACGCGCCACTCATGCCTCCATACAGCGTCGCCCCTCCTCCTTCAAGTCACCCTAAACAGACAGGATCTGCTATACGCCTTCGTTATGCGCACGGGGCGTTCGCGCCGCCAAATCCATCGTACCGCCATATCCATCGCGCCGCATCACCCTTCAACTACGCCGAGCAGGACGTGTGCCGGGTACATCACGGATAATACGGGTGCTTAGGATGTATAATTGCGAATGACACAAATAATACCCTCTTCAAATCGTTTCGCCGTCAACATCTCGCGTATGCATCTGCAGATCCTCGCTTGTTCGCGTGTCCTTACGTTATCAATGTGAGCCACACATCTAGGCGAGATCTGCGCTAAGGCGCATCGGTCAGAGACATCACCACAGTCAAGATATTTGTAGCTGAACATTTGTAGCTGAAACCGCGTGTAGTATGTCACGCCTCTGACTTGACGGGGTCTTGGTTCGTAATATAAATCTCGTATTGGACTTCTTGCTGATCATTTAAAAATCCCATCGGGAAGTAGGATGCCCATCGCCCTCATGTTGCACTTGAAGAAGTACGCCCATCCGACTGTCGAGCTGGACCCCATGGAATGGGACTTCATTTCATACACGAGGGACCGAATCCAGTGTGAAGCCACAGTAAGCGTAGCCCCGTACCTTTCTCCGTCAACGTCTGGTCTGACCGATCAGAATCAATCCAAAACCGTGAAGGCGTTGTTGATTCCGGACGGCAACTCCATACGCCAATGGGTTTGGGTCAGAGTGCCGCTTCACCCAGGCATCAAGCGCGCGGCCACCGTGGATGAGCTCGACGTCGATATTTGGATGGATGCAGCACGAGGAATGGGCAACGCGTCATCCGACCTTACAGGTCGAAGTTTCCAGATCAACCGCTTCCCCTTCGACGATACGAAGGACTTGGATCACTCATACACGATCGTTGTAGCACCTCAACACCGATGTGGCGCACACGTACACCCGGTGAACAGCCTGATCAATCGCGCCGTGCCCGACTTGATAAATCCTTGGCGGGGGAACGTCCTTGTCTTTCGCCACGGCAAGAAAGGCAACAAGGCCATCATAAACGTCGAGGAGAAAGATTGGACCGCTATCGAGTGGATCGTATCTGCGTGAGTCAGCTTCGCTCTCGTGAAACACATCGCGTAACCCTTGCAGTGTCTTTCGAAAAGGTGTCGTGGGCTGTATTACATGTCGGTCCAAGGATTGCTCCCTGTGCGACGCCTGTAAGGCCCTGTAGTTTAGCTGTGTATAAAGAGCTCCATCTCCATCATACTTGTTATTGTATTTTACCCGACCCAACGCCTATGTCAGTCCGCCCTCCTGTGCCGACCAGAGTGCTGCGAACCCGAAAGCGCGGTCCGCACGTGTTCTGGACCTCCTGCGACCTCATCCTATGCTTACTTCGCTTTTTAAATCTCGTCCAACTGGTCAATTTCTCGCACATCGACAAGCACAGCAAATACTTCACGCAGCTCCACCTTAGGGGTCGCATAGCGCGCTACCTCTCCCCATTTTTCACGAAGAACAGATGCACCGGCGTAAACACGAGCCGTCCCTCGACTTTCAATAATTTTTTCACTATTTTGGAGGCTACGCAGAGCTGGGTTGTTGGATCCGTCGCTCTGGCAGCGGCCTCCGTACTGTCCGACCCTATTTGTCCCGACAACCTCAACCTCATAACATTCCGCCGAAACCTCGGTGTGTGGCGCCGCTTTTTAGTCGACGAGGCCGGTTTCTCCATCCACAGCATGCACCCTAGTACGGGTGCGTACGCATCAGCCGGCAGGCTAGTCATGTCGTTCCGTCACAGAGAAATTGAGGCATGTATACCCTAAAATTATCTGCAAACCACACTAATTGTTCAGCTGCTCGCAGGCGTATTATATCACGATCACAACGTCCGCCGTATCCAACTTGGGCAGCCTCTTCTTCGCGTCGCCGAACACCGATCAATGGATAGCGATAGGTCCGAGCGAGCTGATGACACCTGTTCTGGAGAACGTCTCAGAGCACCGTCATCTCCGTGGTTTGGACCCACAAGACAGGATTCACCCCTCACTCGCGTCCACCGCCGTACACTGGACATACCGCTACCACACGAGCTTTGAAGAGGCGGTGACGCTTCACGACTCCACCGACTCCTGGGACACGCCATGTGGACTGTCATGTCCGGGGATTTGCCGCTCAGCGCATGGACTGAAGGGCTTCGCCCGTGTTAAATGGGGGGGGATCAATGGCGAGCACCGGGACGACGATTCCGCTCTTCTCCAAATTGGCGAAAGCAGACTGACTTACCGCTTGGGTACCACATGCGACAACGAGCTGTGCCCGAGTTGCCCGCTGTACAAGGAACCGGGGGCTGATGAGGAGACCGCAGAAGAGGGTGAAGAATCGGAGTCGGAACCACAGTCGGATTAGACGTAACTGATATCATTGCTTCACCTAATCGGCACGGATTTTCTTTATTCTACTACGACCATGAGCAAAAGTTTCACTGAGGACTATCAAGCACGCGTGAAGGCCGCAATTATGGCCCACAAGCCGGTAATTCAGATTTGCAGCGTCCGAGTCTGAACTTATAGAAATGGTTCTAGCCTTTCATACGGATGTACATCGCACTGATGTACGGTGCTGGTGCCCATAACGCGTCATATGTGCCGGTGCCCGCCAGGAAGGGCATTGATCACTGTGTCTCTGCGGACGACTTGGACACGCGGTGGTGGATGCCGTTTGAACGCAATTCCGACGCTGCTATGTTGGACCTCGCCCTGACGCGTCGAACTGTTCACCACTGGCCTTTCGACACGGCAGCTCACCTAACCTCCTCTTTCACAATATGCGTCTCTTCACAACTGAGCGCGGAAGGGAAGCTGACCCCAGAGACGCCACCCGTTAACTTACTGTTCGCAAACGAGACACGAGGGACAATGACGGCTCTCAGGGGCAATGTTTTGGTCGTCAAACATGGTGTACAAGGCGAGATCGTGGACATGTTACCCTCTGACGCTGATATCGCGGAGGCAATCGTCAAGAGGTTTGTCCTTGCCAGCATACAGATTCAAGCCCCAAACTAATTTCCTCCCTGACTTGTCGAGGAGCGGCTGATAGGATTTCGGCGGTTATAACGTTATCTATTCAATAAATAACCAATAACTTTAATTGTGTTTAGTCTCATCCACCATGAGCGTCGCGTTTTTCGCCAACCGCGAATTTCTATGCGCCGTGCTACCGCTGTGCCATTTTTTGGAGTTCGTGGCGCTTTCGCATGTCAACCGCCTGTGCCAGTCCGCTGCACGAGAGGTCTTCTTCATTCGCGTGGTACGCCGCGTCTCGCACCACATCTGTAGACCTGGAGCGACTTTCTGCGCCCGCGCGAAAGCGACGCGACAACTTTTGGAGGTGTTGGACGGAGACCGGGGTTGCGTGGTGGGCTCGGTTGCCCAAGGACTCGTACGATTCCGTGATACAGACGAAGGCGATTTGGGTCGGGACCTCAACATATTAGTTACGGAGGACAGGATGCAGCGGTGCTGGGTCGTGTTGAAGGACGTTCTGGGTTTACACAGGTGTGGCGCTAAGCTTTCGTAGAGCGCAAACCCTCACCTTATATTCACAAAAAGCGGCGGCGGGTCACCGTGCAGGCGCCCCGAACACGCACGGCACGTTTCCGCGGTGTATAAGTTCGAGTTCAATGTATGTGCAGAATCGGTGACCTTGACAGCTCCAATTAACTGGCGACACAGCGCGCGCGCGTGACGGTCAGCTGCGTAGCCGCAGAATCAGTGCTGCCAACTCTGCTCTCGTCACGCACAACTTCGCAAATGAACGTGTTGACGAAGACGCACCTGGTTAGCCTTTATCCGAAAATGACGCGAAAAGGCATGGGGCTGCTGGCATGGCCCGCTGTCGTCAACGGTTTTGAAGAGTACATAGATTTTGGAGAAAACAGGCCAAACCCAGGAGGAGGTACGCTACACGTCGGGACGGGGAAGTTCTTGAGATGCGGGTGGTCATGCCCGCGGCGCCTTCGTCAAGTGGCAGGCCTTAACGGGATCGGTGTATATCAATGGGCAGCTGGAGAAAGGTGTGTACCGTTCGAACACGATAGGACGCAGTGGATACTTGGGAGTGAGTGTCGCAACAAGAGGTGTCCTGATCGGGGGAGCAACGACGTTGAATGATTGATTAGCATATTATCCAGAGTCCACTGCCATGTATTCGTCTTTACCGACTGAAGTCGAGCTACGCTTCATCGAGGGCGCGTACTTCTCCGAGGTTGCAGATTACTCCCATGTGTGCAGACAAGCGAGAGCCGTCGTGCAGTCAATGCTCTCCCTCCGGGGGACGTATCTCCTGCTGCGCTACTTCGATGTGGACGACATCGCATTATTCTGGAGCGCTTTGGATCAGGGCCGCGGCGGTATCTGCGGTTCGGGAGCCGCTTGGATTCTACGCTCGCGCCCGGGATGGGAGCCGACCAATCTCAACGCCGTGGTCGCCACCGGTCGGGCTGGCCCCATTCGGATTCTTCTGAGGGGAAAAGGGTGGGCGGAGGACGTCGTGCCCAGTCGCATCCCCTTCGTGTACCCGTCGCGCCCGCCGCGCCACCCCATCCCGACGCTCTTGGCGGACTCACCGAATCGCGAAACGACCTGGCGCTTCAAGAAAGTGGGCCGACCGGAACTAACGTTGACGGAGACTGTGCATGAAACCGTGTTCCAACATATCGTGGGCGCTCTTGATACCATGGGCACCGTGCTACTAACCAGCACGACAATCGTTGCGCTACACGCGTGGGAGTGCATGGAAAAATTCGCAACACCCCGAGCTGGAACACAGCACCAGCCAGAGCTCCAGTCACAGGCGACTTGGAGGGGGGGTTCTAGCGGTTATTTCGCTCTAAAGAACGGCGCGTGCGGGGCGCACTGCCCCGGTCTACTTCGACGAATGAGAGGTGGACGCGGGATCGGTTTGTTGCGCTGGAGAGCGACTGCCGCTGGGGCCACCGGCCTGGGGATGGGAGACGGGTGCTTGGAGGTTGAGTGGGAGGACGCCGAAACCGACAGGGGCGCGGACACCGTGGGTTCAGACGCGTACGGCGGATTCTGTCAGACAGCGTACGCGTTTGGATGGTCTTGGTGTTCCTGCGAGAACATCGCGTGCGAGACATTCATGTTTCCGAGGGACATAAGGCCAACGGTGGGTTCGGAGACGCGTCTGTCGAACAACCCAAAAGAGGACAACATCCTGAGGACGGCGCACGCCGTCGTGCACTCCCAACCAGTGAGGCTCATGCAACGCAACAGGAGGCTGCGCTAATCTGTGCATAGCCTTTCCCTCGTCTGTTCCAAGGACTGTTGTGGCCTACGTCTTGCAGTAGGGCGTATGTTGTGCCGGTCCCGTTGGATCATGGCTTGACCTACTTCTGCACCGCAGACGATCTGCGAGTCCACACCTGGATTATGCCACGCTCTGAAGCGATGCCAAAGCTACCGATGTTTATGGCGCCGCACGCAATTGTCGGAGGGAATACGCAGCTCGGGACGTTGGCTTGGAGGGAACCTTACGCGCTGGGCCGTTATTTGCTAATTTTCATGACGAGCGTCGATGATCTGGGACCGGTAAACACCACAGTGCCGACGTCCGGTTCAAAAACCATCCACGGGGATGTTTTGGTCATGCTGGAGACTGACGGTGTCGTGGAGGATGTGGGCGAAGGAGACACGGCACGGGTGTCGATGCTGTTCTCGAGGTACGACGGGTCGTGGTGGATGAGGACTTCCAAGCTAATTGATCCTCATCTAGCGCGTGGTCGTCCATAATAAAAAAACAACGGTTGTGGGAATCCTTGCGGTGGGGTAAATCCAGCTAGCTCAGGTGCGGGAGACAGAGAGTCGACGCGGTCCCTTGTATAATATAGCGCATTTTTTTGGGACCCACACGGGTACACATGTACATCAACAATCAACCGAATGTCCCTTCCCACTACAATGGTGGGAACAACGCCACCCACGTGTAAGGTCTCCTCCTCGGCTGCGTGCTCGGTGACTCGACAAGACCTCCTGCTATGGCCTTCGCCAACTCTAGCTCCAACATGCTATCTCTCACGGGCGCATCCACCACCTCCGCGCGACAAAGCGGACATATCATGGAATAGCCAAAGTTGCGGCTGATACAAGCATCACAGAAGAGATGCATACAAAGCGTTCTGGGCAACAGTCAGTAGAGCTCGCGGAAAGGTAGATGCTCACACTACGGGTTTGTTCAGCGTGTCATAACAGATCGGGCAGACGAACAATCTCTTGTCCTGAGGCGCGGGACGAGACACGTTGCGGGTCGCAGGTGGGGCGACAATGCTGTCGGCGCGAACCCCACCCGGCGATGCTGATTCTCTGGACGTCAAAGTAGGAAGCTCGTCGTCAGATCCAGATGCGTCGACATCAATCGGCGGCCTTGAAATCCAGTCGTCTACGTCTATGGGCAACGAAGGAGTCCCCGCTCCAGCGACGAAATGGCGGAATGTACGGTTCTGCTCTGAGGCTGAGAATGCGGGCGCGCCAGCCAGCGCTGAAGACCCGTTTCTAGAGACGGCTGCCCGACGCGGGACGGCACTTCTGCTCGTTTCGCGATCTCGCGCATAATATAGGTGGAGTGTCGACTGGTACAAACGGGCGCGCGGGTAATCCATGGTCGACCAGGGCGTGGGCGGCCAGTCCTACGCATTATGTACGGCGCCAGCCCGCAGCACATAATCGGCATTACTAACTTCTACATGCAGGACGCCCCGACGGGATGCGGTTTCAGGGAGCACAAGTGCGTTCCGTGGGGCCCAGTAAGGCTATGTGTGGGTCAATGACACTGAGTTGACCTTCGCGGACACAGAGGCACTAGCATGAACGGACACGCCTGGTCTGACTGGACGCTCATCTCGTATGTTTGACACAAGTATCGCGACGTAAGCACCGTCCGACTACAGAACCAGGAACATAGGTAAGTCGTTTATCGCAAGCGGTCCGAAAATAAATAAGGTGACACAGCATAGGGCGAACATCGCCGCCTCAATGGGACAGTACATCGCAGGCCGTGGGGAAGACAACAGACAAGATCTTCGAGCATAAGGCGGGCGAATAGCCGTTCAGCAACGGCGACATTGAAGCCTAATCTTCATGACAGGTATGTAAGCAGTTCAAGACATGGCACTTGAGAGCGGCGGTAACAAGGGGCGAACTGTAGACGAACAGGACACCGGAACCTGCATACGGTGGACCGACGGAGGGCAACAAATACGACGACCGGAAGAAGACGGGAGTAATGGCGATTACACCGCAGAGGGCGAACCATGTTACAAACTTCCTCGGCCACAACGCAGGGACTGGCAGAAGCGAGCGGCGTCAGACGACGACCGCATGCCGAACGAGAAGCCCGCGAGAAACGGGGAAAATGTACAGTAAATTTCATGACGGATTACATGCGAGCTAATCCCAATGACAAGGCGCACAAGATGTCGTGGCCGGCGAGAAGCATCGGCCGACCATTAGCGAGGACCAGAGCGGGTGTTCTACGTGAAGGACCGACGGAGGGCAACGAGCACAAGGTAAGAAAGTCCGCGTGCTTTTGAAAAGAGGGTCCAGACTAATTTCGCTGACATAGAATAACCGGAATTGGGAGGGGGGAACGACGGATCGAGATCCATTAACCAGATGGAGGTGCACGTCTGCTTTTACCGAGAGGAACCGCGACAAAGCGCCCAGAAAAAAAAATGGGAGAATGATTTGGCCGTATGGGTGGCCGCCAGCGCGACCGCTTACGTGGCTAGGAGCTTCAGTACACCTCCGTGAGGGCACTGCGCGCGCGTGTGGCCATGCGGACTTTTCAGACGGAAGTGTGGTTCAAATACTGGGCACGCTGGACGGGGAGAAGAATCCCAGTGCTCCTCTCAGCGTAACCCCCTCCGACTGAAATCCTTGCGACATCTCTTCACAGCACCCATACCAAAAACCTTCCCTCGTTCCCAAACCCTCCCAATCCCCATCTTAAAAAAATGAACATTCCAGAATCCGTGCTGTCCGACCCGCGTTTTACCGCGGCCGTTCAGGCTCACCAGGCCCTAATGCAGACCCACCAGTACGCGGCGTCGCCGTCATTCCCTGGGGCCTTCGAATGGCGCCCTTGGAAGTCGGGGGGTAGCGTCTTGCGAGAGCGTCGCCTTCCTGGTGTTATCCCTGGTCCATCTACACCGATGGAGCAATTTGCCTACGTGACAGTCGTCGCAAGAGTGGGCGAATTTGGGTTGGAGGTTGCCCCCACGGCCAATTTCCGGGCGGGGTACGCCTCCGCCGTCGGCTCAAAATACTACCTCCCGCTCCTACGTCCCAGTGTGTACTCTCAATTTCATACAATGAAACATGACTTACCTGGTCGCAGATCATCCCGTCTGGGGCCCGGCCTACGATGCTGCACTCGTGAACATGCACGGTGTTGAAGCGCAAAAATGTCCCAACGGCTCAGTGCATATGTTTCGCATCATGTACGGGGAAGAGGCCATGCGCCTTGGCAAAAAACTTTTCGAGCCGAAAGGCGACAGGATTGGTAAGCGTTACAAGATTTGGCCGTACATGGGAGTCTGACGACCTTCACAGAGGTAGACGCCAGGGCGTGGCCGATCCCTCCAGAGATGCGCGCCAAGTTCGCTGAGGCCCTGGTGAAGCATGACCTTCGCGTTCTACCGGTCTACGGAAAAGACGGCAATCTCGTCGCCCCAGCGATGATACCCAAGGTCCTGGCCGGGGCGCTCACGAAAAACACCTACCGCGTCTTCCACTACGAAATCCGCGATAGGGACACCGGCGAAATGCAGCAATCGATGACAGGTGAGTTTTCGATTTACTTCCGCGGGGGCTGTTCGAGCTGACCGACTGTGCTTAGGCGAAGTCGTTCAGGTGGAAGTGTACGAAGAGGCGAGCCCGCCGCCGCCTACCCTGTTCGGCCTCGGCGGCGTCGGGGTTGGACACGCTTTGACGCCCGTGCCGCAGAGCCTGCAGCAGGCGACAGCGGTTTCATCGAACAACAATGGCTCACAAGGCTATCAACACCAAAACGGGCTGCAACAGGCGCGAGCTCACCATGGGCCACCGATCCCGCAGTCGTACCCCCAGCAGACGCACTCTTTCCCCCAGCAGACGCAGGCTTTCCAGCAGCAGGCGCAGTCTTTCCCGCATCAGACGCAGTCGTTCCCCCACCAGAGTGACCAGACGCACTCTGGCCCCCAGCATGGCCGGTCTTTCGCCCAGCGGGGTAGCCCGCAAGGCCCCCACCACCAGATTGGGGTGCAACAGACCCAAGCTCACCATACGCCGCCCATCGCCCAGGCTTTCCCCCAGCAACTGCAGCCTCTCCCGCGGCACGCGCAGTCTTTGTTCCCGCCCCCCGGGCAAGCCTTGCCCTATCAAACACCCGCGCAGGCGTCGCAACACCTCGCTCCGGCTTTCTCCCATCAGGCTCCATCAGCCGGACAACAATCCCCTTCGCTGCTCGCGCCCCTCACATCGCAGCAGCAGGCGTCCACGGGAACCGGGCAAACGCGGCGCCGGAGGAACGGGGCCGCTGCCGGGACCGGCCCGGTTGCGATCCATAAATCAGGGAGTCGGCGTTCGAGCACTCCTCGTGGCGCAGGGAAGCAACAACTCGCCGCGAGCGACAGGTCGCCGTCGCCGTTCGTGCAGCCACCGCCGGGGACGACCAACGCACTGTCTTCGGGGGCCCATGGTCTCTCGCCTTTCGCCCCACCACCCAACTCAGGCCCAACGGGCGCCACGTACAATATTCCAGGGGGACCCTTTGCCCACGGATGGGATGCGAGGAAGCTGACTTTCAGCAACGTGGTGCCCGGACCCCCAGGGCCCGTGTCGCCCTTTGGGACACAGCGGCTGACCGCGGGAGCAGCGAGCGCCGGGTCGGGAGCCGGGAGGCCAACCGCCACCCCTCTGGGGCTGCCAAACACCGCGCCTTTCGTTCGTTCGCCGCTATCACAGTCGACGACGAGGCCATATGGGCCCTCAGCGGCCGCGCGAGGGTTCGCGTCTGGCGTTGGACCCGGTATGTCAGGAGCTCCACTCCCGAAGAGCATTTCTGACAAAATTACAGTCGCATCGATGCCTCCTAGCACGCAGACAGATGTCGGCGGCGTCGGAGACGGTCGTAACACAACAAAAGGACCAGAGAAGGGGCCAGAAAGTACGTTGCGACTTGTCGAATCGGATCTCATGCTGACAGATATAACAGGCACACCGAGCGCTCCGTCGGGAACATCTGCGATACCTGGAGCCAATACGGTTTCACGCGCCAAAACTCCTACGCCTGCTGTGGCTGAGGAACTGTTCCCCGCCAGCCCGCACACGCCCCCCAACCAGTCTCTCGCGCCCTACCCTCAAACTCCGGGACGAGATCGTCCCTCCTCCCGCCTCGAGACGCCTTCTTCGCCGAGCCCGGTGGGCATGCAAGCAACGCGAACGCCGCAGACGCATGTCGCGACGTCTGAATTATGGCCTGCCCCTCTGGATTCGCTGCCCCCCAATTCGGGCGGCCAAATTGGACAGCACGGAGGCGGACCTATGTGGTCGGGAGCCCCCGGCCCGCTGTTCCTCGACGGAAGTTTCAACGGGCCCCTTGACGCGCACCAGTCTGGCGGCGAGACTCAGTACCACACTTCGCCGCCGTGGTCAAGCCGAGTCACCGACACGATCAAGTCGGCGACACCGCTGTTCCTCGGCGCGGCGAGTCCAAGCCCCCTCTCATTCGACTTCGGCCTACCTAACTTGGAAGCGGACGAAAGCGTGCGGCGGGAATCGGCGGGGGAGTGGGACATGGGTCCGCGTCTCGGCGACGTGGGGGAAACATTTGGGGAAATGGACGACTTCATCGTGGCAGACTCGGACGGGAGTGGCGAGGCCAGCGGGGAGGGCAGCGGCGACGGCGCTAGCGAGGGCAGCGATGGGGGCGAGTCTTTGCACAGCGCTTTCACCCACAGTTCGGATACCTCGGAAACGAGTGGCGTCCCGTATCGTGAGTGCGATGTGTCTTGCCCAGTAACACGTTCTTATTTTCCACAGCTTCGCTCGACAAGCGTGCAGCTGCGAGGGCCAACCTCGAGGCGTACAAGCAGCGCCGCGATGGGAAACGCAAGGCGCAGAGCAAGCGCCAAGGCGCCTACTCGGACGACGAGTGCACTGTAAAAAAGGCGCGGAATGTGCAGAGGCTTGAGTCGGGTAAGCATATGATCTTTTCTGTCGCCTGTCAGCAGGGAACTGAGTGCTTTATAGACGACGCTGCTGATGACGCCGCGGACGTGGCTGCGTTTGCTCGAGGTTGAACTCTTGAAGTGCGGTGTGCGCCTCGAACAAGACGTTTTACCTACCGGCGTAGTTGGCTTGCAAAATTTGTGATTCACAGCACTTAGCACGTTGTACTTGGCTCGCAATAAATTACCCTTCGTCGAACAGTTTGATTCGTTGGGTCCTCGTAGACGCGCGCGAGATCCTACAAGTTGCTACAGTTTGCCGTACACGACCAAACATCAAACATCATTAATATTCCTATTGTAGTCTCTCTGGAGAGACGCTCTATCATTGCCAGCTCGTACCTCGCTTGATATTCCTATTCTACTAGTAACCGATGGCAGCAAGCCAGCGCGATGAGTTCCAGACCGCTGCCTCATCGGAAACCTTGATAACAAAGGCGGCCAGCGTACGTCCCCAATACTAAGACCATCCCTTGATACGACTCTGAGGAGTCCTCGCAGATAAATGACGTGCAACCGTGCAACCCCCAAGTGCAAAAGTACAGGACTTCGTCGTTCGATACATAACATCCTACTTCGCCATGCCGTCCTCCAAACCCACGCGTGGCCCTCTGATTAAGCCACGCCCGCCTCCACGCGTAACTTGCAGACTTTGAGCCCGTACGTGAAATTCTGCATCTGTGTGTTTCGTGGCTGAATCCCTATAATTAATAGGACAGCTGACGCCGACCGGTGCATAGTTTTGCGTTGGGATTGCCATAGAGCGGCCGTTACGTTGCTCTAGTAGAAAAAAGTGAAACATTGCGCGACTGGTTTTGCCCGTGAGGCTCGAGTCGCGTTCCACTTGACGCGTTCCGTCACAATTTCATCACGGCCACCTATAAGCCGTCTTTAAACCGCCTCGCAGCCGCAGCGCCCGCAGCTGCCACCACATCCTACCTACATGAGCGAACCTGTCGACATACCGATTCCCCGGATCATACGACGGTGCCGCTGGTCCAACCCAGAGGGTGATCCTGAAGACCCAGATAGTGGCGAGTGGGAGCCAATGACTCCTCCCGAACGTGGCCTGCGACACCGTCGCGTGGTGAGCTCACTCGATTCTTGTCTTGCATTCTTTGTTAACGCGCATTGCCAGGAGATAGTCGGAGAAAACAATACACTCATTGAGCAACTCGGTTACTACCGCCACCTCGTCCCGAACCCACTCGCTCAGCGCAACATCGAACTTCAATTGTTATCGGCGCAGACTGCGACGGAAACCATCCTAGCCTTCATGGAAATGTCACCGCATGAGTGGGAGCAGCTTGAAGTCGGTCGCGTGGCTCTTCGCGTTCAGTTTCTAACGTCTTCTGCAGGCCTTTTGCAAGAGGTTCCATTCCGACCCCGCGAACAAGAGGCCGCCTACCAACTACGAGGAGATGTGGAGTGAGATTCGAGCTGGAGGTACACAGGACGAGTATTTCAAGCGCTGCAGGGAAGCGATATACAAAAAACTTCGAGCCAGTGTAAGGACATCGATGAACCTCTGATTGTCGGCCTCTCTGATCATTGGCCAAATCCCAGGCATTGCCTGACTTGCCGTGGCTTGCAGATTACGAGGAACACTGGCCCTTGCTTGTGACCTGGGATCGCACGCACCCCACCACGAAGGTCTACTTGCACCATGACGACTAGTCCTACATCGCCTCAAATCCGAGTCCGCGCGTCGCTGATCCCGCCTACTTACTCGACCTCACCGCTTCTACAGGCACCAGCATGTACTCATTCGAATCTCCTGTATCTTTCCTTTACGAACAGACATCAAATGCTTTCGTTTGCCGCAGTGCTACGCCTCTCGACGAGAAGGATGTAACCCCGTATCTCCTTCGAATATATGTATACGAGTTTGTGTTATCTTGCTCCACTGAGAAGCTTTGTGCCTTGAGGCTCGCAAAGGCAACAACGGATTTTTTGCGCAAATGTGTGAATACAAGATGTATATATGATATACGCGAAGGCTCAGGCCATTGACTGCTCCACGACGTTAAGAAGGGCGATGGGGTGTGCGAATCAGGTCCAACATTTTAGATGTCCAACCATCGTCTGCCTAATGGTCAGTGAAGGAGCCATGCGGAAGAGACCATGCTGACCGAGACGAGCTGTCGCACAAGAGCGGCCGTCAAGGATACCACGAACACAACCTGTACCCGACAGCGTCCAGCATGTTGGGGGAACTTCTTCGACCTCGTCGTCGTAGATCCAACGGGGGAAAAAGCTGAACGAGCATCCTGAGTCGTCGGTTGTGCGCAAAGTTGCAGGACAATTAGGATCAACTCCGCAGACGTGGTCTGCGTCGTATGTGTTGAGGTCAATGGCGAAGCCCCTATCGATGTACAAATGAAGAACATCCCAATTGGAGGCACGATGACTGTGACTGGTCAAGGGAAGTTTGACTGGTGTCGCGATAGTGTGTCCGGCGGCGGTGAGTTGAGGATAGCCGTGTAGAAGACCGTTGGCTGTCCATGCACCGTAGACACAGGAAAGATGAAACTGTCCAATGACGTCGAAGGGCGAGTTAGTCAGACTCTCGATTACATTGATTTTTGTGCCGACGACGTTGACTGCGCTCCACAGTTTGCCCAAGCCGGATATGTATTCACCAGCGCGGCGGACTGGCTGGTAGCCGCCAGCCATGTGAAGAAAATCGAGCACGACACCACCACGGCCACGAATGGCAACGAAAGTGAGGTCGGGAGGCTGAAAGGATGTCCCGACGCGTGCCAGCGCTGCGACAACGGGGCCGGCCACAACGGAACCGGTGGCGGTTAGCATCAGGCGGATGTGGCCGAAACGCAGGCCAAAGTGGGAGAGGATTTTGGCAGCTTCGTCTTGGAGCGCCTGGGCAACAACATCGGCAGAATTGTTGCAGGTTTGAGCAAGACGAGTGCGGTCAGCGAGGACTAAGTCGCGCACAACTTGCAGCCCAATTTCAGGAGGGAGGTCATCGAAACCCATAGGACCTGTGCGGAATCATAAGTTTGACAAGGGGCAAGACAGTGTCCTTACTTGACGCAATGCACGCGGACACGTTCGAGTGACGAGGTACAATCTCGAACTCAGTGTCGGAGTCCGTGGGGCCCTCTTCCGGCATATCGTCGTCCGACATGTCGTCTCCCGACATATCGTTTTCGGACATATCGTCTTCGTCCATCTCATGGTTCCGGAGGAAATCAAAAAAATCAGAGATCAAACCGAAGAGGTGGACAGAAATGAGCGCGGTATTGAAAAGACGATCGGCGGACATTGTCGCCAACACCATGCGGGACTGCACGCTATCGTCCATAGTCGTGAGGAGCTCTACTTGTTGGACCCAATCCTGGGAATCTAGGTGGGAGTGCGCCCACACTGGGATACCATCAGTCGCGAAACGCGTGTCGTGAGAGGAACAAGCACAGACGGGCTGGGCTGTATCTGAACGTTGTCGAATTTGGGGAGTCGGGGAACAGCGGAGCGAACGGGGGAGCCATAGACGACGCTAGAATCGGAGCGGGTATATAAAAAGGTTTGAGGAGCACACGAGAACGCTGTTACGGGGTTGCGCACGACATCTCGAGATTTGAAGGCAGCTTAACAGGGGTTAAAAGCCTAGTCATACAGTATTGCTCACCGCCAAACTCGTAAAGGAGATGACGACCATGATCCGGTGTCTATTTGGATTTGTCGCAAAGACCGAATGTGGCTGTGCGTTGCCACGTCTTGGTCTTGTCCATGATGCAGCAGAGTAATTGCTCCTCGTCCAAGGAAGGACGATACGCAAACCCGCCGCGGGGGCGATGCTCATGAAGACTAGAGCTGATCAGAGCCCGTTGCCGCCGCGCGATTCCCCCTACACAGTTTGTGACACTGCCTTCTTTGTCAGACATGTACTCAATGTGCGCTCACTCTTGCAAAGGACAAACGCCTGGCCTTAAGGCCGATGAGGAGATCCTTCAGGATCGCTTTCCACCAACATGCGGGGAGGCAGTAGCTGCATATATGTGGTCCAGGATTGACATGTGCGTTCGTGGCGATTCGTCTGAGCCATTGACAAAGGAAGCCGTGCAAGTGTTACTTGCCTTCGTGTTGTCTGGGGCTGACGATATCTCACATAGTCGCATTTGGCTGACGGCCAGTCGAAAACTTCCGTCCCCCACACAGTGTGTACACGCGCCTCGCACATCGGTCTCACTCATTACAACGCGATCGATCGCAGCAGTAAGTCTGCCCGTACAGCGTTGCAACTCATACTGAAATGGCTAGGTGCCCGTATTGTCATCGTCGAAAGGACGACGTGCGAACTGTCCTGGGGAACACGTGCTGGGCTCAGCACGTTCTAAATCACCCACGGACCGGAAGGCAGCACGAGGTGTTACTTTCCTCCGTTTTGAACCGAAAGCTGATTCGAGGTTTGAGAACAGAACGTCCGAGACTAAATCAGCGTGGGCTCGGAAAGCACCAGCGACAACAAATGTAAAGTTCCGCTTTTGGTGGGGAGACAGCGAGACGCACCGAGTGGATCCAAGGCGTTGAACGATCTGGGATAATGGCTGCGAAGCGCATATCAGGTTTCTTTTATTCATTCGCCCCCCAGCGCGCTCTGACTTCTTTTTTCAAAAGCCAGGATGTTGTACGATCACGAGGAGGCGGGAAAGCACGTGATCTAGCGCATTATTAGCGCGTCTGTGACGTGACACGTCACGATCAGATCACAACAACGCACACCACGCAACGTATCACAAGAAATCCGCATAACAAAGTGCGCTCAGCGTCCCTTGGCTATCTATTGTGCGCTAACGGTACTCACGGTTTATAGATGTTGAGCCCGAAGAAGATCCTTGCTAAGATCAGCAACGCCGCCAAGGCTGCAGTCAGAAAGATCAAGATCGCCGTACCCCGTGTGTCGACGCAAGCGGCCACCGCGATCCCCACTCAAGCGGCCGCAGCGCCTGCGGGTGCTCCGCCCATTTACGGAGTCCTATTCCACTCCTACGAGGACGGTGAGGACTCGCAACCGTCTCTGCGGGGACCGCTCTAACCAACATGGCGATAGATGTTGACCCCCTGCCCGCTTATGTCCGTGACGCGGATGAGGACGACAACAACTACCTCCCGGCTTACGATGTGCGTCCTGTTTGAATCAGATTGCATGAGCTAAATGATTACAGGACGAATTCTAACGACCGAGCTAAGACAGAGATCCAATACGCCTGCGACGACTCCGATGTACCCGAATAGTCTTGAATGAAACTGAATGCTTGTGCCCAGGTGTGAAGAGCGTCGCGCACGTCCCTACGCCGACAAGGCCAGCCTGCAACATTTGGGCGGCACGCAACCCCGGCCGACCAATCGACGGTGTCGCTGCTCACCTACGCCATATTCTCGACCAACAAGTACAACGCTATCGACCCGAAGTTATTCGTTGCGACGCACCGAAAGGCGCGTCGGGTTGCGAGCCGACTGCTGAGGTTGCCGCCGCCGAGACGACGACGGATGAAGTGAGCGTCTGCTCGCCCTCGATTCTTCATTTGGGTGCCGCCGCGCAAAACCCTAGCTGCATCTAAGTTGGCCTCCTTGGTGTGTCCATATCCGGGCGGGGGTTAAGTGTAAAGAACGAACGACGAGGGGAGGGGAGGCGGGATCGTCTAGTAACGATAAATGACACGTTGTGTGTAGTTATAACACGTGGAGAAATGGCAATAGCGCCTTGAAAAGAACCCTCACCTGCCTCTGAACACCTGCCTCCCAAAGCAAGGTTTGAGACGGCAAGGCCGGCCCCTAGTTAGTAAGGTCTCCCTCCCGCAAAATTCGTTAGCCGAGATCCCCTGATAACAAAGGCCTGTAAATAAGAAATCCCTCTTCTTGGAAACGCCCATCTGATCTGCTCGGAACAAAGCCCACCAAATACTAGCATATCTGTGTTCTTGGAAATCCCCATCTGATCTGCTCGGAACAAAGCCCACCAAATACTAGCATATCTGTGTTCTTGGAAACCCCCATCTGATCTGCTCGGAACAAAGCCCACCAAATACCAGCATATCTGTGTTCTTGGAAACCCCATCTGATCTGCTGGAAACAAAGAGGACCAAATACCAGCACATTCGTATTCCTGGAAATCCCATCTGATCTGCTAGAAACAAAGAGGACCAAATACCAGTACGTTCGTATTCCCGGAAATCCCATCTGATCTGCTAGAAACAAAGAGGACCAAATACCACCGCGATGTGAGCCGAATGCCTCGCACAGTGACCGCCAAAGCTGACCTCGTTGTACAGCGCGATCAGACGGCTCTTCCTTCGACTCTAAGTATCCGTGAGCGCGATCAACCAGTGAAGATCAATGGCTGACCATTCTACAGCGACGACGGAAGACGAACAAGACGAGGTACGCGATCTCGACCACTACAAGTGTTTGCAAGAAGAAAGGAGAGGTAAAAAGAGGGCTGCCGACGAACACCGCGATGAGCGGAGGAAAACAAAGCGTCTCCGCTACGGCGACGGTGAGTGGTATTGAGCAGGCAAAAATATGGCGGTCATTATTGGACAAAATTCAGTGCAGCACGAATGCCTCCGTGCAAGTCCGTGCTGATCCGTGCTGATCCGTGCAAGTTCGTGCACTCAAGTGCTGATTAAATGCCGATCAAATGCGACACGCTCAGCATTCGCTCAGCATCGTAATTGCATTCGTGATGCTGATTTTTTTTGTCTACGTGCTCAATCTCAACTGTGTGATTGAAAGTCGGATGGAAGATTTTTGCACTCGTGCTCTACGGCTCGTTTCTTGGCTCTTAAATCTCCCGATCCGGAAATTGGGCCCAAATCTGTCAGACTCGAAATTGCCTCTTTTTCTCTGCGTCAAGCCTGTACTCTTAGGCTTGAAAGGCTGAACCGAAGGATAGATAAATCATTATTTTAAAAAAGATTAAGCGCAAAGTTAGATTTTTTCTTTAATAATGCTGCCCTCCGGTCCTACTGAACAGAAAGGTGATACAGTGGAGGAGGGGTAAACTACCTAGAAAAAAGCCTTTAGGGCCTCTGTGATCTGGAACTTGGAAGAGGCTTTCGACAGGATGTCTGTGATCAGCAGGAGGAGGAGGTATATTATACTGACGTGGTCCCACAACTGGAACTGCCAGTCTACTATGTACGACATCGTAACCTATGCAGGCTAAAAGTTACGCATCATACACAGAACACACGCAGGTAACTGTTCAGGTCCGGCTGAGAACATCAGTGGGGACTTGGTGGGGACTCGTGGAATCCGTGATTGCAATGGACGCACCAGCAGAGGCCATATCAAGCAGTAGTGGCTCAGGAGTTGGCTGTGGGAAATCAGTACGAGCGGCGTTGGAGCGGAGAGCAGGGCGGATGGATACGGGAAGGTCGGACAGAGCTCATACGTGTCGGTGTCGACAACGACTCAATTACAGCCGGTAGACAAATACCACGCGAATGACGACGGTTGAACGGCGCCAAAGATCGGGACAAATTAGAAATTGGATACAGAAGCAACTAGGATATTGCATTCATTCTGCATCGATGCGACAGTGTGCTCGATGAGTGCAGCATGAGTGCTAAAACCATGCTGTACCGGGTGCTGCACGCATGCTGAACTAGATGAAGTGACCTATCAATCATTGGAGGTTTGCTGCACCAGTGCGGAATGACCGTGTATGTAGAATCTTGGTAGAATCAAGAAAGAGGGGCATTGATGCGGTACTGAGTAAGCACGAGATTGCACGCTATTGCACGCGTGCAAACTCGTGCTGCACGCACTGCACGCGTTCAAACGAGTGCAAACTCGTGCTGCATTGAATTTTGTCCAGTAACGACCGGTATACAAAAACACAAACTGACTTCGCCTCAGCCGGCGAAGGGGAAAGGATGGGGATGGATTGGAGTACACCTAGCACTTGCATAGTTCTTACTGAGACGGAATGCATAAAATTGGGGTCGTGAACTTGCCTTGAATTAAGACGCTATACGGGTGCCGTAAATCAAAAACGTGGCTGATGCTTGGCTATCCCAAATAGTGCTGCCGGGATGTGGAGGTCCTCCGAGGTGAGTTTCACATCGCCTCGGACCACATCCATATTGGGCACCTCGAGGTGATGGGACCTCGCCTCGGCTCAAGGTACATCGAGGCCGGCATTCTCAGGACACGGTGACTGTCAGACGTTACCCTTGTGACCACCGCGTCGCGCCACGTCTTGCCTCTTCCCCCTCATCGTCGACCATGACTTCCCGCCCATTCCACCGCCCAACCTTCGCTCTCTACCGTCGACTTACAGCACCCGCCCTGATTACAAGGCTATGACGCAGGCAGTGGAGTTTGGAGCGCTTGAAGCGACGACAACGCTGGCACTCAGGCCTCAGGCGCGTAAAATTTGAAAATTAGGCCTCGTAAATGTATAAATACGGTGGCCCTCAATCCATATCTTTCTTCTCTCCCCATTGTGTGCCCCCATGGCGTCCCCTTTCTGCAGGTGTGGCAATCCTCAAGCTTGCATCTGTTTTACCCAAACGCCGCGTCGGAACGACGCGTACTATCCATCTCAGCCCGCTTCCCAATCGCCATGGGCTAACCAGTACTATCCGCCGCTGCAGCCGCAGCCTTTCAACTTCGCGCCCGCACCATCTTTCACCACTCCGGCGTTTCACCAAGACATCACCTTTCAAAACAGCTACCCGGCGTCTTTTAATACCGCTGTTCCTCCTCCCGGCCCCTCGTCGTCGCGCACACCACTTTCGGATGCAACAAATGCGCGCCTTGCACCTCCTCAAAGGAATAAGAAGCGCAAGGCTCGAGGTGAAGGCGGCGGATCGCGCGCGCGTCGGCCTCGTATCGACTCTTCTGCGGGTCCCGCCGAACCTGCTGTTTTTGGTGTCGGTCCAGCGAGTGAAGCCGCCACCGCCGCCTCGGTCTCGGCGTCTGAGTCGGCAGTTCATCCCTCCCTGGTTAACATTCCCGGGGTCAACTTTCGCTCTATCGTTGAGACAGACACGAGCGGGTCCAGCCGCGACGCAACAGATGTCTGGTTCTTTGTTCGCGGTGTACACGGTGCTAAGGCGCCGGACTCGGAGCCGGCGCCTCTTGACATGTCGAAGGTACGGCCGAGCAAGAAAGAGTTCACGCATGTGGCTTGCCGATTTTGCAAGTGAGCGTTGTTTTCCTTCATACGATATCTCCCTAACGCGTGTGCTTTCAGGATCGACAACTGGCGGGCGTGGCAAAACGGGGGCGGCCAGACAGGTGCCATTCGGAATCACCTCAAGGGCGCTCACTACAAACTGTGGAGCGAGTTGGTGCTCCTCGAGAGACTCAAGGGCTGGGAAAAGTTGGGCGCACCGGATCAGCCTGCACCGGGAGAGCGCGAACCATTTTCGCTTCCCGGATTCTATGAGCGACTGGTCAAATGGATTGCAGTAGATGATCAGGTGAGTTTTTTCTGGGTACGTATACGACCTCGTTTAATGAACTCTACCAGTCTATTGATGTGGTTGATTGCCCGGAGCTTCGGGAGTTACTCCTTTTCATCGGCGCCGAGCTACTTGACGACAAAGATATCCCGCATCGCACGAGACTGGCCGAATTAATCACAACCCGGTTCCAGGTCGAGTACGAGCAGATGATAAAGGAAATCCAGGTGCGCCCCACGCTATTGAACAAGCTGTATGGTCTAATCTCCCACAGAACTCTCTTGGCCGCGTCTCATTCACCGACGACATCTGGACCCGTAAAAATCTTGACGCCCATCTTGCGATTACGGGGCATTATGTAGTGAGAGAAAACGGGCGCTTGGTTCTGAAATCACGGCTCGTTGCCTTCCGCCGCATGGAGGGCTCTCACAGCGGCGAAAACATAGGTAAGGTTTTCGTCCAGGTCGTGAAGGAAATTGGCTGTCTCCACAAAGTAAGTTGGAAGTCGGTCGCTCATTCGGTCGCTCATCGTTGGCAGATGGGCATGATTACGTGCGATAACGCCTCCAACAACAACACGGGGATGGACCAGATCTGCGCTGAATTACGACGTATCAATATTCCTTTCGACGCCGAGGGCAATCGCATTCGGTACGCTCTTGTTTGAGACGGACTTCATATACTCACAATCACTTTTAGTTGCTTCCCGCACGTCGTCAACATCGCAGTGCAAACTGCGCTCAAGGAACTCAGCGAGCTCCCGTACTTCCAACCTCACATCAGTCTCGACGACAACGGGAATGAGATCCCCGAATCGTTGCGGGGTGATGTGGGATACTGGGATGCGCTTGCGGCCAACCCCGTTGCAGAGGCGCGTACATTGGTCACAGCCTGTCGCGCCTCAGGTCAACGTCGTGAGAGAGAGAGGCTCTTGGCAACAAACCACCACGTGCACCTGATCGAAGTCTCAAAAATCGCTTTGAGGCTTGGGCATCGGGCACGTAGTGGTCCTCAGCTTCTTTATTAATACTTCTATCTACGACATGTCGACTACGAGTAAAAATACGAGCACCAATTCGCAGCCGAAAAAGAGCGCAGTAAAAAGCAGCACAGAGCCGCAGAACGGCGGCCCCCAACCGTCCCGCGTTACACGCCGGACGGAGAACGCAGCCAGCAGCCATCTCGGGCAGTCTAGGAAGACCCTATATGCGCTCACCACCAGCGGCTACGATTTCGCGACGTGGAAAATGAAGGAAGTGCGTCAGCACCTGACGGCAAAGGGGTACTTGGAACCGGACACAGGTGCGAATTCCAATGCTCCCCCCATGACCGTTTTCGCTATGGTGGCCCTACGTATCGCGGCGGACCTCCCGATTGGTACAGCGGTGCAGGCCGACGCGTTGCGCGCCCTCGCCGCCGGCATCGAGAATAAGAGATCGGAGGAAGTTCTGGCCGGCGTCGCAGCCGACGTTAAAGAACTGCTGGGCCTGGCGAGGACAGCGCGCGTCGTGGAAACGGAGGACGGGGAGGTCGCCGACTCCATGCGGGACGCCGCGGTCCATCTCACGAACACGGTCGAGGAACAGACCGCGGACATCGCGCGCTTCACGAACCAGCTTGAGGACGACCTCCATGGTCTGAGAGCGCTTGCGCAGAGTGCGCGCCCTACGGCGCCCAACGAGTTACCAGGCACTTTAGCAGTGCCTGTGACGCGCCCGGCGTCGTACGCGTCCGCGGCTGCGCGACCTGTGCCAGTGGAGCACGCGACTGCCTTGGCCAAGGCCGCTGCACGGAAGCGGCAGATTCGCATAGAGGCGGCGCCGTTGTCGAGCCTGTGGATGGCTGGCCTCTCTGAGAAAGAGATCCTGGAAAAGGCCAAAATGAGTACGGTGCTAATGTCACAGGCAAACACCTCCGCGCCACCACCGGACGCAAGATTCATCGGCGTGGAACGCCAGCGCGACGGCGCGCTGCTGCTGCACATGAATAACGCCGCTGCGGCGTCTTGGCTCACAGGGAACATCAGGGCTTTCTTGGACGCCATGGGAGGTACGTCTGTTTATAAGGAGCGCCTTACGAATGTTGTGGCCCAGTTTGTGCCGGTCACTTTCGACCCGGAGCTGGAAGGGGCCCTGCGGGTGATAGAGGCAGACGCCAACTACACTCGCGGAGCCCTGAAAAAAGCGCGGTGGATCAAACCAATCCACAGACGACGCGTCGGGCAGCAGGTCGCGCACGCCGTTTTCGGTTTTAGCGACGACACTGCTGCCAACAGCTTCCTGATGCACGGCTGCTACGTCGATGGGCGGCTGGTGTTCGGGCACAAGCTAGTTACGGAGCCGATCCGCTGCATGAAGTGCCAGAAGATGGGGCACATAGCGGCAGCGTGCCCAGCGCAGAACGACGTCTGCGCGCGCTGCGCGGGCGAGCACCGAACGGCAGAGTGTGAAGCCACGGACGAGGAGCGCGCCTGCGCTAATTGCAGGGCGGCCGAACGCGCGTACCAAGGGCATGGCGCGGCTGACCGGTCATGCCCAGTCTTTCAGGACAAGCTCCAGTTTGCGCTGGAGCGGAATCCGGAAGCGAAGTATCCATACTTCCTCAAGGCGGATGATCCCACGACGTGGGTGACGCATGACGAACTCACACAGATGAACCCGACACACACGATTCCAGCGTGGAGGCAAGCGGAGCGCGGGCGCAAGAAGAAAGGGCCTGGCCCCAGCGCGCCAGCGGCGGCCGCACTCCGCTCGGGCATGACTCAGACGGACCTGGGGAGAGACGGGCTTCGCCAGTCGTCTCTAGGCCCATGGGTGACGTCGAAGAACGGCTCCATGCATCCGGATCGTGCAGCACAGATGCAGGAGGACGGTCCAGCGAGCTCGGCGCAGTTAACTGCGCGGGACGCGGTTAAGGCCAAATCCCGACAGAGTGCGGTGGACTTCACGCTGCCGCCGGATCTGACCCCTTTGAGGTCGCCTTTGCGATGGGGCGACGAGCCGATGACGGGGGGCTCGGATCTCCGGGCTATAGACGAGGATGACGAGGACGAGCTCCCCGAGGCAGTCGATCCGAGAAACATTTGCACCCCGGCAACGGTGGACGGCCGCCATGCCTGACGCCCCCCCGCGACCACGCAAGGAGCGAAAGCTCCACATATGGGGGCAGAACCTCAACCGGTCATTACACGCGCAGATTGATTTTCTACATTCTTTAGGTCGTCATCGTTATGACATCGCGCTGCTACAAGAGCCTCACTTCGACTTCCGCGGGATCTCACGCGCGGGGCGCGCGTGGAGGTCCGTCTACCCCACCGCGCCCACAAAAGATCGCCAGAACTTTCGCTCGGCGATGCTCATAAATGAGCACCTCCCCTCCGATTCCTGGAGACAAGTCGCCATCCCGTCACCGGATATTACGGCGATTGACCTCTACGGGGACTTTGGCACTATCAGGATCATCAATGTCTACAACGACTGCAACCACAACGCGGCGATAGACGCCCTCCGCACCTTTCTTCGCAGCCCCGAAGCCGCCGAAACTCGATACCCGGCGCTACCTTTGCGCTATATCTGGGCAGGCGACTTCAACCGCCACCACCCCTTCTGGGATGAATTGCGGAACCACCATTTATTTACCGCGCACAACACTGACCTCGCACAGCCTCTTATAGAATTGCTCGCGAGGTACGGGATGAAAATGGCGCTGCCGAAAGGCGTGCCCACCCTCCGCTCCTTCTCCACCGGCAACTACACGAGAGTGGATAATGTTTTTTGCTCACCTTCCCTTCTAGCGGCGTATATCACCTGCGATACGGCGCCCGAGCTACGACCGAACAAGACGGACCACATGCCGGTCATCCAGGTGCTCGATCTGCGAGTCACCGCGCTGCAGCATGTCCCGCGTCCCCTCTTCCGCAAGGTAATCTGGAGTGACTTCCGCGAGGACCTCTTGACGCGGCTTGAGGGAATGGCGAGGCCGGAACGGTATGACAACGCCGACGGCCTGGAGCGGGCTATCCGCCAGCTCGAGGAGGCGGTGCGGGCGACGATAAACGCAACGGTGAAAATGTCTACCCCATCGCCGTACATGAAGCGTTGGTTTACGGCCACCCTCCGCGACATGAGGACCTCGTGGACCAAGCTCGAGCGGCGGGCGTATGCGGAGCGCTTCGTCCCGGACCACCCAGTGCACGGCGAGGCGCGCGCGGCGGAAGCGGCGTACGTCAAGGCGGTCATCGAAGCGAAGGCGGCACATTGGGTGGAATGGCTCGAGAGCATCACGGACCTCGACGTCTGGGATGTTCATCAGCTGGCGTCAGCCGAACCGTCAGACGGGGGTGCAGCCACGATCCCAACGCTGGAGCGCCGCCACCCGGGCAGCAACCGCGTAGAGACAGCCGAGACAAACGAGAAAAAGACGCAGTGGCTTCAGGAGGAGTTCTTTCCACCCAGGATGCCAGTCTCCTCTGTTCCGGCGGATGCTGAGTACCCGCCGCCGGCGTGGGCGTGGAAACCGGTCTCGGACGAGATCATACGGCGCGCAATAGGGCGTATGAAGCCGTATAAGGCGACACTTCCCGATACCCCCCCGAACTGTGTCTTCCAAGAGTGCGCTAATTTGCTAGTACCGTTTTTAGGGCCTATCTACCGCTCTCTCGACGAGCTCGAACATTTCCCGGACCATTGGGCAGCGCTGCACATCCTCGTGCTGCGTAAACCTGGGAAGGGCAATTACACCGCACCGGGCGCGCACAGACCGATCGCGCTCACCGACGGGTGGGCCCGCGTCCTCTACGCTGCGAAGACGCTGCAGTGTGTGTCCGAAGCGGAAATTGCGGGGATTCTGCCCAATAATCAGTACGGTGCTCGGCCCGGCCGTTCCACCACGGACGCGCTTCACAAAGTCGTAAAGATCGTGAAGGACGCGTGGCGGGATGGCAATGTGGCCACCGTGGTCTGTATGGACATTAAAGGCGCGTTCCCCAGCGTAGATCTCGATCGTCTAATCCACGATATGCGGATGCGCGGTGTCCCCAAGGAGCACACGGATTGGATCCGCCGCCGCTTTGCGAACCGGACGGGACGGTTGGCTTTCGGAGACTATGTCTCTGAGGCCTTCAGCATCGTCGCCGGGCTGGACCAAGGGGATCCGCACTCGGGCTTCATGCACGGGTTCTACAACGGCGAACTTGCGGACATCCCCCGTCCGACGAAGGGGGAGGACGGGGTTGTCTTTGTTGACGACAACACGGTGGTCACGGTGGCGCGCGATTTTCAGGGCACTCACCGGAAGGTTCACAGGTTATTCGAGCGGCCGAAAGGCATCGACAAATGGGGAGCGGACCACAACGCGACGTTCAGCGGTCCCAAGTTTCAGAAGGGGGACTTCACGAGGCAGATGGTGCCTCACCCCTTCCTGTTACGGAAAAGAATCCCCATGCCCCGTCCCGACCTGAGGCTCGGGGCAAACACCATTAAATCAGCTGACTCCATAAAACTTTTAGGTGTCCACCTGGACCGAGAGCTTCGCTGGCACCAGCAGGAAGCAGCGGCGGTAGCCAAAGGCCATGCATGGCTTGCGCAGACGGCCCGCATTGCGCGCGCATCCCGAGGGATAACGGCACGCTTCATGCGTCGCCTTTACCTCAGCGTTTGCGTGCCGCGCATGCTGTACGCCGCCGACGTCTTCCTATCGCCTCCGGCGATCAACAGACGACTTGGCCAAATGTCAAAGAAGCCCCGCGAACGCGGCGTCATCAAGAAATTGCGCACTATTCAACGACGGGCTGCCCTCGCCATTACGGGTGGACTCAGCTCCACCCCCACCGAGGTGCTGGACGTATACGCCAACCTCCTCCCGGTAGCCCGTCTGGTGGAGAAGGTACGCTTCGGCGCGGCACTCCGACTGGCAACACTACCGCCGACCCACCCGCTACACGACGCCGTCCGGGATGAAGCTCGGAAGCGCCCCAAGGCACACGCGACGCCACTACGCGACCTCATGGCAGACTTCGGTCTGGAGCCTGAGAGGATGGAGAAGACGAAGGCCGTGCGAGTGACGGCAGATTGGAAATCGAGTATGGCGGTCGTTGTACCGAGCTCGAAAAAGGAGGCGGGGAAAGCGGAATACGGTGATGTAGCACAGTTTAAAGTATATACTGATGGATCCGGGATAGATGAGCACATCGGCGCCTCCGCCGTGCTCTACGAGCGCGGCGTCGAGGTCGGGTCTCGGCGGCTTCACTTGGGCTCGGCGGAAGAGCACACCGTTTTCGAGGGCGAAGGCGTTGGCGGGGTGCTGGCTATGGTGTTACTCGGGGAGCAGCAGGAGCTCAAGGGGCCGGTGACGGTGGTCGTTGACAGCCAGGCGGCTGTCCGCGCGACGTGCACGACCGCCTCAACACCATCCCATTGGATTTGGGACCTGTGGCACAAGTATGCGCGCGCCCTCGCAAGGGTTCACCCCGAGGCGGAGATCACAATCCGCTGGGCACCGGGCCACGTCGGCATCGCAGGCAACGAGAGAGCGGACGAGGAGGCCAAGAAAGCGGCGCAGGGAAAGGACTCCTCGAACCTCGAGGAGATCCCGCCGGAACTACATGGCGAACTTCCCTGGAGCAAGTCCGCGGTCCGCCAGGCGTTTAACGCCGGACTCAAGGCCGACGTTGCGCGCGATTGGATGGGAGCAACGCGCTACACCCGCACGATGCAGTACGATCCCAAACTCACAAAGGGGTCTTACATCGACGCAGCTGAAAAGTTGCCGCGCAGTCTAGCCGTTCTTCTCCTCCAGTTGCGCACCGGTCACGTCCCACTTGCACACCAACTCCACCGAATCAATAAAGCAGAGTCCCCCATCTGTCCCTGCTGCCGCCTCGCCGACGAAACCGTCTCCCACTTCCTTCTCCACTGCCCCGCCCACCGCGATGCCCGCCGCGAACTTCTCCGCGCAGGCGGGCCCCTAACGCGCGAGCTGAACCAGCTCCTCGGGTCGAAGAAATTACAGCCCCACCTGTTCAGATTCCTTGGACGCACTGGTCGTTTTCACACCGTTCACGGCGAAATTCCACTCCCGCCTGACCCCAAACTCCCCTCGCATAACGAACGACTACAGTTCTTCAACGGTCTCATGGTGCCAGAAGCCGTTCCGCGCACCGCAGCCCCCTTCGGCGCCTAGCATTCTACCCCAGTCGTCCCGCCCCAGCCCCGCCCCTGATCCCGAGCCGCCAGAGACCCCGCCGTGGCTCATCCTCCCGGTTCCCTCTACTTACTCTACTTACCTTATGATACCAGAGCCCACCCTCACGGGGCGCCTATATGCCTATCCTAGGCGGGGGATCACTTACTCTACTCACCCGATCCTCTAGCCAGTCTCTTAATGCGCACCGCACGGCGCGCCCGTCCGCTATGGCCTAACGTTGGCCTCTCGGACATAGTACCGCAGTTTACATTTTATGCATTCTCAGCTACTCAACGGACCAGAACATTTTACCTAGTATAGAAGTATGCCTACCGTACTGTACGCAGTAGGGGCAAAATAACAGGGATTCAAAAAAAAAAAAAAAAAAAAAAAAAAACGTCGTGAGAACTTCGAATCCGCGATCAAGGAGGGTAACGCGGCGGGCGGTTTTGGAGAGCCACCTAGACCTCTCCGCGTTGTCGGCTTACTGAAGGATGTGGACACTCGCTGGTCAGCCACTTTTCTTATGATCGATCGCCTCTTGGAGCAGTACTTGGTGAGTCTCTCTTTTTCCTCCTCTGATTCATGCTGATATCCTCTTTCCAGGCCGTCGATAAATTTCTTTCGGACCCGAAGCAAGACGATATATCGTGGCATCAACTCAGCGAGCAAACACTGCGGGTCTTGTCCGACATTCGGCGCTTTTTGCAGGTGCCGTATCTGGTTCAAGAGATTGTGTCGGGCCAGAAAACCCCGACATTGTCTTTCGTGCTTCCCCTGTACGAGCAGCTGATTGTGATGCTGAAAGCTCTTGCAAAGGAGCTCGACAAATTGAGCATTGGGATCAAAGCGAGCATTCGCAAACTTGAGGAATATCTCAACATGTCGCGGCGTACCAAAATCTATTCCCTTGCAATGAGTACGGAGTTTTCTTTCGTCTTTCGCTTTGCTGATCCAGTCATCTTGCAGTTTTGAATCCAACGATCAAGCTTCAGTGGCTTCGTGAGCATTGGGAAGCTGAAGATGTTACCCATGCTAGAAAGGCAATCCGTGAATCGGTACGTTTACACGCTTAATTTATGTGCAATCGTGATTGATTTTGTAGATGCTCGAGTATCGCAAAGAGCACAGGCTGCAAGGGCAAAGTCAGCCTGCGATGCAGGTGCCTTCTGCGCCGGGTCGCCGTCCGGTGAATCCACCGACTGCTTCCAATGCCGCCCAAGCTCTGTCGTCTGGTCTCGCTCGCCTCAAGCAACTCGAAAAGTCAATATCGGAGCCGAATCTTGATGTTGACGCGCCTTCTCAGACGGCTGTCCTCACGGAGGAGGAGATGGCGGAGGCTGAGCGCAAGGCGGTCATCGACGATGAGTATATTGTTGATGATGAGCTCAGACGCTATGAGGCGCAAGGGCTGCTGACGGAATCGGACCCGGAGTTCTTGAACTTTGACCTTCTTCTCTTCTGGGAGGTGAGTGCCGCTTTCTCGATCTCACACTCATTCTGACAGTCTTTAGTTTCGCCAACACGACTTCCCATACATGTTCCGTGTCGCGCTTGACGTGCTTCCCGCGCAGGCATCTGCGGTCCCTTGCGAACGTGTTTTCTCATCTAGCAAGGAGACCGACTCCGAGCGCCGCAACAGCCTCTCTCCCCGCATGATGGAGATGCTTCAAATTTTGAAATACATCTACAGGCAGGAGCGGATCCACTTTTGTGGAGATTTAATCGCAACGGAGGCTGAGCTCTCTGTCATTGACATCGATCGCGAGGTTGTAGAGGCGCTGCTCGCTGCCGGAAGGACGGACGAGCTCGAGGATTTGATTGACTCTTCGTGGAATACCAGCCCCGAGTCGTCGCAGCCTTAAATTCTCTACATTTTGTTTATGGCGCAACCATTATTGTACTACTTGAAATTTAACCCTTGACATATTCTGTGTATCAAGGGTAGACCCTAATGTATCTACTGCATGCACCTTGTCAAGCACTGAAGGTTATTGGTGACGATTCCGGGCGGAGGAGGGCGTGGGAGACCAAATATCCTTTTACGGATGAGATCTCGGAGGTACATCGAAGGTGACATTGTGGAGCCTCAATGTCGCTGGAGATTGATGGTGTATCACCTTGAGGTACCTCCACCTCACCTCCCGGCAGCACTAATCCCAAAGCAAGGTTTGCAGTCGGCAACGGCCGGCCCCTAGTTGGAACTTGGGGAGCAGTATGCATTGTTCAAGCGACTGTCTGCAAGGATAAGCATGACTCGACATCGTCACACGACGCGGCATTTAAGCCAACTCCAATATGTGCAATAAAGCCAATCGAGTTGGATAGTAAAGTTGGCGAGTATTGGTGAGTCGTGACATCGGTGCGCCCCAAGCTCTGGGACGTGGTCCCGGCTTTGGTGTGCTGGGATACACGCACTGGCTGTAACGTTTTAGTAGCTCGTCTACCCTCTGAGGCTGCGTTGAGCTGCCAATGCGTCGCAATCTTTAGAATTCAATTATCCTGTCTACGCAGGAGCCTGTGAGATATCATGAATGATGGGAGACGTCGGGAAACAGCAACTTACCCAAGGCCAGATACCACTGGGCGTCTATGCAACAGATATCTACCGTAAACTGCGTCCTCCATCCACGAACAAGATGTACTACAGGGCACACATTCGGACCGGTCCCGACCGTTGGTTTCGAGACCGAAACAGACACGGAAGCAGCACCTCCAACGTTGCAGCAGTACCGTGTCTCGTGTGAGCAATGCACGCCCGTCGAAGAATGTGCGTGCTCTCTGGCAGCTTGATGATTCTTGATTTGCCGCGCCAACGAGCGGAAGTCTTGACACTATCTCTTCGTAGGTTTTCTTTTGGCATGATTTTATTGTCGAACGAATAACTGTCGCACGATGCGAAGCGACTGAACGCAGCCGGGATAGGCCATAATGTGTGTGTGTGGGATATCATACCTGCAGCGCGGCATTAGCACGGGAGAGCAGGAACGGAAAACCACCCACCGAAACGGCGAGCCAATCACACATCAGCTCCATGGCTATTGCGAGCCATTGCGATGGTCGAGATGCAGCTGTAGACCATACAGCAGCGCACTATGACCCAGGACGTGCTGGCAAGCTTGTCTGTGCCTACTTCAACATCTGGTTCTGACTCGAAGTAGAACACCTTCGTCGGCAGCATCTTCAGCGCGCGGTGGATGGGCCATGGCAATCAACAAATGCCCGAGCACAGCAGTTGAAATCATGTCGGGATCGACTACGGAAGGAAGCTGGTGGATATTCCAGGTCGAGCAGGGCCCATGGAGTGATTGTCCACTAGCAGCTGGACGCAGTGCGTTGGGTACCCGGACAACGAGGCAAGTCATCCTTGCGCATTAACAGGTGCGATATGAGGCGGCATGGCCTCGACGGGATTTTGGCGGCATAGCACGCTGGCAAATAGCGTCCGCAATCGCAATGGACAGAGACGAGCTGACAACTTCGATTGACTTGTCTTGACTTGTGGATCTGGAGAAGCTCATAAGATATTCAGGAAGTGTGGTTTGAAGTTCTCGTGGATGTGGAGTCGCTTCTCGCAAAACGAAACAGTGCCAGGGTGCTCTGGGCGACGGTGGTGCACCGAGTCAGAAATCGCACAAGGAGGTGCTGAGAAACCGGGCATGATGGGATAATTTTCCTTTTGCGGATGCAAAGTGCTGCGCTTGCGCCTCCACTACGGTCTCTTTCTTCCGGCTTTGCGCGACCCAGTGGCTCATCTGACTCGTGAAACTCGGGGGCTCCATTCTCGGCCAATGGACAGCGGACATCACTCGGGAAATCCGGGACGTGCGGACTGAAAGAACAATAAAGATGCCTTTGCTTCAATGCTTATCCTTACCACACGACACGGCGGACAAATCTTTGCGACGCTTTGACCTCGCGCCCGTGCTCGGACAGCCTGGGACACACCATAAACAGCTCGGATTTCGTCCTCTTTTGGCGAACAAAGTGTTGTCCCGCCCCGCTTCGCGAAGACAACAAGAACAACAAATTCGCCTACAATTGTTCCGTTGGACCCACCTTCCCCCCTTTATTCTTGTCCCCGGCTTGATAAAAAGAAGCGCTTAAGATCTTGTTCACTCCCTCTGCGCGCCGCATATCGCTTTACATGGTTTTTCCTTTCACTCTCCTCCCCACTGAGCTGGCTCTCGAAATTGTACGCCTGGCTTCTCTTCCCGACTGCGCGGACACCACTATGCCCAGGCCCTCCTACGCCACTGCGCTGGCCATGGCTTCCGTCTCCCATGCCATGCGTAACGCCACCATGCCCCATCTCCTTCACACCGTTATCCTTGCCTCATCCCCTCAGGTCTTCTCCTTCATAGACTCGATTCTCCTGCAGAAGCGGCTCGCCGCATCATCCTCTGCATTGGCGCTCGATTATCCCAAGCTGGTCCGCCGATTTTGGAGCACAGAATGCTGGGAGGCCGTGATGGACGACTCTCCTGACTACTGCATAAATTACAACGCGCTGTACGAGGTCATCCGCGGCGTCGATTCACTCGGCTTGAACTCCCGTTCGTTGCATCTGGTATACAACGGGCTGTCAAGCGCTGGAGCAGATCCCGCGCAGGATTGGACGTGCCGCCACTTGACAATTTCTGGATCGAGCCCTCCCAGATGGAGGCCGTTGACGTCGAGCCTGGAAGGCATGGCGTTTCTGGCGTGTATCACGCATTTGACGCTGTGGATTCCTACTCAAAACCTTCCGTGGCTGCTGCCAACGCAAGACGAAAGTCGCATTCCGCGCTGGATAGAAGAGATACCGCTGTCCTCCTTCCACAGCCTCACTCACTTGGCATTTCCTCTCATGCCGGAGCACCGTGCTACCTTCAACCCGGATGTTCGCTGGGTACCGACGGAGTTGTTGGTGTACGTCGCCCCCGATTCGGTGGATGATTTTACGCCGTCTGTATTCCGGCAATGGGTTTTGGGGGACGATCCTTTGGCCCGCGGAGTCGTGGTACCATTTTTTACTTCACCAAACTGCTCCAAAGGGAAGGAGACTGGGTGGGAGGCCCCGTTCATGTACGGAGAATCCGAAAGAGCTTGGGCGGAGGTGGATCGTTCGAGAGAGAACGTGAAGTGCGGTATGGACTGGGACTAGGTGATAGAAACACAGTCCTTGATTATCCAATGAGCTGGGTATAAATTCAGACGGGATATATATGTGGAGGTCATACACGTGTATCGGCAGAAAATCAATTGAGGTTCTGTAATTTCATCCACTCCTTGTCGTTAGCGTTAAAATCTACACCTTTTCCGCGCCACCAGCTTCGGGCTGCGTCACCTCCTCCTATCGCATCCTCTAGCGCTGAGAAGGAATTAGTTGTACGTTCTGGGCCGTAGGGGAGAATTCGTACCTTCCTCAATATCACACAGCCTGTATTGGAGAGGAAGGCGAGATTTATCCCACCACTCTAAAACCTGATAAGTGTGGGTTAGATCCAACGCGGGTGATAGAGACGAATAAAAAACCTCGGGTCTGTTATGTCGTGTTGCACCGATCAACGCGTCCTGGTCGAATATGAGTTGCAGCCCGCTGGTTAACCACCAGTCCAAGACCTCGACCTTGTGTATGATTAGATAAACACACAGGATGCAATATGTAGCCACTACGTACCTTGCCGTGGCATGACGCATTGTGCAGCGCTTGGGAGATGGAGCCCGGACTTGGAGCTGGTATCAGGTCAGGATAGTGCTCCAGTCCGAGTTTCCACCAAGAGAGTACGCCGAGTCTCCCATGTAGCGAAGCCTTGATCGGGATGAGATCGTTTTTGTATATTTTTTTGAAGACGGAGGCAGTCATGCGTGCGGACTCGTGCAAAAAATACTCCAGCACGTTCACGTATCCGAACCGAACAGAAAGGTCTGCCCCGAGGGTCGGAGGATGAGTTATGGGATCTGCGGCGCGGATGAGGGGCAGGTAGCCGGTAAGCATAGCTTCGTCTATGCGCGACGCGCGAGACCAGGCAGAAGGACGAGATAAGGAGGTGGGCACTCCGACCGCGCGGGCGAGCTCCCAGTCCCCGACCTGGTCCATGATGTCGGCGATGATCTCGACAGGAAGATCGGGGGCCAAGTTGCGCTGCTTTGGCGGGGGAGTCGGCGCAGGGGAAACGGGGGGGAGGGCCAATGTTTGCGGGAAATGGTAGGTGTGGAAGTCATGGTGGGCAAGTCTGGACGCGAGTTCCGAGTCAGATCCTGTTGTGGGGAGGTTTCGTACCACAAGGAATAGGATGAGTTCAGAGTGGGTGAACCTGCGGTAAGCCTGGTGTACTAAAGCAAGGGACGGCGAGTCGGATTCCTTCTGGCGCAGAGATTAGACCGAATGGATGGCCAGAGAAGTCTGCTAAGCCCACCGCCATACAGCCCATGTCCGATGCCAGCTGCATCCAAAGCTGCTCAATTCAAGCCAATGACATCGGCTCAAGTCCAAATACAGACACCCGTCACGTTTTCTCGGGGTTTCCTTTCTGACTCTAGCTCTCCTCTAGCCCAGTCTCGACTGCGATATTGTACATGCACGCCAGGATACCTCAGAAAATAATCTACGCCTGGACCACCAGCTGGAAGAGAATGCCTGTTACGGTCCAATCAGCTTTCAAGGATTACCCTCCAACATTTCGCACCGATATGTCCGAGAAAGCGGTTCACATTCACATCCCGAGCCTCATCGTCTGCCAGCCCGTAGTCGTTGACCAATTGTCGGACACTCGTCGCGTCGTACGACAATAAAGACCGCAGATCGGCAGGAAAGAGCTTCCCCTTGCTGCCGTCGGATTTCAGTACAACAGCAAGTCCCTCGTCCAGGTTCTGGATCCGCAGATTGGCGTTCTTCTTCCTTGCCGCCCTGGGACGACCGTAAATACGATAACCGTCAAGAGAGTGAATGCGAACGAGTTGGTCAACGAGGTCCTGGCGTCTTGCAGCTGCATCTTGTTGTTCATCGACTGTTCTTTCAGGCTGATGGGTATCTGTTCTTGGATCTGGACCTCGACTTGTTGCTTGACCTGTGCTGCAACCTCCAGCTTGATATGCGCGAGGATATCGGCCCTATGGATGTCACTCAATATGCTTGCGCCGAACATAAACATACCTCAAGTTCGCAACTATCTTTTCCTTCACGTCCTCTGTCGCCATCCGCTTGAACACCGTAATCTCTTGCTCCTTCTTCTTGTTCTCCTCTCGTATTTGCCTGCGCACCGCCTGAATCTCTCGCGGTGCATCCTGCTGCAATGCCATCATAATGCCGACCACTCTCCCGCGCACAAGCACCTACCGGACCGGGGCCGATCGCTGAAAGCTCTGTGGATTTCGCATTCAACCAGTTGAAGGATTGCTCTCTGTGAGAGGTCAATATCACCGCGCCACGGGTGCATGCGCACGAACAAGTCGCCAATAATACCGGTCATTGCACCGATCGCTACCCTGATACTATCTGTATCGTTTGGGCTCTTTGGCCGCGGTGTAGCTGTACCGTCGTTCGAGGTCATGATGGATGTATGAGAGGTAGTAGCAATACCATGCGATTCCCTCGTGGCTTTCTTCTTACCCACCAATCAAATTCTATTATGGAACGGCGACTGGCAAAGATTTGGCGCCGAAGAGGTAGTAATGTGATGTGCCGTTTGACCGTGCACGACTTGACGCACAGCCACCGACGCGCTTTCCTCTTCGCAATTCACCAAACCACAAAGGCGCACACGCATCACACTTGCTCTCCGAGGCCATGATTCTTGTGCGCATTCTCCGTTCACTGCTAGCGCTGTATCTTCTTGCGGCAGTTGTGTACACGAGCAACTATTTCCTTCTTTCGCCTCTGCGTTCTGGCCTAACTTACCTCGTCGCCCATCGCGTGCCAAGACTTGCATGGTCGACATCCTTCAACTCGCTCCTTCCCCGACACGCCGCTTACAGTCAAGAACCCGATCTCGGAGTCTTGCTCGAACCGGTCGACGATGTCATCTACTGGGGATCGTCGGACTTCACACTTCAAAACGGGTTCGGGCATGAGAAACCTATAGCTATGAGCGAAGAACTGTTTCTCTCCAAAGCCTTTGCCTCCTCCATGCATCCCAGCAAGATCGTGCCTTATTTCTACCGGGCGAGCGGTGTCTTTGACAAGGAGGACATAACAATTACTACGCTCGTGACCAGTAACCGCTTTCAAGTCTTTGCTCGCTTGGTGGAACGGTATCCAGGTGAGACCAACTCGCCTTCACCCGCCACCGGGGTCAAATCCGCAGAGCAGGACCCATCTCTGTGACCATCCACGTGAAGAATACTACTGAACACGTCCATGAGCTTTTGGACTCTCTCCATACGCTCTACCTATCCTCCCCGAAAATGGTCAGCAATGTGGATGTACACCTTGTCATCGACGGTAGGTCCAAAACCAGGTTCACTTCCACAGGCGCGCTGACCACCGTCAAGCTTTTGATCGCCAGTTCAACACTTGGCGCAATATTGCCCGCTTTTTCGCCCGGACAGACTTCGTGATGATGCTGGACATTGACTTCTCTCCCTGCACCGACTTCCGCTCCGCGATCAGAAGCAGCAAAGCCGCGATGGAAAAGCTCAGAACTGGAACCGCCGCATTCGTTATCCCTGCATTTGAATACCCGAAGCACGCGGATGGAACCGACGAATCCAAGTTCCCCCGTTCGAAGCCGGCTCTTGTCTCTCTCGTTCACGGTGGAAAGATCGGGATGTTCCACGCATCGTGGGGGCCAGGCCACAGCTCCACGGATTACGACCGATATTACTCTGCGCCGCCGGGCGAGATCTACAAAGTCACCAACTATCAATCGGCCTACGAACCTTATGTCATTTTCAAAAAGGATGGCCCCCCTTGGTGAGCTTGTACTTAACCTTCCTTCTGCGGGAATTTAGTTCTGCTCTAGGTGCGATGAGCGCTTCGTCGGCTACGGCGGAAACAAGGCTGCCTGCCTATTTGAGATGTATCTGTCGGGAATCTCGTATTATGTGCTCGCCGACCACTTTCTCATCCACCAAAACCACCTATACGAAGAAAATGCACGGAGGACCGAAGTGCGTCTCTCTTTCTGGTCGGACTGCTGAGCATAATGGTTGCTTTACAGCGCAAATACAATCGCAAAATTTACTCTGATTTCAAAGAAGAGGCGTGCCTCCGGTCAGTAGCATATTTCTTCGTCTGCTGGACTTTCTCGATTACATACAGGTACCTCAAACTTTTTGCGGACACCGGTGTGCTCAATACAACGCGCGGATATAATGTGCAAGGAGAATGCAAGAAGATTCGCGGTATTGCGCGCGTCGCGGCTCAGGTCTGTCGTAAAACCTTGTACTAACCGTAGAGCATGACTCAACCTACATCCAGCTTACCGGTGGTACTTAGACTCGATTCAAAGGCACTGCGGAAGGAGCTGTGGAAGCGATAGGCAAATAGGGGTGAATTGCTCGAAAAAGAAAATACCGTTTATAGCATCGGAAGTTCGGTCCGTACATACGCCATCTTGTGATCGTGATTTGAAGTTATGCCGGCCCGGACTCTGAGCGGCTACTTATAAGAATGCAAGTGCTCTTCTCTCGCACCTTCTCTCATGGCTCCTCGTATCCTCATCTGCGGCTCGTTGGCTCTTCCTTCGCGTCTCGTTTCCGTCTAAACTTCGTCCAGGTCATATTGTCTGGGCCGATGAAGATGTCAAGGAGCTCCTAGGCCCCATCGCGGAGGTCATCGTCAGTCGCCTTCCCTCTTGGTCTACTTTCGAGGCCTCATCTCGTGCCGAATCCAGCGTCTCGACTCACCCACGCGTGGCGATTTCCTCCAAGGGTTTAAACCAAACGGAAAATACGACGGCGTGGTGGGTATATTTAGAGACAACACCTCGGCGCAACAGATTGGTTTCTTCGACAAGGTGTGATTGAACTGATATTTCTGAGAGACAGAGATTGAATTGGCTGCGTCCATCTGCCAGGAGATCATTGACGGATTCCCCTCGTCTGTAAAATGGATCGCGCATAATGGTGCCGGCTATGACCAGATCGATGTCCTCGCGTGTAAAGCGAAAGGTACGGGCTTCATTTATTGTCTTTCTTAGTCCTCATTCTAGTAGGAATTACATTGTCAAATACCCCCGGCGCCGTCGACGACGCCAGTGCGACCACTGCACTATATTTATTGATATCCACTGTCCGCCAATACGCGATCAGCGAACGCTCGTTGCGGGAAGGCAAATTCAAACCGCCCGGACTTGCCGCCAAGTCTCATGACCTTACTGGCCGCACTCTGGCGATCTTGGGACTGGGCGGCATCGGGATGCGTCTAGCTGAACTCGCCCACGCGTTCCCGATGCGCATCATCTACCACTCGCGAAGCAAAGCCGAGAACGCACCCGCGTGGTGCGAGTACTTTGCGAACGTGGACGACCTCCTGGCAGAGGCAGACGTGCTGAGTGTGCATGTGCCGCTGCGGGCAGAAACCGTCGGTTTGGTGGGCGAGAACTGGATTCGCAAGCTGAAGAGAGGGTCAATCATCATCAACACCGCACGGGGAAAGGTCATCGACGAGGACGCCATGATCCGGGCCCTCGAGGATGGCCATGTGAGATTGTTTAGCTTCTCTTTTGCATTGCAACTGACGATACGCGAATAGCTTGCTTCAGTCGGGCTGGATGTATACCCGAACGAGCCTGAAGTGAACCCTCGGCTCCTCGAGTTCCCCAATATCACGCTGCTACCAGTAAGCGCCGATTCCTCGATGTTTGGCGCATTGCCTTATGCTTTTTCGCAGCACATGGGCACAGAAACCCAAGACACCCAGCGCAAAATGGAGGTCCGCGCCCTGACGAATCTGAAGGACTTCCTCACCGTCGGGAAAGGCAAGGACGTGGTGATTGAGATGAAGTAACTAGAAGCACCGGGACACTACGATAGAGCTGATTATGGCCTTGACAGTTCCCCACCAAATGCCCGACTGTAGTTAGCCACATGTATTGTGCGATAGTGGTTCGCCGATATAAACCCAATTTATCGATAGTTTATGGGTCTTGTACTAACCATTCTTGGCGGCGTGCGAAGCTGCGAGACCTCTAGCTCCCGTTGCCGCTGCATCATCCACGAACTCGACATATCGGAAGACGTGCCCTTTGGCTGCAAGAGCGTCCAATACCATCTTCCGGTATGCCTCCACGCCCACGAGGGAGCCGCCGAACGAAACAACCGCATCTTGAGCTTTAACAAGGTTGGGAGAAGTCTCGTTGCTATCGCCCAAGAGAACGGCAATCTCTTCCGCAAATACGCTGGAGGTAGCCTCGAGGACGCGGAGTGCAAGCGGATCAGCGTCTTCGAACGCCGACTGGAACACCAACGGAGCGAGAGACGAAAGGCGCTTCTCCCGAACCATTGAGTATTGAGGGAGGGTCTGCGGTGAGAGGCCGGATGGGGTAGGGTCTGGCATATGGACCGCGACGAGAATGTCGAGCACGTTCTTCACACCGAAGCGCTCCAAGATGCGAGTGGTGAGGATGCTCTCCGGAGGAGGGGCGGCGCGAACAGAGGCCCGATCGGTCTCCGCTACCATCTGTCGGACTGCCTCTCGCCCGACATGGAATCCGCCGCCCTCGTCCCCGAGGATCCAGCCCCACCCTCCGACACGCCCGAGCTGGTCGAAGCCAATAGCAGACTCCTTGAACGAGACGGCGATACCGCCTGTCCCGCCAATGACCCCGACGGCGTGGCTTATGTCGGGATGCATGCGCACGGGCGCGGCGAGGAGATGGGTGTCGTTGGCAACGGACAAACGAGGTCCGATCGGGATTCCAAGGAGGGCTGAGAGGGTGGGGGTAACCTCTGCGATCGCAGAAGGGGAGTCCAAGCCCGAGACGCCGAACCAGGCTGCTGCGAACGGAGAATCGCCGCTGGGAGGCAAGGGCACCGGCTCCACAGAGGGTGGCGAGGTGCAAGTCTTGAGAGCGTCGCTGATAGTCAAGCTAACGGCAGAGCGGAAGTCCTGGAGACTGAGATAGGCGAAATTGGAGGGACCACCAAGGGCACGGCCAAGGATGTTGCCCGACGAGTCGCAGATGACTGCGGCGGTCTTTGAGCCCCCGCAGTCGACGCAGAGGTAGAGGGCCATGGTGGTAGTGAACCAAGAGGATTATCGATGATCAGCGGTGAGAATCATACGCTCAGGCTGGTTTCGTATGGCAGTCGCTGCGAGCCATGCATGCACCTCATAGGGGCACACGGCCATCACCGGCATCAAACACCAAATACTACCACACAGCCAAACATATAAAAGGTAGCGTGAAAATTTGCCATCCCTCGTGCGGCGGCACGGCTATACTCGTTTCCCAATGTTGCTCATGACTGTGCTCTCCATCTCGGTGGATTGTCCACACGGTCGTTCGAGTGTCAAGCTGTGTCCTGAATGACTGGACGTCTGAGCACCCATTATCGTCTTTCCTTTCTGTGGATCGAGGATGGGTCGGTGGTCCCATACAATTTTACACCATGTATTCTTTTACTGTTAATCCACATTCCATCCCATTCCCCTCAATCCATGTGTTCGTCCTCCGATATATTTGCGTCGTACTATATACATGAAATGAAAATGTATCCGAGCTTGTCCCCCGCTCACAGTTGTTCATCGTCGTATTAACCGTAACTTGTATCATTCACTCTCTATCCTACGTCTGGAGGCAACAGTGTCGCACCGTCATAGAAAACAGAGTGAGTTTCATGCCCCCAAAGCCTACTCGCTCTCCGCGATGAGGGCGACAATCATACTGAACGTTGTTTGAGTAATCACGCAGGCAAGGGATAAAAGGCTACGCACCGATATAGGTAGTAAAAGAACGAGAGCAGATAGAACCCGAGCTTGATGAAGCTCTCTTTCTTGTGCCCGGGCAGAGTTCGGAAGATCTCGGTCGCGTCGTACATGTGGTTTTTGCTTCGTATTCTACAGCCGGCGCGTCAGCGTCAAGCTCGCACGAACAAAAAAAAACCACGCACTTGTTGGCGTTGAACGCGACCAATGGTGCATTCAGTAGCAAAGCTGTCCATTGGCCAGACAGGAGGAATAGGGTCGTGAGGAATGCGTGGGCAATGTTTTCAGGCAGGACGAACTGCACAGCCCGTCAGTGGAAACCGACAACAACACGGCGAGAGACGCACTTGGTTGAGTTTATTGCATAGGTCTATCGGGTTGATATAGTCGCATTCCAGGTCGGAGAACATGATGATCTGGGGGACACGATAAGCAGCTGCGGAGGGAGCCAGCGTTTCGCGGGACGTACGAAAAAGACCATGCAGAATAACAGCCCGGCGGCCATCAGGACCGCAAACAAAAATAACCAGCCTGGTTTTCATGGCGAGCGGCAGGGCATGCGACCACATCGGAGAAAGGAGAGCAAGACGCCGACGGAGGCAGAATGGTCGACAGCGATTAGGAAGACGGGGCCAAGCGAAAAAAAGATAGAGCAGAGAGCAGGTCAGGGATGCTTGGGGGCGAGATGAACACGTTGACGCACCTGCTCCGCTCATCGTCGTATCGTGTGTCCTTGCTCAAGTGTTTGCTTCGTGGGGTTTCTACAACCGGGGTGTCTCGGAAGTAGTTAAAGACCCTCTTGCTCGTGGAGAGGAACCAAAGAGGAGGGGGACGGTCGCGGAAAACAGAGAGCTGTGGTTTGCGGTGACGTTTTCGCGTCACTTCGGCGTGACATTTTCACGGTCACTCTGAGCGTCTAAGTTGCATTTCGCAGAACTATTCTAGAATCTACAGCACATGAAGCGAACAGAAAATTTTGCATCGCATCCCGTACACTAACGTCCAGAGGGGTGGAAATGCACCGCTTTCTGACATCACCGAAGCACACAGTCTCAGATTTTTAGCGGCTCAGAGATTCGGGCTGAAAGCGAATTGTGAGCATGAAGCGATGGCAGACAAGAAAAGACGCACAACCGTTGTACAGAATCGAGTCCATCAGTCTTACATAGAGGACTGTACTCATGCTCAGGAAAACTGGCTGCAAACAACAAACATTAGGACATTGTATGTCTGAGAACGAGCGGTACGCACCACTTATGAAGGAGCCACTGAATCCGTCAGTGTCTCACGCGGAATCACGCAGTGTCTACTCAAAATCGTTCGCTCAGAGAAGCTAACAATGACTGCAGAGGCGTTCTCAGTGTCGAATTGGGTCACAATGGGAGATAAGCGTACCTTCAAGTATTGCTGGCTTGCCGCGTCTTCGCGCAGACCGTCAGTCAGTTTTCATGCACAGGGTTATTCGATCGATATCGTCGTTTGAGCGGGGTGAACGAGGCGGACGAATCCATTAGGGTACATGTTTACAACAGCCGCGAAAGTATAGCGAGAGGTGTTCGCACACTTTGTGCAACGCGGCATCTCTGCGCCATCGAGTCAACGCAAAGGGAAAGCAGGGCGACGAGCATACCAAACAGTAATATCTGCCGGACAGATAGAGAGCAAGACAAGCAAGTGAGAGAGATAGAAATGGGATGGTGTCCGGGCAGCATTCAACGCATCTTCGGGGCACCGAACCTTCAGTCGACGTCCATTCGTCCTCCATTCCCACGTTTGCCGCCTCCTCCGCGGCGTCCACTCCGACCCCTGCCGTTGCCACCCCGCCGCCAAGCACCGCCGCCATTACGGGGGCCCGAGGGAGTCTGGACATAGTCGGCTGGGTTTGCCCCTGGCGGCGCGACAAGGACTTGTGCGCGGGGATCTGCGCGAAGCAGCGAGTCTGACCGCATTTTACTGTCCACAGACGGTCACTCGGATGAAGGGCTGGGGCCAAGAAAGTACGCACGATCCGCCTTCATTGGCTGAATCCATAAGGATGTCCACGCTTCCCTCCTCCCTAACCAGCCCAAGTCCATCTGCCCCACCCAGCCGGCCTCCGAGACTCGTGGCATTTATCCCTACAATTTTCACGGACAACGTCTTGCCATCCGCAGGCTGGTTGTTGAATTTCTGCACAGCTGACGCGGCGGAAGGCGCAGTCTTGAAATAGACCCGAATGACCGGTTCAGGTTTGCTGGTCACCAAAACCGCTTTCACAATCTCCCCGCACCGTTTGAAGATGGCGGAGACGTCGTCTGCGGTGGTGCCCGCAGCCAAGCCCGTGACCTCGACGACGTTGCCCTGGGATGCAACGCTTGCACCCTTGATGGCGAACCCTCCTTCGGACGAGGAGGTGGCGGCCTGCAGAGCCTTGCCGACAATGGCATGGTTCAGGTTCGCCTTGGGTGCGCCAGGGGTAACGTTCAGGCGAGCCGAGAGGGAGTTGTGTCGGTCGAACATATCGTGGGCCCATGGTGAGTCGACGTCGCCTTTCGGAAGGGGATTGGGGCGGTTCTAGGCGATATTGGCGAATGAGAAAAACAAAGGAGAAAGGCTTGTTCCACCCACATAGGGAGAAGCATTTCGGTTTGAAGGGCCAGATCTCGACCGAACTACGCCGTTGGGACCTCCTGCAGGCAGGCTCATGCGTTCAAGGAGGGAAGCCATTGCGTTCGGTGAAAGGCTGTGGTGGTAGGAGAAGAAGAAGGGCTTTGCGGTGTTTGTTTGTCCACACCGTCCCAGCCACACACTCACTTTTCGGACTACCGCCTCGATGTAACTCGCGATACCAAAGGCAAAAAAAAGGCAAACCGAAGTCTGCGACGCGTCCCGCAATTTTTATTAAATAATACTCGTGAACCCTGATCGCGATTGGTCGGCTGGACAGATGTCGTGTCGTCACGCCGCAGAAGTCCCGGCAGAAAACATGACCGGCCCCGCATCCGTAAGGAACTTATAAGGTTCACTGCTCCCCGCATCTTGTCCCTTTCCGCGCGACTGGCCATGGCTCCCAAGATCTACAAGTCCCCCCTTCCCGATGTCCCCATCCTGAGCACATCTATATTTACGCGCATCTTCGCTTCTCGAGCTTCCGGTGGCGACATTGGAGGCTTCCCTGGTTCTCTCAGGGCATTCGTCGACGCCGCCTCAGGCACCTCTATTACGCGCGCGCAGCTATTGCACCTCTGTCTCTCCTTTGCGTATGGACTCAACCACCATCCCAATACGTCTCGATTCGCGAAACGGGGCGACACTGTGCTCATATATTCTCCCAACTCACTTGTCTGGCCCGTTGTGCTGTTTGGAGGTGCGTATCATACACGTTTTCAGCGCCCCTAAAATAAAATGCGCGAATGCAGCTGTTGCCGCTGGTCTCCGATGCACGCTCGCCAACAGCGCATACACGAGCCACGAACTTGCCTTCCAATACGGTGATAGTGGCGCCAAATTAATATTGGCAAGTGAAGACAACGTCGCTGTCGTGCGGGAGATGTTGGCAGAAAGTGGTATCTCAAGAGAAGAGGCCGATAAGAGAATCATCGTCCTGGGCAATGATCTACGATGGGCTGGTGGGCCTAGTGCACTCCCAAATACCGCTGTTGCTGGTTTATTGAAGATGGAGGACTTGCTGAATCTGGGCAAACTGGACCAAGAAGAAAAGTTCGAGGGTCCGTTGGCGAACGAGACGGTTTATATTTGTTATAGCTCAGTAAGTGGCTAGCTGTAGCTGCGTTTCTGACTCTCACTCACCATGGTATTACAGGGAACGACAGGAAAGCCCAAGGTAATGCTGCTTTTCTTGTTTTTGGCGGACCGAATATTGATTGGATTTATAGGGTGTTGAGGTGATTCAATCTGAGAGCTATAACCGCAAAACTCATCTAATCATGTAGACGACTCATCAAAATCTGACCACTCTCATGGACATCGTCGCTCCTGCTTTCCCTCGATTAACGCCGGACACTGATAGCATGCTGGGCCTCTTACCTTTCTATCACATATATGGTGCGACCAACGACATGCACCTCGAAAGATGCTCATATTCAACAGGAATCGTCAAGCTCGTGCATTTCCCCTTCACTCAGGGGTGCCCTGTTGTCATTTCAATCCGATTCGACCCCGAACAGTTTTGCGCTGCCGTTGAGAAATACCGAATAAGCATTTCTCTTATCGTGCCGCCTGTTCTAGTTGTTCTTGCTCGACACCCTGGTCCGTATGGTCTCACTCAGGCGACCGTCTCTCGCTCACATAACCATTTCAGTCGTGGACAAGTACGATCTGTCCAGCTTGAAAGTATTATTTTCCGGGGCCGCTCCACTGGGTCAAAGTCTAGTCAAAGCGGTACGTCTCCAAATATACTGACATGTCGGCCAAGTTACCAGATTTGGTCCAGGTTAAGGCCCGGCTCGTCGCGAAACGCGGAGGACGGGACGATCTGGCGATTACCCAGGGTACTGCTTGTTTACATCTTGCGGCTTCACATGTTGACCTCGCGCAGGGTACGGGCTGACGGAGACGTCTCCCACAACTCATATGTTGCCGGCTTCCGAGGCGGACAGCAGAGTGGGCACCATTGGCATATTATTGCCCAATCTCGAGGCTCGCCTGCTGGAAGACGAGGACGGCAAGATCGACGCCGCGGAGGGTGAGCCGGGTGAGCTGTGGATCCGCGGGAAGACCGTGATGAAGGTGCAATTATTCCATGTCTCCTAGACGGTATTTTAACTCACCCCACCAGGGATATCTCAACAATCCCGCGGCGACGAAAAACGCCATCACCCCAGATGGATGGTTCAAAACCGGGGACGTGGCCACCCGAGACAAGGATGGCTACTATCGAATTGTTGACAGGCGCAAAGAGCTGATCAAATACAAGGTGCGGTGCCATAACAAGTCCTTTCTTTTCTCGCTGACAGTTCCGACTGTAGGGTTTCCAAGGTATGGCTCTTGCGCTGAGGGGAACGGCCACCACTAAACTGTCTTCCAGTACCCCCTGCTGAACTCGAGTATGTGCTGTTGACCCACCCTGACATCTCGGACGCGGCGGTCATTGGACTGGAGAGTATCAAGGAGGCTACCGAGTTGCCTAGGTAGGATATTAATTGTCCCAACTTGCTCAAGCTCTGAACCTACTCGTTTTCAGAGCGTACATCGTGCATGCGCATCCCGAGAAGATCAAGACCCCCAAAGCAAAGCTCGAATTTGCGAACAGCGTCGTCAAATGGATGGAGACCAAGGTAGCAAGACACAAGTTCCTGAGAGGCGGCGTGGGCGTCCTGGACGTCGTACCCAAGAGGTAATAAGAGACATAACCCGAGCAGGACAAGTCGTTGACATTTCCTTTCTTCAGCGCCGCTGGGAAGATTCTACGACGTGAACTTAGAGAGCTGGCTAAACAAGAAGCCGCACGAGGTGATTTGGGTTTGGAAGTTAAAGCCAAATTATAATTTTATACGGGGACAATCGTGTTCTACATACGGCCTAGAATAATGTCGGGACCTAAAAGTCTGGTCAGCGTCGAACTTGTCAAGATGTGAGAAGGTCCCGGTCAGAGGTGTCAAAAGTTCTGGAGCACGCCCCACAAGTGGGTATTCACCATGAAGAAATTCAAAAAGATCCAACGCATCATAGGGAAGGATGGAAATGGATGTGGGATGGGAAGCTCACCTTCATTGAACCCAGGAAGCAGCCACGAACGAAGAACCTCGAAAAGTTCCAGGATGAAAAAATTGGGGAACCGCGCCGAATGAGAGTGAGCCCCATTGAGTTGAGGACCCGAAAAGGGTCAACAATCGTATAACTGTGTCTATGAGCAACAAGCTGCCCGCGTTCAGCAAACCACCCGAGCAACAGGATGCTCGTGTCTTCGCAGCCTGCGCCTTCGCCGAGTGATCCACCTGCAGACGGGCAACGGAGTGGCTGGGACGGAGCAGCGGCTTGTGAAGCACAGACCGTGCAGAGACATCCCGCCGTCCTCGACCCGACCGACGTGCTTGGGGCCGGTTGCTTTCCATTAAAGGTCGAGGACACGCTCCGTATCTCCGGGGACTTTCCCCACAGCAAAAGATGAGAGCAGAAGCACTCTGTGCGGAAGCTGCGACAACGATTCTTCAGACGGCGCGGGTTAAGTTGAGAAACGAAAAAAGTTGGGTTTATATATGTTTAGCTGGCCCGGGTTTGTGTCTGTTTACCTGGGCCCGGCTCCGCTACCTCCACGCAGACGCGTCCATGGCAAGTGATTCGGGTAGTCGAACGAAGCAGCAGCAGACCGCGAGGACGGCAAGTGGCTTGCTTAAGACCGTCATCGCACATCTCAACTCACCATCAGGTCGTATTCTCAAGCTTCCCCACCATCAAGGTTATTGAACCGCCAAAGGGTAAGCTTCGCTGTTGTTTGCGCGTCTCCGATACCGACATATCCTCTAGGAACTTTCTCGACCCGCAACGACCAATGGTGCCTAACGTACTGCTCACAAAACGTCAGCGGGCGTATCCACCAAAAGCCGCCGTGGTGTCGATCTGTGTGTCTGCGCAAAGTCTTTTCGCACGAAGTGCGGAATATCCTCCAGTTCAAGAGTCATAAGGACATGGGCCCGGACGGAAAGGCGCGATATCCACTCCCATCAGAAGGCCAGCCCTTACATCTGCCGCGATATCTTGGTGGAAAGTCGACCGACGATCCTGAACACGACAGGAAGTCGCCCGAGGATACCAAGTATTGGGACGAAGGGTGGTATTTCTGGAAGACTTCCAACTACCTGGGGGTGTACAGCAGCATTTCCCAAATGCAGCACAACCTAGAAAGCCAGGTCAGCTTGGATTCGGTCAAGAATGCCAAGCGGCAGCTGTGGAAGGAGTACCAGGAGTTTCTTCGGTCGGGCAAGCCGCGGACACTGGAGAATAAGTGGTTGGGCCCCGTTATCCCCCCAAATTTTGGGCCCGATGTAGCGTACGTCCACCAGCTGTGGCGTCTTTCAATGCTTACCATTTTTGCCAGTCCGGAATCTCTTTTGGTCCATCTGCCGCTTGACTCTGGACCTCTGCTAGAGCCCATATACAATGTCCTTGGCCCTGCCAAACGTGCTCTCCACCTTTTCAACGAGAACTTGACGGACGGCAATTACCAGAAATTTGGTTTCCGGGTTTGGGACAAGGCGCGCAGCGGCGAACCTTTTACTCTTGCGAGCCGCGCGTGTAGCTTTGGTTATGAGCACTGGAAGAACAAGGACAAGGGGTCCGATGAGGATGACAAGGAGAAGGAGGCGTAAGGTCTCGTCCGCATTTATAAATTGGCATCATTGTAACCATACTGCTCGCACACATACCTCTCTTTTAACTACTCCTTGGAATGTAAGTATAGACTAAAGACCTAATCCTGCTCTGTGTACTGTGTCGCGGAGGAGGAACTGGCATCTGTCTAGGCAACACCGCGACGCGTTTGGAATTTGCTCGAAGAATTGCCTAATTGCCGCCACGTGATCTCGGACTTCACGATCGAGCAGCTTTGTCAGTTCGACTCGCGTTTCTTAAAATGCCGCCATACAGCTCCAGACGGTCATCCACTCTCCCCGCTCCCTTCAACAACACGTAATGGAAAACGCCCCGATCGAGGTGCAAAGCGTCAAGCAATGGAACGAGACTCTACGCGGGTCCACCGCAGCTGGAATGACTGTTCTTGTTGATTTCCATGCTCAATGGTGTCAACCGTGCAAGGTATCGGTTGTTGTAATCCTTGGAATACTTGTCTGATCCTATATTGGCAGGCCATAGCTCCTAGATTCAGCATGCTCGCTACGCAGAACCCCCATGTCCGCTTTCTGCGTGTCGATGTCGACAAACAGAAGGCGATCGCGGCAAAATACCAAGTTACAGCAATGCCCACATTCCTCGCGATCAAGGCTGGCAAGGTTGTAGATATGGTGGGTTACCTTCAAACGAATTCGAGTTACGTCTAACCGTCCGCAGGTGCGAGGAGCTGATCCTCAGGGTATTGCGCGTCTTGTGCAACAACATGGTGGCCCCAACCCTCCTATCGCCCCGCTTCCAGAAGAAGCCGAGGCAGCGAAGGTGGCTGGTAACGTGAGTCTTTCTTAACCGCTTTCCCATCAACCCAGTTCCTTACTTCTTGCATAAGGCTTTTTACAAGGACGGACACTACGAGCAGGCCATCGACAAATACTCTGCTGCGATCTCGCTGGCTCCCAACTCTGCCGCATTATACGGCAACCGCTCCATTGCGTATCTCAAATCGACGCCCCCCAATCTTGACCTTGCCCTCGCCGACGCACAAAAGGCGACAGAGGTGGAGCCGAAATGGGGTAAGGGCTATGCCAGACTGGGGGAAGCGCTGCAGGCCTTGGAAAAATACGAGGAATCTGTAAAGGCATTTGAGAAGGCTGTGGACTTCTCGCAGGGTCTTGCACAGACAGAGGCGAAGCAGAAGCTACAAGTTGTGAAGAAGAAGCTTGGTTGGCATTAGATTGGTTTCGTTCCTGGCATCTACTCTTGTATCCGTAGGACTGATTGTGTAGGACCCTGCTATGTATCACTGCTTGTCCATCGGGCTGATATTGGTATCCTCGGAACTTGTGGTGATCACTAGCTGGGGACACGTTCGACAACTTTCGTTCTGGACTTGGCTCCGGCCGAGCAGTTTGGCTCTCTCACCATCTTAAACTAGACAACAGATGTTCATGCCTTTCTCAACTGCGCTTTCCCCGATTTCGCCTTCATGATGAATCATATGTGTATGCCTTCGACTTTTGCGACAATCTTGGTCGAGAGCTATCTAGGGAAGCTTTGCGGGCCACTCACAAAAGAACTCGAGGGCGAGGCGACTGTTTCGTCAACCTACCAGCTTTTGTTGGAATTATGAACCGGGGAGTTGGGTAGTTGCTGAGGAGCGGGGCGAGCGCAGCGAGTCCCGCGACGAAGCTTGTGGCCATTTGCGGATCCTCATAAGTTTTTTTCTTCAGCTCAGATCATGGATGCTGTGATTTATCCCGCAACTATTATCGGCTCAAGTAGTCAAGTCGCGGGGCTTCGGCCTCTTTGGCATGGAAAGTTCAACTGCGCGGTGTGTGTGTGGGAAGAGGAAGAAGCGTTACCTTGCTCACCAGGCCTTTGTGAAACAAAAAGTTTCGCCCCCGGGTAGTCGAAGCAAAGAAGAAGTGACAGCAGTGGGGTTCGAACCCACGCCCTTTCGGACTGGATGGAGGAAGTTCACCTAATTCCAGCGCCTTAGACCACTCGGCCATGCTGCCGACGACGTATTGTTTTAAGAGAAAGTGACAGCACAAGGGCAAAGTACTGCAGAGCGTCGTCTACAGGAACATACACACTTGAGATAATCAAACGGCTAATTCTGACCCTCAGAACACCATGCCATGACTTTTCCTGAGTCTGGAACCTGCGGGTGAGCTGTTATAATGGGGGAGGTTCCGCTTTCCCAATCGGGATTGCTATAGTTTGTTCGGCGTAGTGGTACAAACAATGGATCACGTGCAAACGCCCGCTTTCAGCTCTCCTCCTTTCCTCACCTTTCCTCCCTCAGGCCTCAGAGGCAAGATCAATCACCACCGCGCCGCTGGACCCGACCGTACTCTCCGAGGACGTCGTTGCCTCGCCCCAAAGTCAGCAATGACTCGGTGCCAAGCCTCTGCCAAGCCTTTGCCTTCCTCAAAATGTGAATCTGTGCTTGGTCTCTTGAATCGAACTCAACAAACCCCACGGGCGCACAACGCGGTGCTCTCACTGGAACCTACTGCCCTCAGAGTTCAGCTCGTGAATCCCAGTCATCCACGAACATGTGTCGCATGGTTCGTTTCCGCGGTCATGGTTTACCTTGGCTCTTGGTACGAGATCGCAATCAACCTATGACCGGCGGTTTTTTATTCACGCACTCTCCACATGCTTTGTTTCCGGACGTGACTGGGACGCCGTAACCCTGCTTTTTTTTGTTCGCAACCTTCAACGCCGCTCTCCAGAACTTGAACATACACCTATCTACTTCCCTTGGATTGGAAACTTCCTCTGTGAAATCCTCAAGTCTGGCGAGCCTGGCCATTTCGATGCGTGGAAAATGTTTACGCTGCTGCCAACTGGATTGACGACAAGACTTACTGCTTATTCTTCAAAGTGCATCTGATATCTTCCACAGAGTCATGCCCCTTGAACGGTCTTCACCCACTGTCGGATGCAAGGGTGAGATATGTGAGCCTTGTGTATCCGCCACGGCTTCAGCTCTTGCCGAGGAACGTCTCATGGAAGGTCCATCGCTCGTTTCGGATTCCAGGCCGATTACATTTGCAGGCATATGTTCTAACATAGCTGGATCAACCCCACTTAAGCTGGCAGTGCAGAACAACTGTGTGTTTCCTGTCAATTCTCCACACCAAAGCGCATTGCATCAAGCCGCACACTAGTAGCAAAATGCAATCTGAATGCACATGAGCATCATACATGTACCGTATGTGTCACGTTCTCCTCAGGTAGGATAGAAAGATGTAACGGCTTGGGAGGCTGGTGATATAATTCACTCATGCCATGTTATGGCAAGTTGAAGGTAAATTGGAATGCCATGGAAGGCCCTGTCAAATACAAGGGGAGCATAACCCCAAAACCCGGATTGCATACAACTCCGACTCACCACAGTGGCTTATGCTGGAGGCCGACGGAAACGGTAGGAAAATTGACAATCTCCGCATACAAAAGCAAACATAAACCGAAATGTTTGATCTCTGTGCGGACATGGCAATTGCCCAAATTCATATCCCAAGGGCGAATCAACCACCCAAACAGAGTGTCTGCCATCCAACCCAACTGGCACGCGAACAAAGCCTTCTCGCAATTTAAATCGAAGGTCCGATCGCATGCGAATGATGCGATCGGAACCATGTCCACCCATGAAAAATAATATGGCTGAAATCGACAAAATCTGTTTGGACCTCTCACAGCATACCTCTTGCCAGTCATTTGTTATTGCTGTACCTCTGTTCTCCAATCAAAAACGATTTGTGTCCAGCTCATTTTGATTCTCGAAGAAAGAGGGGGCCCGGGACAAGATAGTATATATATATGCGCAGCTCTTCTTTCAAGCTTCCATATAGGATATGACCTGGACCTGCCAGCTTGCCGATCACTGTCTCGCCACAAATATAAGATCCTGCTAAGCTACAGATAGTGTGCGGCATACTCGTGAATCTTTAGAGAAAGCAATAACATACTTGCGGAGTCTGTGCAGATCCTCCCGACAGATTTTCTGTGGTTTGTTCACTAGGTCGTGGGTGCCAGTCCTGCATGATTCTGACGCGCCGGTGGTATGAAGCGGAAGTGTTGAGGACCGCCCGGACCAGCTGTTTGCCTCCGTGTGCATATATGTAGTTCTTGCAGTAACTTCGCAAGATTGGCTGCGTCAAGCAGAGTAATCATTCGCTGCCATGCTTCAGTGACAGAGTGAGGTCTGTCCACGGGACGGCCGTAACGGCTGTGGTCACTATAATCTGGAGCATGAAGTTGAAGAAGCCCAGATAAAAAGGTAACACGCACCGAAATATTGGATCCTACACGCAATCTGCAGTGGGGTCGAAGTACATTTCTCCTGGGCGTGGGGGAGGGCTCTGGGTGATTGCTAAGCTTAAGGAATTTCGGATCAACCCAATTGAAGTTTCATCTTTCACCCCAAACTCCAATCGTATAGAGCCGTTTTGTCAATCTCCTTGCTTTATTGTTAACTAGCAGTTACCCGTGCTTCGCCACGGAATTCAACAGCTGAGGGTTTGCATTCCACGTCCTGTTGACTTTATTCACATACTCAACTGAGGACGCCGCTCGTCGTCGACTTTCGGTCGACTCCTCGCGGCCCTATACACAGTTCTCGAGACATCTCCTTTTACCTTCTTTCTGGCGGTATCGTGGACCGTCGCACTGCTGGAGCCTGAGGCAATTACAGCATTCAAAATAACCACCTACCGCTTCAAATATATCTTCCGGCGGGCTTTCTTGTATCAAGCTATGAGATTTGCTTATATGCATTCGAGATCTTGCGTGAATCTTACTCCGCCTTCATCTTGCCTCGGTTCCGGTCTTCAGTGCATCCATGCCAGCATACAGATCAATGTGCTCTTCCATTCACAAATTTGGCTTCATTACACCGTTCTGGCCATCCTGGAGATTGTCGTGGATCCCGCACCAAAAATACAACATTGCCAGAAACCCAGACTGGCACTATTCAGATAACTAAGTCACCGGCACATACATAAAGTCGTAGCATGCTCTGTCTCTACATCGGAACCCAGCCTTCATCTGGCTGTCCGGAGCATTGTCAATTTGCTTACTCCTCATTCACCTACTCGGGTACTCCGAGTCGCAACAGTTGCCGCTCGTCTTCATCTTGCCTTCATCCTTCTTTATCCTCGCAGTGGGCCCACATCCTTTCTTTATCCTCACAGTAGGCACACATGATTTACCTTCATCGGGCAGCTTAAGAAATCGGACTACACACGATGATTTTAACTATGGATTCAACAACTCAACATCGCTGTGGAGCCGGAATGAACCATCGGCACAAACCGGAACCATTTGACCGGTTGAATCCGGCAGCTCCACCTGGCTCCACTTTGATGTTTGTCGAGACACCCCACGTCGTTTCTTATATAGATCCGCAGACATCAAAAGTCTCAATGCATACAAATTTGACAAAATTGCTCTATAGGATTGTAGATCATGTTGAACATAAATTTCTCCTGCCCTCCCACGATTTTTATTCTCTTCTGCACTTCACCCAGCGGTGCAACCATGTTTTGGAGGGATTCTGGATCAGAGCTCCCATCAGTTGCCATCACTGATGTGGTCGGTGCCCACCACCACTCAGTTGAACCAGACTGAACTCTCGGTCAAATTGGAGCTGAACTGGTCCAGTGTAAGCCCGGAAAAGTCCAGAAGCATAAAGTCGCCTTGAGCGAAATGAACCCATGTTGACGGACGTTGTTATATCCGTGCATCGGACCTTGGGACTCGGCTCTCGGAGCTCGCCCGACCTCCGACGGCGGTCGGCCGACGGAGCTCCTCCGCCGACTCAGCTCCACTTCAAACTCCTTCGGACCTCGTGTTCGAACCGGGTTTTTACGCAACGAAGGATTACTGAGCGTTTCCCGTTTATCCGTCTTCTCACTTATTGTTTAACCTCATGTTCTAACTTCTATTTCCTTTTTGGTCAGTCGCTATTGTTGCGCTTAGACCATCATGATATTTCCTTATATAGATACATAATAACCTCCGATAGTTTAAATACGCCACCCGGTCATCTTGTATCTTTAGTTTGTTAATTAACGTTGTATGACACGGCACTCTTCCTCTTAACGTTTCTACTTGGCAAACCCGAGTCAGCTTCGTCCTAGAGTGTTCTCCCTCCGACTTCCTCCGTACCTCCGTTCTACCTCCGTCCCTCCGAAGAGAAGGATTCCTGCTACAGGCTCTCACCCTGCTGTTTGTGGTGTTGAGTGAAACCTCCCGCACGATCCGGTCGCCATCTCCGATCCCCGATTGTCGATCTCCGATCCCCGATCTCCGACCCGTCGCCTCGGCGCATTATCCTCGCACGAGTTCCTCCGGTCACCCGGTCGGCCGAATCACTCCCTCTTCCTAGTCCCCTCCGCCGCGTATATAACAGTATTAACAAACTCACTGTTCAGGCATCCTCTCTCATCGTCTGCCTTCACCTGGCGACTTTGAATTTGTTCGGTTACACCTCTCCGAACTCTGATTCTCTGGATTAATCCGAATCACCATCTTCTTGCTTTAGGCGACATCTCGGACACCTTTCCGACGTCTTATCCTATGGGTTCACGGATCTCGTTCTTTGCTCCGGCTCTGGCCGAGCAACCGGCTCCGTTCATTTCTGGTCTTTTTCCGGTGCTCTTTCCGTTTGTTTCGTCGCGCCTTTCCCGACCTCTAGCATCCGCTCTCGGTCTGGGGTTCGGCGGCGCCGAAGCGGCACTCGGACTTCGACCTCTTACTCTGGTCTCGCATCCGCACCATGTTCCGGTGTATGATCTCTTGCCTATGGACCCTCCGAGACACCCCTCGGGTCCGGCCGAGATTCGGCTCTGCGACGACAAGGGGAATCCATTTCCTCGAAGCATCCTGCGTACATCCGGTCCTCTTCCGCACTTTTCTTCCGGTTTCCGGTCCGTCTTTGACGTCGACTCTGGAGCTCCGGCTTCAGTCTACTATCACTCGGACTCGGACTATCACCACCCTCGGACTTCACTCCCCTTACCCGACAACTTCTATGGGAATCATCCCTCGGAGTTACAGCCATTCCTTTCGCAATGCTACTCGCATTTCGCGGAACGTCCTCGGGACTTCTCCACGGACAACGACAAGATTCTTTTCGCTCTGTCGTTCTTCCGAGGAGATGCGGCTCGGCTTTTCGAAGTCACGGCCGACCCGACAATCAGTCCTTGGCTAGGGGACTTCTCCTTTTTTGTCATGGAGCTTTGCGAATGCTTTGTCCCGCGCGCACAGCCCGACAACTCGGAGGAGCAGCTCCGACGGCTCCGGATGAAAGTTTCGGATCACATCACTCCTTTCCTCGACGACTTCTCGCGTCTCGCTTCGGTCCTTGACTGGAGTGATAACGCTCTTCGTCACGCTCTCTACGTCGCGCTCCCTTCTCGTATCACCCGGGAGCTTGATTCGGAGATCTTTCCGAGTTCCCTGGAAGGTCTCCGAGCGACGGTGCGCTGTATCGACCATCGGTACTGGCAGCAACAAGAGACGCGTCCGGCGGACTCGTCACAGGAATTCGGAGATTCCGGCCCTTCGGCCGAACCGCATGTCTCCGATTCGACTCGCTTCTTCCTGGCATCCTCTACTCCGTTTCCTTCCGCGTCTCGCACTTCGGCTCCTCTGTTCGTCTCCCCTCTGGACACGGCTCCTGACCCAGGGCGCCCTACGGTTCAGCGCGGTTCACCACCGCGTCGCCGAGACGTTCCGGAATCAGTCCGGTCCATTCTCGGGGCAAACGGGCGGATTACGCCGGAGGAACGGGCTCGGAGGTTGCGGCTCGGTCTCTGCTTGTATTGCGGGAACCGAGGGCACGTTGCCAAAGACTGCCGGAAGAGACGAAACGTTCAGGAACGTTTGGCCCGAGCTTCGGCCAACGTCTCCTCAACCATCTAGATTTTCTCCACGCTTTGAACAACCTGGGCATTCGGCCGACCGTGTCGACGATCCGAATGTGCCTCTCAGGTTTCCTCCATCCACACATCCAGTCTTTCTATCGCATTCACGACATCTCCGAACTCCGGCCTTCGGCCGAGGTTTCGGACACCTCACGATTTTCATGATTCAACTCTAGTCCCTTTGCTCCGGGATTCAACTCCCCGTGCGAATTTTTCCTTTTTCTGTTCCAGATTTTGTTCTATACTTATCTGCGAATTTATGGGTTTCTCTTCGTACATGGGAATCGCTCCGGCCTTCGGCCGAGCTCCGGCGCAAACTCTCCGATAATTCCGACAGCTCCGTTCTGTCATCCATCCACTAAGGTGTCGTTTTCCATTCCGGAATCTGCGTCAACCGTTTCCGAATTCTTCCTGATTCTGGTTCCTGGATATCGCGTACTCCAACAATATCGCTCCGTTGAGCTGAATGATTGGTGGTACCAAACTTTTCCGTCCAAATCCTGTCGAACTTAGTGTGCACACGGCCAACTATCCACGTTGGATCTTGTTCCGGTTTTCCCGCTAGGGATGAGCGGTTACCGCCTCGGCCGACTCGCGCGCGAGGGTCCGAACCGACTTATACCGACCAACTTGACGCCCTCACCTCGAGATCTTCGGACCTCATTCCGGCACTCCCGCCGAGACCTCCCGGAGATATATATTCTCACCTCCCGATTCCGATTTTGGTCCATCGACCTCTCGGAAGTCCTGCATTGGACAACCCTCTTGGCTCTCTCCGGTTTCGTCGGCCGATCCGACTTCTGGATGAGCAACCCCTTCCCTTCCGGTCGTTTTCTGCTCCTCCCAGGAACGCTCTGGAAATTCCTCTGTTCCGACTTCTGGATCCTTCAAGGTCACCTCGCGTCTCGCTCGGTCGCCTCTCCGGATCACCCTTCCACCTTCGCGACTCTGTCGTGAAGAATCCGATTTCTCTTCACGTTCTTCCGAGCCTCTCCGCTTTCCCGCGATCGGCTCACCACTTTCCGAGCTCTGGTCCGTTCGGTGGCTTCGCCATGTTCCGACTATCCTCATTCCGGCCTTGTGCCATTCCTCCGAACTACGCCGTTCCTCGTTCCGAACCTTCGGCTCCGCCGATGCGATTCCTCGGTCGACTTCGGAGCTGTTGAGCCAAATGTTCTTGTTATATCCATGCAACCCGACTCACCATCCCGGCCGATACCTCCGCCGATTCCGATCAATCCGGCCGAGTCGGCCGGCTCGGCGGCCCCGAGATCCTCGGAACACTCGGCAACCCTCGGAGTCATTGGGTTATCACGCAACGAAGACTTACTGTGTCTTTCCGTTTATCCGTTCCTATTGTTCGTCTCTCTTATTGTTCCTCCTCATGTTTTACTTCTCCTTCCCCTTCCGGTCACTTGCTATTGTTGCGCTTAGACCATCATGATATTACCATATATGTATTCACAATTACCTTCTCCGTATTTAAGCAGCTAGTTACATTCCTGTACCTCAGTTGTATAATTAACGTTATTCCATGTTTCCCTTCATGGGCTGATGCCTCCCTTCTTGCTTCGTCTCGACTCCGGGTTCAAGTCAACCTGCCCGGACGTCTTAACCCTTTACTTGTATTGACTTGACTGTCAGTACGATTCGGTTCCACTCACCTCCGGTTCGCCTCGGCTCCGACCTCCGACTTCCGTTCGGACGACCTCGGGTCTTTGTCCCTCGGTGCTCCCGTTCGCTCTGGCGACTTCACCTCCGACCCGACATATCTCCGACATCACTCGGCCCTCGTCTCGGGCCTCGGCTCGGCCTCGGCACCGGCTCCGGTCCGAATCATTCACCACTCCTTTACCTCCCTTCCATTCTTCACGCAGCCGGAGGCTAGACAGTCGCACACCCTTAATCTACCTGTGGTGCTTGCGAGATGGCTGATTCCTAGTTTTCCAGTTCGGCTCCGATCTCGGGCGAATGTCCGACTCGGCCGACGGATTCGGTCTTGTCCCCCTTGGCATCATATTCGCCCCGTCGGTCCTTCCTCCCTCCCTTCCGCTGGCGGCGGCGAATATAACAGTTCTATGGTTCATCTCCGTTCGGCAACGTTCTTCCGACTTTCGACAGTCGCGTGGCAAAAAAATGCGAGATGGCTAAATCAGAGTCCCTCGAGTGGGTTCGAACCCTAGACCCCGTTCCTTGGGTCCTCGGTCATTTGGTTTTCCGCTATGCCACGGAAGACATCGAGATTCCAGCCGCGTCTTTGTTCTGGCGCGCGGCTGTGTTTTTTTTTCTCTTTGGGCAAATCTTGTCCACAGCGTTCGGATCATCCCCGTTCACCCTCCGTCTCCGAATCCCGGCCCTCGGCCGACTCGGACCTCGGTACTCCTTGAATCGGGTTCACGGTCATTCTCCTTTGACGCTTTTCAGCGGTTAGGTTGCGTTATCGCTTTGGACCAGCCACATCCGGTATTAGGTCACTAATCCTGTCTTCGCGTCCTCGAAGCTCTCTCCGTGCTCCGGGATGCATCTCCGAACACTCGGGATCTTCTCCGACGCTCTCGGACCTCGACTCGCTCCTTGCGAAGCATCGTCTCGTTATCTCCGGTTTCTCGGGCGAGCCTTGTGCTCCGATCACCTCCGAACAACTTTTCTGTCGATTGACTCAAAGTCTCCAGTGCTACCTGGATTTTGGCTTCCTTGTCTGTCTGCGACATCTCGGCTCCGTTAAATCGCCTTGTATCGCACGCCGACAATCCTGGATCTTTGACTCCTTCTTACCTCCCTGCGCTCCGCGCTTCGGGTTGGTTTTCCCTTATCCGCCTCTCCGTATCCTCGGCGGATATTCCTTTCCTTCGCTTCGTCCTCCGACTTTGCGAATCTTCTCCGTTCTCGCCTCCGATCCTCCAGCCGGTATTTTTCCGATTTTAGACCAACTGGGCCAAAAGACCACTATATCGCGTATCTCCGGCTCTCGGATCCTCGGGCGACAACATTTCCGACTTTCGGAGACTTCATTCTCTCGCACGGAATGTATTGCTAGACGATGGGACGTCTACCCTTAAGGGGGGGATAGGACTATCAAAATTCTGCATTTCCGATGAGATTCTGAATTTCTACGTCCGAATCGACGCTGATTGTGCATTCAATTAGCTCTTCGACGCAGCATTCCTCCGAATTCTCCCAGTCGTACGAGCCTCGGAGCTTCTCCGGGATCTCCTCCGACACTCTCCTCGCACTGGTACTCGACTCCGGTTATCAACGCGCTCGATTTCCACACGTCCGCCCCTCGGCCGACGCACTCGGAGCTACCTCCGACATCGCGCATCTTCCTCCGGACATCGACTTCACCAATGTGCACCTCCTGAAGACATCGACCCTTCATTCCACTTTATATCCATGGTCCTTGATCTACACCTCCCTAAGCCTACTCCGCTTTCTGGCTATTATCCAAATCCCTTCAAATCCGTGTAATGCACATCACGGAGTTCGTCCGAACGACCTATGAGCCGACTTCAGGACGACTTCTCCTTCCACTTCACCTCCGATGATCGGCTCCGACGCCGATCGGCGGAGCAGCATGATTTGACTTGGGCTACGCTAAGTCCACTTCAAATCTTGCTTACACTTATATTCTCAACTCACACACATTTCGGATTCAGGCCGAACTCGGCCAATTCCTTCGATTCGACAAAATACAATCAAGAAATATTCTACGAGTCATTTGCTTTTGTGACCCTTTGACGCAGGGCATACGGAAGTCCGAAACTATACTACAACGTCCCCTCCCGGGCCGAACGGCTCCGTCTCTCCCTCGTCACCTCCCTTCTCCACCTCCGATGCGGTCGGAGCTCCTCCGCCGATCTCCGGCGCGACTCCACCCATCTCCACATCCCCGGCGGTCACCTCCGACTCGGTCGGAGCACCACCGTCCACCTCCATCCTCGGCGCCTCTTCGCGCACCTCCGACGGCGACCTCCGAGCATCCTCGTTGGTCGGCTCCGGTGTCGGAGTCTTCCTCGTCCCGGAGGTCCCAGCGACGGGACTTGCCTCCTTCGCGACCTCCGACGACACCACCTCTCCACCCTCCGCTCCTCCGATCTCGGCCCGGCCCATCGGGTCATCCTCCTCCTTCGGAGGGAAGCGGATGAGGCCCTCCGTGTTCAACGGAGGCGGGAAGAGATCGTTGGCAATCTCCGCCAACCGCGCCTCGCGCCGCGTCGGGACCTGAACCCCCGAGAACTTGCGCCTGCGCCCACTTCCCCGCGCAGCCTTCGGCTTCTCCCTCCGACGCTCCTCCGGCCGCAACCTCGCCTTCCTTTTTCCCTTCGGGTCGGACTTCTCCTCCTCCGACTCCTCCGACTCCTCCGGCTTCTCCTCCGGCTCCTCCTCCGACTCGCTCCCCTCCAGGACGTACCGGACACGAGCCGGCAAGGGACGCCCAAGGGGAAACTCCACCATCGCACGACGGAGCATGTCGTCGATGGCCGCGAGCTCCCCCTCCCGACCTCCGACTCCACGGAGCATCGCAAGGAGCTCGTACAACACCCTCGTACGGTCCTCCGATGCGGCCATCCGTTGCCACATCCGCACGTTGTCCCGCTCCAACTGCTCGACCAGGAGACGCATCTCCGAGGTCCGAGTCGGCAGGACCTCGCGCGGGGGCAAGGCCGGCAGCCCCGACTCGGGAGAGACCTCCCTACGCCTCTTGCTTGGGCGGGGAGCCACCTCCGAGTCGGAGCCGACCTCCGTGGTCGGACCCGATCCGCGCTTCTCGCGCCGCACGCTGTGATAAGGACAGCGGTGCTGCTACTGAGCGATTTATTGTCTCGTAGGCTAGCTTGTTCTTCCACTGGGGGGTGATTAGAGTCGGGTCTATTTGAGAGGTAGGATAGACGTTAGCCTAGAGCCGTGGAATATGTGTGTGTGTGGTGTGTGTGTCGAGCGTGCGTCGATGGAGTGTGTGTGTGTGTGTGTGCGAGCGCGGCGCGCGGCGTCGTACTCCGTGAACGGGGAGTCGGTAGTCTTCAACGGGTGTTCCTGTTGTTAGCAAATAAACGGCGTAAAACGTGCAGAACTTCTTATCCTGGGGTCAGAGTCCGGTGGACGGAGCTATTTCTGCCCTAAACCACGATGCTTCTCGTTGCTTCTCCCTCTGCGTTCCTTCCCTCGATGATCTCTGGGCGCAGCGGTTTCCGCTTTAGACAACTCTGTGTCTCGAGTTTAGCGTCGACGTCGGTCGCCGGGCCACCTGTAGGCGAATGAATGTGTTACTGGTAGGTCGGTCGAACGGCGATTTGTTCCTATACGGCTCTGCTCTGGGCAACTTCTACACGGCGCGGTGCCTGTGAAGGTGATTATCCAACGGTGAGCGAGCCCGGGCTTCGTATGAACGGGGAGACTCTGGTGAGGTAGAGGTCTGTCCCTGGGGGATCGGTGAAATGTCCTGAGGACAAGTGAGAGAGTGTGGTCAAAGGGTGAGACGGGTTAAAGTGGTACTTGTGGGTACAAGTGGTGGGGAAGGCTTCTTATGCCCGTAATTGACTGACTACCCAGCCTGTATCCGCTCTGCTTTTATACCTTTTCCCTACGCGTCACGTTTCCCTTCCCTCTCGTCAGCCTTATGCCTCTATCCGACGATCTCATGTTTCATGTCTTCCCGCGCCCTGCTCCGTGCACACGGTGTCGCGCCCCGGCAGGCCGCCATACGTTGGAATCGCGTCGTTCTTCTCGTGATAATCGTTACTTGTTGGTGGGGGATAGCGTCGGTGTGTCGTATCGCTGGTTTAGGGTTCGCGGAGTGCTTGGGTGGGTTTGCCCGGAAGGCGACGTCGCGAGCCTTTTGTGTAACGGTGTCGCGGCTAGCCGGGCGCACCTCGTGGTGTAACGCGTAATTTGATATTCCTGGGCTCCCGGTGCTCGGTGCTGGACACAGGGTGGAGAACGTGGGGTCGGGCAGGTGTGCGGACCCGTCGGTGGCGGTCTGTGAAATCGGGCACGCGGCGTCGTTCGCCGTTGTGCCGGAGCCTGCATCGTCCGCCTAGCTCAGTAGGATAGAGCATGACACTCTTAATGTCAAGGTCGCGAGTTCAACCCTCGCGGTGGGCCGTTGGTCTTTTGCCCGTGTGTCGGTTGGCGGCGTCGTAGGTCGTGAGTCCGCATTTGGCAACGTTGGTGCCCGATTGGGACAAGTGGGTCGTTCCTTCCGTACGGGTTGTGGTGTCGGGCGCCGGGTCGGAGGGGACATGAGGGGGTACGCAGCGCGCAGCGCAAGTGCCAGCCTCACACCTCCTCTATAGTTTTAATGTTGACCGTCCCCGGTCAACCCTTCTGCTATAAAAGCGCCCTCATCTTCTCGACTTCCTCCTATATTCCTCCTCTCGTCGCATGAGCATGGACACCACCGCCACTCGTCGTTTTGAGGAGACCAACGTGGATTGGCCTGGCGACCCCTTTTTCATTCCCGTTGGAGGGCTATCCGTCTTCCTCGCCCAGAACCTCCGATTCAAGGTCTTTATCGTCGCCACCGCCGTGTTCACCGATGCATTTGCGGCAAACGTGGTTCCGTCGTTCACCACTCCTCAGCGAGACGAGCTGCGCCGGCAGATGCGGGATATCGTCCGCCACATGGTGAGCGACGCCGACCACCGTTCGTCCGTGAAGCTGACTGCCTCTTAGTTCTTCGCCGCTCAGATCCGCCAAAACGAGTTCCGGGTGGAGTATTCTCCGGCGCCTGTCTCCCCGGCGTCCGCTTGGATGTTCCACGTTATTCTAGTTCTCCTGGTCGTCGTTGGTTTCAATGGTGAGGATACCGCGGTGAAGTACACGACGGGACCGACGGTGGCCACCGAGGGCCAGGTAGCGCAGGCGCAAGCGTCCTTTCTCCTGGGAGCGGCGTTGTCGACGTATATTTCGCGGAAGAAATCCGGGGAGGTCCCTGGCGAGGAAAGCCATTTGGAGTACGATGGGTACGACCTTTCGAGGGCGATATCCGCGAATTTCGCGTACCGGAGCCGACCGTCGACCTTCTCTCGCGTCCCGACCGACGACCGTATGGCCGATGCCTTCCAGTACAACGAAGTCATCGCGGATTGGCAGGAACGTTCGGCGATTATCAAGCGAGGGGAGCACTACCCCGGGGGGGCATGCGCGCACGCCGGTCATACTCCAGGGGTGGATTATTCGCACTGCGGGCATTCCGTGGCGTCTTCTGAGTCCTCTCTGTCGTCCGAGTGTCGCGAATCAGCGGAGGTTGCTGCTAGGGTCTGCGGAATTATGGCGGCGGCCCACGCCGCGCACCGGGTTATTCGTGGACTCCCCTCCCGTCGTCCGTTCAAGCGTTCGACCCCTCTGGGTCCCGTAACATACGAGGCGTTCAATAACCAGTTCCTCGTCAAGCCCGACAAGTCGTTAGAGAGCGAGGATTCGAGTGGTTCGTTGCCGGAGCTGCAATCGGTGTCGAATAGCAGCGATTCGGAGTCCATGTAGTCGTCTAGCCATATTTAATTTCTTCTTCCACAAGCTCCCACCCGTCCGTGGTGTCTTTCGAATGGGGCGTCCAAGGCGGGGCGTGCGGGGGAAATATTGGGTGAACGGGATTATTGAACGGCGCACGGCGTCGTGCGTGGTGCGGCGCCTGGTCCTTGTGATCTGGTTTCATCGGACAATCTCGTTCCGTGGCCATATAAGGCGACGATCGATCGGTTTTCTCCACGGGTCCGTCGCCATGTCTCGCGGGTCACTCGCCTCATATCGCCATTTCCTTTCCGACCTCCTCCTTACCGACGACGAGCTCCTCAATCCTGGGTGGGAACCGTCCGTGTCACTGGAGGTTTTCTTTCAGCTTCGCCTACGTCCGGCCGTGTATTTTCTCCAGCGATGCCTCTGCGACGAAGGGGGGGTGTCCGGGCCCGCTCCCCGTATTCCTGCGGCTGAAAAGGCGGAACTCAAGGACTGGTTATTTCGGCTTTTGGGACGATCGTAAGTCCTCCCTGAATGTCCGTTCTTTTTGTCCGCCCGGGGCTGCGCCTGGCTGCGTGGACTTTTTGACCGCCGACGTGCCCATTTCCGTGTTTGTGCTGATATATTCCGTAGCGTCTCCTTGGGCGGGCTAAGCTGGTGCTCAGCTTTATCCACGGGCGTTTGTCGGCGCTGGGCAGAGGCACCCCAGCGTCGCGCGTCGTTTCCTCGACCAAGTACAAGGTCCCCGGCGTCGCCGCCAATATGTTCGCGTTGACCATGATGCTGGTATCTCGACTGGTGGAAGATTGTCCTCGGGACAACGGCGTCATGTACATCACCCAGCCGGCGTTGCTTTGTTTTTACCACGAAGCCGTGTCCTCGAACGGCGATGGGACCCTCGCCCGGGAATACGAGCCGTTTCACAAGGACGGGACGCTTCGCGAGTCGTTCTCCGAACAATCCCTTGCCCACCACAGCGTCCAATGAGTGAGATCCCTCCTATGCTCCCCGCGAATTTTCCCGGCTAATAATTTTCCTTCTCATCCCGTCCGCCGTCCAGATTCGGAGGTTATCACGTGGGTGCCAAATCGGGGTTGAGATATGTGATGTGATCGGCGGGACGTCCGGATTAGGTAGCCGAGTAGTTTGCGTGACCGGCGTGGGACGCCGTGTGCTGGTATAAAAACGTGCGAGCGAATGCGAGGAAGGGGGAACCCTTGAATTTTTCCCCCACGATCGTCGGATGTTTCCTCTGCCGCGAAACGCTTCGGGTGTGCGCGATGAATTCCTCCATCTCGATTTCCCTGTTCCCGGGGAGCTGTACAACTTCTCCCAACACCCGTTCATGGCGAGCGTCACCCGGCAACTTTTGGAACCCCTGTACCTGGCTTTCATCCATGTACGCGATGATTGGACGTGGCCCATTGAGGCACGGAACCCAGACGAACGGATATCGATGCGCAAAAACACCCGGGAATATTTCGAGTTGGCGGTAAGCGGTTTCCGACGTGGTGCATCGTTGGTATCTGATTCTTCCGCTTCTTTCTCCGTTGGCCAGGCTCGCCTATCGGATTTAATAATTCAGCACAAGGCGCTCGCCCGAGATCGACGGTTCCCGGCGCCGCGCGTCTCGTGGATGCAAATCGTGATGAGGGCCGACGCCGCGTATGGGTTCGAGGGAGATGAAGACGCCATTACAAGGACCATCCTCAAGGGCAAGCTGGCGTCCGTTTTTCGTTATGCGGACATGCTCTGTCATCGTGCATATGAGAGGTCGACGAAGGCTGAGGCCTTACGCCGGGCAAACGGTCGGCCGGCGCGCGGCGCCGCCATGGTTCCTGAGGAGGGTTTGCCGAGCGTTGCTGAAGAGGGGGAGATCCTGGACGTATAAAATGATTGATGCCTCCGTTTTTGTTTCCGCCACGATTTTAGCCTCCGTTTTCGAGTCTCCTGTCTCACTCCGTCCCAGGTCTCGCCGTTCTCCACGTTATGGATTCTTTCCCCTATACACAAAACCGGACGGTTTCGCAGGTCGTCTCCGTAGATCCCATGGTCCAATCGCAACTGGAGTTCTTTCGTACCGCGCACGTCGAGCGGCACGAGTATGCGTCGTCGCGGAATGGCCACATCCAGTACCTGACACAGTGGGTCCGCCCCTTCGCGGCGTTAATTCAATGCTGCATCCCTCTCGGCGCCTTGTCCTCCGCCGAGATGCCTGAGGGCCGTGTGGAATTCCTGCAACCGTACGTGGTGTCGTATATTGAAAAGGCGGTGCGTCCCTCGCTCTTATGGCTCCCAGCCACAGTGCGACACGATACTGACGCCCGGGCCCGCGCAGGCGTTATTATATTCCATCGCATTGGACCGCGCGCACAACGTCTGCGATCATCCGTTCATTGATTCGTCCGCGTCGTGGTCGCTGAGTCTAGCGAAGTCTTTCGACATTTTCGCCGACCATCCCGTGGAGGGTTTCGCGGAAGGAGCCCGTTCGGTTCTTCTCGGGCGAATCGCCGGTGCCGCGTCTCTGGCCGGACACCTCAAGGCTCCCGGATCCATCCTGGACGTTCCTATTCCACCGGAAATTTTAAGCCTCCGTTCCGTGCCTTCCTGGCCTCGCTTGAAGATCGCGGAACTACTGCACGCCGAAAGGTCGGGGGATGTTTGGGCTTGTGAGAATGCCCTTCTTCGTGACGAAATCGAGCTGAGCAGCGGGTTGGCTCGTTCTCTTGACAAGGCGGCGTCCTACGTGGGGATGGATTTTTCCCCTAGTCCATACAGTCGATACTCGGTGTAATTTTCCGCGAATCCCTTCGTTATCGTTATTTTCGTTATTTGTAAAGGCTTTCGCATTGTTTATCCCGTTATTTTTCGTGGCGTTCGCCTGCACGTTGTCGCCGGTGTATTTTCCCGCAGCGGCGTCGTTGTTTCCCGTCCGTTCGGTGAGGACCCGGCCGCCGGCGCCGCGCTCCGTGTCCCCTTTGTTTCTTATAAATATGCGCTTTTGCGCATATTATCATCCTTTTCTTCCCTCCCACGTCTTCCTCGATGCCTTCGGGTGGTTCGCACCAATCCTCCCGTTATTTGTCGAAACCCGAGCTCGTCGGCTTGTGGATAAATCGCGCCAGACATCTCGCCCAACAACTCCATTATTCCACCCGGATCGCGCCTGAGGAGGATACCCCTCTGGAGACGGTGTCGATAATTCGCGACGCGGTTTGCGTCCTCCTGCAGAACATGGTCCTGCTGGGGCGTACGAGTGTTCGGTTCGGGAAGGCGGAGGGCGAAAAAGGAGATAGCGAGTTCTTCGTGCCCCCGGAGAGTACGGTCCTCTTTGGAATGGCGGAACGTTTCGTCGACACATATGGGTACCACGGAGACGACTCCCCGCTAGAGCGCGCCATTCTGTTCGAGAACCTCGCCACTCTTCACGCGGCCATGGTTTCGTCGCCTCGGTACACCCTGACCGGCGTCGATTTCCCGAACTTCCAGTTAACCACTCAAGAGCACGAGTGGTACGGCGTCTTCGACTTCATCAAACGGTGCCAAATCGCCCGGGCCGCGGCGCCGCACGTCGTTTGTCGGGGTTTCGGGGACGCCTTGTCTCGGTATAATCCCGCCCTTGCACCCGCAGATCGTTACAAGTTTGAAGATCCTTCCCTGAAGGATATTCCTACGCGCCCCAACACTCCGGCACACGCGAAATTCGAAGCCCATTCCCCGTTCGCTTTCGACGCGACGGTATCGTCCGTTGGGATGGCCGTCGTGGCCTCCCCAGAGTCGGATTCGGACAAGGAAAACGGTGGAAGGGGCCCGACCCCGGTCGACGTCGCGTCTGGGAACGAAGTACACGCGTCGTGAAGGGATCCGTCGCCGGTAGTAGACGATTCCTTGTGCGGGGATATTCGGTCATGTGACCCCGTTCGTCGTGTTGCATATAACCCGGCCTTGTATCCCTCCCGTCCGTAAAATGTCGCAATCCGTTATTCTTCCCCCGTCCGCAGAACCGACATGGATCGTCAAGCATCGCGCCAAGCTTCTCCATCTTTCCTTGACGAGGGAGCAGCTACACACGTTCCCGTTCACCCCGAAGGAGCCGTGGCCGAAGTTTTTCGAATATCGGTTGCGGCCAATGATCTATCTCCTGCATTCCGCGGTGATGTTAAATCCCGTGACCAAATCTTCCACCAGACCAACTGGGCCAAAAGGCCACTGTAATCCGCTGGAGGCGGATTACGGATTTGGACTATATATAGTTGATTAAACACATTTATTTGCATGCATTTAACAGTATCCCCCCATTGGACACTGAGCCCTCGAAGTGTTAGACAATCAGCCTTGAATGATCCCGAATGTTCGGATCAGGTCTGATCGGACGATTCCACTGTTGTGGAATGTCTAATGTTTGTTTTGCCAAACATCCGCAACCGCCCCTTCCGGGGAACTCCGGTTGAACCCTTGCGATGGACTACAACAACACACAGAAGACCCCCAGATCAGAGCGATCTGCCGGACGTTACCGAGATCAAAGGATGACAAATTAAGTCAGGTTCTCCAGGCCTGCAAAATGTCGCCACCTTGGGGATTTGAACTCGCGACCGGTACTAGCGGATTACACTGTTAAATCCGTGACCAAATCTTCCACCAGACCAACTGGGCCAAAAGGTCACTGTAATCCGCTGGAGGCGGATTACGGATTTGGACTATATATAGTTGATTAAACACATTTATTTGCATGCATTTAACAGGTGACGCACGATTTCTCGCTCGTCGGGGCCCATGGCACATACACGTTGATGGAGATCAAGGAGATAAAGTTCTGGATAGGTTGGATTATGCTCCATCTGGTGAGCGGCGCCGGGCCCCTTTTTCTCTTCTTCCGTCGCTGAACACGAGCAGCGTTTAACAGTGATTGGACGTCTGCATGATCCCATGGGTCGTCTCGACGCCTTCAACATCCCGTATCCGGCGCCTCTCTCCATTCCCGGCGAGTCCGTCGCGATGCTCGAAATAATGCACCGGATCTGCCGTTCCATTGGTTTCCCGTGCACCAACGACATCTTCTACCCCTTGACGCGGAGCACGCTCCTTCCATTTATCGAAGCGGCGAACATCTCTCGCAGCGTCATGAACACGTCCCGGGATTATTTCCCATACGACGCGTACGGCCAGCCGATCCATGCGGAATATCTGTTTTTCGTTGTTGGGGATCCTCCACTGCCGCGCGAGAACGACATAGACGAAGAGCCCGTGGGCCTGCTGTCGGGTCGGCGCGTCGTGTGGGTACAATCGCTAGCTCCTGGAGACGGCGCGCTGATTGTTGGATGAAAAGTCGTGTCTGATGGGTTTGGCGGAGTTTGTCGGCACGTGCTTCGGAACACATCCGTATCTCCTGTTTTTCCCGTATTTCCTCCGGTTTTTCGTTTGTACTGCATAATTGCCTTTCTGTCTGGGGTGATCAGTCCCTGAGCAGTCGACCCGTGGTGTTCCGTGTGCATAATTTGTGGGCGGCCGCCCTTCTCCTCCGTGAACCCGTTGGTTCAATTTCCGTATAACGTCCGTGGTTCCGTGAGTCGTAGTTTTTCCTTCCTAGCCGGGCCCGGGCTTCGTGTTACGCGTATATTCCTTCCTATGAGTAGCCGCAGTTCCGTGTCGCTCTTTCTGGGACGTCAACGGCGCGCGGCGCCGGGCACCGTTTCGTCCCATTTGGTATTCTTCGCGTATTTCATCTCCCAATCCGGGAAATGTTCCGTTATCGATTTTTCGTTCACGGGGTCCGGCGCCGTGTGCCGCTTTAGCCGCCGCGTAGAGGTCACGTGACTGGAGATCGTTTTCCGTCGATCAGGGGCATAAATGGTGGGGAGTCGATTGGACGCGTCCTCCCCTTCCCCTGGCCTCCTCGTCGCGTCCTTGACGCGCTTTTCCTCCAATCTCCGCCCTATCGTCGCGTGGGAGGATCCGTGGTTCTTCCGTTCCACATCAACCCAGCTATTTTTGGTATGTCACTTTAGGTTTTGTATAGGTCTCTTCTGAATTGAGTTGTTCTTCTTTTGTTCTCCTCTGTTCCATCGTTCCTTGCTGTGCGCCGCTGCGCCTCTGCCCACCACGTTCTCTCGTTCCTCGTCGTCGTCCTCTCGGGGGTCTCCCAGCCCATCTCTCTTTCATCCGCGGTACGATGCCTGACCAAGGAGGCAAGGCCCGTCGTTCAACTCGAAAGTCAACCGTGCCGTCCCGCGACATCCCGTCCGCCTCTGTTCCTCGTCCGCCGTCGTCTAGATCCAAAGCCAGGTTTGTTCCTCCTTCTTTTTCTTTGCCATTCTTCAGAACTGACGGTATTTTTCCAGGCGCAAGGATGGTGGCGACGAGTCCGATTCTGATTTCCCTCCCCCGCATGGTTCGTCGCACGCCTCTGGTTTCCCGCCTGGTTTTGAAACCGCCGAAGAATTAGCACGTATGCCGCCGTCCGACTCCAGCAGGAACGGCCCTCCTATGAAGAAGTCCAAGGGCGCGCGTCCGTCTTCGCCAGTTTTTCGTCGGCCCAAAACTCCGTCGTTTGCGTCGCTCGATCGTGGTTCCACCAACTCCTCTCCTTCTATTTCTTCCAAGGGGAAAGCACGCGAGCGCCCGCCGGCCGTCGTCGACCTTCTGGAGGTCGCCGATTGAGCCCTGGGTCACCACTAGTCGCAACCAGTTCGATTTCCCGGTGACTTTCCTCCCGGTCGAACCTCCCTTGGAGCGGCGGATGGAGTATACCCCCCTTTCCTCCGCCGTTATTGCTCAACGCGCCGAGGCTAAGGAGGACGACGCCGACCTCCCTCGTCTCCCTGGCTGCAATCGTCACACCTTCGGCCAGGAAACGTGGTTGCTTTCTTCGCAGTCCAAGTGGATTTTCTCCGGTGGTGAAACGGACGGCGAGCTCGTTTCCCGCTGGAACGAGCTCTTCCTTTCGCTCGCCGCGTTCGTTTTTCGCCATCGTGAAGCTTGCAAACTCGATCCCCTCCCTGAAGATCCCGACGATCCAACTTATTTGGAGGGATTCGAACCTCGTCCCGTTTTTGAGCCTCCCCGCATTCCCAAGGAGCCGGCGATGAAGCCTGCGGAGGCGTACGGGTCGATGGAGGAGTACATAGCTTCTGCCGGCGCCTTTGGTGCGATCGTCGCCGCCTGGCACGCCGAGAAGACGAAGTTGGTTACCGAGGCGGAGGATCGCCACCGTGCGCTCGTATCGGAGTGGGAGGCGCGCCACGCGTTGTTTGTCGAACAGGTCCCCATCGTCCATGCCAAGGCGTCGGCGGATATCGAGCGGTACAACACCGTTCGCCAGCGCGAGTACATCCATTACGAGCGCGTTATGAACAGCATCGCGGATTTCCTTCTTTTTCGTATTCGCGCTTCCTTTCCTCAGGACGACTCTGACTCCCTGCTTTCCATGGTCCCGCCGCCGCGTCGCGTTTCCGCCCCTGTTCCTCCCCCGAGATCGTCGTTGACATCGCCACCCGTCATCGGCAAGAAGCGCGATCATTCTGCGATCGACGGTGGCGGCGTCGCGGATCCCATTACGATTGACGGGTCGGATTCGGACGATGCGCCCATCGTTGGGAAGAATTTGGCGAAGTCTGGTGAAAAACGTCGCCCGGCCCCGGGCTCCGATGTCGAGGATTCGGCGAAGCGCGTGAAGAAGAAAAAGTCGGGGCTCCAACCCGCAGCGCCTGATGGTCCCTCCCGCCTTCCTGGGTTTCCTTATTGCGGTCTGAAAGGTCATCGTGACGAGCAGCTGGCCGCGCAACGCGCCATTGAGGGCCCGCGAAACGACTACGACGCCGACGCCTGGCATGTCCAGCACCACGTCCTTCCTGAGGAGTCTTCGTCTCCCGGGAAGAGGGATAACAAGTTCCCGAGTCACGGCTGGCCAACCGACCCGGAATTCCCTCGATACGCGAAGTCCCTTCGTCGTTATTCCATCGTCGCCCAATCGCTGCCGGCGCTCGCGTTCATTACACGCGGAAAGGTTCGTTTTTCGAATACGATCCTTCTCTCTTCATTGGATCTAATCGGTTTTCTTCCAGGGGTGCGGGATCTGCCTCCTTCTCGGAATAATCTGCATTCGCATCCAGAAGGGCAACCGCCTTCCTTCCGACAAGGATTCCTGCGTCTGGTGCCATTCGCACGCCGTGAAGTGTGTCGCCTCGGTGGTGAAGTTCGACTTTGGTCCCACCGGTACGTATCACTTTGTTTCGCGTTTCTTTATGATTTTTCCTGATCCCACCGCAGACGACGCGCTGCCCGAGATCAATTCCCGCACCCTCGTCTTCATGGCTCGCGGGCTCCTAAGCCTTTCGTCCGTTGCGACGCCCGACATCGCAGCCCGCCTCATCGGCGTTATTGCCAGCTCGATGGAGGCCGACGACATGGACGACGACACCCGCCGGATCGTGAAATACGCAGCGTCTACCATCGCGCCCAAGGGTGAAGATGAAGACGTCGAAATGGAGGAGGGTAGTGGTAGTGTCGGGGGCCAGTCGCGCGACGATCCCGAGAGCGAGGACGACGACGAGGAACCCGCTGGCGGAGCTGCATCTGACGGGTCCCCAACGCCGACGCCTGGTAAGTTCCCGTTACTTTCCTTCTTTCCTTCTCAACCACGCTAATTTCCCTTCTTTTCAGAGCCCGAAAATCCGAAACCCAAGACGCTCGTGATGCCTGGCGGGCGCCAATTCGTCCCGGTCGACTCCCCCAGTGGCCCAATCCATATTCCAGTCGAGCACTACGACCGTCACTTGGTCCCGCCGACCTCGGAATCGGAAATGTCAGGCCACGGTTCGTCTTCCACCCGGTCCTCGTTCCTTTCGCACGTTCAGCCGCCCGACTCGGGTTTCGCCTCTTCGTCGTCGTCGTCGCGCCTGCCGCCGCGGGGCCTGGTTTCGCCCGAGCGCCCGCGTCCGCGTCCTGTGGACAAGTCCAAGCGAACGCCGCTCCCGCCCATCACGATTCCGCGAAGCCCTCCTCCGCGCGCGACGTCCTTGCCCGGAATCGCCCACTTGACGCCGCCGGCCGCAGGAGCCACCACCCCGCCTCCTTCTTCCAGACCGCCTTCCCTTGGTCCCAAACGGCTTTCGTTTGGCAAGGCGACTCCTGTATTGGGCGGCGAGGATGGCGGTGACGAGTCCGGGGGCGTCGAGAATCTGGTCGTGGAATCGTCTGGAGGGACCGGCGAAGTCGCGCCTTCTTCTCCTCCCGCCATGGACACTTCCACGGGTTGAGAAGGAGGTCGTTTCGCTTCGCCATGTCGTTTCCGTCGCCGGCGCGCTCGTTTTTCTTTTGTTTTTTGTTTTTTATCGCCACACTTGCCCGAACTCCCCAGTAGCGGCTGGGTCGAAGTAGGGCCGCAAAAATCCGCTGCTTGCTATATCGTGTTCCGTCTGTCGTCGCCTATCGTAGTCGCCCAAGTGGGCCCAAAAATCGCATGTACTACGTATTTTCTTGATAAATCCATATTTCTTGTTTTTCTTCAACCGTGGGAACTCCAACTTGTAGAAAATGAACTGGAATCGGTTTACCGCGGTCCCGGCCCGGGCGCGTGCCGCATAATTCATGGAGATCTCCGGTGCCGAGTGATTCCCGTGTGATTCCCAGGGTTCGGAATTCCCCGTTGGTCCCGCTATTCTCGCCGTATCCCAGGAATCCTCGTTCGTGGATTGTGGCGCCTTATCTTTACGTTCCTTCGTAATTTCATCGTCTTCTTTCTCTCTCCTCGTCTTTTTCAAAGCTTGTTCCTCCACGTTTGGCCCACGTCCCTGGCACCACGACGGGTCCTTTCCGTAAACCTGTCGCGTCGCGGTCTCGTCTGACAAGTCCCGGGGTCGCGCCCCGTGCAGTTTTCTTCGTCATTTTATCCCGGCCCTCGGCGCCGTTCATCGTAGTCGGCGTGCGGGACCGGCCACCAGTCTTATGTCCACCGTTCCGTTTGTCCGCGTTACTCGCGGTAGGCTCCATTATTCCTCTATAGTTTTCGATTTCACCGCCGCGCGGGTTTTCTTCTCCTCTATAGTTTATCTTGTTACGTCCCGGATCGCCACCGTCGGTTCCTTATCGTTCGTTTCGTGAGTGTGGATGGTTTTTAATTCAAGTGGGTCGTGTTTAGTTCTTTTGGCAACCGTCGTATTTATTCGTTTATCTCGTCCGCGGCGCCCGGCTCCGCTGATTGTCCTTCGAATAGTCGCCTCCCGTTGTCTCCCCAGATCGGCTCTTTTTCCTTCCTTTTTCGCGGGACCTTGGGTTCGATAAAACGTGTGATGGGTATAGCGATCATGGACCGTGGTTTGTATGGGATCAGTCGGAAGGCCGCGACTGGCATTTTCCCCTGGGCGCCGTTTAGCTCGGCTATCGTGTAGGAGGTGTCCGATTTTCGTTCGATGACGACCATCGGGCCCGTGTACCGGGGTTTCGCCTTTCGCGACCATTCGTTCTCGATTGCCGAGTTTCGTAGCAGGACAAGCGCCCCTGGCTGGAAGTCGTAATTCTCGATGCTTTTCTCGTTATCCTTCTCCCATTGGCGTATGGATTTTACGCGGGCCTCGTAGACCTTCGTTTTTAGTTTCGCCAACTCCTCCGGCCTCTTCATCAGCTGGAGCGCTCTGGTCGCGATGAGCTCCTCCGTGGTCCATTTTTCGCCGGTTATATTCACCATGTAGGTGGCCTCGACGATGTCGAAAGGGAAAAGGGGTTCGACGCCGTGCGCCAGGTAATATGGGGAGTAACCCGTGGACTTCTGGATGGAAACGCGCTCCGCCCAAAACACGTAGAAGATCCTCTCTGTCCAGAGATCAAGGTCTCCCTCGCATGCTTTGGAGATGGCCTCGCGGACGTCGTAATGGCGCCTTTCCACAATCCCGTTGGCTCTGGAGTTGTAGCCGGAAATCTTTATGTGGTTAATCCCGTATCGTTTCGATAGCCATTCCACCGCTTTCACCCAGGCCGCTCCGTTGTCCGTAACGATTTCCGACACCGCGCCCCATCGGCACAGCACTTCTTCGAACACGAAGCACCCCAACGAGTACGAATTTTCTTCTTCCAGCATCCGCCATTCCGGCCATGCGCTCAAGGAGCATCTCCCCTGCACCAGGTATCGGTATCCGTTGGCTTTGGGAAGCATCATCGTATCTCCGTGAAATTTGAAGAATAAAGGGAGGGGCATCGCGACGACCGGCGGGATGTGTATGCGTTTGGTAGAGCGTATTTGGCATTCGTGGCAGGTACTCAAGTACCATCTAAGGTCTTGGTCCATGAATGGCCACCAGAACCGGTCGAGTAAGCGTTTCCTCGTTATGAAGTACCCTTTGTGTCCTAGTTCGTCGTGAACTTGTCGCAGGATTCCTGGTCGTTTCTCGGGGTCGAGGACGAGTTTGTGTTCCATGCTCGTGTCTCGTTTCCAGAGTGCCTCTCCAAGGATGAAGTATTGGGCGGCGCGGCGTACAAACCGCTCGAATTCTGTCTGCTCCATGTTTTCTGGCCGTTCTTTATACTCCAAGAATGCTCGGATTAAAAGGAGCTCGGCGTCGCGCGCCTTGGCTTTGTCGGTTCGCGGAATCTCCACCGGCTGCCTGTCGATCATGTTCAGAAACATGCTGACCGGTGGTTGGGCCCGGGGACGTGGAGAATCCTTCCCGCGGCCGTGGAGGCACACCGTGGAGGTTCCGAATGGCCGCCCGTTCACGAGTAAGTCTGCCGGCGCGATGGTTTCCAGGAGCGAGGACTTCCGCCTCCGCTGCCAGTTCATTATCTGGATGGCGAACCCGCACGCCCGGTCTATCCATTCCTCCGTGTCGTCCTCTTCGTGCGGGTCCTCCGGCGCCGGGCGCCGTCGTGACAGCCCATCGGGTGTATGCTTTTCCCCGGGAGTATGTTCAAGCTCGAAATCGAATAGGAGAATCCCCGCGATCCACCGGTTGATTGTCGCGTTTGGTTGAATATCGGGATTGTTCAACATCCCCTTGATGTACTTCGCGTCCACCCTGACCAGGAGATCCTTTACTCCGACCACGTATAGCCGATACGCTTTTAGGGCGCGAAAAAGTCCGTAAAGTTCCAACTTCGCCTGGGAATAACGCGACTCGCGTTCGTTCCACGTGACCGAGCCGAATCTTGATGGATATTCAACTTCATCCACCCCGATCTGGGACAGGATGTATCCGGCTCCCCGCCATGACGAATCCACCGCCAGAATGACCCTCCTGCCGCTGGCATAATCGATCTGCCGCAGCGCCGGTGAGTTTATCAAGAGGTGTTTTAAATCCTCCATTGATTGCAGCTCGTCGGTTCCGAAGGTGAACGGCGTCTCCTTCCGGAGAAGTCTCGTAAGGGGAATGGCGTGATCCGCGAAGTTTTTGATGAAGATCCTCATTAGTCCGAGCGTGCCGAGAAAGGCTCGGACGTCGGTCAAGTCTTCGCAGGGCGGCCAGTCCTTTATCTTCTGGACCTTCGACTCATCCGGGGTCCTCCCTTCATAGCTGCAAACGTGTCCGACGACTTTTATTTTGGGTACTGCGAAGAAAGACTTTTTGGCGTTAAAGGTGCCGCCGGCGTGCCTGACCCGCTGGAGGATCCGGTTTATGTTTACCATATGCTCCCACACGAATCTGCGAATCCCCTCGTTTTCTGGTGTTGTTTCGAAGGCGCCGTCCTCTTTTAGGTAATAGGTGGTCGGCCCCCGGACCGGGGTGTCGTCCACGAATGGCTGGGTGAGGTGCGGGATCTCGTCCTGGAGGATGAAATTAATGTCTCCTTGTTGTATTTGGACCGAATTCGTGTATCCCTGGGGTAGGCGCGTAAGACGCCACCCATAGCTGTGGTACGGAACGTAAGGGTATGGAGCTAGCCACATCGTCCGTTGTATCTACACGTGGAGCTAGCCACCCCCTGGCAAGCCTATTTTGCCTGCTCTTTTGCACCGATGCAATAGCCAAGTGGTGCATTCTGTACTGTTTTAGGCTCTCCTTATATGGGAAGTTGTCCTGCATCAATCCTGATGCAATAAACTTCCCATCTCAATGTCCCAATTGGGTGACTGCTCCAAGATAATGTTTGAATCAAAGATCTTTGTTTATCTGCATTGTGACTACAATCTAATCCTTCACGGATCGGCACACATGCCACACACCCCCGGTGCTCCCCGATGCTCCCGATGACATGTCAGCATTCCCTTCCCCGCTGTATAGTAGTTAGTCTGCGTTGGCTTTCAGTATGTATGTACTGAGAAATGCATGTATGAGCCCACGCACCCAAGAAGCCGATGCCCTCCGGGCTTGCTCCCGACGCCAGGATCCATTGCGTCGCCTCCCGGATGAATTGACCCGATTGCGTGCGCAGAGCGTCGGCGGCCTGCTGGTACATCGCGGCCTGCTCAGCGGCAAGCGCACGCAAGCCAGTCTGTTGATCCCCGGCCATCGCAGTGGTGCGCTCCGTCCACCGACGCACCTCCCAGTCAAGATAAAGCTGCAACCGCCGCAACTCTTCTGGGAACATGGCGACGTCCTCCTCCTTACGCTAGGCGCGCTTGCGCGCCCCGTCGTTCTACTCTGATCGCTGGTATCACGGTTAGCTTGGCCCCCTCATGGAATGCGCGCTCACATTCACGTACAGCTGCCTGCGCTTCACTGTCGTCGCCCAGCATCCTTGTTGCCGTCTGAGGTCTTTTGAAATCACAAAGTTTTTTTCAGTTCCCGATACCGTCCGAATCAAACAGCTTTGCTATTTACAGAAAATATAATCCCCTACACACGTCCCGAGTCCATATGTACTAGTTACTCTGCGCCGGCACTTATTAGTTTGAAATCTACGAATCAGCTCGCCGCGCACCTTGACCGAAGAATTCATTCAGCTCTGCGCCTTCTTCTGACGCCAGCACCGATTGCGCAGCTTCGCGGATGGACTGACTCCAGCGCGTGCGGAAGAAGTCGGCGATCTGCTGGTGCATTATCGCCTGCTCTACCGCATACGCACGCAGGCCCGCCCGTAGCTCCTCCGCCATCGGAGTGCTGGTCTCCTGCCGCTCCTTCCACCAACGGACCTGCCAGTCGAGATAACGCAAGACGCGCCGCATCTCCTCCCGGATCAGGGCGACTTCCTCCTCCCAACGTATTTTGCGTGCTTGCGCGCGCGACCATTCCACTCTCACCGCTGGTGTGACAGCGATTAGCTTGGACCGGGCATCGAGTAAGTTAAAGGTGTACTCACATTCATGTAGCGCTGCTTGCGCTTTGGTGTCGTCGCTCGACAGCGTCATCCCGGCTGCCGTCCAGATCCACGAGAGGACCTTCTTCGATGATCCATCGATGTGTCGCGGCATTCGCCCTTTCTTTCCCGCCCCGGCCATGGCCAGTTTCTTCCGCGCCACTACATCCTCGTCCGCCACCTCCCCATCCAACGTCATATCCTCCTGCTTCAGCTCCCGAAATTGAGGAGCATAGCCGGGCCCCTTGAGCGCAGTGAGCGCCTCGCGAGCCCTGCGGTATCGTGCGGCTGTGGCATTCGCGCGGTCGCCGATCTGGCCTATCAAGGTACGCGCCTTGGTCGATTTCACCTGGCCCGTGATGTTGCTGTCGCGAAACCCGATTAGATGGCGCTTGGTGTGCAGGCGCGACCGCAATTCCACCAAGGCGTTTGCACACTGCCCCTCCCGCATCCTGGCCTCCATCCCCGCCACCCCCGCCAGGCATCCCTCCACGCGCGTCGCCTCTGGCAGCTCCGAGGGAAACCACAGCTTGACCTTCTCGGCGTTCTGTGGCTCCGCGTCCACATCTCGTCTCTTCTCCTCCGCAGCGACGGCGCGGAGCGCGGCCGGGGTGTAGATGCCTTGGAGTTCCCGAAACTTCTTCAGCTTCGTGAAGAAGGTGCGGCGCATGTCCTGGAGTTTCACCTCACGATCCGCCGTTACCAGCGAGTGGGTGGCGAATTGTGCCTTCATACGGCGCCTTCAGCGATTTGTCAGCGTAAGTTGTCACAGCTGTGGAAGCACGTACTGCGTGTTCTCAAGCTGGATCCCCGCGACGAGGAAGGCAGTTGCGCTCGTTGCGTGTAGGGGTGCACCTCGCGCACGCGCGTCCCTCTCCTCGTCCTGCTGCAAGTCCCTTCGGATCTCTGCCTCGGTCGGGCCATCTACAAACGGGTCAGTATCCAGAAACGCTGGAGGTTAAGACGCAAACCTTGCTTCAGCGAGGCGTAGGGGTTCTCAGCCGTGCGATCGGCCAAGAACGCGTCGATCTTCGCTTGCCATTTATTGCGTGTCACCACCCTTAGGTGTACCATTTAGACTATTTGCCTGGCTGTAGCCAGAAACATATTTTGCCTATTTGCCTGGCTGTAGCCAGGGCCTGGCTACGTCAAAGTCACTTAAAAGTTAAATAATTTGTCGGCCTCAAGGATTGAACCAAAAGCCAACAAGTTACATAAGCACTCAACTTAGGTAACACCTTAACCAGCTAGGCTAAAGAGCTGATACTTAGCCTCAAATTGATAGGGATATACTATGGTCTCTACAGGCACATAATAAGCAGGTTTTCTATTTATTCCGCCCCGGTAGGGGCTGTTAGTGTTAGTGGTTAGTGGTTAGGGTTAGGGTTAGAGGTTAGAGGTTAGTGTTAGGGGTTAGAGGTTAGTGTTAGGGTCCCAAGAGACGTTATTGCCTCGGTAGGTTAGGTTGGGGTTGGTTAGGTTAGGGTTTGTAATGATGTAAAACAAAAGCAGAACATCATAATGTGCTTGGGTTAGCTGGAAGGAAACAACCTATTTATGTGGCAGCTTGGCTCAGTTGGTAATGTGCTTCCTGAATTAGCAATCTAAAGAAAATGAAAGGCCTAGGGTTCTAATCCCGGGGTCAGCTTTCTTTTGGTTCAGAACCTAGTAGTTGGTGAGGAAACTTTCTTCCTGGCTGTAGCCAGAGCCTGGCTACAGCCAGGTATATAGGCAATTTACCCACCTGGCTACAGCCAGGGCAGAAAGGCTATATCTTACAACTACGGCTCGTGTCACGGTGTCGATGGTTTTATTGACGACCTTGAACGCCTCCACTTGCCGCGCGCGCTCGGCAACAGCGATGATGAGCTTCCGCAGTAACGCATCCCCTACAAACGAGTCGTCAACTCCGCCCCTGTATCGACCGCAGACGATGCTCACCTTGGCCGAGGTTCTTGAGGAAATTATGTGCGTCGATCTTATCTTCCACGGCGTCCGCCCTCGTCCCCATTCCCGCATCCTTCGTAAAATAGGCGATCTGATTCAGGATCGCCCAGAAACGCTCTACCCCTTCCCCATCGCTCTTCCCCACCCCCACGAGAAAGCTCAGGCTGTTCTCGTCCTGACATGCGTTGTCGTGGGACGACGCGTGCCAGACTGGGAGCCCGCACTGGAGCTCAATCTCGTCCAGCGCCAGCTGGATCGAGACGGGAAGCTTCTCCATGCGATCTGGTAAGTTTTTCTTCCACTGACAGGCGATGTCGTAGGATAGCGTGAGCTGCTCCAGGGAGAATCCCCGAAGCGCCGACATGACGATATAATCGATATTTGAGTATCTGGACGTTTGTTAATTTGATTTAAATTGCATGTACGCCTCACATGGGGAGACTGACCGTTCCCCCTTTTGGAGATCCCCCAAGCCGTTTGGCCGCATGACCTCATGGCGGGCGCAAACACAGCCGCCTACTCCTGAGCACCGCAGGCCCGTAGTGTTTCGCGTATCCTTTTGAAGCAAGGCGGCAAACGCGATACAGGAGCTTATCTAGATCGGTCATCAGTCCCGTGCGCTGCAATAGCCCGATACTGGCACTCACGTCCTTTTCAGCGATGTACTTGCTGAGATGCTCCTTGTATTTCGTCGGCTCAACGAAGGCTCCCCATCCTGGCCCCAGGGAGGGGTCGTCGATCTCGTTGGTCGGCTTACGATTCTTGAGCTTGAAATTCGCGTCGATAGCGAGAAGAAGCATGTACAAGAACCTGTCGAAAAGGATTAGCGCGGTCCATGTGTCCACCAACTGACATACCTGTACTTGGGGTCCACGTCTCGCCAACCTTCGGGGAGATTTCTCCCTTCGAAGGGACACGGCCAGCATTTGGGCAACATCTCGCCCGGCTCCGTCGCAGCCAAGCCGGCCGGATTGTGGGCTCTCGCAGCCCGCCGACCCCGTTGCACAAACGCGTACTGACGCGCCATTCGGATGCTTGTAACGATCCTAGGGTGGATTGAATAATCTCGTTCGACGTACGACGGATAACATACCGGTATCGAAACCATTCCACTGGTTACCCTCGCGTCTGTCAGGCGTTCCAACCCCGTGATGAAATCGCTGGCGTTGACGTTGCCGACCACGTTCATGGACCGGAAAAAATCCAGCACCCGCCAGGTCGCGCATGTCCCGGGCCTCGTCACGGTCGCGGGCCACCATCCGGTGCGTAAGAGTTGCTGGATCATGTTGGCGTGTTCCTTCCGCTTGCACGCACAAAACCGATAACTGACTTCGTGAATACCGCTGGTGTCTATGACGACCATCCTGCGGACCACAGCGGCAGGGGTCGGGCAAGGACCGCCTTCATGCCCAAGCTGGAAGATAAGGCCAAGTTTTTCAAGTGTCGTGCCCTGCCAATGATCTTGTTTCCATTCCTGGATATGCATTTAGTAAACAGTCACAGCAGAGAAGTGGACAACACACAGATAGCAAGTGAAGTGGGCTGAAGCGGTGGTGGTGCAAACAGCACGCTTTGCACTGCAAAAACACGCCACACTCGCGACAGCGAAAGAACGGCGTGTCGTCGAGCGGGATGGCACACAGCGCGCACGCAGGGGATCGCATGTTGTCCCCCAGTCCGTGCATCCGAACGGTCTCGTCCAAATAGAGCTGCGCGTGAGGGCGCCATTCAGCCATTGGGTCATCCTACAACGCGTGAGCCGCAGGCCAAGGGAAATGATATACATAGACTCACCGAGCTAGTGTATCGTTTGCGTTTGGCGGAGGACACAGAGTCTAGCAGTTCTGTCTCGCCGTCCGCATCGTTGTCGACTGGAATCCATTGCGCCAGGGAGTCGTGAAGGGAGGACGGCTTCACTTTCAGGCGCCGTTTCTTGTGAGACTGATTGAGCAGCTCCTCGTTGCGGCGATTCCCGTCTGCAGAGAGGTATATCCCCCGATCTCCAGTCACAGTTGCATCCTCGGTATCCTCTCCCTCCATGCCCACCGAGGCATTCACGAATCGGAAGGACCGGAAGGAGCGCATCGACATCTGTGATCACGTAGGACCAGGTGGGAGGGAGGAGGGGAAGGGAGGGAAAGGCAAGCGAAGGGAATCCAGTAGCATGTGTCTGCCGATCGTTGACTGTCCCATTCGCGCGGATATCATTTTGAAAAAGACGGGTTTGAAGCGCGCGAGGAGAAAGAAAGGTGACGGCTGTCACACTCGTGACAGGACTCGTGATTCGGCGCTTATTGGGCGTTTACGGGCACGCCAAGTCTGGCGCGTTCCAAGCGCGTTCACAAATTTATCTACCTAATACGAGCGTCCCCCCGCAACATTGCGCCGCCCATTTCAAACGTGATACAACATCTTGGGTCCCCAGTCCCGCTTCCCGTCGGAGGATACCACCTGTTCGCCTCCAACTGAAGACGATTTCCTTCGGGGCCGGGCGCGAACTTTCCACAGCCACAATACTGATAGGCAACCGTCTGGATGCCTGTGGTATCCATTACCGTGATTACCCGCAGACCTTCTTGGGGGGAAGGGCAGCTGGAACCGCCGTGGCCAAGCTGGAACACGAATCCGACGTCGCGCAAAGTGGTATTTTTCCAGTAGGGATTATCGTCGCACCAAACCTGCAAAACAAAGAAACATGATTTAGTACCAGGTGCTCTCGTGCCGATAACAACTCGCCTGAACAAAGTGGAGCGGTTTTTTTCGGTGCTTCCGTAGACAGCACACATCGCAGTGCGGTCCCAACCGACACTCGGGGCAGTAAAATGCCTCCCCTCCCCGGTCGAGGATAGCTCCCATGCTCCGCTGGCACCGGTCACAGTCGAATCCCGCCAGTCGCTCCCGTTGCTGGCGCCGTCTCAACGCGGGCACCCACGGTATCTTGAAACAAAATATTTAAGTGCAGCACACGCCGGTTCAGGAACAAATTACCTCTCTCTCTTCCGAGTCGTCGTCTCCCATAGCAAAAGAGGCTGCAGCACAATTCCGGCGCAAAGAGTGGGAGTAAAGCAGCAGAATATTCAGAGAAGCAACTACGCAATTGTTTCAAAACCATCACTCCCGCATGCTCTTGCGTGTATCTAGCCTCAACGTCCCTAAGAGATCTCATCAATCTCTCCCGACACGGGCGCACTTGCCACAGGTATCCCGAGGCCATGCTGGCCCGACCAGAATGCGGGAGTGCTCTTCGCTCAACGGGCAACCAGGGCCATTCTCTTCAGAGGCCTTCGGCGGCCATCTATTCTCAAACAGCGCCAGTACGGTCATATTCAACATCATAGTAAGCACCCCGTGATTTTCTACCCAAACATTTCCCGCCTCTTCCTGCAGATCCTGATCAAGCTCCCTTCCTCATCCCCATGCAAAGGCGCGGGCCGCGCGCCCTGCCCGGAATTTAAATTAAGTTGGTGCCGCGCCCGTTGTCATCGACGGTCACCTAAAACGATGATTCCAAGATTTACTTGACGGAATATGTACTGTATCTACAATATCTACAATTTCGCCCATAACACAGTGGAAGACTGTCGAAAATCATGAGGTTATGAAGCGGGACTGGAGGCATGCAAACATACAGTGGGAGAACGCCAGGCACAGCACACGTCGTAGGACAGAGAGAAGGAGAAGGCGGCATCCGCGCCTCGGCTCCGGGGCACGGCGACCGGGGTGGACTCGTAGACGGAAAAGTCCTCCTCCCAGTCAATGAGGTCCGGCATCTCGTCGTCCGAGTCGACTTCGCCTGTGTTGCTGCTTGCAGGGTGACGAATGATTCCGTCCTGAAACATCAGGATTCTACACAGCGGTCGTTAGAATACCATCAGAATATTGGAGGCAGACTCTTACTGGTACACATAGTCCCAATTTGTGTAGTGTTCTCCTCTCTGCAACGACGATGTTAAACTGGAGGGTAGCGGTGCGTATAACACCATCGCGCGACCTGCATCAGAATTCATGAGGTCAAGTCTGAGACCACGGATACTGACTTACAGGTGTTGGTATGCCAGAAACGCTCGACACCTTCTCCGTCTGTCTCCCCGACGAAGGCCTTTTTGTTCTTGCAGTCGTTAGTGAGGGATGATGCGAGGTATGTTCCTGGCCCACGCCCTAAAGTTGTAGAATTTAGCAAAATCTAAAGTGATAAAACGGAAGTTAACTGGCCATTGCTGTTGTTCGAAGACATCGGGTTTTTGAGTTTGTGGGGGGAGAAAGAGAAAGGGCGGTACCAGTGCGACCAATCCGCGCTGCTTTGCGAATCAAAACACCCACATGCTCCGTCGCATTGGGAATCGAACCGGGGATAAGTGGCGAGTTCGGAACCATCCATACATATTACACAAGAGAAGGCGCGTTGCGAATCAGGACAGTAACCGGAATGTATCGGAGATCCCTTGCGGTCAGAAATCAGCCAGCCATCTGGTGCCTGTTGCCGGCCAAAAAAAACTAAAGCACTCGCCTCACCCGCAAGTTCCCTCCCCCTCCTTCCGAGAAATATGGCGACTGCTTCTACTCCCCCAACGGCCTTCTCCCCTTGGCAGATCCCTCCTTACTCCTCTCTGGTGAAACTCCCATTTAATTTGCGAGACAAGTTGCACGACGAGCTTGGGGTGATTCGCCAGCGTGAGGTCGACGAGCCATATTATCGTGGGGAGACCGACGTCCGCCCATCGACACCCAACAGCGATTCTGACTCGGACTCGGACTCGGAAGACACCACCACTTCTTCCCTGCCTTCGTCCTCCCAGCCTACGTCGTCCCCAGCGTCGTCGTCCCCAGCGTCGTCCTCCCCAGCTTCTTCCGTGCCGCCGTCGTCCTCGCCGCAAACGTCGTCCCCGGGGCAGTCCTCAGAGGAGCCGGCGCCCCCGTGGTCTCCCCATGTGGGAGGGGAGCACCGATACGCCCCATATCCTCAAGTGTGGCGGCGTTACGGTTTCTTCGTCAAAAACAAAATGAAGCGTCTGGAATTGCGCCCGCGTATCCCTAGACTGGAGCTCGCGCCGCGGCCCACCGCTCTGACGACGAGAACTCAGCTCAGGTACCTTGGTTTCCGTCTTTTTGACTGGAACTTGTGAGTGATGGCTAGCGCTTGATGTGTATGTGTACTCACTTTAGTCTGCACAGGGACACCGCCCCGTGGGTTGACCGCACGAATCTTGTCGGTGCTGCGTTGCTCGGGTCCCCCACCGACGCCACCGGTTGGGACAATGTTGTGCTCGACGCCACCGCGGCCCTAGCGCGCGCGCAAAAGCAGATGGATCCCACCCGCCTCACGAACTCTGCGGCGCTGCAAGATGGTATCACATACGGCGGCCGCCGCGGAACAGTATGTGTACACCACAGACGGCCGAAGCCCGGGACTTACCTTTCGGTTTTGCATCGTAGCGCCCTCAAAACATCTCGCACACCCTCGAGAATTGCGTGGCCTTGGCCGCCTTGCGCAACAACCCGGCGGTAAAAACGATCCTAGACTTTCAAAAAGGTGAGGTTCGTTCACGTCGCAAGCGAGTTGTATTAAATGTCCGTTAGACGCGTATTGCAAGCTCTTTCCCAAGATGTGGGACCGCGGGTTACACACGGTCAAGGAGCTGCTCGACAGCGACGTCGGGCTCCGCCTGCCCCTCTACGATTTGTCGCGCGAGTCGACGACCACTGCCTGGACGAGCGTCGAATACCAGTTTGCTGCGGCAGAGTCTCCGTCTCGGAAAGACGACCGCGATTCGCTGTACGGAATGCGCGCCCTCACATCCCTAGGCACGTACGACACGCGCTACACCGACGTTGGCGATATCATCTTCTGGGGCTCCAAAGTCCACGCGTCCTTCCCAGCCGGCTCGACCTTCCTATTTCCCTCTTGGTGGATGCCATACTCATTTACCATGGTCGACCGCGACGAGACGCACTACCTTATTATGCAGCAGATGGACGCTGGCCTTGATCGTTGGGTCGAGAATGGCGGGAAGACGGACGAGGACTGGGAGAGCGACTCGTCGCCAGCAGAAAAAAAGGAGCGCGAAGAAGCGAGGGACAGCCGGAGGGATGATATTCTCAAGTTATTCAGTTCTCTTGATGATTTTGCGGGCGCCCATAGTAGTATTACAGCGTAGCCGCCCAAGTAGTCGGTACTAGTTCTTGGGGCGATGGGGCGAGTTGACGTGTGAGGCTGTGCGAAATCGACCAAAATGGTCTTCCAATAAACAGAACCAAACTGAGCCCTTGACCGTTCGCCTTGCTGCACCTTTGCCCGTTGGACCGTTATTTGCTTCTGTCGACCCGCTCACCATGGTCGTCACCATGCAGCCTGATCCTGTCTCGAGGGCCGGCCCTATAAATGGCGCTATCTGTCTTTTCTTCGTCCTCCCACTCCTTGCCCTCGCAAAAAAAAAACCCCCCAAAAGCTCGCACACGCACATCTATGCCGCCATCCTCTGGCGTCTCTGAAGCCAGCTCCCCCGAGAGGTGTAGCTGTACCTTTATTACATTGTACCCAGCCCCGGCAGGGGGGTACATTGGAATAAAGGTACAAGTCTGCCGGGCGGCGGGGGTGTGCCTTTATTGCAATGTACCTCTGATCCCACCCCTTTGGGAATTATTCCCGTGCCGCCGCTAATATTCCCGTGCCGCTGCTTTTCCGGCTCATATTCTGTTATACCGTATTTGTTCCATCGCTAAATACGGCCTTTGCGCGTTATTTCTCAGTAATGGCCCGGCTTCCCATCACTCGGGCGTCGATTCACCCCATGCGTGCTGTGCTGTGCCCATCAGCTGTGCGGCTTGCCCGGCATCTGGTCACTTTGTTGTTGCTTGTGTACTCCACAAGCATCAGAGTCATCCTTTTCCTTCCCCCCGCCATGGAGGATGCCACTGATCATGACCCGCCCCTTCCGACTACCGCACCTCTGCCGGTCGTCCTGCGATCGCCGTGGCATACCGCCGTCCACACGGCGTGGACATCCCTCAACCCTCATCCCCGGACTTGTCGCCTCTCGTGGGCCCGGATCGCACGGCTCAGTGTCTCTCTCTTTACGAACGGCGAACAGGTCGAGCATATGTGGCGCTATCCCCACGGCATGCCCCAGATCAGTCTCGACGCCGTCGACCCGCCCCACACCTGTCAGTTGGCCAAGAGCGGCCGGGGTCACAGAGATTCCTACTCTGATGTCGTCAAAAACAAGGTACTTGCCTTCACATTTGTTTATGATGCACGACTTACACAATTTGCCACAGTGTTCTCTCATCTGCCCCGCATGCGACTAGTACAATAAACGGACTTTTCCATAACGTAGCTTACTCGATCTATGTCTCCTGCCGTCCAATGCCAACTTTGTTTTGACGCGGACTCGAGAACTCACGCAGAACGGAAAGCACGAACACTTTATTTTTTCTCGGAGCAGGCTGTGTTGAACAGTCACTGCACCTCCACTACACGCAAAGTATTATACAAAAAAGCGTAGGCGACTCAAGAACGACGAGCGCGTTTGCTAGATGGATGGCATCAGTCGTCTAATCCAATCTAATCAATTTAGATAAGGAGACTTACTTTAGGGGCGCATTCTCCTTTTCCTGCGTCCTCGCAGTGCTCACCCGCTTGCGTTTGGTGCCCGCCGTCGGCGCAGACGTCTTCTTCGCTACCGGCCCCACCCCCTTCCCTTTCGCCTTCTTCTTGCCGCTGTACATCATTCATCAATACGTGTCAAGTGTGTGTGCAAGTCGCGCACTCACTTTTCCTCTGGCACCGTCTTCCTCGCGGACGCAATGACTGCACGCACGTCTTCCACCGCAACGCGCCACTCGACGAGCAATTCAGCGTTCGGAGAAGCCGATGCGGCCTCACCCCACCATAGCAGCGCTCCGACGTACAACAGCAAACCGTTTCGTCCTGTCATCATTCCGACGTCCTCCCACTCCGCGCATGGCACTGTCTCTGGGGATTGGCCCGCCTTCCTTGACTTCGCCTGAATCAAATCCCACCACACCCACCAGCGTGCAGCAAATGTGGCCTCCTCCGAGCGCGGGCCGACTTCCGTCGTCACTGGCCACGGCAGGTCCCACTTTCGACCATCCTTCATGAACCCCTCGATCTCGCATGGGCGCGTCGCGCGCGTCCGCGGCGCCAGCAGTAAACCCTTGGCGCGGAAACCGCGTGCCCTCTCGAGCTCAATCAGCTCCGTCACACATTCCTGCCATACCACGCCTCCCCACACTTTCCCCCGCGCACACCCACCGAAGATATCGCGGAGTTCCTCGGGCCATCCTCTGGTATCCTGGCTCCACATGGCGGCTGCCTCGCCCTCCTCCTCTTCACCCCCTGTCCGCACCACTTGCGTCTCCAGCGGCGTCATTGTCGTTGTTGTCGCTGTCGCGGGAGGCGGGGGTTGTGAGGGGAAGGGGCCCAGGAGCCAAGTTGATAACAAAGCCGGGGATTAGGATCCCCGGGCTAAGACTATATACTACAACGGAGTAAGCGACAATGACGCCAGTGGCCCGGTGAGTATGACAACCGGCCCAATGACCAAGAATGCTAAAAATAGGTACGATGACGTGCGTCCGGGAAAGAGGAGCGGGAGATCCGTCCCGTATCCAGCATCGGATGTCATGCTGTGCAGGTGTCCCCTTACATCATCCCCCCTTCAAGATTCGTCGTCCCGACGAATGCGTAGGATAAGTGAGCCTTCAAAATTCTGGATCACCTCGAAAGTAGATGCGGTTGCCAGCCACCCGAACATCTCGGGGTGCCATGCCTCGCCGTGCTGTCTGCTTGCGCCTGTGGCCGGTAGTCACCGCGTCGATCACCATAGGCGAACCGGCGGCAGTTGAGCTTCCGCCAGTCAGGGGTGCAGGACTAGTCATAGTCACCGAGGGGGCAAAGGGGGTAGAGTTGTGGCGAAAGGTAGAGTTGGGAGAAGCCGCAGCCTGTATAGGAATAGGAGGGGTGGTAGTGGCAGGTTTGCGGGGTAGAGGTTGCGAGGGGGGAAGGAAAGGCTGCTGTGGTGCAAACCTCACTCGGCCGGCGAGGGGGTCGTGCGCGCCTGCTGGGGCGGCGTGCTGACGACCTGCTGCATCACAGGAGGAGGCGCCCTGCCTCCAATTCCCGGCAACTGGAGGATGTGCTCGGCGTCCAGGTGGTTTCGGGTCAACGTCCATCGCAGCAGGGGGAGGGATGGGGGCAGGTTGAGCAGGAGGGGGAGCATGAACCTCTGAAGGGTGTGACGGACCCTTCTTCTTGGTGCGGACACGCTTGCGCATGAACCGCTTCCCAAGCGCGATAAGCGCTTCACCGATTTGCTGGTCGGTACCTCGGATAGAGACACGGCGCTCGGTCGGCAGGGCCTTGTCGGTGTAGGCCCGTAGTTGAGCGCCGGAGACGTCATGAGCCTGGTGTAGACCCTTGCCGCCACGGCCAACGATGTGCCCGACAACCGCGTCGGGGACCACAAGTGTGCAAGAGTAGCGGTCGGGAGAGTCCGCCGCCGTAGAGAGAGTCTCGGCAAGTGGTATGGTGGTGTGGCCGACAGCGATGACGGCAGGGGTAGGTGCGGGGGTTTGGGGACGGGACGTACCCGTTGTCCATTGGACACCATCCCAAAAGGTTCGCCAACTGTGCCCGCGAGCGGTAGAGGCTCCATGATCACCATGCTCCAAGTGATCCAGCCGATCGTGCAGGCGTTGGAGCTCGGTATGGAGGGTCAGGCAGTAGGAATAAAGATCCAGGGGTGCGGCGGGAGTGGTCATGGCAAACGGGAAAGGAGGTGTCGGTAGAGTGAGGGCAAAGTAGGAGGTAGGGTGGTCGACTGGAGCTAGAACGATGCCGGAGTCGAGTAAAGGCTTTGTTATGCTGTGAGGGGAAGGGGCCCAGGAGCCAAGTTGATAACAAAGCCGGGGATTAGGATCCCCGGGCTAAGACTATATACTACAACGGAGTAAGCGACAATGACGCCAGTGGCCCGGTGAGTATGACAACCGGCCCAATGACCAAGAATGCTAAAAATAGGTACGATGACGTGCGTCCGGGAAAGAGGAGCGGGAGATCCGTCCCGTATCCAGCATCGGATGTCATGCTATGCAGGTGTCCCCTTACAGGGGTGGAGGCGGTGGAGGCGGTGTCGTTGTCGTTGTTGTCGCGGGAGGCGGGGGTGGAGGCGGTGGAGGCGGCGGCGGCAGCGTCGTTGTCGCGGGAGGCGGGGGTGGAGGCGGTGGAGGCGGCGGCGGCAGCGTCGTTGTTGCGGGAGGCGGCGGTGGAGGCGGCGGTGGAGGCGGTGGAGGCGGAGGCGGCGGTGGAGGCGGCGCTAGCGTCGTTGTCGCGGGAGGCGGGGGTGGAGGTCGAGGCGCCGCACCCGGCGCTCCTCGAAACGCTGCTCTAGGCTTGGGCCTTGGCTTAACCTGTCTCTGGCCCACCTCGTCCTCATCAATCTCGACCTCCTCCTCCTCAAGCTCCTTCTCGAGCTCTTCCTCGTCCTCATCCTCTCTGTTGCGCATATTCAGCCGCGGAAGGTTGTTGCCGTCGAGCCCGTCGTAAGGATCATCCATGTCGTGCAAGCCCCCAGACCAGTCGAACTCGCCTAACTCGCCTGGCACCCTGAATTGGTCCATATCCCCATTCAAGTCGTACCCCAAACCCCCCACGCCGTACCCCAAATCCCCCACGCCAAAGAGATCGGGCATCGACATCAGGCCGTCCAAAGCCGGGGCAAACACGTTCGGGTCCGTGAAAAGGCGCGCCTCTTCTGTACGTCGCTGAGCAGCCTCTTCGGCCACCTCGCTGTCGCCGAGGCCCGCGTGCGGGGTGGATAAATCTTGGGCGGGGGGCGGCGTAATATCTGCTTCCTCCCGTGTCTCCGGCGTCGACAAGCCATTTTCATTATCGCGATCCCGCGCGTCGGTCGAGGACGTGTCGTCCGCGTCATTCAAGCTTCGTGCTCGACACACCCCTTCATTCAAGCTTCGTGCTCGACAATCCGCCTCAGCTAGGTAAAATGTTTGCGTCTTAGTCTCCTTCCGGCTTGCAATACAATTTCTCTTACTGAAACAATGGTGTGAGAAATTCACGAAGCTTTGCTGGGTCGCATCGAAACCCGCACGATCAAAGTCCGGCCAAATGCGCGGCACCATACCATTCGTCTTCCCAGAGTGGATACTGCGTGGAATGAGCAAGTTCGTCTCCAAGAGCAAGAATTCCAATCTCACCTGCGGACCTCAATTCGTCCGCCACGCTCGGGGACCGGCCCACACAGCATTATCACGACGTTCATCCCGAAGCGTTCGTGTGCGGCGTCCGCAAACGGCTGCAGATAGTAGGCAGCGTTGCTGAGTGCGCTAACCGTTTCCCTAAGTATTCCTGCTCTTTTTATGATCATGCAAATGACTCACACATTGTATTCCTCCGCCGTTGTAGGTACCTCCCCAGATACGGCTTGGGCATAGGCGTCTCGGGCACACTTGTCCTCGACCTCCCGCGCTGCCAACACCTCCGCCTTGAATTCCTCAGGCTCCGCAAGCCACGCTTCCTTCGTGACTTTGTTGCGCAACGTCACAGGTTTGGGCGGGTTCGGCAAACGCGACACGGCTGCCCAACGCGCCGTGAAGCGCGGCTTGATACGGCGGTCGTAGAAATGGCGAGAGTAATAGTGAAGGATGCGAGTTTTCACGGGCTGGGGCGGGTCCAGCTCGGGCTTGTCGAAGAGCGTTCTAAATGTTACGACCTTGTTTTTCTTCTCCACCGACTTGCCGTAGGTGCCGTTGAACCACACTCCAATTTTCTGGTAAGCCAAATCATTAGCGTCTGCCGTATCTCAGCACTTCCTTACTTACCGAGCGCAGTTTTTTAAAAAAAGCGGCCCTCCGCTCCCCTTCCTCCTTCGACAGGCTGTCCACGTCCTCTGCTGGGTCGACATCATCAGCAACTACCTGGCCCTCCTCAAGGTCCTCCGTCCAGAGCATGTTGTAGCCGTAAGTGCGGACAAAGCGGTGGGCGGCGCTCGTGTAGAATGTCCCGGTGTCTTTGATCTCGGCGGCGGCCAAATATTCATCTTCCATCGCCTGGAAAAAAAGGAGTTTGGTGCCGTGCACCCAGCTGGCCACGCCTGGTTTCGCAGGCGGGAGTCCAGCACGTTCGCGGGCTCTTGCTGCTGTCCCTGCGCGAGGCATAAAGTCAAGTTTCAAATGTCGTTACGCGTGCGGTCACACGGTCGCATCTCGAATAAACAAAGCACAAAACGCCATACCCCTAATCATTCGATGCGAGTACAGTGCAGCAAAATTAATATGATCCACCCCCCTCCCTCTCCTCGTCGTTGCCCAAGGCAAACAGCGCCGCGTCCATGATGTCCCGCGTGACCAGCATGTCGGGCTCCTCGCCCCGACCTTGCATCTCCAAGTACCGCTGATGTGTCCGCATCCTGGCCCAAGTCAGTCACCTCAATCAGCAGCAAATTGAACGAGGTTAGACAACGTACGCGCTACTCGAAACAATCCCATCGCCCCGGATGGCAAAATTCACGTCGCCTGCCGGCGTCTTGCGCGGGGACGGCGCAGCCGGGCCTGCTTGTCGACACTTGCTCCCTTTGCGAGGGGACGTATTGACGAAAGGAGTGGCCTCCGGCGTCGCGGGGCTTCCCCTGAAAAGCGGATCAACCGGGTGCGGGTGGACGCCAAGCAGGCAAAGTCCCTGCCAGGCATCGATACATTCGTCGATCGTCGAGTAACCCCGATTTGCGCTATTGGGATAGCCCGTCAGACTGTTCTTTGCCTGGAGCCTAGAGATTTGTTATTGTGAGGTTCCACCGAGCACCACCACTCACCACTCGTCGAATATACCGACTCTGTGTCCTTGCGACACCAGGTGGTATCTATACCCACCGCCACTACGTCTGTCCTCGCCGGGGGTACCATAGAAGGGCGGCAGACAATAGTACCGGCTGTCCTTGCCGCCCTCGCGATCGTCCATCACCATGTGCTCCGGGCGCAAGTTGGTGCGATCGAGTCTTGGTGCGGGGGAAGACATGTCGTGGTCAGAGACGAAGCTCTCCTGAACGCCCGATCGGGAACAGACACGTGCAGACTCTTCCACCACCACCACCACTGGCACCAGATCACCCCGCCATGCCCATCCCTCCTCCTGTTCTGGTACGCGACTCAGTTGAAGGTCTGCCTGTGCCCGCAGTGCCCTCCTGCACTGACCTCCCGATTTTTAGATTTTCAATGCCGCTTCTCTTGCACCTTGATCGAGCACGCGTGGCGTATGTGCGATCGGCCTCTCGTGCGCAGCTATGGCCAATTTCTCCTTGCGCGAACCCGGCTGGAGGCACGGAAAGGTATGTGAAATGATCCTCTCCTAGCATCAGACATACTTAACATACTTACACGCACTGGGAACTCAGCATGCTGCCACGCTATCGCCAGTCGTCGCAGCGCAATGGCCCGTCGCTTTCACTTTCGTCGCTGGCTCGAGCAGCACGCCACGGGGATCGCCCCTCCTCAAGACATCTTTGGCGGCGCTCCACATTTGCCGGGCATGTGGCATCAGTATCACAACTCGGACGGCACTTGGGGCCCTGAAGGTGGGATCATGGATGCCAGTCGGTGGATTATCAAGCGCGATCCGGACGAATGGACATGGAACAGGCCCCCTCGCATCCGCAGGCACGGCTTGCGCGACCCCGACTGGGACGGCGCCCCAGTGCCCAAAACTCCAGGCAAGGCGAAGCGTCGTCGTCAGCGCCGGCGCGACGAACTGGCCTTACTCGCAGCGCTGCGTGATGCCCAGCAGCGGGCAATGGGGTGGGGAGGGGGAGGAGGGTGGGGACCAGGCGACTCGGGTTCATCCTGGCTTAGTGAAGCTGAATGGGATGAGGTGCTGGCGGAGCCTCGGGCAGCAGTTGAGCGGGCGAAGGCGGCACTCACGCCATATTATAACATGTAAATAGTTTACATTGTTATATCACCAGCCGTCCTCTCCATCGTCTGAGTCCCCCGATTCCGAGTCCGCCTCGGGATCCGACCAGTAATGCCGAGCATTTGGCCGCAGCCTTGTCTGTTTGCCAGCCTCGGCGTTGCGGCGGGTGGCGGCACGTCGAGCTCGATGAGCAATTTCCTCCCGATATCTACACCAGACGTGAGTGAGTGTATGGTGTCAATGGTGTCACTCACTTTTCCCTGTATCTTCTTTGCGCCTCTCGATGTCTGGCGCGTGCGGCCTCTGTGGGACTCGCGCGCAAACGCGCCATCCTCTCTCGCGTTTTCTCTCGACATTGGTCAAGATGCCTCCAGGTGGGTAAGTTGTGGGACTCGGATGAGCTTGGCACCTACCTGTGACGGTACTGGCGGTACGTTGCGAGGCGGCGCAAGTGGCGCTCCTCTTCGTCTCCACATTGTTTCAATTTGGATGGGGGCATTTTGACGTGGTGTCGTGGTGTTGCGCAACACCCGATCTGGACAGCGCCTATCGAAATCCTTAAGCGCCCGCCTGATTTGGGTGTAATTAGTTTACGTCACAGACGCGAACACCCAAAAGTTTGTTCTTACCACGCGACGTGGACTTCCCCAGGCGCGCTCATAACGCGCAATCGCGCAGGTGAGGATGTCCCTTCCTTAATCTGAAAAAAAAAAACAGGACATTTGGTGAACAACATTTTTGCCCAACGCGATCCAACAATGTCACCATTCGTACCTGAGATTCCATGGCCACCCTACCTTCTATCTTCCAACTCTCAATCTTTTCTGAGTCAAAAGGTCAGTACAAACCTTGTAACACTTCTGAGCAGTTTTGAGGGTCTCGCTGTCTCTGAACCTTTTGTACGAGGCGATCTACGTCCAAAAATCTAGCCTGTGAGTGCGCCACTCTATTAAAGAGGGCCGATTTCATTCGAATTTCCTCGTGTTAAAGCTCAATTTTGCTGAACATTTGTTTAGTGAGAGCAATGCGAAGGGGTACATCGATAAATTATGGTGCTCCAGCCCATAGACTAGCACAGGGAGGCAAGAGAGCAGTGGATACAAATCGTACCTTCCCCTCATAGCGCAACATGCACTAGGTTACAGGTTTAAACGGATGCAAATTAGCTCGCCAGATAAGGAAGGGGTCGCAGCTACTACACCTAGGCTGGATCAGTGTAAGGCTGAGAGGGACAGGACCAGTGGAATCGAAGGTTGGCTGACCTACTTCGGGGTGTGAGTTTGGCTTTTGTTTTGTGGTGTAAGACGGAAATGAGGGATGTGGGAGAACATAATGGGTATTGAATACAATGGAAAGGGCGTCGTTGGTCCTCGCAGGGCGTCTGAATAGAGCGTCGGAGCAAGGAGAGAGTTCGTTGCCGAAAAGGGAAAGTGGGAGGGTGTTGCCAAACATCTGCACAAAAGCGATCACGTCTCTCTCGCACAGCCAGCAACATCGCCTCCCTCACCCTCAATCTTGCGAATACTTACACGGGCCACCAACAGCATAGCGTGCACTCCCGCCGGCCGACGATACATCTCACTTATTCATTACCAGCGGACCAACGCGCGGAGAGTGCGCGAGAGTGAACGAGAAAATTCGCAGATTGCGTCCCCAGATTCAACTGCAATATGCATCGGCGTTCAACGTCTGCACTATGTCCTCCCTCTTACCCGGAGTACACCGTTTACACGCCGGCTGTGCGGTCAGCCCTTTTGGTTGCACGTGTCCCGGTCAGGATGTTCCATGTTTCAATGTACCCTGTGTTGGTTGACGTCCCACGCCCTTCTCTTTCTCCCACCATGCACGGCTTAGAAGGCTCCTCACTCAACGACCCGTGGATTCTTCGCGCCAACGGCCAACTAGTGCTGAAGAGCAAATCATCCCCTACCCGCCCAAAGAAGACGAAAGGTGAATGTTTTTGCATACGGTCTAGCGCTTCCTCGGTTAACGGCGCCCAGATTTGGCACATCGCAAAAAGGTCATCTACAGCGACCTCGGCCAGGCCCGCAACACGGAAAGCCTCAGTGTTGCCGCAGCCTCCAACGGGAGGGCCGAACTGACGTCGTCAGCGGGAGGGGTGATCGTACGGCAGCCTCAGCGACGCGTCTCTGCGCCTCCCTCGCTACCCAGCGCCGACAACACCAAGCCCCCCCCGCTCCCCCCTGCCCACGACGTCAGTGATCAGGAGAACCAGCGGCCGTGGTCTGGACGCAAGAGTCACCGCATCAGCCTTAAGAAGAGATACCTGGGATGCGGGCCTCCTCCGGCGCCTCGCGGGTCTGCTGAGGCTCCAATATTCTCGTGAGTTCAGTCTGATGAGAGATAGAAGGGGGATCCTGATTTTGTGAAACAGGCATTGTCACCTCTGTGCCAAGGTTTGGTTCGGGGAGATGGTGCTAAAGTGCCCGCATTGCGACACAGTGGTGTGCTGTCGCTCTCGTAGATCGTAGAGCCCACCTGTCACTCCATACTTCGCGTTTGAATTTCGTTTGATTTCATCTGAAAGTGCGTTCTGGATTCAAAAAAGCGCGCCAGTCGGGCATCAAGCGATACAAAGATTATTTCTGTATACAGTCTTTTTGTAGATAGTCGACAACCTGCCTCTGGGTTACTCTGCCCCGCACATCCGGAAGTAGTTGGTCATTATCTTTTGAAATAAATCAGTCGAGGACGACTTTATTGAGGTGTGAAGAGCAACCTGCTTTATACGACGGACGATCTGCTCCCGCGCCGCACGTTCTGCGTCGTTGAACGGGTCGTTGATCTCGGGGCTACTAGCGGTGGGCTCAATATGGAAGGCGGTATATCCAAATGTGAAGAGGTAGCGCTCGACAATTTCGGTGTAGAAGGCCTTGAGAGAATGCGACCGGCTGGCAGCAAGATATCGAGAGGTGTGGCATTGTAGGAGTGACAATTTCGCGACAGAAAAGAGCTTCGGCGCGCGTTTTGACGACGAATTGTTCCTGGGCATGGGTATTTTGTAGTCAGGTGTTTGGTTTGGAGCTCTTTGGCTTCCGTCGCGTCCTTTTTAGGTACTCCTCGATACTTACACTTGCGACACTCTTCACACCGGTCGACGTTGGTGGTCGGGCCTCCTCCTCAGCTTACTCCCCCCCCCCTTGTCGTCTATGGCCCCCGCTGGCACCAACTCCCACAAGCGCGCACGGGCCGCTCCAGCACTACTGGTCCATGGGACAGTCAGCGCAGTCTCTTCGCGTAGCAATGACTGCCGCCGCCAACGCACGACATTGGGCGTGGTCGGGCAAGATGCGGGGCCTTCAATGGGCCTGGCGGAGGAGTGGTGGGCCGAGGATCTGGCCACCAATGAAGCTCGGCTGGGGGCGGGCTTCACCTATCGTCTTGGAGACGACTCGCTGGAGCCACAGTTCGACCAAGAGTTGGACGACGGGACGCGTATGGATGACGGAATCCATGTCGTGTTTGCCCACCCCGTCCGCAACGCCAATTCGGTGATTTTTTCCATCTGTCGCCCGGCGTGGAATTCTAATTCGAAAAAAAGGATCGTCCTTTAAAGACGTGGTATCCCAAGGAAGACGAATACATTGAAGAGCAATTGCGGCGCGAGGGCCGCGGCGCGGCTAAAGCGTACTCCAAGTGTGCTGGGCCTGGCGTTCCCTGCAACGATCCACATCCCCAAGGCCCGAATCGTGCCTGTGCCGGCGTGGCAGAATTCCGCTGCGTGGACCAGGCATGTTTTGGCGAGGTGATGCGTTGCCGGGATTGCATTGTGGCGGCACACGCGCAGCTGCCCACCCACTTCATCGAGGTCAGTTTTGCCGGCCTCGGTGAAAAAAAAAGAGACTAATGTTATGTATCAGGAATGGGACGGCAAGAAGTTCAAGCGCGATCGTACAGGGTTGAAGAACCTTGGGCTGCGCATGCAGCTAGGCCATCCGCCGGGGGTGGTGTGCACATCGCGGTACTCTGCGCGGAATGACTTCGTTGTCTACGACCTCTCGGGTGTGCACGAGGTGGCTGTGGACTTCTGTGGATGCGAGCCCCACGTCGACCCGAACATCCAACTCTTACGCGCCTGCTGGTGGCCGGCCACCGTCATAATGCCCAACACCTGCGCTACATTTGCGCTGTTACGCTTATTTCATGTAATCAATTGTCTTGGCAAGCTATCTGCGTACGACTTCCTGCGAGGTTTGGAGATGTGCACAAATCATGACGGGCTGGACAAGCCGCCGGTAAGTGCTTGCTTGTGGGTTACAGCTGTTTGACGCGAACTAATTTGATCCCCCAGGATCGACGAAAACCATTCATGCACATAATGCGTCAATACCGCGAGGTTAAACGCATGAAGAGAGCAAGGCGAGGGCATGACGCCGGTGGGGCGAGGGCGACAAAGCAGGGGGAGCTGGCACTTAAGTGTCGTGCTTGCCCTCAGCCAGGATGGAACCTGCCCGAGGGCTGGGAGAAGGCGGATGCAGTTTCCCGGTGCGTGTCCGTCGCCCCTGGGAACTTAAACGGATACTTACTTTTTTTTTTGGCGGATGGTAACAGATTTCTTTATTTTATGTTCCTCGCCGTCGACGCCAACTTCCGTCTGTCCAACCGCAACGTTTCGTCGGAGATCGCCGATCCAATTCTCGGTGATGGTCTGGGATTCTTCTGCAAACGGGAAGGCGAAGATGGGTACATCGCCCACATCGGGAAACATGTGAACGAGCAAGAGATGTCGACTTGTTCCGGGTTTCAAGCTATGTTCAAGCAGGGTCGGCGCGTGAAGGGTTTGCGGACGACGGGGATTGGGGGAGTTACATGTTCGCGACACAATATGTGGCAGGGCAACGGTATCGGCGATCTGCAGCTGGGGGAACGGTATGTCGTCTCTTTTCTTCCGTTTGTCTGGAACTAATTCCTCGTGGGATAGGCATTGTAACATGGATTTTTTGATAATCTCGGTGCTTAACGCGCTGCGCGCTCTGCTCTGGATCATCATCTCCTACGACATAGCATGTCAATACAGAATCAAGTTCTGGGAACGCTCGGAGAACTTCCCCGCGGAGATGCAGCCAACGATCAAGCGGGCGAACGTGTGGTGGAAAGTCCCGAATTTCCACCTGCCCCCTCACAAGAGGCCTTGTCACTCCCCCTATTCGTTCCACTACATGTGGGGTGCGGGGATGACGCACGGGGAGGGAGTGGAGCAGAACTGGTCCTTTTCGAATGGTGCAGCGGCATCGACACGACTTATGGGACCGGGGGCGCGTCACGCAACTTTGGAAGATATCTTTGCGTTCCACAACTATGACCGACTCCTCGCGATGCGTACGTCTTTTTTTTCATCCCCTACCTGATCTGTGATTGACAGCCCGCACGTCGCAGATCGCGTGCTACCCAAACGCTTGGCAGTTAGTATCAAAGAAGGTCTCAAGCACCGCGCCGCCTTCAACTCCTTCAATGAGGGGCTGGAGGCTGTGAAACCTGACGAGGTCGCCAAGTGGAGGGCATCGGTCCTGCTATGGGAATCAAAACAACACCTCGACGCAAAGGAGTCTCCGTTTGAGGGGGTAGAGGAAGGTCAGCAGCTTCACGCCGAGATAGGAACTGAAGCTGAACTCTGTACAGTTGCTACACTCCGGGAGATCCAGCTCCAGATCGCGGCGGAGGAATTCATTTGCACGGACGACGGGATAGAGGTCGAGCGAGAGCATTCCCCAGGCACGTTCATCTCCATGGCGCTGGATCTCGAGAATCAGCAGTATGTATTTGCGCTTCTACACAGTGGTAGACTACTGACAACGGGTAACAGACGGCGTCTGGAGATGGATGTCTGGGCGCTCAAGGATCCGACCCCCGCTCAAAAGCTCGCGTTCACAAAACGACGGACGGTGGTGCTGAAACGCATACACAAGCTGCGTCAAGTGCAGGCCGTCTACATGCCCGCGCTACGGGGCAGCCTGACACCCGAGCAGCGGCAAATGTTCGACGGGAATGGGGAACAGCTGCCTGAGGTGACGCGGCTGTTCCTGCCATCGGAGATCGAGAGCGACGCGGTGCGAATGGGCGTCTGCGCCATCGGGCTACCGGAGATCGAGCGGCGGCTGCGACTCGCGGAGGCGGAGGAAGCGCTCGAGGGCGTGCGGCAGGGCTTGCGTACGCGGACAATGACCAATCGTTTCCGCTTGCGCAACTACACCGGCCAAGGAATGATGACGAAGGGGCAGGGGATCCTGCGCCAGATCAACGTGCGCATCTCCATTGCCAAACTGCGGTACCGCTACGCGCGCGCCGCGCTGCTGGTGCTACAAAAGCACGGTGCATGGGAGGAGCGCCTGCGGGTCCTTGAGGACGAAGACGTGCGTGCTCTCAATGAGCGGGCGTTGACGGCGGAGGAGAAGGCGCAGAACGCGCATTGGGCAGAGATCGGCGGCGCAGTGATTGAGGGGGGCGTCGCGCGTGCCGCGGGGGTGGCGCGAGGGGAGGGATCGCACACCTTATCGTGGATTTGGTACACAGTGGGCAGTGTCGGTGCCGAGGACGTGGAAAATCCGAAGTTTTACGATGGTAATTTAACTATTACGATGATCTTCCGTGGCTAATGGCCTTTGACAGCTCTGCGAGTCGAATGGTGCAAGGCATATTGCCGCGCCAAGCGATATTCAGAGGAGGTGCGGCATTTGCGAGAGGAAATGAATCGGACGATCGAGTTTGGGGTGACCGCCGCTGCGCTGTGGGACAAGCTTGCGACGGAGGAGCTTCCGGGAGCTTCTGTCGAGCTCACGGAAGGCCGGCGTGCGTACGCCGCGGAGCAGGCCGCGACAGAGCGCGCAACGGGCGCAATGCTGAGCAAGAAGTGGGCGCCCGTTCTTCAACGCGCCGAGGGCTATCTGGAAGGCGGGCTCGACGGAGAGGTGGACGAAATCACAGTGGAGATGGAGATGGGGGATGAGCTGGAGCCAGAGGAGGAGGAGGCGCGCCTGGAGGCGGAGGAGGAGGAGGAATAAATATATTACCTTTTCCCGAGGCTGGAGGGCGACGCGCTGCGATGCAAACATGTGCAACATCGCGATGGCGGTCCCAATCCGTAAGTAGGCGGTGGAAAATATATACTTGCAGGCCCGATGTGACGCGCTGGGGAATCTGTGACGCGCAATCGGTTGCCCGGAGGTTTTTCTTTAATAAATGGCTGATATGCCGGGGGAAAGCCGGACGGCAGGGGAATGAGGCCCAAAGGGGCGGGATCAGAGGTACATCGAATTAAGGTACAGCTCCACCGTTCGGCAGGACTGTGGCTTTATTCCAATGTACCCCCCTACCGGGGCTGGGTACAATACAATGTAGCTACAACCAAGGGTGCCCCCGATACCTCCGATGATGATGCGCTGAGTTCATACCTGTACCGTTGTGAGTCGACTCATCACCGCGTATAATTATTTCGTTAACTTGGTCCCAGCCCGCCCCCGTCCTCGGCACGACGAGAATACCCCTCCGCCCTTTCCATACTATACGCCCCGCCCTACCCCCTCTCCCCGCGTCATCCTCCCCGGCCCAGCGATGCTTCTAAGCCCCATGATCGTCGAGGGCCGAGTCGTCATCCGCAATATTCCCAGATACAGAGAAAATCACTCCTTCCTCCTTCATATCAATCACCAGCCGGACCCCGATCGTGTTGCACGCCAGCAACGTCGCCGCCAGCGCAAGGAGCAGCAGGACGAGCTGGAACGACAGGAGTGGCTGCGATACCGCGCCACAATTCCACGGCCCGTCCCTCCCCCTCGCCCTTCCGCCACCCGAGTGCGCCGGGGACCACTCGCCACCGCGGCGATGCGCGAAGCTGCCCGTCTCCTCCGCGAAGATGCAGCTGCCCGTCTGCTCCACGAGGATGGTACTGCGCGCGCTGCTCTCTTCGGTGCCTCGCCGACGTTGTCGTGCGACCAAGTAGAAACTCTCCGTACCCCCTCCTTCCTATTCGACGATTAGCATCCATCCTCGATAACCATACCATACCTTGTTTCTCATTGACGACCGCTTTTACTTCCACCGAGTCATTTTGGGCGCTGTATTTCTTTTGCTAGTGCTGCCCCAATAAAAAAAACTGTGTCTTCACGGTGAAATGTACATGCGCGAATGAAGTGAGATACTGTATTAAGAAATGGACCCTCTGGCGCGTTTCAAAGTCTTCTCCCGGGCCTTTGCAGCACGCTTAGTGCTACCCCGTCCCTGCTTCCGCGCCCTGCGCTGCTTCTCGATTTCGGCAGAGCGCCGAGCAAGTTTCTTGGCGTGCTTCTCGTCCCATGCAGCTTCACCGTGCTCGGCAATGTACATGCTGTGCGCAAGACGTGAGCGACTAGGGTTTGGCAACAACACTTCGACTCACCTCTTGCGTCGCATGCTTTGCGCAATGCGAAGGCGCATGCGATGCCGGCGACGATAGGTGGCTTGCGCCTCCTGCGCCTTGGCGCGGGCCTCCGCTTGTTCTTCGACGGTCTTGTCTTTGAGCAACGCACGGTGTCTTGAAAGCAGTCAGGGCCGGTGACGGTATCCAGTTGCTCGACGACGCACCTTGCCATGCGCGCGCGCGCTTTGGCGCGATTGGTTTCGCGCCGGACATCATCGTCTGATTCTTGAGGTGTAGACTCCGGAGTCATGAGAGGGGCTCTTGAAGAGGTGATGGTCACAGCTTGCCTCGATACGCGGCACGGAATCATATACCAAGCATCTCCCATATATCCCTCTGCCCACAAATAACCCTGAGGGTTAGCCAATGCCGTCGCGCGTTATCCACTGGATGTGATACCTTCTGAATGCAAATGGTAGTCAATGGTGGGTAATGGGGGACGTAGAAAATTATCACAATACATACATTTTTATTCGACTCTGCGGCGAGCCGCTGCGTGCGTTAGCAACGCGAGAACAGAAGAGGAACAGTGCATCCATGCCTTAGAAGTGGATTCTAGTGTTTGCCGGTGCACGGAGGGGTGAGGGGAAGCCACAGCGTCGAAATTCGAGTCGATGATGAGTTGAGGATAAACGAGTGTCGGCACGACCAAGAGAGCTCAAGAGGACGGAGCTAAGGTGACGAAAGGGTTGTGGGACGATGAGGGCTGAAATCGTTCTTTGTTGCACGAGGTTTGACCAAGCCGTAGGCTGAAGAGACAAAAAGTGGCGACAGGCGGTCAAGTTCCTATAAGGCAACTGTCTCTTGATGTTAAACCGGGTTCTGTAACAAGTTCGCTCTGCCCCGGAGAACCCCGTAACTCAGAAACAATTGTCGCATATAATACAGACATTTCAGAATAATACAAAAACTGGACCGTATGTCCATGACCATTCTCGGCCCCTGATAGAGCAGCCACCAGAGTCAAAAACAAATATGGGGCGAATATATTCAGCGTTTACGCGCGTTTTTCGGAGACGCGCCGGCAGACGCAGCGACGCGTTTTTAAACCAGGGAGTGGGGGAGTAGGTAGCTGTATACTACATAAACAACATTTGTCTTGTTGGGTAGGAGATCTGGAGCCGTTGACGCGAATTTCGGGTTCGACATCAATTTTGTATTGCCCTTTCGTAGTGCGTTTGCAAGACGCAGAAGGCCCAGAATTTCCTCTGTCCATTAAAGGTGGCGCCACCTATTTTATCAGGTCCGTAATGGAGCTCCAGAGCCCGAGGAATGGAAGCAGGAAATATTTTATGGTATTATTCCCCGGGCCACGCGTATCACACCGCAGTGCGTTTCTCCTCGCAGAAAATGGAACACGTAGCCTGTAGAGTACTCACGTCACTTACTGAGCTAATGGAGGTCCGAAGGAGGACCGAGGCTGTCACAAACGTAGCTCGAACGCGGGTTGAGGTAAATAAACTGATATCATTTATCGCGAAGCATCGTTATAGCGGCAATGCACAAGAGGGTTTATACAGCTCAGGGAGATTACAGGTAACTATGACAGGCTACGACGAGTAATCATGCTGGAGGACATGCACGTTGCCACGTTCCAGGGCATCTAGGTACAACGCGACGGCGGCGTCCCTGTTGTACACCGAGTCATAGACGGGGCGGCGCAGTCCAACCGTGTTAAGACTGCACTCGAGGCTTCATTGGTTGTGGTGAGCATGGGAGGCAGATGAGAAGACTGGAACGTACTGCGATTGGTAGACCCCGGGCGTAACTCCACAGTACACGATGTACCATTTGTCGCCGGACTCGTCTTCTCCGCGTAGAGGGTTGGGCTCGTCCAGATAGTTGGGCTCGGGGAGCTGAGGGATCGCTGCCGGAGCCGCGGAACGACGAGGAAGTCGTGTGGAAATCGGAGAATCACGAGATGGGCAGACCCGGGTCCAGGATTTCGAGCGCGCGTACTCGTAGGCGGCTACAGCAGTGTTGTAGTGGCGGTATCCTTGGCAAAGGGAGCCAGGGACACCGAGGACGAGAGGACCTGCGTCCGACCTGACCAAGGCGGGAGTTAACGATCAGTGTTCGACACGTCGCGGGACTTGACTAACCAGTCTTTATAAGGACCTGGGATGAGTCCGTAGAAAACAGCATAGCCCCCACAAATCTTGCGCGGCTTGCGTTTTTTGGTCTGACGAACGGCCAAGGCGCCCGGGACACCTTGGCTGAGAGCGGCTGCCTCTGACCTATATGAAAGTGAGACAATACGAAAAGGAGCATCGAGTGGTGACTTGCCATTGAGTCGTTATACGAATTCGATCCGGGGTATGGACCGCGTATGCGCGTTCTGGGCGTGGGGTTGAAGGGGTCGTACGAGGGGTTGAGGGAGCGGCTCCTTCCAAGCTGAATCAGTCGTTATTAATGACGTTACAGCAATTAGAGTAGTATGAACAACTCACCGCTGACTCGTGAAGTTACCAGAGATGCGCTGGGAGCGAGGCGTAGGGACCGTGCGAGGCGTAGAATAAACCGTGCTTGAGATCGGGGAAGTCGGAGGACGTGATGAGGCAGTAATCGGTGCGGGTCCGGGAGCAGTTTGGGTATATGGTGGCGGGTATGGTGGCGGGGGCGTCTGCGACCGACGGCGGTGAGATCTTGGGGCGCCGCGCCGCGATATTGGCGCATCGCCGGGCAGAGAAACGTTGGCCAGAAGCACAGCCAATTGAGCGATGTCTGCGTCGTCGTCGTCCATGAAGATCAAGTTGTTAGTACCGGGGTCACGGTTTGTGGTGTGCTGCTAATAATGACGGTCCAGTTCCTGGCTACATCCAAGAAAAGAAGGCAGACATACATGCGGTGAGAAGTGATGGCTATTGTATCTCGGCAGCTCCGAAGAACCCCATTTCTGGGCGGTGATGATTGCAGATCAGAGCCGTAACATCTTGGAACGCGGTATGCATAGTTTGCGGGGCAGCCCAAGTCTGGGAAAAGCTGAAATCCGAATCCTGTTGGATGGTTCATTAACAATGAGCTCCGAGTCTGCACGGGAAGGGCCACAAACTTCCGACGAAAACAGAAATGTTTCAAACACCAGCCCGACCAGTTCCTGGCTACAGCCAAGAAAAGAAGCGACGCAGACATGCGGTCACCGGTGGGAAGACTCGAGAGTGGTCGCATGTTTCCGGGAACTGTTCGCTGGTGATTGCAGATCCGGAACAATATAAAAAGTTGGCTAGCTAGAGAGTGTTACGGGGAAAGGGTAAAATGCCATTCTATATCAATAAGTTCCAACATGAATAGACTCATACGACGCGTGAAACAACACGTCCAAGTCCTGGCTACACGCAAGAAAAGAAGCCAGTGGTCCGGACATGGCTACACCCATGGGGTGAGAGCTGGTGAGACTCCGCGTGACGGTTGTCCAGGACGGGAACTATTCGTTGTTGATCGAAGATCCAGACGCATATGATACATATGATACTGTGCGCATAGTTTGGCCGGAAGTGCCCATGAGAGAGAAGAGGACAGACGACCGAACGGTTAGAATAATAGCCCATCGAATGGTTCCAGCTCAGCAGTGAGTTGCGCGCAAAAGAGGGAAGAAATTCAAGACGCCTGAGAGAAGATGATCAATGGATAATTGTGATCCCGAGGCTGCGGGAAAAGAAGCGAGTTACGGCATCAGCGCTTCCCTCGGCAACTTTGTTTAGATGGTTCACTGATGTCATCTTGATATTTCGGGTTTCTCTGAGGTCGGCGAAAGGAGCGGGGCGTGAAGCGCGATGCATTGGAGGATAAACTACGACAATTACTTCTACCACTTCAACTCCGCCGAATCAACAACTTTGAACGCCCTGAAGGAATATTAGACAGCTATATGAATGAAACAAACACGTGAACTAACATTCACTGAATGACGGCGACGGCCTGGACATCGAGCGCCGCGTTGAAGCTGGCGAGCGCGTCCGACTGGTTGCTGTGCTTCTCGCTGAGGGCGGTGGAAATCCCGGTGACGGCGGCGAGGGACACGGCGGAGTTCTTGGTGAGGCCCACGTACTTGCCGCGCGTAATCGCGTACCACTTCTCGCCGTTGTCGCGGATGGAGCGCAAGTGGACGGTCGGGACGACACGATACAAGGCCCCCGCGTAGTAGGGACCCCCAGTTTGGGTATGCGTCGCAGGCGGCGCTATATAAGTAACAGTCAGCAAATGCACAGCAAATGTAAGAGAATAACATACCGGCGAGGACGGCCTGAGCTTGGGAACCACCTCGGGAAGCCCTCACGGCGGCGACCCCCGCATTGACGAGATCGGCGGCGCTGAAGAAGGCGGTGGTGGCGGCGGCCATCGACTCCATGGCGTCGTTCATCGCGATCAGGGCGGCGTCCACTGCGAATGCGGGTTAGCGAGACCAGCAAGGGATAATAAAGCAAGATACATACAGTCCTCGTCGGCGTTGGTGGCAGGTGCCGCCGCTTGGTGAAAGCTCGCCGCAGCCGTCTGGAAAGACGGCGGCGGGGAGGAGAAGGGGGAACTAATCCCCGCTCCCGCAACGGCGGACGCTGCGGGAGCGGAATAGTGAAGTTGGTCGTTCATCGTAGAGAGGGAAAGGTGGGAATGGTTCAAAGGAATGAACGGTGGCCTTAAATATTATTTGAAGAACCCGTGATGCCGGATACAATTGATTGTCGCGACACTTGCAGTCTTGATCGCAGACACCACGACGAAACGCTTGAGCACCTTGAGGCCCGGAGGTTGGATACGCCGGTAAGTTGCGATACAGAGCCATAGCGAGGGCGATTGACATATTCGCTCCAAGGAATGGCGATCTCAGCAAAGAAAGCTCGCAAACGCATTCCCAAAGAAAATCGGCAAAACCTCAGATTGTGGGCAGAGGGCGCGCGCGAGACTGTGCTGAATGCGCACCTTCCTGGATACGCCGACGCCGTTGCGCGCGGATGGCTGGCCGAGGCGGATTACTTTCAAAAAGTCAGCAACGAATTTCATGCCCGTATAAGCTGGCGGCTGGCGGACCATGAGGAACCCGACCTGCCGCTACCCGAATTCGATCCGTACGCTGTGGTGGACGACGAGATGCTGGATGAGGAGGAAGAGGCGCAAAGGCGCAAGCGCATCGACCAGCTCGACGCGGTGAGTCACACCGTGACTTCGCCTCGTGACTAGTCACTGACGTCTCCGTCGCAGCGCATTCGTCGATGGCTCAAGTATCGGGTCCGTCATATCAGCAAGCAGATCCACCGGCGGCTCGACCCTCGTAAAGATCCATGGGCAATCCTTCTGGCCAAGCTCTCTGGCTACCACGTACCTCCCAAAGCTAGACAAGCGTACCAACAATTTATGCACGAGTCTTACGCTACGGAGGTCGCACCCCTCGTGTCTGAGCGATGGGCCGAAGCTGTGGGGGATGGCAGTAGCGTGCAGACGAAGAAGGATCCCGACGCCTCCTTCCGCGCGAAAATAGCCCGGGAGGTTTTTAACGGGCTGTCGCCGGAGGAGCGCGACGCTTATGGTCAGCGCGCGAAAGCAGAGGCGCACAGTGCTAGGGAGTCGTACGATAAAGGTCTCAAGGATCCCCCCTCCAAAAGCCCGGAGGCGCGTCAAAAGTGAGTGAATCCTGGATTACGGTCAACGAAAATCTCACCAATATCATAGGTGCATCGATGATGTGGGGAAGTTTCTGACCCCGATTATGCACGGCGTTTTGGAACGAACGGGGCTGCACTCGCTGGTATTACTTGGAGGTCCCATCCCGAAGTACGGCGGGGACTTGCGAACGATACAGTGAGCGCCATTTATATATTGATTTGGATCCAGACTAACAGCGAGCTTCGTAGTATCTCAGTGGGCTGTAATCGTGCGGCCGTCCCGGCCCATTTCCCTCAATGGGCTCGCGAACGCTGGGGGAGTATCCTTGCCCTAATGAAAGAATACCTAGCCACCGCATTCAGTACGTGTTATGATCGTCAAAGAAAAGGGACATACTGACGGTCCGGCAGCGTCACAGGAGCAGAAGGATGCGTCCCTCCCGGAGGACCTGTTGGCGGGCGCGAAGTACAAGATCTCGCAGGACCCTCCGCACGAAGTGGAGGATTCAGACTCGGATTCAAGTACGGACTCAGATTCGTTGTCCACATCCGACGAGTCAGATGCATCGACCCCACCGAGCAAACTCCAGCGGTCCAAGAAGAAGAAGGTCACGAAAGCCAAGGGCAGAAAGGCCCGGAGGGACGAGGAGGACGAGGAGGACGAGGAGGACGAGGAGGTGCCGCAGAAGGGCAAGAAAGCCGTCTCGAAATCGACCGGGAAGAAGAAGAGCGGGGAGAAGGACGAGGGGGGGAGCAAGTCGACCGGGAAGAAGAAGAGCAGGGAGAAGGACGATGAGCAGTGTTCGCCGAAACGCAAGCGGGGGAGCAAGGACGACGACGAAGAGGGGGGAGAGAGCGCGCGAGCAGGGAAGAAGAGAAAGAAGGGCGGGAAGGACGGGGCGCCGAGTCCCTCGAAGGGGAAGAAAGCCGCCGAGGAAGGAGGCAAACACACGGACAGCTCGCCGCCGAGGAAGTCCGGTCGTATCCGCAAGGCCAAGGACAAGCCTCCCGAAGAAGACGACAACGCCGCGTCCCAGGCTCAAGACGGTGTGGTGCCGTCGCGCAACGCAGGTACCCCCAATCAAGAAGGCGCGGCACCACCGCCTCCGAACACAAGCGCTGACGGCGCGGCGAATCCCCATCCTCCCAGTCAAGATGGCGCGGCGGATCCACCCCCACCTCCACTCAATCAAGACGGCGCAGCAGATCCGCCGCCTCCGAATACAGGCGCGGACGGCGCTGGTGGCGCGGCGGATGCACCTCCACCTCCACCTCGACTCAATCAAGACGGCGCGGCGGATCCACCGCCTCCGAACACACGCCCTGACAGTGCTGGCGGCGCGGCGGATCCACCCCCACCTCCACTCAATCAAGACGGCGCAGCAGATCCGCCGCCTCCGAATACAGGCGCGGACGGCGCTGGTGGCGCGGCGGATGCACCTCCACCTCCACCGCGACTCAATCAAGACGGCGCGGCGGATCCACCTCCACCTCCACCTCCACTTAATCAAGACGGCGTCGCTACACCGCCACCGAATACTCCCCCTCCCAACCAAGACATCGCCCGGCTCACCGCCCATCCTGCACCCTCTGGCACCGCAGCATCCTACCTTGGAAGCGGCAACGCCGGCTCCGCTGAGCCTCGCCTTGTCGCCTTCGCCACCGGAGAGGGTCTGGAAGCAACAAGGACGAGCCGGTATGGTCCAGTGCTCCCGCCTAAAGTCCCCGAGTGGCTGAAGCACGCCCTCGTCTTCCTCACGGAAGTGCCGTTGGGGCCTCATTTCGAGGCGCTGCTGCAGGCGTGGCTTCAGGCGGAGGTCGCGCATGGGTTTGATGAAAATCCTCAAAAGGGAATTCCCAAGACTGGGCGCCCGGAGGTGCTCGACGAGTGGATCAGGGCAGGGCGCTGGCTGAAGGGGAAAAAGCGGGCGGATTTCGAGATCAAGGATTTGACCAACTTCGCGAAGGTTTGGAGTTCGTGGTGGGACAGCATCCAACCGGCCTGGCGCGTGAAAGAGGCAGACGGACGGTATGCATTGGGAGGCGAGTACGGCGACGACTGGGGCGTCTTGGCAATCCCGGGCCAGAACGGGATGCTAACGGTAGTCTCCGCCCTATACTTCTGGGGTTCGTCACGCCGGACGCTCTTGACGATGCCTGCGGGGGCCCAGGAAGACTGGGAGACGGCGGTACTGGATGTAGCGTGGATGCTGGAAGGACTGGAGGCTTGCTTTTCGTGATACGACGGACTTCTAATTTACTTATGATGTACGACTTATGGTTTCTCTTGGCTCAATTCTACAGTAGTTATTCATTCACGCGATAGCTAGCTAGTACATATGAATGATCATCCTCTTTATGTGTGATAAGACAGCGCGCAGGTGTGTTATAACGGGCAAAGTGCTAAGGGCGCGCCGATGGTGACACCATTCATCCTATGCCAAAAAGGCGGGACAGCGCCCTTCCTTAATCCTGGGAAGGCGCACCACTCGTGACCGTTTCCTCCGCCTACGGATTTGCCGACGACGAGCGGCGGCATGAATCTGGACCGACCGCTGGAGGGGAGGGGAGGGAGAGGGTGGGAGGGCGGGTGCCGCAACGACCACGGGTGGGACAACGGCGCTCTACGTCGTGGTGCGAAGAGAATTGGATGGCGCAGCGCCTATGGAAATCCCGACCATCGGCGGCGGGACGGTACGCGGGGTGGGGAGGCGGGGACGGCGGGCAGCGCGTCGAGCATAGCGAGTATGGCAACGGCGCGCTAGTGGAGAGCGGCAGGGAAAGCGGCGGGGGAGGTGCTAAGCAGAGGCCAAAAAAAAAAGACGGTGACGGATGTGACCTGTCACCAGCAAGTGGAACTTTCCCAAGTCCAGCGCAAGAAGTCGAATAGGGAGATTAGATACGGATGCAAATGCCAACAATAGATCACAAATGATAATCCTGATCCTATTTAGGACCCACCCGAGAGCTGCCAGGATAAGCACGTTTTGGGGTGAATTCAGGCGGATCCTGAACCCGCAAAAACCCGATTTTTTTCCGCCCTGCGGGGCGATTTTTTCCCGGGAAAGTCGCAAAGAGGGGCACCTGAGCGTAGCCAGGACCTGGCTAGCTCCATCCACACACACACCGGAGCGGCTGGCTGGCGCCACGTCTGTTACCCTATATATTACAACTATGGCTCAAGACGCAGCGTCCCGAAGGGTCCCTGGAACGTGGTAAAATCCCGGGATGCGACGTCGAGTAGCCTGTGATCGAATCCGACAAAAAGGTCGAACATCCCGTAAATGGCGCAACCGCCGAACGATTCGGCGTACACCTCTACGATTGGTGGACATCCGGCGTCCTTCACAACGACCGCATTCAACGGCTGGAGGTTATGCACCAGCCGGAGCGCGCCGTTGGATTTCGGCACGACGAACCAGTTCGTTCGGTACGAGGAGCTGGAGGGCTCGTAAACGCCGGTGCGTATTTTTCCGCGTATGATTTCGACGACCTCGTTCCGGATTCCTGGTGGTATCGGTATGTTTCTTTCCTGCCAGGGGGTGTGCGCCAGGACCGGAATTTTGACCGGTTCGAAATAATCTTCCCTGAAGTGCCCTCTTTCCGTTTCGTCCCAAGCAAACGCCATCTCGTGGTTTCGTATGACTTCGTGGACCAATTTCTCTTCTTCCTTCCATAGGAACCCGTCCGGGTTTATCTGCATTTCGTCGGCCCTTTCCTTCGTATATCGTTCTCCTTCCCTAAATTCCCCGGGATGCGGGTTCAACGGCGGCATGTTTTCCAACGGGTCTGACGGGAAATGCCTGACGATCCGGAACTCTTCTGGCAACGTGGCCGAGACCGAGTGCACCCTGTCGGCAACCGGCTTGTACTTCTTTTTCTTTGGCTTTTTCGGTTTCTCCTTTGGCTCGCCCGTCAATTCTCCTTCCGCAAGATTGATCCAAACGTGGATGTTTTCGTCGTAGTCGTACACCTGGGAGAGGCAATACGCCAGGTACCGTGGTGATATCTCCCATTGGAGACTCTGGTCGTGAATAAAGATCGGTCTGCAGTCCACGGTGTTCGTCCCTTCTGGTGAGTATAACACCATCGGCGCCGTGTGCCGGTGGTAAGAGAACCCCGGGATTGTGCTTTTCGTTTCCTCCCACACCGGCTTCCGGCGCTGGGTTCTTTCTGTCGTCCCTCCACCCTGATTTCGATTTTCCTCGGCGCCCGGCGCCGTTCCCCTTATCTTCCAAAAGTTCACCGATACCGTCATTATCTCCGGAGAGCGCGGCATTTCGCCCTCCCTCATACAAAATCCACATCCACGACTTCGACGATGGACGGGCCTGCCGCCTCCGTGTCCGAATCGGAAGAATCGTCCTCCATTACGCGAACGTTGTTAACTTCCGCGTCGACGTTGTGCCTTTTAGGCTGTTTCATTTTAGTTGCCAACGTCTGAACGCGTCCGGTGTTAGGGCATGTGAGAGTCAGTTCCTGCGTTCCGTCCGTGTAATCTTTGGTGATGCATTCCGTGAAACGGAAGAAAGGCCTTCCGACCAAGATGTCGAACGGCGCCCCGTCAACGACGTGTACCTGGAGATGGAGGTCCATGTCGCCGACCGAAAACTTCAGGTTCTCGATGACGCCCGCCGTGGTGGATTGGTTGGAGTCCGCCGATTCCATCACCAGAACTTTCTCTGGTGAGAGTGGGACCCCGATTGCCTGCCAGACGTTTCGGTTCATCGCCACGATTTCCGATCCTTGATCCAACGTGCATGTTATGGGGTGCGTGTCGTTGACCAGCATGTCAAGGACGCGTAATGAATCGATGGGCGACGCCGTGAGGAGAAATGTGCGGGTCGCGGCCCCGTACGACATGACCAGCGCCTCTGTTTCGCCGTACATGCTGGTTTCAACCGTGGGAATTTTCTTCACGGAATTGTTCTCCCGGTAGAAGCGCCGGAATTCTGACGAGATGGCGCACAACTCCTCGTTCGAGATTGTGATGACAGCCTCTCGTGCCCGCTGAATGACCCCGCGGACCATGTCGGGGTTCTCCGACGGCGCCTGGTATTTATATGCCGGCATGGGCGGAGGACGTTGGATCTGCGGCGCGTTATGCTTCGCCGGGAGTGGTTCGGGTCGCGCAACCGGTTTATCGGTGGTTGGAGGGGGTTTATCCACGGCACCCGTCGGCTTCGACCACCCTTAGGTGTACCATTTAGACTATTTGCCTGGCTGTAGCCAGAAACATATTTTGCCTATTTGCCTGGCTGTAGCCAGGGCCTGGCTACGTCAAAGTCACTTAAAAGTTAAATAATTTGTCGGCCTCAAGGATTGAACCAAAAGCCAACAAGTTACATAAGCACTCAACTTAGGTAACACCTTAACCAGCTAGGCTAAAGAGCTGATACTTAGCCTCAAATTGATAGGGATATACTATGGTCTCTACAGGCACATAATAAGCAGGTTTTCTATTTATTCCGCCCCGGTAGGGGCTGTTAGTGTTAGTGGTTAGTGGTTAGGGTTAGGGTTAGAGGTTAGAGGTTAGTGTTAGGGGTTAGAGGTTAGTGTTAGGGTCCCAAGAGACGTTATTGCCTCGGTAGGTTAGGTTGGGGTTGGTTAGGTTAGGGTTTGTAATGATGTAAAACAAAAGCAGAACATCATAATGTGCTTGGGTTAGCTGGAAGGAAACAACCTATTTATGTGGCAGCTTGGCTCAGTTGGTAATGTGCTTCCTGAATTAGCAATCTAAAGAAAATGAAAGGCCTAGGGTTCTAATCCCGGGGTCAGCTTTCTTTTGGTTCAGAACCTAGTAGTTGGTGAGGAAACTTTCTTCCTGGCTGTAGCCAGAGCCTGGCTACAGCCAGGTATATAGGCAATTTACCCACCTGGCTACAGCCAGGGCAGAAAGGCTATATCTTACAACTACGGCTCCTTCGACTGACTTTTGGCGGCGGGTGCGTCCGATTTCTTCGCCCCCTTAGGCGGCCCGAATCTGACTTCCGGTTCGGCAGGCGGCTTCCCTTTCGGCTTTCCCCTGGCTTTCTCCTGCGCCCACACTTTTGCTTCTTCTTCTGTCATGGCGTCCACCTGTAAGGCCTGGGGCATCGTCCCGAAGGCGAGCGTTCCGACCGGCTCATTCGCGGTGTACGATAAGGCTGCGACGGCGTGCGGCGGCTGGTCGCGCTCGAACGCCGGCGCCGGATGCGCCCGCGACTGCTGCTGGTTCGGCGGAGGGTTCTCCTGGTTCCAACGGTCGATTTTCTCCATGAAGTTCCGACCCGGAAGCGATCGTGGGACGTACTGCCCGTTTGGCAGGACGAGTTTGTTGTCCGCGTTCTTGTAGCATTTCCCGGCGCGAATGTAGTCTCCGGCTGTAATACATTCCCTCATGAAGTGTCCCTGCTGAGAGCAGAATCCACATTCCCCCGCAGGGAACAACCCTCCGCGCTCCCCGCCGTTATTTCGTTGCGGCCAGGGCTCCCTCTGCGGCCAACCCTGGCGTGCCGGGTACCCGGCGTCGCGCGGCGGGTAGCCGTTATTCCTCGGCGGGTAATCGTTTCTCGGCCATCCTCCTTGCGGTGCGTAACCCGCGTCCCGCCCGCCGTAGGGACCCTGGTACCGCTCCCTCTGAGCGTCCTGCGGGTACTGGCGTGGCTGCGGCGCATACTGCGTCTCCTGGGGATACTGCTGTTGCGGCTGTGGGGGTGGGGGAACGGTTTCGAGGGCCGTTGCCTGGTACATTGGGTACGCGGCGCGCGGCGCCGGAGGCTGGTTACGGCTAAGGTTCAACGCCTGTGTGAGAGATTGAAGGTCAACGTGATATCGCTGGTCCATTTTTGAGAGGGCGTCTCCCAAATCAACGATTTCTTTCTTTATTGACGCCGATTCGGAGCCTTCGTCCGCCATGGTCCTCGGACCCTCCAGAATATAGCGCCCGGCTTCCACCACCTCCTGCGTGGGATACGGAATATCGCTGGCGTGATTGGGCTTTGTGATTTGTAGCCTGCGATAAACTCGGTAGCGGAATTCGTTGTCCAATCCTTTCACGAACTCGCGGTTCGCTTCTAGTTCGGTCATTTTTCCCTCCGCGATCAGGTGCGACGTGATCGTTTTGAACTTTCGGTGGTACGAGGATAAATCGTCCTTGGTCTTTATCTTCGTAGTGGTTCGACTCGCGATATACGCGTCGAGATCGTTCGTTGTGAAGATCTTCGTGCCATCCGCTCCGGGGTACAATTTTTCCACCTCGGCCTGGAATCCTGCCCAGGTCACGGCGTTGCCCTGTGGTAGGCATCCTTTCCATAACAGCTCGACCTCCCGGTCGATGTACCGGTAGGCGACTTTAATCTTTTCGTCGTCGTCCGTTTTCCCGCAAGACTCTGCCACCTCTTCTACGTCCTCCCAATATCTCTTTAAGCTCAATGCCTTCCCATCAAATTCGGGTGCGCCTCGTGCCGTTCGGCCGGGTAACATTTTGGACATCCTTTTTCGGATAGGGGGTTCAATATCCTCCGGCTCGGGATCTGGTGATTGTGTTAGCGTGGATTCGGTGGAGAGCGTGTTAGACTCGTCTGTGGTCGTCGGTATGGAGTTTAGAGAGGATTCCGGGGATAACGCGATTTGTGTCGGTTCTGGGGATCCGTCAACCGAGGTTAACGGGGACTCGGCGTCGGGCGCCGGTGGAGAAACGAGTGGGTTCGGAGCGCTCGCTGCGGTAGAGGCGGAGGCGGTAGGATCGTTCTGTGCGAGGGTGAGCTCCTGTAATACGTTCCTGTGGACTTTGGTGGTCGATCTCGTGGTCCTTCGGTTCGTCGTCGCGCTCTGTCTGGCGTGGTCTAGATTCCTTTTTCTTCTAAACTCCACAATAAAAACCCCCTCGCGGTGGGCCCCAGTTGTGATAAGGACAGCGGTGCTGCTACTGAGCGATTTATTGTCTCGTAGGCTAGCTTGTTCTTCCACTGGGGGGTGATTAGAGTCGGGTCTATTTGAGAGGTAGGATAGACGTTAGCCTAGAGCCGTGGAATATGTGTGTGTGTGGTGTATGTGTCGAGCGTGCGTCGATGGAGTGTGTGTGTGTGTGTGTGCGAGCGCGGCGCGCGGCGTCGTACTCCGTGAACGGGGAGTCGGTAGTCTTCAACGGGTGTTCCTGTTGTTAGCAAATAAACGGCGTAAAACGTGCAGAACTTCTTATCCTGGGGTCAGAGTCCGGTGGACGGAGCTATTTCTGCCCTAAACCACGATGCTTCTCGTTGCTTCTCCCTCTGCGTTCCTTCCCTCGATGATCTCTGGGCGCAGCGGTTTCCGCTTTAGACAACTCTGTGTCTCGAGTTTAGCGTCGACGTCGGTCACCGGGCCACCTGTAGGCGAATGAGTGTGTTACTGGTAGGTCGGTCGAACGGCGATTTGTTCCTATACGGCTCTGCTCTGGGCAACTTCTACACGGCGCGGTGCCTGTGAAGGTGATTATCCAACGGTGAGCGAGCCCGGGCTTCGTATGAACGGGGAGACTCTGGTGAGGTAGAGGTCTGTCCCTGGGGGATCGGTGAAATGTCCTGAGGACAAGTGAGAGAGTGTGGTCAAAGGGTGAGACGGGTTAAAGTGGTACTTGTGGGTACAAGTGGTGGGGAAGGCTTCTTATGCCCGTAATTGACTGACTACCCAGCCTGTATCCGTTCTGCTTTTATACCTTTTCCCTACGCGTCACGTTTCCCTTCCCTCTCGTCAGCCTTATGCCTCTATCCGACGATCTCATGTTTCATGTCTTCCCGCGCCCTGCTCCGTGCACACGGTGTCGCGCCCCGGCAGGCCGCCATACGTTGGAATCGCGTCGTTCTTCTCGTGATAATCGTTACTTGTTGGTGGGGGATAGCGTCGGTGTGTCGTATCGCTGGTTTAGGGTTCGCGGAGTGCTTGGGTGGGTTTGCCCGGAAGGCGACGTCGCGAGCCTTTTGTGTAACGGTGTCGCGGCTAGCCGGGCGCACCTCGTGGTGTAACGCGTAATTTGATATTCCTGGGCTCCCGGTGCTCGGTGCTGGACACAGGGTGGAGAACGTGGGGTCGGGCAGGTGTGCGGACCCGTCGGTGGCGGTCTGTGAAATCGGGCACGCGGCGTCGTTCGCCGTTGTGCCGGAGCCTGCATCGTCCGCCTAGCTCAGTAGGATAGAGCATGACACTCTTAATGTCAAGGTCGCGAGTTCAACCCTCGCGGTGGGCCGTTGGTCTTTTGCCCGTGTGTCGGTTGGCGGCGTCGTAGGTCGTGAGTCCGCATTTGGCAACGTTGGTGCCCGATTGGGACAAGTGGGTCGTTCCTTCCGTACGGGTTGTGGTGTCGGGCGCCGGGTCGGAGGGGACATGAGGGGGTACGCAGCGCGCAGCGCAAGTGCCAGCCTCACAACGCCCTTCCCATGCGAATGGGAGCACCCCAGCTTCAAGCGGCGGCACCGCTCGCACGCGGTGATGTCCGCGTTGGAAGCCAAGAGGCACTCCCAATTCCCCTTGCGGCACTTGGAGCAAACTAAAAGATCGGATCCGGTTAGTTCCGATCACATCCGACGATTGCGACGCACCATTTTTCGTCGGAGCCCACTTGATCTTGAACAAGGGGCCACCCTTCACCTCCCTCTCCTTCCTCTTCCGCGGCGGCTCCATCTCCTCGACCTCCGGTACGTCCGATGCGGCCGCCAACTCGTCCGGCTCATCGGACGTCGCACGACGCCCCTCCGGCTCGGCAAGCGTCGCCACCACCGGACCCGACCTCCTGCCACGGGACTGCGCCGCGAATTGCGCTCGCATCTCGTCGAGCTGGCGCTGGAGGCCATCGGCCCGCTCGCGTTCCGCAGCAGCGGCCGCCTCCGCTGCCTCCATCGCCAGCGCCGCAGCCTTCTTCTCCTCGCGCACTTTCCGTTTGCGCGCCTTCTTCGCCTCGTCCTCGCGCTTGCGCGCCTCTCTGGCGGCGACTTCCTCCTCCGGGGTTGGGATCCTCCTGTTGATATCCGCCTCGTCGGCGGAGGCGACGTCCGAGTCGTGCGACTCGTGCGTCGGAGGCGGGGACGGCGGCGGCGTGTTTTTCGGAGTCGACATGGTGGTTGAGAACAAGATTGATTGATGACGAAATTTTCACCGTGGGATATTTGGTAATCCTAGCAAGTTCACCACGTGACTCGGCACCTCTGCACTCTCGGCATCTCGGCGCCTCGACCTCGACTTTTTCTTCTCCGACATTCTTTCCTCCGATGTTCCTCCGACATGTCCGACCATCACCTCCGACATGTCCGACCATCACCTCCGACGTCCTAGCCCATGTTCCTTGTGGGAAAGGAACGTAAGAGGGGGATACTGTTATATCCGTGCATCGGACCTTGGGACTCGGCTCTCGGAGCTCGCCCGACCTCCGACGGCGGTCGGCCGACGGAGCTCCTCCGCCGACTCAGCTCCACTTCAAACTCCTTCGGACCTCGTGTTCGAACCGGGTTTTTACGCAACGAAGGATTACTGAGCGTTTCCCGTTTATCCGTCTTCTCACTTATTGTTTAACCTCATGTTCTAACTTCTATTTCCTTTTTGGTCAGTCGCTATTGTTGCGCTTAGACCATCATGATATTTCCTTATATAGATACATAATAACCTCCGATAGTTTAAATACGCCACCCGGTCATCTTGTATCTTTAGTTTGTTAATTAACGTTGTATGACACGGCACTCTTCCTCTTAACGTTTCTACTTGGCAAACCCGAGTCAGCTTCGTCCTAGAGTGTTCTCCCTCCGACTTCCTCCGTACCTCCGTTCTACCTCCGTCCCTCCGAAGAGAAGGATTCCTGCTACAGGCTCTCACCCTGCTGTTTGTGGTGTTGAGTGAAACCTCCCGCACGATCCGGTCGCCATCTCCGATCCCCGATTGTCGATCTCCGATCCCCGATCTCCGACCCGTCGCCTCGGCGCATTATCCTCGCACGAGTTCCTCCGGTCACCCGGTCGGCCGAATCACTCCCTCTTCCTAGTCCCCTCCGCCGCGTATATAACAGACGTAGTACGGCAGAACCCGGCCATGACGGGTCGTTGAATTTGTACGGTGGCGCGACTTGTGCTTTGTCGGTGCAAAATCAAATTGGAAGAGTACCAAACGGCCGTAATGGGACCAATGCTGACCAACGACGAAGAAAAAGGTGGTCGAATCGGAGGTTTCAGTTTGAGTAATCTTCCTCCTCTTCCAATTTGTCTTGTCCATTGTTGGCACCAACTTCAGTTCGTTTCGAGATCGGAGAGTTGGTAGGCCCTTGAGGCAGACATTTTCTAGAAATGGCGCAATCCTTCGCGCCTAAGATGCCGTTCTGATCAAGAAAGATATCTTGAGGCACGGAACTTGAAGCCTGAAGTTCAAGTGAATATTGGTCTAAGGCTCCTGATTCAATAGTTAGGCTGCCCCATCATCAAAGGCGACTCAAGAGGAATTTAAACTCACGCAAGGAACACAGCCACCAGAATGCCTCCGTCTACCTCTGTGATATAATAATTAATTAAGTCTCTTACCATCAGCGCTCCCGCCGAGTGGTAACGAGTTCCTCTCTTTTTCCTTTCCCGTGAGGGTCACATGTCACACTTCCTTGCGTGGGTTCGATCTCCCACTCAAGATGAACCGTATGGCAGGTCATCCGATTTGTATCCTTGTTTTTTGGTGAGAAATTGAGTTGGAATAGTACCAGACGGCCATAACAGGACCGACACTGACTGACAACGACCGAGTACAGGGTGGCCAGCTCCACAGTTTCGGCCCGAGCACAATCTTCCCCGGTTGCAACTCGTCTCGTTTATTCAACTTCAATTATTTCCCTAGAACAATGGAAGATAAAAACGAGTACAAGACGACGGGCTCGAAACGTACACAAAGGAAACAGCCTTACGATCAACACACAGCTGGACAGATGTGCTCCGCGCGCAACGTCGACAGGCCGAACAAAGAGTTGATTCTCGAAGAAATTGATTCCCTTCAAGTCCGTCGAGTCCCCAAGTCCGTGACAGTCAGGGCCTGATCGGGTGCATCAGAAATTCTCTAGAATTTTCTCTGAATCCCAAATGTACACAAAACTCGTCCCTCGACCATTGTAGAACGTGTAAATGACCCATTCTATAGAGAGACCTGTAACGAGAGTGGCGGGCAATATGTCCAGTGATCCTGTTGGCGAAATTCTGAAATGGATTCAGGAATCTTCAGGTTGAACTCTAGAATTCTTGGAACACATTAGCCCTCGTGTTCCCTGCCACCTCGTCTCTTCTACGTATGGGAACCGCATGCATTTCCTCTTCTAGCATAGTTTAGGGACGAATTGCGTGCGGAAAGCTCAGCCAGAAGGATTCTGGTGCAATTCTGAAGAATTGATTCCAATGCACCCGATCAGGCCCTCAGACAACACCAGCTCAGAGAGTCCGCAGAAGGTCCAAAATAAGGTTTGAAGATGGCTTGAGTCTTGAAGCTTAAGGAACTTGAGTGAACTTGAAAAAGGAGAGCTTTTGGCCGGTCAGAGACATGGAAGTGGGAGAGAAAGAAGCGGAGGGAAGAGTGGGGACTTGTCGCTTTATCAGTGGCTGCGTCCGACGGGACACGTGGATGGTGGTCTCTACATCAGCCAGGGAGAGGCAGGTGTGGACCGTAGAGGCTCGAAAGCGACGGTAGAGGCCAGTCCTCTATGGTGCTCTACAGAGAGGCTGTGGCTCTACCGGCTGCCATGTCGTAACCGGTGATCTATGGAGCCTATGCCTCTTCATCCAGATGAAGTCGTGCGGCTTCGTGCGGTTTGTGCGGTTTGCTGCGGTCTGATTTTGGGGCGAGGCAACGACGTCCTCGGAGAGTACGGTCGGGTCCAGCGGCGCGGTGGTGATTGATCTTGCCTCTGAGGCCTGAGGGAGGAAAGGTGAGGAAAGGAGGAGAGCTGAAAGCGGGCGTTTGCACGTGATCCATTGTTTGTACCACTACGCCGAACAAACTATAGCAATCCCGATTGGGAAAGCGGAACCTCCCCCATTATAACAGCTCACCCGCAGGTTCCAGACTCAGGAAAAGTCATGGCATGGTGTTCTGAGGGTCAGAATTAGCCGTTTGATTATCTCAAGTGTGTATGTTCCTGTAGACGACGCTCTGCAGTACTTTGCCCTTGTGCTGTCACTTTCTCTTAAAACAATACGTCGTCGGCAGCATGGCCGAGTGGTCTAAGGCTAAAATATGCGGTTAAATTGTCCGCTAGTCGGGTTGGGTAGAGCTTCCCAGACTAAGACTGCCTCTTCTTCTTTATTCCTTTATTTCAGATCTCGACCCTCTGTTGTTCATTTTCTGCGAAAATGACCTCGTGGGCAGCATGGCCGAGTGGTCTAAGGCGCGATAGCCTTCGGATATGCTCACTGAACCTCAAGTTGTGACACGGACCTTGCTCAAATTCAGGGATGAGATTAATGGAGTAATTGATCGTATAACGCAAGGGGTACTTTCGTGATCAGCTTCCCATCCAGTGCCATGAGTCTCCTCACTCTCTGGGTCGGATGAGGTTCCGGCGCTACTTGGACCACTGTCTGTATAGTCTCCATCGCTCTCATCTTCCAGTGTTCGACCTTACGGCCTTAATTGAGGTTTCGAAAATCGTTAATTAAGAGTTAAGGCTTAATTATAACGTTAAGGCCTTAAGCTTCAGGTAAGAGCTCAGGTAAGGCCTTAAGCAACAGTTTCCCACGGTCAGTAAGGCGGGGAGGCCAGCCGCTGAGCGAACTGGAGCTTGATTCTGGCTATGACATGAACACATCTACCCGTTTGACTCATAATATGCTTACTGGCTCTGCTTTTCTGCTTGAATATCGGTCCTCTGACGGTGCTCGGCCATCTCGGGCGATCGATGGTTAAGGCCTTACAACAATTAAGGCCTAAAAAATCCTGAGAATCCTTAAGGCTTGCCGTACAAGGCCTTAATAAGGGTTAACACCCTTAAGTCCTTAAGCCTTGGGGCGAACACTGGTCCGACTCATTGAGGCTGAGGCTGAGGAGAAAGGAAGTGCGTGCCGTGTTTACCATCGGCGTTCTTTGATTTTGTCACTTGACTCGTCTTCCACTACACACTCACGCGATTTGCGTTGCCGCCTGTTATGGGTGTCCACGGCCTTAGCACCTATCTCAGGGAGAACCGGAGACTTTCAACCACGCACTGCGTCCCCTTTGGTGATGAGCTTCAAACGAGCGATCGAATCAAAATTGTAGTGGATGGATGGTCGTAAGTCTGCAATCAATGAGCACGCACATCTGGACACGTTTTCGACATATCTAGGTTCATCTACGACTTGTACCGGAGCTCCGGTATTCAATTTTCTGAACAACATCTGGTTGAATCTGACTCGTCTCGAAGGTCTGCCTTGGGTTTATGGTGGAGAATACGCGGCGTTCGGTAAAGTTGTGACTGCCGTGGTCAACGCTTGGGTCAGCGTGGGATTTACTATCTATTTTGTTTTCGACGGTTTGTATGCTTACTGTGCATCTCCGATGGGCCTCATACTTTCCAGGCGCGTGTCCTGGTCTCAAATTTCCAACATTGGTTTCTCGTTTAGGCCAATCGAATATCTCGCACTCCCATATATTCTTCCGCACGTCTGCAGCCTCGCGGTCTACCCCGCGGTTTTTGAATGAGTCCAGGATCATACCGCCTCTTGCGTACACAGCGTGTCTCGACGCTCTCAAAGCTATCTGCCAGATTTCGGACATTGTCTCTATTCATCATGCGGACGAAGAAGGCGATCCCTACGCTGTAGAGCTTGCGGGAAAAGTTGGCGCATTCGTCGTCGGCACGGATTCGGATTTCGTCATTTTGAACGCGGAAGGATATCGAGGATATATACCCCTGGATGAGATGGTGTGGAACACTTCTACCCCGGAGGCACCCGCAATTGTGGATGAAGACGATTTTCAGCCAGTGCGCAAACCCAAGGCCAAGAAAAAGGTTACAAACCCTAGCTCTGGCCGGGGCATAATCCCACCGGATTCCACCTCCGGACTATCATTGTCTTTTACCGCCTACAGTCCCACGACGCTTGCCTCGCATCTTAACGTCCCTGTGACTCTTCTTCCTCTCCTCGGTGCACTGGTGGGCAACGATTTCTCGAACCAATCTGCATCTCCCCGGCGAAATGTGCAGCTTCTATTTTTTGAGCGACAACTATCACTAGGGCAGCGTATCAATCGCGTGGCGGCGACCATGCAAACGATACTCTCTGCGTCTGCTCCAAAGGGGAAGCAGAAGCAGGTTGAGAGCGTTATGGACCTCATCGATAGAACAGTGAATGCCCTCCTCGGTCGATCCGCGTCCTCCATGGGATCAGGCGAAGTTGAGGCGATCATAGAGCGAATCGTGGTTGCCACTCTCCAGTACGCACTCCCGAAGAACGAGGAGGATACGCAAGACCTTTGGCCTTCAGGAATTTGCGCCTTGCACGAGGCCGATGTTTGCCCCATTTTACCCATGTTTTCGAGACTTGTAACTGCTGAGGCATTGCTAGAAGACCGGAATAACGACGACGAGCTCTTGAAAAGGAACGAGCTCCGAGGACAATATCTATCAGCGTATAGAAACGGGCAACTTCATGCCAAAGTTTTGGACGTTTTACATACAGGAACATCGTGGCCGCGCTTGTTCTTAGAAACCCCGGACCTTGAGACAGTCAGTCGGGTTATGGGGAGACCCCTTCGGCAATGGGGCTATGCGATCTTGAATGAAGCCGTCGGACTGTCATCTCCGACCGATGATGGCGAGACTGCGAGCAATGGATCTACATCTCGAGACGAGGCAGACGAAGACGAAGACGAAGACGAGCTAATCGACGTGGTGGAGTCAGATTCGGATCCGGACGGGGACGGAGCAGATTTACTTGCACCACTACGAGGCGCCTTGGAACGACTGCATGTTCCAAATGACGATGGCACGGCAGCAACGACCTCTTCCACGCGAGGGGCTCAGTCCGCAATCATCACAGAATATGTGCGACGTGGGACCCGGATTGCAGAGGAACCAGTACTTGTACCTTCAATTTCTGAACTTCTCTCGTCGATATCGAGCACTGACTTCGTTCCTACGAACGACGCCCCGATCCTGGCCCAGGCGGAGCCGGACCGTTTCACCATTCTCCTCCGTGCGCTCAAGTCGGACACCAACCCGGTCCGATCTCTACCACCAGAGAAATTGGCTGTGGTTCTGTGTCTGCGATGGGTACTCTTGACTCTGCATTCCAGAGCGCTGGAAAGCGGTCGCAGAGAACGCGAGAAAGAGCGGTGGACCAGGAAAGAAGCTCGGTGTTTCCTCGCCGCGTTCTCTTGGACAGCTGAAGAAAAACCTGGACAGGAAACCGTGCTACCGGAGATTCTGGATCGAAATGTCCAGCTCACAGCTCAGGTATTGACAGCACTGGAGAGCATTGATCAGCTTTCCCAGATCCTCCTCGTCAACAAGCGCTTGCCATCGCCAGCATCACTGTTCTCGGGTGTGGGTTTCCACTCTTTTCTGACGGGGATCAAGGCGGTGGACGTGCCTGATACTCTGTGGGATGCGTGCGTTGATGATATCGCAGAGACGTTGGGCGATGAACGAAAAAAGAAACCAAAGAAAACGAAGCAGACGCCTGCATTGCCGGCGAAGGACTCCCGGAAATACGTTGCGGGTGGCGGGCTTTATGGAATGCTCGCGGACGTGGATGCTTGACGCTTATTGCTGTATTTTTTACTTATGTACGGTCCTTCTTTATCGGTTTTTATGGCCGTTTCCTTTTTGAGCAACCTCTTCTTGATGTCCTTCCCGACCTGTGCGCTGCGATGCCCACAAACAGCTGTATTGTCGAATATGTACAGGTTTTCGCTGATGCCTTCTGCCGCCAGGACCCTGATCTGCCCGTCGAGTCTACAATAGGCTGTGTTGGTCTCACTGTCACAGCCCGACCCTGCCCGGACGTCGCAGTATTCTGACCGGGCCACCGACAGCAACACATCTCCAGCCGAGCTTTCCGGCTGTACCAGCACCGCTTCGAAACCCAGACATATATATACTCTGTTGTCCAAAGGATTATGAACATACCCCGAACTCCCGATCCACCCCGCAGCTTGCTTGCTCATGGCGACTATTAAGACGACCACACCTGCGCTTCCTGACTACATTACCTACCGGTATGCAAACCGCCTGGTGTACGTCCGTCCAGCGCAGACTTACGAGGTCCGTTCCGTGCCACCGTTTCGATTTTATTCCAGTGTTGACGCGGGGGTTTGCTCGTTCAGTCCGCACTAGACATTGCGCAGAAAGAGTTTGTGGAGCTCGTAGACGTGCCCCGCGAGCGCATATCCTTCAACACGGTTGCCACACTGAACCGGCAGGAGCCGCGCGTGGTGCGGATATCGGACAGCGCGTGGTTCGCGGCGGTGGCGCGCCAGCTGTGTGGCGGGGTCATTGACATCCTCGTCACGCCCGACCCCAATTCGCCGCCTACGTACCTCGCGGTGCCGACGGACATGATGAAGGAGGAGATGGACATATTGCGCAAGACGCGCTCGACGCCGGCCTCCCCCGTGCGTTCGCGGCAGTCGTCCCCGTCGGCAAGGAGCACGAAGAGCGCGAAACGCTCGTGGTTACCTCGGATAGCCTAATGCCTCTTGTCCCCATACGCATACACGACCGCATCCGCTGTCTCAACGACAGCATTCACGACCATTATCCGATTCCTCGCATACCCTCTGCACGGCGATACCAACTCATCTGTACATACCGCATTCATAACGCATTCATCCCACCCATTGTATTCACTCGCTGTTCGCTTGTTGTATCACGCTAATATCAGACTCTGTTTAGAGCGCTAAATTGAAAGTGTATTTCGGGGCTACTGTACAGCTTGTAATGATATATTTGAAAATACTCGGCGCGCGTCCCTGGTCCCTCAAGTCCGGCTATGTCGAAGCAAGGCCTTGCTCCGGAAGGTCGCGTTGTACTGGAGGAGGTTGTTGATGTCGCGGACCCAGTCGTCCTCCTTCCCGGGGCCCGCGCCCTCCTGCAGCTCTGACTCCTCCTCGGCGATGGAGGACCGGTTTATGCACGGCACGGGGTACGGCGACGCGTGCACGGTGACAGACTCGCCCGGGTTCAGGGTGCGTGAGACGCGGCCGTCCATCGAAACACCTGCGGGGGCGCGGCTGCGGTCGCCGATCTGCGTTTCATGGGTGAGCACGGGTAAATGAGGTGAGCTGGTACCGAGGTAGGCTTACTCGGAGGGTGATTGAGGAGGAGGAGGGAAAGACGAGGGGTCGGAAGGATAAACTTCGTGGGCAGATTGGGGTGAGGACGAGTGCGCTTAGGGAAGGGTGCACGATGGGCCCGCCTGCCGATAATGAGTAGGCTGTTGAGCCGGTGGGGGTGGAGACGATGAGGCCGTCGGACTGCGGGAATCAGGATCCATATGCGTGCGAGTGGGCTTCAAAGTACGCACAACTGCCTCAGTCAAATGTTGACCGTCAACATAGATGTCGATCGTGTTGAGGTGCGGACTGGACCCGCGGTGCAGCGCAATTTCGTTCATTACTTGCCAAGCTGTTGTCGTGTGAGCATATGAAAGCTCGAATAGAAGAAAGGTCCCAACCATCGCCATCGTCGCCTTTCTTGGAAAGGTCCTCGTTATAAAACGTGCAGGCTAGCCGCATCCTGTCGAGAATGGTTGCTTTGCCTTGGTAAACACTTTCCAGGGCTTTGGCAAAGTCATCGATGTCTAGGTGAATACACGTTCAGAACAAGTCTATTGCAGTCAAAAAGTACTTGCGGAACGGGAGAAGGAAACCCAGAGTTCCCATAGAAAAGCTGAGTACCGGCGGGACGGCGTCAACGCTGAAGAGTGACGACGCGTGGAGGATAGTTCCATCCCCTCCTAGTGTAACTACGAGGTCGATCTTTTCTGCGCGTTCTCCTGAGAGTGCAATCAAATGAACAGATGATCATTGGCGAGGCGGCACAAAGGACGCTACCCGGCTGCCATACTTCCGCGCCGTGTGGGATGTCTGGTCGGTCTTCGTGAAAGACGCGAACACCGGGATACGTTGCATGGACGTGTCTATGTGCGGTGAAACGATGAACGAGGCGCGGAGCGGTGTGGACGCACTCGAGAAACGCGTCGATGGCGAGAATGACTGGCTGTGTGCGAAGTTTATTTACGATGAGGATGCTTTTTGGTGGATGGTTAAACCGATGCCAACTGTCTTTCCCGGTGGGTTAATGGTGGATATTCTGGAATGCCGGGAAGCAACTAACGCTGGTGGTGTTGGCGGTGGTGTGGGCGGTGGTGCTGATGAAATGGATCTGCGGGAACCCCAGATACAGATTCGAGAGACGCAGACTTTGCGCGGTGCTGTCCTCGATGGTATTTGGTGTAGAGCGCTGCGCAGACCGCGGACAACTGAAAACATACTTGTAACCTTTGCGGTTGGGACGGTGATCGCCGAGTGACGAGTGACGAGAAGCGTGACACCTGCTGTAAAGAGTCAATAGGCGCGTAAAAGGCGCAGGCGGTGCCGAGTAAAGGCGAACATACTTATTTATTGGAGGATCTGACTTGCTGCGGAAGGAGAAGAGCGCAGTATAATATTTATACGCGGTGTGGACGCGCTGGGATATGTTTACGGAGAAAGTGCACGTGATCGTTATTGTTTTGTTCAACACCATTTGGCATTTCGCGTCGAGTGGACGCTAGTCGAGCCCAGCGCATGCACAGAGCGCTCAATGCAGTCCCTCGACCCCGCAAAGCGTGTACTCCGCTCCCAGCTGTTACCAGACTCCGGTCTCTCTCTCAATCGTTCGCCCCTCAAGGACGCGCGCATTGCCCAGCGCAACTACATGCACCAACAGGATCCCGCCCCGGACGCGGAAGACGCCGACACCGACGACGAGATCCTTCTTTCCCCGGGGAAGAACCGCCAGTTCAACCCTCAGCTTAATTCAAATTCGAAGCGATCGGCTTCTCCCTCGCCGCACGACGAGTACACCGACTCGGCCGCCTCGCAGGACGGTCGCGAACTCAAACGTCTCAAGTGCGACTCGGGGGAGGCTGGAGAACGCACCAGACGCGATCCGGAGCAGGCGGAGGGTAGCGACATCGAAAATACAGACACCAACGTCCGGTCAACCAGCTCCCACACGCGCAATCTCTCGGAGCCCGTTGTTGGCTTCAGCAGGAAAGCTTCCAAGCCTCGCTCCACCTCGAAGCAGCAGACCCCCGCCTCTCCGAAAGGCAAGGGTCGCGCTCGCTCCGTCCCCGTCTTTCCTGTGTTGGACCTGAGCAATCCCCCCACCACTCCTTGGAGCCGCCGCGCTCGCTCACGTTCGCCTTCCAAGGACCGAGACTCGCCCAAGCTCCAAATCACATTCTCTTCGTTGGCATCTATTCCGGATGAAGCGGCCATGCCACCGCCCAGCACATCTCTACCCGACGCACCTGGACGGCCACCGATGGGTCCTCCCGCCATCGTCGAGCCACCATCCACGCCCGTTGCTTCGAGCTACAAGACCGTATTTGCCACTCCGATGTCGCCGTTAACTCCGCTCCCCGAAACACCTCGACCATATCAAACGCGCGCTCATCTAGGGGACGGGCTTCCCCGCACCATTGGGTGGGGTGTCGACACTGCAGTGAGTTCTCATGTCCGTAATGTCTTGTGCTGTACTTATGTCACACGACAGGATGCACAACGCGTCGACGGCCTCCCTGCTACGTCCGAGCCCTCTTCTCTCTTTCCCCCCATCCACGCTGCTGAGCCAGCCACTCCGTCTATACCTGCTGACGAGCCCGCCGCCGCCGCAGACGATACTCAACTCCGAGAGACCGCAGAAGCGAGCAAACCTGCCAAAGGGCCCCAGAGTCGCCTCCCGCGCCCCTCTGCCACTCAATCCGCCATGGGACCGCCGCCCCTACCCGTGGCCTCGAAGACCAGCACAACGAACAAGAAGGGTGCTAAAGCCTCTTCGAAGCTGATGGGCCCGCCGGCTGTCCCGAGTAGCAGCAACTCGACGTCCACCTCTGGTGCGCCGCAGAACGCATTCAATCTCATGATGGCGTCTTCCGCGCGGGGGACAGCGGTGAAGGGCAAAGGGAAGGGCAAGGAGAAAGAGAAACCCGTAGCCTCGTCCTCGTCCTCCACAGCACCGCGCAAGGGACCAGCCGCGCCTTCCACGTCTTCGTCCACCTCCACCGTCGCGAGTAGTTCCAAGGTTGCTGCGAAAGCAGCTCTCGCAGCCAAGGAGAAAGGCAAGGGCAAAGCGAAGGAGAAGCCGGAGGAGAAGCCGAAGGAGGACAAGAAGGTGTCGGTCAAGGCCAAGATGCGGCCTCGGGAGAAACCCAAGCCTCTCCCGCTCCCCATCCATGTGCGTCTTCCGGAAGACAGCGACGGCGAGCGGACAAGCACGCCTACTGCGGCGAGCCGTCCCGAGACACCGACGACGTCTATGGCGGTTGCCGGACCATCAGTGGCAGTCAAGATGGAGCGGTTTTCGAGCCCATTGTCAGATTTGGAGGGTGACGGGCCTGCGCGGGAAGTGCCGGTAGTAAAGACGAAGCCCCGGTTCTCGAGCCCGTTGACAGAGGTGGACGATGCAGATTCTCTCGTGACCGTGCCCGTCGTAGCCCAACCACGGCTTTCGAGCCCCTTGACAGAGGTGGACGATGGGTATCCCCTCATGGAGGACGATGGGCTGCATCCTCCCGCGTCCTCGTCTCCCGATATGTTCCTTTCTCCCGCCGCGGGACCTCAACTGGAGTTGTCGGCCGACGTTCCTGGTCTAACGACGCAGGAGGGCGATGTGGATATGGCGGGGGAAGGTCCAACACTGTGGACGGATGTGGTTATGGACTCTACAGGTGAGGCTGCAGATGTATCAATGTCGGGCGCAGAGGTTTCCGGTGCCAAGCCTCCCTCTGACAAGAAGCCTAAATCGCGCGTTGGGAAAACGCGGCCCCAACTGCCAGCACCTGCGGACAGAGTGACCCGTAGCACGTCGCTTAAACGTAAAGAGGCCGAAGGCGGAGGTGCGTCCCTAACCTTGTTTCTTTTGTGGCTCGTCTCTTACGTTCGTGTTTGCTGTCCAGCGCCAACGCAGAAGAAAACGTTTTCGTTTGGAGTTGGAGCGGCTGCACCAGCCGGCGGTTATCCGGCGAAGAAACAGAAGATGAACGGCGACGGGGCTTCCACCTCATCGCAAGCAGGCCCACCGGCCTCGCCGACAAAGATCCCGATGCCATCGCCGACCAAGAGGACGTCGTTCGCGGATCCGACTAAAGCGAGCGCGGCGAAGGCTGCGGTCACGAAGGCGGTGGCTAAGAACAAACCTGCATCGGCTGCTGCTGCGTCTGGCGGGTCTCCGTCTCCGACGAAGAATAAATTAGCGCGAGCGAGCAGCTTGTTTACCGCAAGGCCACCTCGTTCGTACACCCGCCCCAACGGAGTACATTTTACTGACCGACCGTATATAGCTTCATTCACGCGTACTTTTACTGGGCCAGGTGGAAATACCTCGTCACTGCAGACCTTGGCATCAGCGCTTGAGAAGCTCAGGATGCCACCTCCCGAGCGGCCGAATACAAGCATGGGATTTAGCAGAGACGACACCGACAGTACTCTCGCGGAGTCGACGCGAAGCGCAGATGCGAGGAGCATCGGGATAGGCCGGCCGAGCGGTGGATTGCAGAGAGCATCTACTGTGGCTTCTATTGAGAGCGCCTCGTCGTCGACGTTCTCCGTTGCGGGCGAGTCCTCAAAGCCTTCGACGTCCGCGGCGCCGCTGAAGTCTGCTCTGGTCCAACGGCCGCTTACCGCGTTCATGAATCCGAAAGGCTTGAATGGAGCCTCGGCGCTTGCCGTCGGGACGGGTTCTATCATGCGTGGTGGACCGAGCGTGTTTGGGGCTGGCAGGGGACGGTCAGCGCCGAAAGTGAGCCGGAACCCGGGCCTACCGAGTGTCGTCGCCAGCCCTGTCAAAGGAGGAGGAGGAGGCGGGGATGGGGACGACACCATGCTTGAGGAGGAGCTGATGCAAGGCATCGAGGAGAGCGGCGACGCCAAGGACGCACCCACGACGGAGAGGGTCACCTCTCCTCGGGGAGTGACTTTTGACTTCTCTAGCGTTATGCAGCTCGAGGCGGGCAAGAAGGGCAAGGAGAAGGAGCGGCTGCCTGAGGCATGGAGGCAGAATGCCTCTATGAGGGCTTCCATGGCCGGACAGGATCTGTCGAAATCGGTGTCGCTTCCCCCGAAACCGATTGGGTTGATGGGGCCACCCGAAACGCCGCTGGACCGTGTCGGGCAGCGGAGTTCGAGCAGCAGCTACCCTTCGTCGTCATCTGATTCGGCGGGTGTGGACGGGATGCGCAGGAGCACGCGGATCGCCAAAAGTACCCCCGAGACGTCCATCGACGACGATGATGTTGCTGCATTGGAAGCGCAGCGTCCGGCTGCAACTCCCATTCAGCCTCTAACGGTCCTCAAGGGCTGCATTGTGTTCGTGGACATCATATCCGACATCGGAGATGATTCGGTCAGGTCTTTCATCACAGATATGCTGAAAAATTTGGGGGCGAGGGTTTGTTCATTTGTCTTGACAAACGACGTTTCATTCTGACAAGTTCTTTAGGTCTTAGGCAGCGTCGGTCAGACATGCACGCACATTGTTTATAAGAACGGCTTGCGGAGCACGTACAATCGTTACAAGTAAGTTACCACTGGTCCCCGTCGAGTGTGACGGTTAACCCTTTCCTCAGAGCGCTACCGGATCCAAAGCCACACGTAGTTGGGATGGAATGGGTCGTGCAGTCTGCAGAGAAACGGGCGCATGAGGATGAGGCCCCGTACCTGATTGATATGGATGACATGAACACCACCGCTGCCAAGGTCCTTGGATCCTCATTCCAAAAGGTGCCCATGCTAACGAGGATTTTCCAGCGACGTAAATCGATGCTACCCCGAATGATGTCGGGCGGCATGGACGATGATAACATGGATGGTGATCATTCTTTCTCATTTGAAAGCTCGTCTTCATGTGCGTGGTCGTCTTCTCGCTCCTCCACTCAATCGATTAACATGTTTATCTGCAGCATTCTTGCTGGATGATGAGCTGAGCCACCTTGCGCCGTTGGAGAGAGCGCGACTGCGCAAAACAGGAACACAGGGGATCTAATATCCCGTTTACGACCACGTCACGATTGTTTATTTCACTGCTTGCTACATATACTTTTCACGCCGTATTGCGACCAAGACCCAAAGGATCCAAATTTGTATTCTTATTCTCCGTTCAACCTACACAGAATAATGTTTTGCTATACCATGCTCAAACACTTGTTTTGTCATTCTGTTACTATCGATGTCCCGACCCCGCCCCTTGAAGTTTCTTTCGGTTGCGCTTCCTCGGGCAAGTCCTGCATCTTGGTTCGACTGGATTGGAACTTGAAGATGCAGGCGCGGTCATGTGAGCCCGACAAGCCCGACGCGACTCGCGTTTGATCCGCAAGTTGCCGAACAGCGAGCGCCCAACCGGACCGCTCTTCAACTGTCGGATTCAGACCCATATTTATCAGTCGTCGTCCTGAAAGAACCGGAGGTATACATCCGCGACGGTAGGAATCAAGTGGAGCGAGGTGTGGAGAATTTATCCGTGATGCATCCGACTGATAGGATTCCGATGAACACTGCCAGAACAGACTCTCCTGACCGCTCTGATAGCAGGGAGCTAGTCCAGGGTCCGTGGCTCGTGGTCCAGAGACGCCAGTGGATGTATAAGATCCTGTCAAGTATAGGTATGGCTTCACTAATCGTACAGATTAATAATAATAGTCGATATGCTTGTGGTATCGTGCATGCAGAATGAGAGCAGCATGAAGGCTCATCGTCCGATGTCGCCAACAATCGGACCCGTTTCTGTCGGTGGTCGAGGCGTCTCGCGCTGGCAGCCGCCGGGTAATAGGAACTTGAATCGTTCCGCGTTTTCGACGAGGAAGCGAGGCAGGCCCACAGCCGTCGTAGCTCTGTGCCAGCGTCAACATCGATACATCACGAGGAGGCTGTTGTCTTACGGCTCGAGACTCAGTTTGGAGAAGAGGTCGACGTACTATCGAGGGACAGTGAGTTCATTGCAGCAAAGAGCACGATAGACGCACGCTATAAGCTTCCGGCAACATTCCGAAGATGTCTTTGCCCTTGCAGATTGTAGTCTGGAGACGCTTCGGATCGAGCAAGTCGATTCGGCCACCAATGCGGTCGGCATGCGAGAATCCCTTCATCTTAGTGACATATTCGGGAATCGTGCGGAAGCAGTAGCTGCAGTGCCAACCCGCGTCGGCGAGCACTGTTTCTGAGCTCTGACCATGGCGGTAGAAGGTGTCCGAGCCCCACTTGTGAACACTGGCCCGCCAACTGGTGAGACCCACCAGCCATTCAAAGCTGCAGACGTAAGTAGATGAGCATAGAGTCGAGAGGGATATGCAGCCGGACGCGCCTGTAAAGATAATTCCGGAGCTGAAGATGAATGGACTGCCCAAAGTCGCACGTCCGTAAAAGTTGGATCGTGTGGGCAGCAGGAATCTCATCGATGTCGGACATGATGACCAGCGACTGCGTTTCTGGTAGAAATTCAGCCATATGCGAACGAAGCATAGTGGTCATTTGATTTCGAGCATTGCTTTCCTGCTCGAACGGTGACTGGCCCGGTGCGAGAGGATATCCAGGAACGCTAGACGAAGTGTTTAGTTGCCACACCAATAAATCCGCGGCCTGAAACTCACAGCCGATAGTTGATTTTCTTCTCGAACTTTGCGAACCGCTGACGGTTCGATGCGAAAGATGTTTCTTTCGGTAGACCCGTGAATGTGGCATTAGACTCGATGATGTAGAATCGATCCACAACGGAGTCCAGTTCGTTCATTCGTATCTCCAAAAGGTCGAGCTCTGTGCTCATCAGTATGGCGTCAAGGACCTTGACTCTTGAGCCTGCCCGCGGCTTCCAACCGTGCAGCTTGCATACTGAGGGGTGGAGTTAGTTGAGTCAACAATTGCAGAACTTGTCGACCCACCCTCCTCATTGATAACCAAACCCTCAGAATAGTAATGTGTCACTATATCTTTGGGCCCTTCTGCTTTATCCCAGATGGGACGAGTCGCGCTCGAAAGCGCGTTCCCAATCTACCGTCAGAGTTCAAGGTTGAGTTTGGATGATAAGCAGCGGTATTAAGCACCTGGTAATGGTTTTGCGATACCAAGTACAACAGCACGGTCGCGAAGATGAATGCAGGGATCAGGAGCAGTAACCTGCCGCGCTGCAGACGAAAAGCGCCGGCCATTCCGGTCAGTAGAGGACGAAAAGGGTTGCGAAGGCCACTTTGCCAGCCAGCGGTGAGAAGCCCAGGACTAATTAGTGAGTACCGATTTAAAGTCGTGGTATCCCGCACGTGCGGGAGGATCGGCAGCGCCGGAAGCCGAGTGATCCGCTGACATAACCGCATCACCCAGCTATATAAACCGCGCCAAACTCGCTAAATTTTTCTTTCTTTAAGAGAGATGCCACGCTGGCCGATGGATTCACCCGTCGAGCCAGTGCCATGACTCGTCCGCGAGTCCATTCTCCCTAGAACAGGTCAGCTTAGGAAGTGTCGTTTCGACGACTACAAGGAAACGGCATGTCGATTTTTACCACTGGCACATACACTCGTATACCTGAATACAATCTGTTCTGCTGCTCTCCACCGCTGGATACCGACCGCTTACAGCGAACACATACATGTAAGGTCCGTCCCCAAAAAACAGTACATTACTCGACAGCGTTTTTCAGCGTCGATTGCTTTGCATCCCAAGGAGCGAGGACGGCGTCTGGATCTGTCGTGGAGTGCCCTTTCCCTCGTGAAAGGTCGGCGACGACGCGCTAATCTCGAGCAGAAGCGATGCAGCAGACTCGTCCTCTGGGGTGCGTGCAGACAAAAGCACATGCGTGGCGATGGGCCCGAGGCTCAACGCAGGCGGCAACTGTGACGGTGTGCGCGCTGGCGCAAACTGCGTCGATGAGGGCGGAGAGGGTAGGTGCGACTGGAACTCGGGCGAGGCGCGCGGGGAGGGACGCTGACCCGTCTCGACAAGCCATGAGGAGATAGAGGGGAGACGCTCGCCGCTGTAGGTAACAGGAGGGACCGCGGGGGACGATACTTCTGGTCGAATGGATGGGCTGGTTTCTGGAGTCGCTAACTCTGCCTCAAGGCGCTTCTTCGCGACTGGACGGCTCTCTTCCTCGCCCGCTTCCTCCGCCCGCTTCCTCTTCACCGAACTGGTAGCGCAATTCGCGCAGCTCGATGACTTGTCAGCGTCCTGTAAAGCTGCGACCCGGTCGATCAGATCCTGCATGAACGACACGGTTCGGACGAGAATCTCCAGCTTGAACTCCTTCTCCTTCTCTTCCCGCTTGCCCGCAGCTTTCTTCGGGGCCTTTGCGCCGTCCTCCTCCGCATCGTGTTCCTCTGCCGCCGGCTGCCCATAGTTGACGGGCACTAGCTGTCTGAGCGTCGCAAGCGCGTCGTTGATCTTGGTGCGACGGGCCTTCTCGATAATGGAATGGTTTAGCTTGCGCTGGGCCTCTCGTGCCGTGCGAGACAGTGTCGCTGGTTTGCGCCCGCGTTTCGCACCGGTGGACGGCTCAGCGTCCATGGCCGATTTCGAGTGCTTTGGGGAGAGTGGGACGATGCGACGGGGCTCGGGCGTATACTCTGAGGCAGAGGAACTCTCGGACAGGGAGCGGGGACGCTGCTTGGCGCTGCGTTGGGGGTTACAGCTCGCGGCGTAGACGTTAGGGCTGCCGGCCATGTATAAATATCGCAGGTTGAGATGGAGGTTGGGAGGGGGAGAACCGTCGACGCAGTGCGTAAATGGAAGGAGGTTTATCTAGGGGTGCGCGAGTTGGTCGTCCGGTGCCAAAAGCTCATTTTGTTGCTCGTGTGCTTGAAACGTGCAGAGTGGCACACGACACTTGAGCGCCCAAGCTGATTGGTTCAAGCGTTGCGAACGTGGGTGCGCCAAATCTGTTCGACAGCAGCCCCCTCGGTCTTCGGCTCGATGGTCCCTATCGCGAGAAGCAGCCCAAGCCGCAGAGCATGAACAACGTTCATTTCTTCTCAACGATCGTGTCCCGAGGCATAACAAAATTGAATTCATGTGCTGGGATGTACCCTAATAATAAGTGTTGATCTCGAACTCGGTTCCTCCAGGGATAACGACGTGCAGACGGGGAAGGCGTGCATTTGGAACCCGACGACCTGGCGGAGTGAGCATCAGCGGGGAGGCTCAGCCAATTAAAAGATATACGCACGACTTACTCCGATGTGTGCCATGAATTTGTTGAGGTTACGCTCACGCGAGTCGGGCTCGGTTCCTTGGGCAATTATGGGTGTAATGGGTACCGCTTGGTCTCCAAGCCCATACTCCTTGACCAGCGTCTCAGCGTCCTCCGACCTGAGGGCAAACAAAGTCCTAAGATTGCGGGGGAACAACGGTGATGCTGTCGGAGTGCTTTCGTCAAGGTCCCCGGAGATAGGATTCGGTGTGGGCGGAACAGACTGGTCTGCGCTTGGTAGTGGTCGCAGAAGAGGCCGAAGCTCGTCAGTCAATGCTGCGGGGCCGAGTGCAGAGTTGTGTTGGCGTGCCTCACTAGGGGTTCATCAAGATCTACAGTTCATAGCGGATGAAAAGCGCTTACGAGTTGTGCAAGCTTCGCTGGACCTCAAGAATCTGACGCTTGTGAGACTTGATTTGCTGGCGCAGGTTTTCTGGAATCTGCGCGTGCAGCTGCAAAACAGATGGTAAGACGAGTCAGAACCCACGGCCGGTATCTTGCCTGTTGTGCTACGCTGTCCTTCACTACCTGCGCAACCGTAGCTTGTACGTGCGCCTTGAGTTCTTCGGATAACGTCTGCTTAACAGCGTCGTCCAGCATGTTCTTCACCTCCAGGACCTGAAGTTCTTGCTGCCGCATTAATTGAGCAATTTCGGAGCGAAGTATCTTCAACTTCGGCAGGATAAGTGTATGCAACGAAGATACAGGGTAGCAATCCGCGCTTACATGTTCCGCCGCCTTCAAGGCGGGAGCTAGCGTCGCAACGCGCTCCGTCTGCTCACCAAGCGAATCGAATGTGGTTCCGAGAACACCTACGACGCGCTTCATGGCAGCGACCAGCTCCCCAACGGCTAGTAGTTCTGGAGTGACCACAACAGATAGCTCGCCGTTGGCCTTGGGATCCGTTCTTTTACCCGAGGGAGAAGAGGTATTGGCAGACAGACGAGTCGCGCATGAAAGTGATGCAAGACTAGGGTGAATTCCCTTAGATGTTGAGATTGTAAGTTGGGGGGGCGTTTGTTCGAGGTCGTTCGTCCGCTGTGTAGGTGCATCCATACCACTAGTATCAAAGAGCAGGTCTTTTCCTGGTGAAGCTGGTGGAGTGGAGAGGCCTCCTGGCATCACTTTCATATTGGCCGCACCGAATACGTGGCCTTTGCGGGAGTGCGACGGGTCTCGTTCAAAAGTCTCACAGAGGGCGAGACGTACATATTATGGTGGACACGAGTTTACAACGTGTTCGAAGCTGTAGATATCAAGTCTAAGTGGCAATTCCATCTTGAATCTAAGGGTATCTTAAGATACAGACGGCCTTCCCACCAGTAGTATCCTCGGAGCACAAGAGAAGGAATCCAATGAATTCACAGGCGCCGTAACGAATGATTTCATCAAGGGCCGAGTTAGATACCGTCGTGCCAGTGGGAAGAAGAGACCGAGTAGTTGGTAGCCCAGCAGAAGTGGTCAGACGAGCGTGGAAGTAGCAAGGGCGAGAATTCCGATTCGTCCAAGACTCTGTGGCAACGCCGAGATGAAATTCGCAGCTCGACGGTGCGCGCATAAGAGAGAGAGAGACCAATTTGCCCTAATTTGCCCTCCTTTTTTGACGCGTGTAAAATGGAGATTGAGTGGAAAGCAGGAGACTGAGGCCCAAGCGAGCGAGCCATCGCTTGTTCGCCTGGTCCGTGCGAAGTCGCACGTGCCCATCACCTATAAATGGAAAGATTTTTTTGGCAGTTGTTCTGTCCGTCTTCCATCTTCCATCCCGATGCTCTCCAGCGACCCTCAACGGCCTCCGGATCGTCTCGCGCCCAGCTAGTAGCAGTTGTCACTGGTAGCATTCTCCCAGGTGTGTGCTCTCTCCACTTTCGTCGACAAGATGAAAACTTCCAAAAAAACGCTCGAGCCTCCCAATGTCTTTACCAGACGTGGGGGCGATGTGATTTTTGTGTCATAGTTACACTGATCGGTTTCTGCTTTCTGTGTCCGTTTTCCTTACCTCCTTTGCTGACTTTTTCTTTCTTTGACGGATCAGCGTTGTGACGCTGCAAGGAACGTCCATTCATGGGCTACCGAGCCAGCCGTGCAGTGTCTGATACGTGACTACTGCTCACTGCCTGGTACGTTCGTCTCCGCTGCTCCCTCCACCCCCTACCCTACGCGATGAACAACCTACAATTCAAACTAGAGTATCTGAGCCAAGTGCCATGCTTTTAACTTTCTACTCTGACTTCTTCCCTCGTCCTCTTTCATCTCACTCTATCCCAATACATCTTGCTAACGACAAATATTTTTTTCAGACATGCACGTAAGCGGTGGACCCTGCCAAGAACACCTACCTGGCGAGTATCTATCCTGTCCTCCGATAAGATGAGAAATAGGAATTACCGCCTGAGCCGCAAGGCGTTGACGACAATTCCAAGGCTGTATTTTTCGAAATATACTGATCCCTTTTTCTTCTCCCCGCTCGCCCATGACATCACGTACTGACATTATTCCTACCAGTTCCTCAATCTCGCAACCGACTGCATATGCTCATGTTGCACTGGGCCGTCTTCGCTCCACGTTGTTGAGTGAGTTTCTTATTCTTGCCCATCTCGCATGATGTTTTATCACGACGGTCTTCGTACTTCCATGCCGAAAATGCCCGCCACAGCTCAATTTTTTCGGGCACCCCCTCCTGATTCTTATTGTCTTCCAACTTGACCGTACATACATCGACTAACAAATGTTGCCAGATCTCGGCGCTACGCAGTCATGATCTTCGAGTGCGATGTCGTGCGACAACGAGTGAGTGAGCAGTCCTTTATGCATCGCCCTTCCCACCTCCCCTCCCCACGCACGATGATAATTAGGAATTACCGCCTGAGCCGCAAGGCCCTGACGACAATTCCATGGCTGTATTTTTTTTAAAATATTCTGATCCTTCCTTCCACATTCCTTCTTGCGAGTTTTCTTGCTGACGCCTTTTTCTCAGACCTCCATCATAGCCATCACCTCGCTTCGTCGGGCTATACACCTTCGCCGCGCCACATGCTGGGTAAGTACTCTTATCCTCCAACACCCCATCCTCTTGCATGATGTTTTATCACGACGGTCTTCGTACTTCCATGCCGAAACTGCCCGCCACAGCTCATTTTTTCGGGCACCCCCTCCTGATCTTTTCCCCGTTCTCTTCTGATACCTTTTAACGCTTTGCTTAACATGCATTCTCAGTGTGTGGCCATGGTTCGATTGACAACCACCTCGCTGGTAAGTGTCCCTTTCTTGCGCTCGTTGTCTGTCATTACTACGCACACGATGAATTACTTCAAACAATCATCAACTAGAAGCTGTTGCTTAGTCCCGCGCGTGTGGGGCGTTGATTAGAATACTTGCTCACTGACTCTTGCTTTCTTCCTTTCTTTTTTGTGTGCTCGAAAAAACCATCAACTGACGCCGCTATTAGGGTGTTTCACAGTAGAGTTTTCGAGGCCGTTTTCGAGTCGGTTTTCAATTCGGTTTTCGCTCAGAGCGTGACAGAAAGGCCATCGTTTCCAACTCTGATCGCTCGGGCGAAAACCGCCAAAACGACGAAAACGACATCGGCAGAGCGGCGCGCCTATCATTTGCGCTTACGTGCCGAGGCATACAATCCAATACCGGACGCGCTCCGTGTAATTGCTGTCCTGTTTATCCTCGCAACTTACGGATTGCGACTGTATCTTGTCCTGCTCCATCATTTCCACCATCGGTGAGTGGGAGAAAGTTACGAATAGTGTTTTCTTACCCATTTCGGCATCTGAATTTCAAGATCCGATTTGACAGGCCGAGATCCGCCGCTACCCGTCACACTGTGACCTTGCTCAAAACCGAATCGAAAACTAAATCGAAAACCGAGCGAAAACGGCCTCAAAAACTCTACTGTGAAACACCCTATTGTTGCAGGCGCTTGTCATTCCGGAGCTTCATCTAACGTAGCTGGTGTTTTCTATCTACTTTTCTAATTATACAGCTGCCCTCGCGAAACGTGGGGCAGCATCCAAATCATCCGAACCCTTGCATGGCTACTGCCTTAGGCCCCCCACATCCTTGATGAAGTCGAGCCTTACCTGAGGTCTTGAGGTGCCTGGGCATCCTGGGGCCCGTCCACCTTGAGCCGGGCATTGATTGAGGTCTTGCAGCGTCTCGAGGCGACTTGCGACTGGAGCAGCATTCCGCCGAGGTCTTGAGCTTGTGGACTGGGGTATCCTATAGGCCGGTCGTCTTGAGCCGGGGTCTTGATGTCTTTTGTCTTGAATGTGGCGGCATCTTGAATGTGGGGGCGACTTGAACGTTGAGCGTCCTGCGGAGGTCTCGAACTAGAGCCGTCCTGGGGCCGGTAGTCTTGAGCCGGGTCTTGACGTCCTGAACTTGCGGTCTTGAAGCGCTTGAGGCACCCCAGGACCAGGTGTCCCGCCACAATTTGAGGCAACTCGAGTCTTGAGCTTGAAGCTCTGCGAAGGAGTGAGTTGCAGCATCCCACTGAAGTCTTGAGCTTTTGCAAGCTTGAGGTCTTGATGATCATCGCGTCTTGACGTTTTGAAAAGGAGTCTTCATGCTTTGAAGCCTTGAGGTCTTGATACCGGATGTATCTTGAAATCTTGAGGTCTCGGACTCTTGAGGCGTCTGGAGGCCTTGAGGCTTGGATGCGGCTTGAACAATGTCCCATTGAGGTCTTGAAAGCCACAGCTTGAGGAGGATCCAACCCAGTAACAGCGATCAAGGACGGCAAAGGACAACGACGAGGGCGGGGTCGACGATCGAGATAGGCGACCGTAAAAGTAAGGTGGTGGAGATAATGGGTGGCGCGAGGGCCAAGAAGGTGTCTCGCCCATTGAGGTGACTTGGAGAACTTGAGAGTCTTGACGAGGTGTCGAGACTTTGGGGCCTTGGCGAGCTTGAGGACTTTGAACTTGATGCGTCTTGAGCTGTGTCACACTGAGGACTTGTAACAGCAAGCCCCAGAGTTGGCGAGACGAGAGTGACGATGACGACAACAGCGAGACGGCATTTGACGAGGACGACGAAGGGCCAACAGCAACGGTGGCACGACGGACCAGAGCCACGGTGGATGGGATGGACGAGGGCAAGGATGGGTGGCAGAAGGAGTCTGGCACGCGGCGAGTTGGAGGACTGAGGGCTATGTCGGTTGGGCGCGAGGAAAGCAGTGCAGAGGATTCAGACGCATCGGTGGCACTCGGAAAACGGCCATCCCTGAGCTGTACGACGAGCGTGTGGACGGGATACGCCAAGGAAGTATTGAGCAGGTTTTTTCGTACTATAGGCGAGGAGAGAACAGATGCCAGTGGCCGTCAGCCTTCGCCTGAAGAAGGCGACGGAGAGGACTCACGAATACGACGACGTTCAAGGCTTGCGAGGCTTGAGCTGGAGGTTGGAGGAGTTGACTGGAGTCGAAGAGGGAGATGATTGGGGTAGAGAGGAAAGAGGCGAGATGGAGGCTGACCAAATCGTCGAAGGTTTAGATACGATTGAATGTGGCCGCTCGGCAACTTGCGGAGTCGGCTGTGCTGTGTTTGGCTTCCATCAAACGCGAGTCGCGCAGGCTCACATGACCGCGCCTAGTCTGCTTCCATCCACCAGCAGCAGACGCCATGCAAGACGCCAAGCGGGACGCGCAACCAAGACCAGTATCTGAAGCGCGGCAATCCTCGTCACTCCGTTGGCTGCTCGGCTCGGTCGTGGCCGGTCTTCTCATCTCCCGCGCTTTGCTGCCCATCCAAACGCGGAATGAATATACTCTCTGCGCTCACAGCAAGTCCATATACACTGTCGACGCGACACAACCCAGGGCCCAATGCATATCTGTGCGTGAAGGCCGCATCGCTGCGGTCGGCGACGAAGGTTTGACCGGTCTTTCACCGAGATGCACACGTTATTTATCTCGCAGTAAATATGAGACGAAACCGGTTTGCAAACCTCCTCTATGCATCTGGAGCAAAGGTTAGGTATATAGAGCCGGGACAAATAATCGTACCAGGGCTCGCAGGTATCTTACTCGTTCGGAAATTCGGGCCATTGGCAGCCTCAGACTGTTCCCAGATGCGCATGCCCATCTCTTGCAGCAGGGATACAAGATGCAGCTGCAACTCGATAACGCACAATCCGTACAGGAGGTCATCGAGCGCATCAAGGCATACATCCTCGCACATCCCGACGTGCACGCTGACTCCAACCGCTGGATAGAGGGTATGGGCTGGGACCAGACGAAGTGGCCTGGTGCCAAGTTTCCCACAGCAGTACGACGCAGGCCGCTTTGAATGACTCCTGTTAACAACTCTGCCAGGCGGATTTGTCGAGCGATCCACTGCTTCGAGGTCGCCCTATCATGCTTCTCCGTGTCGATGTGCACGCCGCTTGGGTCTCCGAACGGCAAGTGACCCATATATTCACTTCCTTATCCTCTTAAATTCGCGACTTCAGCGTTCTCGAGATCATGGCTCCCTTGCCGCCAGATTCAGATGTAGAAGGTGGCAGCATCATCCGCGACGCCTCTGGGAAGCCCACAGGTGCGCACTTCAGCGATGGCTTGACATTGTCTCATCCCTGAGGCACGCAGGTGTATTCGTGGACAGCGCCATGACACTCATACCGACACCACCATGGGCCCCCGAGCAATACATGGACTTTTTCAACACGGCTACCGCGGAAGCGCTGAGATATGGGCTAACAAGCGTCCATGATGCGTTCACGGATCCCAACATGGTCGCATTCTTCAAAAGGTTCGTTGTCCATGATTAGTGTATTTGGATTGAGCAGACTTTCACAGAGTAGCTGAAGCTGGAAAGCTCCCCGCGAGTGCGCTTGATTCGTTATGCTGCACCCGTATTCATTTGTTCTCTTAGATACGGCTATACCTTATGGCGGTGCCCTTCTCCGAGAACTTCACTGGCTGGGAGCCGTCGAAAGTAGAGCGGTTGTCAGACTATGGCGTCCACAAAAGGCTGAACTTGAGGAGCGTCAAGCTCTTCACTGACGGTCTGCTGAAATTCCCTTCTGCCTTGTGTTGACCAGCTTTGAACATCATTCGCTAGGGGCTCTGGGTTCGTGGGGAGCGGCGCTCATTTCGCCATACACGGACAGACCAGATACTCGCGGTATCATGCGCAACTCGCCTGAGACCATGGACAAACTCATACGGAGCGCCTGGGAGGCGAAGATGCAGGTGGTCCGTATTCCTTTCCACTCCCCCTCATTCTGTATTGACGCGATGATCAGAACGTACATTGCATCGGTGACCGCGCAAATAAGGTCGTACTCGACATTTTCGAGAAGGTACTGGGAGAGGAGGCCCGCAATGGATCCGTGGACATCGAGGATTTCCGCCCGAGGATCGAGCATGCGCAGATATTGCAGCCTTCGGATCTGGAGCGGATAGGGAAATTGGGAGGTGTGTGGTGTCCTGTGCTTTGTGTGCTTCATTGATGTACACTGCGAGCAGTAATTGCGAGTGTCCAGCCAACACATGGGTTGGGCTTTTGATTTTCATCCTTCGGATTTTACTGAGGATAGTTGGCAGCACAAGTGATATGTGGTACGCGGAGACTCGGCTTGTACGTCTCACAACTTTCGATCGGCGCGCAATGTGACCGAAAATATTAATCTAGGGTTCGGAGCGGATGAAGGGCGCGTACGCCTACCGTACTCTCCTCGAGTTCGTTTCTTTTTTGGTTGTTCTCTGGGACCTTTGAATGTTTGGTATATAGGGCCTCTCCACAGAAGGTTCTCCCTTTGGGTTCGGACTTTCCCGTCGAGGGCGTAAACCCGCTACTCGGATTCTACGCTGCAGTGTCCCGACTAGGTGTCGACGGGCGCTCGCCTCATGGGGACGGGGGATGGTATGTTGCATTTGAGTTATCCGCTTGATTTCATCTCAATAATTTCTAGGTTCCCGGACGAACGGCTCACGCGCGCGCAGGCCCTAAAAGGAATGACGCTCGACGCGGCGTATGCATCATTCGCGGAGACCGAGCTGGGGTCCTTGAGTGTGGGCAAGCGCGCGGATTTCGTGGTGTTGGATCGCGATATCATGGAGGTAGAGCCAGCAGAGATTCTGAAGACCAGCGTCGTTGCGACGGTCATCGACGGCGAGATAGCATACGGGGCTCTTGCTGGCAGAATATTGTAGCATCTATCGTTTGTGTGCTTCTGTTTTGGTCCCAATTCATTCGACGCGTTTCGTATCACGTGCACTACTCTAACTCATCCGCCTCTATCCTCCGCTCGCCATGTCGAATATGAAGGCCTATCTCGCGGAAAAGTACATGTCTGGTCCAAAGGCGGACGCCATTCTGTCTCGGGCCGCACCGTTGAAGAAGAAGAAGCGCAAAGCGACTGCAGCAGCGACTGTCGCACCGAGCGCATTCGTTATGGACGTGGACGGCGGGTGGGGGGACGAGTCGCGAGAGGAGGTGGACGACGTGGAGGAGGCAATCGTCGCGGCGGACCGGTCGTTCAAGAAGCGCAAGGTAGCACCGACAGAAGAAGGGTCCGGATGGGCGACGCTGCAGCCTGGCGTTCGGGAGGACACACCGCCCGCTGCGGACGAGCAGCCGCAGGTTGTGGAGACGCCGTTTGCGGGAGGATTGGTTAGCGCGCAGCAGCTGAAGAAGGCGCTCCCGCGGACGGACGTGCAACCCACTGCAACAGCGGAGGAGATGGCGCTTGCGCAGGAGACGGTGTATCGAGATGCGACGGGCAAGAAGATCAACACCCGGGCAGCGCGCGCTGAGGCTGCGCGGCTGAAGCGCGAGCGGGAAGAGAAGGAGGCGCAGAAGATGGAGTGGGGGAAAGGCTTGGTGCAACGAGACGAGGCGGAGAAGCGGAAGCAGGAGTTGGAGAAACAGCGTGGAACGAAATTCGCGCGGTATGCCGACGACGCGGACCTGAACGAGGAGATGAAGTCGAAGGAGCTTTGGAACGACCCTGCTGCTCAATTTTTAACGGTACGCTTTACTTGCCATGTCCTTACCCACTACCTTATTGACTACCTCTCTTTCAGAAAAAACGAACCAAGGGGCCCCGCAAACCCGAATACAATGGTCCTCCACCTCCCCCAAATCGGTTTGGAATAAGGCCAGGGTACAGATGGGACGGTGTTGGTGAGTGTGCTCACTGTCTGTACATTTGAGTTCTGAACTCATCATGTTCTCAGATCGCGGCAATGGGTTTGAGAAGAAGTTGTTCCAAAGCATCAACCAGAAGAAGCGCACAGGCTTGGAGAGCTACCAGTGGAGTGCTGAAGACATGTAAACGGCACTTGGAGCGTGCTCGTAATGTGAGTCGGGTACCGCGGTTGTTGGGTGTCAATTGATGAAATGAAGACAGTCTCCCTGAAACTCTCTACCAACTCAGATAATGGTACGAGCTGCATGGCTCCGCTGAGTATGCGCAGGCAGCCCCGCGACGCGTGCACGCCACTGCGGCGTCTGGTGTACCAACAAATCTAACTGGGAGGTCCTTTAACCACCACCACATATGTTGTAGTTGTATCTTTCGAGTTTGCGTTAGAAAGCCTCTGTTGGCAAGCCAGAGGCAGAACACGATACACGTGATGAATTCACGCGTTATTTTGTTTTGTTTACAACGCGGGTCAACATCAACCACGACAATGAGCTCTGCGGCTTCCCCGCTGCGGGACAGACTGCTCTCCAACTCGCCAGACCCTGCAAAGACCCGCATCCTCCGCGAGTCAGGCATGGGCTGGTCAGACAACAACGGCAGAGTCAGCCCAAACGTCTCTCCCCTGCGCATCTCCAAGCGCGACTCGCCCCAGCGCAGACCCCCGCCGTCTGAGCTCGCCCGCAGAAACTCGTCCAGCTTCAAGCACGTCACAAAGAACAACCTCGTCTCAAAGTCCCCCTTCAAGTCCCAGATCCCCACCCCTGCCACTGCGACGCCCCGCCAGTTCCCGTCCCCCACTCGCCGCGTTTCCGGGGAGAAGCGGCCACGTCCACAGAGCATACACGACCAGGCAGAGGCAGAGAACGACCGTCCCTTTGCATTCAAGCGCGAGCGTCGCCAGTCCAAAACATTCCAGGGCCTCATCCAGAAAGAGGTCGTTTCCAAGAGTCCCTTCCGCCAGCAGGAGGACCCCAACGCACCCCAGGAGCGGCCCCCGATCCCACCGATCCCTCCTACCCCTTCGCGCATCCCCGTACCGTCTACAGCACCGTCCCCGGGTCGCTCGTCGCTCGTGTCCAAGCGCATGCACGGCCCACGCCTTAGTGGTCGCCGCGAGCGCCGCAAGACCGTCACCTTTGATGAGCGCTGCGACGTAGTTGAGTTTGACCGTGAGGAAGACCCCTCCGACGACAGCGCCGACGACTATGGCCACGACTACGGCCAGGACGACGACGACACCCCCGACGCCGACGACCCTTTCTTCGTCCCACCCCAACAGCAGGACGCCCAGCCGCCGCAGCCCGACTCGTCCTACGAGAGCATCGACCTCTCTGACACCTCGCTGCTCCCCGAATCTTCCCTGCCGCTCGACCTCGACCCCGACACGAGCATCACCGGTTTGGTCGACGCCATGTTCGGCCCCGCGTCGGGGACGAGCACCCCGCCGCCGCAGCTCGGCTCTGCACATACCCGTACCTTTGAGGTGCCCCCGCACGAGCACGAGCACGAGCACAGTCGTGATAACGACCACGCGACGGACCTCGACACGGAGGACGGCGTGCCGTTCGGGCGCTCGCACCACGCCGAGCGCGCCGCCGCCTTCCATGAGCACGAGGCGCATCCCCCGCCCGTCCCTCTACCGCATCTCAACAGCAGCGGCGGCGCGCGTCCGCTTCCCCTCCCTGCAGGAACCAGGGACGGGACGCCTCCACGAAGCAGGGTAGACAGCAGCGTGTCCACTCCGCCGTTGGGACGCACAACGCACTTTGAGCGGCGGCGCGCGGCCGCGGAGGACCACGAGGATTATGACGAGGACCAGGACGAAGTCGATGAAGCGGACATCGAACGCATGCCTGGATCGCCGTCGCCTGCCCCCGCGCGCCACGCCGACCTCGTTGAGATTGGCGTCCCGCGCTTTTCGTTGCCCAGTGGTAGGTCTTTCATTCTATCTACTGCGTTATTTACTGACGGGATTACGCAGGCGGTGGGCCCAACGCCGAGGATCCGTTTGTGCTGCCGCGGCTACGCGACGAGCCGCTGCCGGACACAGGAGAGGACAGTCGCGATGTCAGTATGGGTATGCCGACTGCGGAGGTGGGATTTTTATCTCATTCTATGGACGCGATTACTGACTAACTATTGGTTCAGTCCCAGGACCTCTACGAGAGCCAGGGCAGCCAGCAGAGTCCGGTGCACGGCAGCGGCGGGCGCCCGCGCATCAGCCGCGAGGAGGTGCAGCGCCGCCTGCGTGCGCGGAGCACGAGCCCCGAGCCGCAGGACGATCCGATGGAGGAGGATCGCGAGGAGGAGCGGTATGAGAGCGCCAGCGAAGGGCCGAGTCGGGACGAAACGAGGGACGAGGATGAGTTTAGGGAGGAGCGCGAGGAGGAGGCGCGTTTTGAGGAGCGCGAGGCGGAGGCGCGCTTTGAGGAACACGAGAGGGAGCAGGAGCTGAGCAGGAGTATGACTGCGAGCATGGAGATGGAAGTTAGCACCGTGGAGGTGGCGGAGCGCGTTCTGCCGCAGACGCCGACGCTTACAGTGCACGAGCCGGTGTACGAGCAACAGCAGCAGGATTATCAACACGAACACGGACACCAACACCAACACCAGCAGCACCAACAGGAGCAGCACCAACACCGCGACGCTGAGCTCGGTCTACGGGCGCCAGACCTAGGGCTCGACTTTGGGAGTCGCTTCGGCCTCGGTGGGTTAGGTATCCCCGGGCTGAGCGGCAGCGTCGGTTCGCGCATGAGCGGGATGAGCTCGGGGTCGCGTGCGGCAGAGCGGAGGGAGCCAGAGCGCATGGCGGTTGACATGGACATGCGCAGCGCGCTGGACCGTCTGATGGACGACGTCGGCGGGGAGGTGGGCGACGACTCGGTGCGCACAGAGGCGGACACAGAAGAGTCGCTCCCGCCGCCGGCGCACCCGCGCGTACCGGTGCGCGCGGCGACGGACTCGGCGCTGCTCCAGCTCGGCGAGGGTGCGTTGAGCCGCACGGTGAGCGTCGCGTCGTCGTCGTCGTTGCTCAGCCTCCCGCCCCCGGTCCCACCCAAGGACAACATTCGCTCCCGCGAGGCGATCATCATCGAGAAGCGGCGTGAAATGCGGCGCTTTGATGAGGGGGACTACGATTACACGCCTGCGCCGGTGGAGAATACCCAGTACCTTCGTGCGGGGACCGGGCGCCCGAGCGGGCGGAGGAGTATGAGCACGGGTGATGCGGAGGAGCTGACGCGTCTGAGGGGTAAAGGCCTGCTCGACGTTGGCGCGGGCAAGGACGATTTGCTTGGCGATAGTATTGAGAAGGAGCTGACCAAGCTCGAGGAGCCGCATAAACGCGTTCGTGTTTCTCTTCTCTTTTTGCTTCGATTCGAGCTTACCCGACGTGCAGAAATACCACATTCGTCAACACGACAGGATGATTTACGCGTCGTCGTCCGAGACGGACCGTATCTCGCACATGGCGGGCGCCGGGGATGTTGATGCTGGCAAGGCGTGGAGGGCCGTTCGCCGCCCGTCGGACATGGTATGTTTATTCAAGTGCTGAGAGCGCGCGGGTATTGACTATTGCTGCAGAATGAGTACTCGAAGCAAATCAAAGAGTACCGCGCCCAGCAAAACCCAGGCAAGGCGTATGGCAAGGTCTTTGTCAAGGGTGCGTTATCATTTTTATTTGCGAAGAGCGTACTCATGCGAGATACAGTTCTGGGCGTCAGAGGCATGCACCTGCCTGTTCCCGCCGAGCCCACCGCGGTCACGTGTACATTGAATAATGGTATTCATTTCGTGACGACGCCCGAGTGTGCGCTTGCCCGCGACTGCCGCATCGAACAAGAGTTTGAACTGTGGGTCCTGCTCTGATTTTATAAAGCTTTCGCTTATTTCCCTGTGCCAGGATCGAACACAGCAAGCTCGAGTTCACGCTTACGCTTAAAGTTCGGCGGGACCCGCACATCATCTCCCAGTTCAAAGCTGTCGCGCCTACGCCGGCGCCGGCGCCTGTCGCCCCGCCGCCTCCCATTATTCAGCAGACGTCGTCGAAGGGCAAGCTCCGTTTCTGGGCTTCGTCGCCGAAAAAGACCCATGAAAAGGTTGCTGCGCCACCTCCGCTACCGGCTGCGCCAATGCCCAAACCGCCGCAGATGCGGCTGCCGGAGAACCTCGCGCGCTATCTCAAGCCCGATGGTACGCTCGCGCGCGCGTTCATCTCTTTCAAGGACATTTCCGTGCGCTGTGACACACGGCTGTTCGAGACCAACTACCCGCTCATCGGGCAGCGCGCGGAGCTCGGCGGCAAGGCGTCGACGCTGCAGGTCGGCGAGCTCGTGCTGCAGATGTTCCGCCTCCCGCCGCTGCCGGGTATTCCCCCGGACCAGCTCCCTCAGAGCTTGGAGGAGTGCCACCGCGGGCTGCGACACATCAACTGGCACAAGGTGACGTACTTCCAGGGCACCCTGACGCAGAACGGCGGGGACTGCAGTGTACGTTCATCTTTTTCCTTGTTCAAGACATAGCTGATGGGATTCTGTAGACCTGGCGGCGGAGGCAGCTGCGCGTGATTGGCTCTAATCTCGTCGCGTTCAACGATGTAACCAAGAAGGCGACGGCGACCATCGATTTGAAGAAGGCCGTGGCGGTCGAGGATGACCAAGAGGCGCGCGGCGCAATGAGTCCTGCATCTGCGATGACGGCGCGCAGCAGTCGGTACGACGAGTACGACGGGTTGTATGGCGTCGAGCGATCCTTCCGCTTGATCTTCCCCAACGATCAGGAGATCGTGTTCTTTGCGGATACGGACGAGGAAAAGGCGAAGTGGTGCGCTTGTCCCCCTTCGTGTTCTACAATTATCCTGACCTGTATTTTTTTAGGTTGGAGGTCCTCCGTGCGCTCGTCGGACACATCCCCCCGCATCCCCTCTGGGCCGAGCTCCTGTGGCAACGACAAGAAGAGCTCAGCAAGCGGGTGCCACTGCCCAAGTCATAGTCGTAAACTACTTAGAGATGTCTCGACTCGTTATTTCTCCCTTGCACCTCTTCTTGTACATTTTCTTTTGGTTCTAACCTCCACAGCATCCACATGTTTTCGATATCCTACTCTTCCCTTATTTTCTGTACTATTTATCTGTATATACGTCGATATCATCACAGTAGTACCCTTTCAATAGATTGGGTTCAAATCAAGGGCCTCAACTGCCAGGACTTTCTTCCTCTTCACCCAACTTCGATCTCCAATGATCAGCGCGCAGGGCGGACAGCAAGTAACGATCTTTACCACCGCTACCAACACAATCACTGGTTACTGTTGGGTTCCTGACAGTTTGTGGATCGTTCGAGTTCGGCCTCTGTCCCACTTCGACATTTTTACAAGATACACATGGTGCAGACCTGTCAACATGTCGTTCGGCCTCTGCAAAGCCCTCGGGATGCCAGCATTCGGTGATGATGTCGGGGAATCGTGGAAACTATTTGAAGTCACGGTCAAGTTCACGTTCGACTTTGATTCTCCCTCTTGCACGTCGCGTCTCTGTGTGCCTGCTTCATGCATGGCAGGAATGTTGCTGCCAGCAACCCCGACATTGACAAGGCGTTAGGAACGCAGGTCGTCTACCAGAGTTCACGTATGTCGATTACAGCCCCTATTCGATTTTTTCGGTCGCTCAATGTCGCGTGTCAGTGGCGGCACTCGCATTCCTTGTGTACGATATTCTGCTCACGTTGGATGACGAGGTACGCGCGTCTAACTAAGACTGTCTATTGCCGCACAGTTAAACTCTACCATCCAGGTCAAATTCGTATGGCCGTGAGGTCCTTCTTGGTGTCTTTGAGGCTTTCATTGAAGTTTCACGCAGGAAGCCGTGGACCCGGATGAAAATGTTATTTCTATTTATTCGGTATATTCCCCTCTGTGTCCAAATGTGAATTTAACTAGCTTTCAACTTGAAAATGCTTACCTTTTGGAGCAGATCGGTTCTCTTCATCGCGTCGCCCGAACTGACGCCGCCACTGCACTTTACTGCACACGATTGTTTCATCTGGCAAGTTTATCAAGGAGTAGCGACTGTATTGGTGTTTGCAGCCGTGGATTATGTACTAATCCTGCGCGGTAGGTATTCCTCCGCCACAGAGATCGCCGTGTTCTAACTTTAACCTTCAACCAGTATACGCGCTGTATTACAATAACCCGACCGTTCGCAAACTCGTGCTTGCCGCATTTGCGTTGGAGGTTGCTGGGATGTGTGTCGGTCTAGGGCTGGCACTGCCAGGAATCCAGTTCGATGAGATTTGTCTGGTGACTAAAATTTCTCCGACTCTGTTGATATACGGGTGCGCACGAGCTTGAAAGCCAGGTCGATTATTTGGCTCTTACCGGATCTCAGAGCCGCAACGCTACTATTCCAAACCTTTCTGTTTGGTCTGACACTGTTCAAGTTCGTGCACGCGGTCCGCGACGGTTGGGGTGATACTCCTCTTGTTGGCTTGGTCATGCGGGATGGGACTTGGGCGTTCATCTTGCTTTTCGGTAAGATACACGTCGCTTGGTTTCGATTTCGACTGCTGACCACGAACCACAGCCGTTGTTGGAGGCGACGCATGTTTATATGGACTGAAAAACCACACGTTCTCCGGCGTATTGTATGGGTGCGTGAATATCATAAGCTGTAGGTTTTCTGGTCCCAACTGTCTCCTCTACAGATGGCTCCTCTCCGTGTTTTCATTTTCGGTATGCATTGTTTCTCTCATCTTTCGAAATAAGTATACCGAACGTGCTGTAGGGATACCATGTACTCCTTAATCTGGATCGCCTGAGCGACGGCCCTCGTCTGCCTACGAGTCAGAGCACCACAAACCAATCGCCCGTCCAGTTCACTACGATGATCGGAACGGAAAGAGAGGCAGACAATATTCATCAATTATCTGCATTGAACGCCCAAGCTGGTCCATCGGGGAGTCATTGATTACCTTGAATAGTGAACTTCTGGGTGTCATGTTCACGCAACGACTCAGCTGAGCCACAGCAGCGCGCGGAGCAGTTGCAAGGCAGCGCTCGAAATTCCGCTCTCTTCGTTGACGGGATTTAGTGTACGTACGATGTGGCCGTCCCAGTCTCTCGATGGCACTGATGTGTTGTTGAGTAGATGGTCTTGAGGTGTCGCGGTGAATGCAAAAAACAGCAAGGGAGTTCTATTCAATCATCGGGGTGATACATTGTGCTAGATTACGCTATTATCTGCGCACCGGCTGGGTCCGCTGCAGCAAAAGCCTCGGCTTTGTTGGGGGCCGGGGGATAAATCAATTTGGTATTAATGTCAGTTTTCATGGCATGCCCCGCCTCGCGAACGAGGTTCACTTCCCGATCCCACCCCATAGTGAAGAGCGCTCCCCAAGGGCCAAGGGCCAGACAGGTCCCATAAAACGGCTGGTTATACGGCGCGAGCGGAAGCCCCAACAAATCCGCCATCGCGTTGTTGCCGGCCGATTTGCCCAAAACCATCGCGTGTTGGCAGGATTGCAAGGCCAAGTGCCCCTGGTCATCGGCGGCGACGTGCGCAGTGTCGCCGGAGGCGAAGATGTGGTCAAAGCCGACAACTTTGAGATCCTGAGTGACGAAAAGACGATTGAGTTCGTCTCGTTTGGCGGGGATTTGCGATGTGAGGGGGCTGGCACGCATTCCGGCCGTCCAGATAACCGTTTTGCTCGCCAGACGCGTCCCGGACGCTGTGGTAACGCCCTCTGCATCGATCGACGCAACGCTCTGGCCGGTCAAGGTTTCAACGCGGAGGGAAGCCAAAGCCTCCTGGACAACATGGCTAGACTTGGGTCCCATGAAGTTGATACTGTCGCCGCGCTCGAGCATGACGACCTTGACATCCGCTCCCTCGCCGAGAATGCTGCGCATTCGGGCAGGCATCTCGGCTGCCATCTCTGTCCCCGTAAAACCGCCTCCACAAATGACAACGGTATTGCGCGCGGGGGAGTCCGGCAAGGCGGCCAGAGACTTGAGATGCGCGTCGAGCTTGAGCGCGCTCTCCATCTGGTCGGCATCGAAACTGTGCTCTGCGAGACCCGCAACCGCCTCCGGACGGAAGAGTTGGCTGCCGCTGGCGATGATGAGGCGGTCAAAGCTGAGAGTGGATGCGCCATCGGTAGAGGTATATTCGACGCGCTTTTCATTGATAGCGATGTGCTGGACCGACCCTTGAACGTATTGCACGCCGGCAACAGTGAGCAGCTCAGCCAAGGGGGCCGAGGCGGTCGCAACGTCGTTTTCGTACAATCGAGGCCGGACGTAAAGAGTGGGCTCCGGAGCAATAAGGACGATCTCGACATCGTCAGTTTTGCCTGCCAGCTCCCGCTTGCGGGCCGCGCTGAGTGCAGACCAGAGGCCAGCAAAGCCGGCACCAATGATCAAAATTCTGGGGGTGGAAGCCATGGAATAATTCGATGCTGTCAAGGCTTGGTTCAGAATTTTGAAAGCGGCTTTTACCAGGCTGAAGTTACCTGATTCCTTTCGAAAAGCTGTAATGGGAAGCAGAGAAGATTGTGTCGCATCTCAAAGAAATCGTAGTATTTATGCCATCCTCGGTAACGCGGAATTCTTGCTGTGCGGGTGGAATAGGATCGGGGCGGGTCGGTGTGGATCGAATATTTGGGCAGGTGCACCTCCATGGCGGTCCGACGTTGACGGTTTTGGCAACGCGAACTTTTCCTTCGGGCTCGAGTGGGTCGTGGTGCACCCACACTCCGCACGCCACGGAGACCCACCGTAGCCCATCATGATCGCTTGGCAGTGGTTTCTTGCAAGCTTGCCCATGCACGGTCTGTTCAACTGAGTTCTTGGCTGCCTTTGGCTGCGTTGCTTGCGGTCATGTCGGGCTCTCGGTCGCACGCGGATGTACCGCCTAGGTGGCAGTGGTACGTGCAACCCAGATTTGCTGAATAAGGTTTCGAATGTGGACGACCAGCGAGTTGCTGGCATTTAGAGTTGCCAAAGCTGAGACAGCGCAAGAGCATCTGGGACTTGAGGTGCCATTTTCAATCCGCCCTGAGCGCTCAACGTTTGCCAGTAGGGTTCTACCAGCGACTCGTGCTGTGGGCCGCAATGAGGCAACCATGATGCAAGGCAACAATAAACGGTCTCCCGAGGAGCACTGGTGAGGAGGAACATGGAACATGGGGGAGGAAGCTCCGCGAACCATTTCAATTTAGATATTCCAACAACAAGGGCACTACACGCACGGACCCGGTGTTCAGCTCGACCTCTGGGATTCTCCTCATCTGCCAGCGCTAGTTCGGGCCTCCGCTTCGAGCGAGTTCGATTACTGGGTTATTTGAAGTCGTTGTCGGACGCTTCAACGCGCCAAAATCGGAAATTTTGGAAGCGGTGTTGCTCATGGGGTGAACGGCGAAGGAATGCATGGATTCGAGAGGTCCGGTTTACCTTATAAGTGCTGCGACAAGGCAGCCGCGAGCAAAGAGTCGGTGTTCAGATAATACGGCCGCGGCATCAAACATATTTTCGGGCTGATCCATGCACGCGCCAGGCAGCCATTGCAAGACGCGTCGTTTGTGAGCTCGCCATTCCTTCTGCGAGTAAAATATAAGAAAGACTTGAAAGAAACTCGAGTCTGTGTTTGATCCGGGTGAACGCGACCATGATCTCACTTGAGCCGCAACTTTTACATGGTCCTCGTCCATCGCTCAAAGACTTGGGCTGACCCAGATTCTGCGACCCTTCATGGCCAGCCACAGGAATCCCTCGTAGAAGATCTCAAAACTGAAGTCCAAACCCTCAAGGTTGCGCGCGCCATGTTGGCTATATTCGTTGCTGAGCCCGTAACAGAAACGCAGACCTCTCTTCGCCTCCCGCCGGTTCCTGTTCCCGCTGGGCATCCTTCTGGGCGCGCTTATCGCATTCGTAGGGAATGAATAAATACCACGATACTCTAATAACCCGCTGAATAGTCCCTCATCGAGCCGCGGGACATCCAGGATCTGCACGCGCACCTGTCGCTGCTCCTCAATGAGTACGAGCTCACCATGCCCGACATCCCGGGCCTCGACCTATCACGCGTCGAGGCGGAATGGCAGCGTCTCCGCGGCAACATTCCCGAGGTCTGGAAATTCAACGTTGACGGCCGCGAGTTCCAGGTCGGCGAGGCCATGCGCGAGCGCGGTCTCACCGCGCACCACCCGGTCGTTCTCATCCCCGGAATCATCTCCACCGGTCTCGAGTCCTGGTCCACCGACCCCGACTACCGCGCTTTCTTCCGCCAGAAGCTCTGGGGCGGCTTTAATATGCTCTCCCAGGTCACTTTCAACCGCGATAAGTGGATTGCCGCTATGATGCTGGACCCTGTTACTGGCTTGGACCCACCTGGCGCCAAGATACGCGCTGCAGAAGGCATCGACGCTGCAAGCAGCTTCATCCAAGGGTACTGGATATGGTACGCGCCCTCTCATTACTTATTATATACTTGTTCAACGCGCCGCAGGTCCAAGATCGTTGAGAACCTCGCTGTGGTCAACTACGACACGAACAATCTCCATCTTGCGCCGTACGACTGGCGCCTCTCATATTATAACCTCGAGGAGCGCGACGGATACTTTTCGCGTCTAAAGTCGACCATCGAGGGCTTCAAGCGCCGCCAAAAGAAAAAGACTGTCATCGCTGCGCATTCAATGGGCGCCCTCGTGAGTTGTATTTCTCACTGTGCATCAACTGACCGCTGAAAGTTTGTTATAGGTCCTGCTGGTACGTGACTGACCTCGTTTGCCCCTGAGAGTAGATGTTGAGCGATTCGTGTAGTACTTGTACGTTCTGCAGCGTCGTCCGCGACGCAGCTAACAGGCCGTTTAGCTTCAAGTGGGTGGAATCTCCCGAACACGGCGGCGGAGGGCCCGACTGGGTCGAGGTGCGCAAAGGGCTATTGGTTAGCCGTGTAATTGACGAGTGCAACAGAACCACATAGAGGCGTACATATCCATCGCTGGGACGCATCTTGTGCGCCGCATCCACCCCCAATCGAGATACTAACTCATTCCTGCGTAGGGCGTTGCGAAAGCAATGTCGGCATTCCTTTCGGGCGAGATGCGTGACACGGTGCAGATGAGCCCCGCCGGCGCGTACGTCCTCGAACGCTTCTTCTCGCGCACGGAGCGCCAGAAGCTCTTCTGCTCGTGGGCGGGCAGCGCGAGCATGTGGATCAAAGGCGGCGACGCGATCTGGGGGAGCCCTGCCGGCGCGCCGGACGACGCGCACAACTGCTCCCACTCCCATGGCGAGCTGATTGCATTCCGCGCGCCGCCGCCGCCGTTGCAGGGCAGCGAGGAGGGTGTGGAGGCAGCGACGAACAATATGACCGCGGACTCTGCGGGGGCGTGGATTCTGCAACACACGCCGTCGAGTTTTCAGGTGTGTGTCTGCATAGACAGACGGAAGGGCGGTTTATGATATGATTGGCTCGCAGAAAATGATCGCGACCAATTTTTCGTTTGGGATCGAGCGGGATGAGGCGGTGCTCAAGGCGAACGACGCGGACCACACCAAGTGGTCGAACCCCCTCGAGGTGCAGCTTCCGCACGCGCCGTCGATGAAGATCTACTGCGTCTACGGGCACGGGAAGGTCTGTCTCTTCAATTCTGCCTTTCCGGCTGACCACTGACCCGTTGCTGCAGGAAACCGAGGCAAGTCGAAGCCGCACTGCTTATACTTAACGCAGTTTCTTACATACCCGATAGCGCTCGTACTGGTACGCGCAGAGCACGGACGAATACGACGATACAGCGGACAGTGCGACTGGCGCGGAGCCGCTTTGCATCAACCCGGAGGACGAAGAGTGTTCTAAGCGCACACCGTTCAGCCCGCTGGTCCGCAAGTCGTGGATCGACTCTGAGTATACGAGCGAGGAGACCCGCCCGCAGGTACGCAACGGCGTGAAGCTGGGCGAGGGCGATGGGACGGTAAGCCTTGTGAGCCTTGGTGCAATGTGCGTCGAAGGCTGGGCAAGGAAGCGATGGAACCCGGCCGGGATCAAGGTCACAACTGTCGAGGTGCGTTCGCGTTTAACTTTCGGATATCTTGCTTTGACTGACTGACGGACAGCTGCCGCATCGACCTATACCGTCCATCCCGCGCGGGGGCGCCAATACGAGCGACCATGTAGACATCCTCGGGTCTACGGCGCTGAACGAGATTGTTCTCAAGGTCGCGACTGGTGCGGGGGACGAGATTACGGACAGCTTCGTTTCGGATATACGCGAATATGCGCGGAAGATGCATTGGGATTAAGCGAGTAGAATTGAGGTTGTTGTTTTTCAGGGTTCGGCCGGACTGGTGAGATTTTGCGCGCGGATATGTGCCTCAATCGACCTGCGTGTTTGAGCGGAGAGAGCACGCTGCACCACGGTTCCCGAGAATAATTTCTTCACTGTTTTCACTTGGTTTTCACCGGGAAGAGTTATGTAGCTCCTATCATTCCGGACCGGGCGGCGGGCCGCCTCACCATCAAGTCGGCTCGGCAGAGATTCTCATCCAGCCTTATCCTCAACTTATCCTGTTCAAAACCTGCTCCCCTTCTTCGAATATTTCTCGTGCGCCTTAGCCTCTGATATTCAACACTTTCAAGAGGCGCGACGGGACCGTTGCCATGTGCGTCGAAGTGGAAGCGCCCTCAATGGAAGGACGTTGGAAGGACGTCGGGATCAACTTCGTCACCATCGTCGCGGCAGCTACAAGAATCGTTTAGACCAGGCACGGTTCACCTTCCGACCTTCTCCGTCGATCCCGCGCGGCATTTGGAGCACGGCGTCGGCGCCGGCTCGGGATTGGCACTTCGCCGAGAGTTGGTCTGGAATGTGTGTGTTATGGTCTTTGTCTGTTGAGTAATGAATTGTAGACCTTGGATCCGTCGCTGGAATGGGAGAAGGACCTTTGCTTCGATCGACGCGGCCGAGACTCGAAAATCGGGGTGGCTGGTCGTCGTTAATTTGCACGCCGTGGGTTCGAAACCCCTACCCATTGTATTCATCCCGACGGCCGTGGAAACGCAATTCTCCGGAATCCTTCTGCGCTCAACCTTCCCTCGGATTAGACCTTGTTTCAAGAAGAAATTATGGAACAGTTTGTCAACACGCTGCAGCCGAGGGCGAATATATGTGACGGACCAATGCATTTACGTTCTTTGGTGGAGAGTGTGGGCGATCCATTCTATCGCCCACTGAATAGAGTTTGCCCGACCTTTCAGGATCTTCTTGTTAGCGCCGAATTACATCGTGAGCGGCGCAACCTCAACTTCTTTGGTGGCAAAAACCTAATCCATTGGTTTGCTCGCCAAGGTGGAATTTTCGAACGCTCTCTGGAGGAAAATAGTGCTTGTCTATGTCCTCGGACTGTTTTACGCAGCGCAATCGAACGCCACAGCGTAGATTTTCGTTTGCTTCTGCACCGGCCAAGGTTAGTGCCTTGTACTTGTATAACGCCACCGAAGGAACTCTACGATTTTCCACACGTGGAGAGGCAGGTTTGTAACCCTACGGCGAATGTATTTGACCTAGGAACGGTGGATTCAGCGGGCTGGGAATCTGAAACCAGGGTATTAGCAAAAGACCGCCAAAACATCCGGAAACGCTCTTCTTTTCGTCGCTGCAGTGGAGTTGGTTGCAATTGGGCCGAGACAAATTGATAATGAGCAGGCACGGAGGTTTTCGTTGAGCACCGCCCTTGAAATCTAGCTGTAACTTTAAGCTGAGATCAAGGAACAGGACGCAATAGAAGAAGTGAGCAAGTTCGCGCCTGCTCGCGTGTTTCTCGCGTGGACGGAAGCAACGTACAGAAGAAGCTGAAGACGTTTAAGATTAGCTCTATTTTGGCTTTTCCAGGATTGCGGTCATCCTCCGACCTCCGGGTATGATGTGGAAAACTGGCTTGAGCGCGGGTGGACGCGTCGCCGTATCGGGAAAGCAGACTGACCAAAACTTGGGCGTTCGGGACGCCGGCGCCGAGCTCCGGTCGATACCTCTAAGTATAAAAGCCGTCGCGTCTCTCGTTCCCTCTTACTTTTTATCTCCCTGTCCTTTTCTTCATGGCTTCTTGCGCCTACAATCTGCCCCCCGAGGTCCCGTTGCTTTCTCCTCATTTTGTCCAGTTCCCGCTGACTTGTTCGCGCAGCATACCCAAGTTCTCATCCTTGGAGGTATATCGCACCTGCTCGGTCATATCGGTCTTGTTTGACGCGTCTTTCCGACCGCAGGAGGTCCCGCTGGATCCTACGCCGCCTCCGTCCTAGCTCGTGAAGGCATTTCGGTCACCGTCCTCGAGTCGGCCAAGTTTCCGCGGTACCATGTCGGCGAGAGCTTGATTCCGTCGGTGCGCCACTACATGCGGTTCATTGGAGCAGACCACAAGCTTGCGAGCTATGGGTTTGTGCACAAGGTGAATGTGGACGGGTCTAGGTCGTTTGCTTCTGCTGACATATCCCTGTCAAGCCCGGTGCTGCGATTAAATTCAGTAAGTCCCGTTTTAATTTCGGCCGCGGCGCACAGACAATTGATCTCAAAACAAAGACCAATACAAACGTGAAGGCTGTAAGTCCCTCCTCTTCGCACCAGTCCATTGCGCTAATAACCATCTAGACACCGATTTCATGGCTATGGGAGGCTCAGACAACGCAGGTAAGTATTCGTCCACTGACCGCCTGGTCCTCGTCGACTCAACGGTGGATGTCGACCAGCTTTCAACGTCATTCGTTCTGAATTCGATCACCTTTTAATGAACCACGCCCGTTCCTCCGGCGCGTCCGTTTACGAGCAGACCAAAGCCACGTCCATCTCCTTTTGTCCTCTCGATCCCAAACGTCCCATCTCCGTCTCCTGGTCCCATACCCCACCGCCTGCTCCTCTCTCTCCTCCCGCTTCTCCGACCACATCCACCACTATAATCCCCGACAAGCCCACCGAGCCGGATGTTGTTACTGGCACCACGACATTCACTCACCTCATCGACGCGACCGGACGAGCTGGATTAATGTCCACCACGTACTTGAAGAACAGGCGCTTCAACTCGTCCTTGAAGAACATCGCGGTCTGGGGCTACTGGGATGGAGTGGGCACCTACGGGGTCGGTACATCTAGACAAGGCGCACCTTGGTTTGAGGCCTTGACAGGTTTGTATCTTCTCCTCCTTGGTCTTCTCGTACTGACGCTGCCGCTTCGCTCTCCCTAGATGAATCGGGGTGGTGAGTGTCCTCGCTCTTTTTCCCCCACATCTACTTATTCGTGCGCAGGGCGTGGTTTATCCCTTTGCACAACGGATTGACGTCGGTCGGGGTCGTCATGAACCAGAAACTCTATCACGAAAATATGAAGGAACATGCTGAACCCACCTACTTTCTGCCGTCCTCCATCCCCAACCCAACCGAATCCAGCACGGTCAACCACTACCTTTGCAACATTCTTCTCGCACCTGGAGTGGTCAAGTTGATCGGCTCCGGGGCGATGCAGTCAGGCAGCGTCCAAAGCGCCACAGACTTCTCGTACTCGGCTCAATCCTACAGCGACTGTGGCTACAGAATAATCGGGGATGCTGGAGGTAAGCACATCGGTCGATGCTTCAGGGACCCCACTAACATGAGCTTTTCCCCAGCGTTCATTGATCCCTTCTTTTCTTCGGGTGTTCATCTAGCGCTCACTTCAGCGTTGTCGGCGGCATCAACAATATGCGCCTCTATCCGGGGCGATTGTACCGAAGCTGCTGCGGCTGATTGGCACACGAAGCGTGTTTCAACAAGTTACACCAGGTGCGATATATTGACCTAATTCTATCGTTCAGTACTGATCCATATCCAGATTTCAGGTGGTTGTGTTGAGCGCGTACAAGCAGATTAGAAGCTCGCAAAGTGCTGACGTTCTGTCGGACATCGATGAAGACAATTTCGATAGAGCATTTTCGTTCCTAAGACCAGGTTCGCCTTTCATCTGTTGCGCAACCAGCCTCACTGACCAGCTTCTCAGTCATTCAGGGGGCGTCAGACATGGGAAAACTCCTTTCGGAGACTGAACTGGAGAATGCACTCCAATTTTGCGTCAAGATTTTCGATCCGACGACGCCCGAACAACACGATCGTGTCGCTGCGAAATCCGAGATCAGCCAGGAACTCCTGGACGTGACCGCGCCTCTGGTCGACCCGGCTGTCCTCGAAAAAGCTCTCCACCCCGAGCACATGCCCCCTCAAAAGTCGGTCCCTCCTTCCCGCCCGATTCGGCTCAACGCCCGGGACCGCTCGGCATCCGAAGTCGCCGAGACCAGAATGGTTCTCAACAAAATCAACGCCCGGCGCGTCGTACACGCTGAGTACGCTATCAACAATTTCGAGTCGGAACCCATTGCTGGCTACGTCGTGCGGTTGGAAAAGGGGCGCCTGGGCCTCGCGCGTTTGAACGCAAATTCTGCTCCGTTTGCGGACTGATTTCGATTTCCTAGACTTTTTTTTAATTCCCTTTCTTTATTTTCCCGGATTTCCTCGCCCACTTCTGGACCCCGCACACTGTATTGCATTCCGCTACTCGTTTCAGCTTGTATCCCTCATCGCCCTCCGTGTTCTTTTGCATTACGTTTGTGTAGCTGTTTTCTCATTCGCATAACATCGTCCTTGTAGCTATTCCGGATTGTATCATTCTTTATCCATTGTTTTGAATACACGACTCTCCTTGGATACTTGAATATCGCTTGCAGACCAGCACGGTCGTTTGCTATCCCCTGAAACGCGATCAACCACTGGCGCGTGCCGGACTGCCACTTTAAACGTGACCGCGTGCAGGCTTTTCCAACTATGTGACTCGGCTCTGAACTCGAAGCTCCCCAACCGACCGAGCTGTTGCTCTGCCATCTAGCTCCAGCTGCTGTTAATTGATTCGCGCGGTCGTGATGAATACCATCCATCAGGCTAAGACCGAACACCTGAGATCTTTTAGTGCTCGTTCACGCCAGTGCCACCACCAATGACCATGGGTGCCGCAGAAATCCAGTCTTTCAAGCTCAATGACGGATCCACAATACCCTCGGTCGGCATGGGGTCAGTCCACCGAACCATGGCCCACTGAGACCTGACGAGGCTTCGAAGGTGTTACATGGGCTTAGCCGGATTCAGCGAGAAACAGGTGTACGAGATGTGCCAGAAAGCGATCCGGGTATGTCGCAGCAGCCAGCTCATCAAATACTCTCCTGCTTATTTTGAGCTCGCGCAGGCCGGCTACCGCCACTTCGACACTATATGTCCCATTGCGAATTTCTGGAGGAACCAAATTTACCCCAGAGTAGGCGACCGGGTACGGGAATGAGCAGCAGGTCGGCGATGCGATTCGCGACTCGGGTATTCCCCGTAACGAATTTTATATTACGACCAAACTGGCGTGAGTCCCGAGCGCCACGTTCCGAGCGCGAAACACTCATACTCTCTAGAAATGGTGATCACCACAGAGTGCACGAAGCTTTTGAGGAATCTTTCGACCGTCTGAATACGGGATACATCGACTTGTATCTTCTCCATTGGCCCCAAGCTTCCTCGGGAGGTATACATAAACCTGACTTTGTCGCTTTCCCGCGCTCAACTTCGTTTCAAGTCGTCGATTTCAGTCAGGTAAATGCACCAAATATGGCGCTGTCACCGGATGAACACCCCACATTCGTCGAGACGTGGAAGGAAATGGAGAAGCTCCTGGGAACCGGTATCTCAATTCTATCTCCCGCTTCGTTTGTGCGTCTCACAGTCAGCAGGAAAAGTCAAATCAATCGGAGTATCCAACTTCTCTGTCAAGACTCTCACAACGCTCTTGTCGCAATGTTCAGTTGTACCGGCTACCAATCAAGTAGAGCTACACCCCTGTCTTCCTCAAGACGACCTCAAGGCCTATTGTGAAAAGAATGGCGTTTTGCTCACAGCCTACTCCCCTTTAGGTTTGTGGCAGTGACTCTCCATCTCGGCTTCAACTCACACATGCACAGGCCGATCTAAAACCTTCTTCGCGGAGCAGCCTGTCATCAGCGCTCTCGCTAAAAAGTATGAAACCAGCGCAGCACAGATCATTCTGAGCTGGGGAGTTGAACGCGGTGCTGCCGTAATTCCCAAGAGCGAAAACGAGAGCAGAATGCTGGCCAACATCACTGTAATGTTCTCTTCGACCTTTTATTTCCTTGCTCACGGCCATTCTAGTTGGTCAGATTATCGGAGGAAGACATGAAAGAGATTGGCGCACTCCATACAAAGCCAGGGATGCATAGATCTCTGGTGCAATTTCACGCCGACGACGGTACTTATGCATACTCTAGTGCATACAGAATCTAATCTATTTGCAGGTAGTGTTTTCGGATGGAAATACGAGTGGTTGGGCTGGAACATGACGAAGGGCGGAATTGTGCCTCGGTAGATACGCGGAAAGTAGTTGTTCCGCAGATAACAATTTTCCGCATCTTGTCCGCCCGGCATGTCCGGCCCGAGCTCCATATCGATATCTCGACCACTTGAACTCCAGCCGCTGCCACCATGGTCGAGATACCTTCCTATACGTTGAACAATGGCTCGAAAATCCCTTCGATTGGTATGGGTTGTTGGATGGGTGGCCCAGGCGATGGCAACGTGTACAATATGTGCTCGAATGCGTTGAAGGTGGCCAATACTCGTCAGATTTACTATTGCTGACTTGTGTGCAGTGTGGATATCGCCATTTCGATACGGTGAGTTTGAAGAGGCCAAGGAATATGTACACCTGTCGAATGTGATTGTTTCGAGGCCGCTGGATATGGGAATGAAGAAGCAGTTGGAAAGGCTATCCGGGAGCGAGACTCTTCGATTCCGCGGAACGAGATCTTTCTGACGACTAAACTGGGGTACTGTATTCTTGAAAGTTCCTTACTACTATGTCTGAACTTGATTTCCAGGAATCGCGACCACCATAGAGTGAAAGAGGCATTCGAACAGTCTTTCGAAAAACTGTTTGGCAAAGTTTCCGATTTTTCCGAGTCGTACCTCAACCTGTATCTTATGCATTGGCCGCTCGGTAAGATCCCTGGCCGGTCATTGGTATAGTAATGGCCTGTAGCTTCTTTGCAGCGCTCGTGGATGGCAAAGTCCTCAGTCCGGAAGAACAGCCGACATTCGTAGAGACGTGGAAGGAAATGGAAGAACTCCTTGAAATTAAAGATTCCAACGGTACATGTGGCGCTGTATTTCGATACGTTTCTAACCTTCAGAAAGGCAACTCCAAGGTGAAGACAATCGGTGTTTCCAACTTCTCGATTAAGAACCTTGAGCGGCTCTTGCCGCACTGCTCAATTGTACCTGCGACAAATCAAGTTGAACTGCACCCTTGCCTCCCGCAGAACGAACTCAAAACCTACTGCGAGGCAAAGGGAATTCTTTTGACGGCTTACTCTCCTCTTGGTAAACTTGATCCATGAACGCTGTATGTCTTCTAATCACAATTTCAGGCCAAGGTAAAACATTTGTTGAAAATCCGACGATACAAGCTCTAGCCGAGAAGAACAAGACCACTCCCGCGCAAATCGTTATCAGCTGGGCCGTTCATAGGGGGACCGTCGCAATCCCGAAGAGCGAAGATAAAGGTCGAATGCTCGCCAACATTACGGTGGGTTGAAACATTGCTTGGCGGAGAAATTTGACCAAACTTTTTCAAGTTGGTTCCGCTTGCCGAATCGGACATGGCTATCGTGGATAAGCTTCACGAAGGGCCAGACATGCACAAGTCACTTCTTGCATTTGACAACAAGGGCGATGGTACAGTGTTCGGATGGACGTACGAGCAACTGGGTTGGAATCTGGTTGTGGGGGGGAAAGTTCCAAGAGACTGAGCGTGTCTACAATGCGTTGCGATGTGTGTATGTCGGTAAGTTGTACAATGAGACTCGAGGCCAAGAAGAGGAAGCAAAACGAGGATTCTCAGCGAGGAACTTTGTGGCGAAGCTGCAGCGCTGACACCGGGGAGCTGACTCACCTCATCGTTGACACGCAAGTTTTCTCGCCTAATCCACGACCCGATTCGGCAGAAGATCGAATCCGCTGGGAGAGAATCCTCTCTAGAGAATCTAACCCCAGTGGGCTCTGACAACCAGATTCCAGTCCGCCAGCTCTTACGTGTAGCATCATTACAGCCGGGACTCGGGCGGGTGCCGACGGTCGGCCCGAGACCAGCTCTGCAGCGCTGTTGGGATTTGGCAGCTTGCTTTCTCTAAAATGTACTCGTTTTTGGGTACGGGAACTAGCCTTCATGGCCCTGGTGTGGAGGTTATGAGTAGGCCGAATACCAGAGTTTTCGGCCTGTCCGACCTGTAATAGCAATCGCGGTGAGTAGATTTGTATGTCTCTCAATTCTTCACGTCTAAGTACATCTTGAAACTTGCCAAAAAAAAATCAAGTAGGCCTTGGGTACTGGGGATGGCTTCCGCAATCTTTCCAAGAGTAAATTCCCACTATCTTTAGTAGTAGGGTATCGGGTGGCCCTATCAGCTCAGAAATGAATCATGATCTTAATGATGAAATTACCACATTTTTCCTTGATCCTCGCGGTCCCCGACGGATGCCGATTCATGCCGGCCGATAGACGACTGATCCTTTTGCGGGCCGATGCTGTGTCGCTTTGCGTGGCCCATTGTTCTCGCCCTCACGTGCGATTTAGCATAGCCACCAACTCTCTCATGAACTTTTTTACGCGTCGAGCTCCCTCTCGGTTTTACCCCCTCATCAAAATGTCTTTTATCTCCCCCAATTTTTGGCCGATTTTGTTCTCCTTCCGCAGATCGGCTTAGCTGCCCTGTCCCGGCCTTCCGCCGTTGCAACATAACAATCTGATGTTCTCGTTTAGCTGTTTTGTGACATGTTGTGGTGCTTTACATTTTTGTCCCACAAATCACATCTGCTGCTTATACTGTCTTTGAATTGGCTTACTCGAAGTATTTCTTCACCTGCCAGTATGTAGTAGACAAAACATGGTCAACTAAAGTCACTAAAGCTGGCCCCTGGGGTTTGAGATAGAAATTACAAGTCTTTGGACTGGCGCCAGTGGTGGGTTCCATAGTGGTTCTAATTCGGGGTCGACGCGGTAGCGTCGACCGGGGGATTCTCAATGTGAGCTGGTTGACGCGCTTGCGCGTCGACCGAGCGAATCCTTGAGCATCGCTTTTTACTTTCTCTTGCTTTTCATTTGTGGAAATTTCTTGTATGGATTCCAGCCATACTGGTGTAGTTCTGTCACGCGGGGGGAAACCTGTGGCACTGACTTGAACAATGTGTGTGTAGTGCTCCTACATATTTCAAGCACATCTTTGAGCATCTTCAATCGGACAAGACCATTGATATTGTCAGTACTCAGTTAGTCCTGTGGTTACCGCGCCCTGTCAATAGGCGACGAGGGTTATTATATAAGCAGCATCACGTGCTGATTGCACCGACGCGACCAGACGCGACTTTACGCGTTCGTCGAGGATTACAGCACAGGAACGAGTCCCAGAGCTCATCACACATGCCATATCCCTCAACTGCGTACTTTCTCAGCAGATTCTGATCCGAAACCACTTTGTCAACTCGAGATCCGGCTTTATGGCCGCATTAAGACTTCAAGAGCTTGTGAAGGGAGAAAAGTCTAAGAAATGCTACAGCAGAAGGGAAAGCTCTCTGAAGCACCTCCCCGCTCATCTCCAGGCTTTGGCGCCCAAGATCGCGTCAAACTACTCGAAGACGCGTCAACTGTACGTGTTGTTTGGCTGTGCATCCCTGATCGTTACATAATAAGGCTGGACACCGCTTATCAGACGCGGTAACTAACAGACTAAGTAATGAGGTTACGAGCAAGGGGCACCCGATCCGCGAAATCCGCACCCTACCTCGAAACTTTATTCTCAGAGGTTTGGGCGACCCCCCCCGTGGGGGGTATGCCGTAAATCTCCTTTTTGGGACGCGATCAAATGTTCTCACGCTCTCAGCAGCCCTCCATCCCCGCATAAATTACTTCCTGTGGGTGTGTTTAACCTCCGACGTGTGTCCTGTGGTTCAAAAGCTAACCTAGGACAGCCCACGAAGTACTCCGCTGAAAACAGTTTTGCATTTTCACCGGATGCGTGCTGATTAGATCAATCTAGAGGGGCTGTGCTAAACTGATTAACCAAACACGGTAATAATGTATCGTCCTCTAGCTCGCTCACCGTTGCACCGATTACCTTCGTGTATGGATATTCGGACTCAGGCTCAAAAACTAAGTCAGACTGGGAGTACATTCAAAAATTCTAACCTCGGTGGCCCCTTGGTTACGAGTGGTAGTCTGTCTGGAGAGACTAGTACTCAGTATCACAATTTATGGTTGGTCAAAAGATGACATTGACAGCAACCCGCCCTCTGGGATAGTGGGCTTTGCCGCGCTAGCGGGCCTACAGTGATTATATAGGGAAATAAGCCCGTGCCAGTCAAAATTCAGCTGCGATTACCGTGATCCGGAAGTACGCATCAATTCCACCCTTCATCCATCAATTCTACGCGCACTTCCTTGATCCCAGCGGATCCGACGTCCTCCGATTCGGGCAAGGTCGTGCGTCAGGATGATCTGTCCTCCCACACGAGAACTCCAGTTGTACATACATCCTTCTCGATACTTACGGGCGACGAGACAATATTCCGTGGGAGAAAAAGAGCATGTCCGAAGAACTGAAGCTGGTGAAGGTATCTCAGTAAGCTACAAAGTGTGGTATGGGTGTACAATGAATCAAGCAAAAAGCTACTAGGAAGCTGTATGTTAACAATAAGGATACTTGACGAATTGAACCAAAGGAAAGTCATTCATTAGTGTGGTATCGTGCGGTCTGTTCGTTTAGTGTTCGTGCGGGTCATGATCTGGTCGTGCGGGTCATGTCCTTTGGTCGAGAGGTCCGTTCTCCACTTTGTGGCCCGCGAGTCCGCCTACTTTCCTGTCGAGGCGGGCCATAATTTGCATAATTTGATGGGTAAGCGGGCCCAGCGACAGCGTAAGGATCTCGTTCGTACGAGACCGGTGAAGAAGTTTGGGGCATCCCTGGGTTTGCCCTTGGCAATTCACGGCTCGATGGCATTACAGTGGGGTATTTGACGGCGTGGGGTATTCGAGAAAATGAGGGCTGCGTCATGTCGCTACGCATGGCTTCGACCTGGTAGCCTGATCGTTGCAATTCCTCGAACGCAGCACTGTACTGTGAGCGAGGGGCGACATCGAGTGGAGCTGACAGGCGACGGTCCCCGTGCCGATCGTGAGTTGGGTGATTGCTTTGACGGGTGTAGCTGTTTTCAGGAATCTGAGGGGAAGTGACGGCAACAGATTGGCGACGTCCTCGGCGAGGAGGAGATTCGGGAGAGTGCACCTGCGCAGACGAGCGACGCAGACCTGCAGAAGGCGCGTCAGGCTTACTGCGGTGTTTCGGTCTCTGCGATAAGTCCGGTAGCCGAGGCACCGGTGGGTCGAAACTATGCCCAGCGAAATCATCAGAGAGAGGAGAGGTGATTAATCCGTCGGGGGTCGTATTCAATGTTAGCACTGGTCGCTCGTCGGGCATTGGATGAAGCGCAGATTCACGGTTGTGGGATCCGCGGACCCATTCATCAGGGGGCGCTGTTGAGTGTATCGCTTCTACCGATTGAGCAGGAGGGGCTTGCTGGGGGAGCGGGGTGGGATATTGAACGGGATGGTTCGAAGAGTTCCGCGGCTGGGGCTTTCCCAGTATCTGGGGGGTCGTAAGAATCAAACGGCCTCTCGGTGTCGCCCGCGAAGGTGGAACCCCGTGCGTCGAAACAGAAGGTAACGAGCGTCCGCTATCACTACCGTGTGCATAATCAACGGACGAGGGATTACTCGCACTTGGGGGGAACACTCGGCCCAAGAGGCTGTCCGATGAGGGCGACATGAGTGGCGGCTGCGGGAAAGACATGACCGGGTCGCGATTGGCCGACGGAGCAGGATAGGGAGCAGGATAGGAAGGGGTTGGGTTGGTGGAGCTTCGCTGCTGTTGTTGCCGGACTTGATGCGAGCTCCGATGCGCAGTGAAAACGGACAGTGGAGCGAGGGTATCCAAATGGTCCTCCCTACGAGGAGATCGCTGCCGATCTTGTCGTCTGCTTCGATAGGAATTCATATAAGGCTGTGGAGGAGGATCCTCAAAATCGTAGTCCTGCTCCAGTAGCCTTCGATCAGCGTCGAAATCCCGAGACCCTGGCGGCCGAGACTTTGATTTTGAACTGGGCTTCTTCCGTCGCGAGGGGTGACCAGCTAGGTACCTTGTTTCCTCCTCGGGATCTGGGCCAGACTGCGAGACACGGCTGTATACACTGCGCCACCATGACCGCTGGGGTTTGTGGCCAGGAGGGCCGTCCGCTTCATGAGCCGGACCGATATGCCCACGCCCTGGGATATCTACAACGAACATGGAACATTAGCCAAGAGCAAAAGAATAATGAATGCACGAACGAGACCCATAGCCACGCCGCTCTAATTCCTTCTCGATCTGTATCTCGAGGCCTTCACTTTTCTCCCTTCTGCTTTGCCCAGGTAGCCCCAGCCATGGCGGAGTTTCCAGCTGTACACCGGACGGTGAGAGAAGCCCTTTCTCAATGTCATCCCTCTCGCCCGACCCCTTGTGTGTTGGCAAATTTGGTTGACGTGGCCGCCCAAAGGCGCTCTCATAGTGGGCGATCCGTCGCGCTCCGTGGTCAGGAGTTGGCTCGCGCCCACGCATCTTGTCCATGATATAGATCCAGCCGACACGGATTTCGCGGAATGTCTCCCGAAAGTCAAATGCATGCCCTAGTGCGCGCAGCCGAGGGGTTTGCGTGGGCAATGGTGCTTTGGACTTCGGGTCGTGATATGGCCGGTACGGCTTGTACGAAAATGCACGAAGGTGGAGGAATGCAAAGAGCCTGTGACAGAGATGAGTTACACTACTGAAGCGGATAAGAGCTACGGACATCATTTCGAATGTTTCCAAAAGGGCAGCGATTCCGATATTGATGTCATCCGCTGTCATATACGTGGTCTAGGACGGATAAGGATGGCATAAACAAAGAGACGGGAAGAGAGCTTACATCCTTGACCACCCCGAACATGCTGAGACCAGAAAGTAGAGTCGATTGCCAGAAAGTTAGAAAGACTGTGCAACAGGTTCGGTAATCATGCAACAAAAAAACTGTTGGCGCAGCTTACCAACAGCTTTAATTGCAAATAGCTTGAGCAGAGGTTTTTGCGGGGCGAGATATACCGCGATCGGCATGTAAAGCTGGATCAAACAGTACATCGCAACAGACACGGATATTGAAACAATTATCGTGATCTGGCTCATGATTGAGAACGGAGCAGAGAGATATAGAGATTGGGCGCACATAGACGTATCCCCATCGAGGATTGAAAGATCCCTCACAATACCAACCGATGTAATTCAGTGCAACTGCAGCAAGAGTGGTCCTGAGAAAAAAAGGCTTCAGCAGAAGTTCGAACAAGAGAGTGCGACAGCTGACATAGGTCGGATAACACAATATTGGAGAACACCCCATTTCATCATTTGCAAAAAGTACAACCCGTCCTATAATCCAATATGAGACGGAACAGAACAAGGAAAGGAAATTTGAAGTGCACTCACGGCTGGTTTTGCTTTCAAGAATCCCAATGGAAACATCCATTTCTTGGGCTCTTCGCCCTTCGCCAAAGCCTCGGCGTCAGCTACTCGCGAAAGGCCGACCTTGAGGAATATCGCCTTCTGATCTTCCGCATTGGGCGAAAGATAGTTGAGGAGGAGATAGAAGAAGGCCGTCAAGACAGTGGATTCGTATGCATCGCGGATGAGAAGTAGAGGGGTCGCGTGGTTCTGACCATGGTATCAGCAGTTTTCCCAGCAAAAGGTGCGACCACATACCCAAAACAGATATGAAGCAAGACTGATCGTGGCATATATCGGTACCATGAATAACAATCGAACGATATCTAGATAAACAAGAATTGCTTGAGAAAGACATCGAAGGGACGCTGCGAAGGCTTACATCTCTGTTCTCGTTTCTATAAGGGGAGACTAGTGTGAATAAATAAAACGAAATGGTATTTAGAACGTACGTTGGTGTACCATTGCAGATGCTTGTTCACAAGCCAGAAGGAGGTTATGATTGCAGCCACAGTAAAGAATGCAGCGATGATCCATCCAACCTGGAGGGGGCTTCAGATGCTACAGTGCCCAGTGGATCGGCCCAACGTACATGGTGCGCTAAAGATTTGATGAGAAACTCGGAACAACACAGGAGGGTAAAGGCTCACCTTGGAAAACTAGATTGCCATTCTGGAGTAAGGATGGTGAACTGGGTGATGTTTCCACAGGGCAGGTAGAGTTTCCCATTGCCCCTTTGTCTTCAAAAGTGGTGTCGTAAAGTCGGTCCTCAGAATCGTTAAACAAATGGTCGTAAGGTCGTCAAAAGGACAATGGGTCAGCTCGAAAAAAGGCCAGCTGCTCGAACAGATTACTAGCCGTACGCTTGAAGTACAGGCTGCTGACGAGGTGGCTCTGGCAGAGACGTGAGGAAGGGTCGGCAAACGCCGTGATCGTGGCCTGATCGGGAACTTGTTTCAGGATGACGTAATCGCCTTCAACTCTTCCTGCAAGTTGTGCGGCAACATGAAGCCGTATTAGAACGTTCACGCCGTTCTAGCTAAGTAGCATTCAGTCCATGGCTGCGGAATTGCATAGATTTGAATGTCGGCCGCTTGCGAATCCCGCGTCAACGGACCGCCCCATTTCTTCCGTCTTTCTCTCGCTGGTTCCAATTCGCGGCCCGTTATCTGAACATGCGCACTGACACGTCTGAGCTTGCAACCTGTGGGACTTTACGTTCTGCTTTAGGGGGTTCCCGAAGCGCAACGGCGCAAAGCCCTGAAGCCCTGAAGAAATATGATTTTTTTCCCCCGTTTACCTGGCGCCTCTGCTGTACCCAGTCCCATTGGCGCCCCACCTCTCTGCTTCAGCACCATCTCGGAGGATTCATCTGGGTTGCTGTGTCTCGGGCTCATTTCGCTGGCTGACCATGCCGGAGGATTTATCAGCGCCATCGACCGTTTACTTGCTTCTTCTTACAGCTCCCCAATAGCCATGTGATGCACCCGCATTCGATCGCTCCTTCTTTCTTTCTATGGCGCATGCAAAAAATCTAATTTAACGGCTCGCTATAAAACGGGTGCTCGCTCCAATGCATTCAACATCTCGCTTGCAATGCGGCGTTTTATCTTCTCCCTTACTCTCATCTGTGCCTATGCCTTCAATGGCGCTTATTCTTCGGGAGGCGCGATGCAGGGTATGGAGGACGCCATGGATATCCAGCGCGAACAGCTTGAACGGTTGCATGACTTCCTCGGACCTATGAATCAACCCTCGTCGACTCCCAAGCGGCAGTCATCCGTCACATTCTCCAACCCCGCAGCTGAAAAGTTCTTTGTCGATGGAACCAGCATCCCGTTAGTTTCTCGTGATGTCCCCGTCATCCCCGTCTCATCAATTTTATACCTCGTAGATTAGTGAATTTTGATGCTGGTCCTTCGTGGTCCGGGTTGATGCCCATTTCTGGCGATCCAAACGAGACACGCAAACTTTTTTTCTGGTATATCTACTATGCTCAGAGTCATCCGGCATCCATCGACAGTTACTATGTAAAGGTTTTGGCCAACCAACAATGCTTCCAACACGGAAGATCTGCTATTCTGGACTAACGGTATTCGAGCGAAATCACGATGCTATTAATAACATCTCATGACCTCTAGGCGGTCCGGGATGTAGTAGTCTCGAAGGATTCTTGCAAGAGAATGGACCGATCTGTATCTCGTTCTTTTCTGCGATATTATCTGTTTCCCTCATGCTAAAATTATAGCTTGGTCCTGGGGTCAAGCTGAACCGACCCCCAACCCGTGGTCGTGGACGAACCTTTCGCATGTTCTATGGGCAAGTCTCGAGCTTCCCAGACTTAATATAGCAGCTGAAGCTTCATTTACAGGTCGAGCAACCCGTCGGGGTACAGTTATCTCCTGGTGTAAGACATACAATTGGCTAACCTCTCTCCAGACGGGCTTCAGCCAAGGCGCCCCCAATATTACCAACGACGACGAGCTCGCAGCTGAACTTATGGGCTTCTTTGAACAGTTCCTGGAAGTCTTTTCCGAACTCAAGGGAAATAACTTGTGGTTATCCGGGGAAAGCGTACAAACTTATCTTCCTCACCGTGCAATAGTAGAACTGATGGGTGCCTGTTAGTACGCAGGATTCTGTGCGTATCATCTTCTTTCTCGTATCAGCATGTCCTTGACGCGTTGACCAGATGTTCCTTATATCGCGAATTGGTTTTACGAGCACCCAGGCCTTGACTTGAATCTGAAGGGGGTACGTATGCCATCTCTCAAGACAAAAGTCGCATAAGCCTCCAACTGTTCCCTCTTGCCCTGCAGATCTCGATAGCAGACCCGTCGGCAAGTTTTGCTGCAAGAAAATTCAACGAGAAGATTGACGTCAAAGATAGTTATCCTATGGGGTGGTCCAACAAGAGATACCTGCCCTACGCTTTGCCCGGGTAAGCAGATCCATATCGCGGCCGACGTCTGTCTGATAGCATTGCAAGGCGAACCAGAATCTATTCCCTTTCAACAGTTCCTTTTGGGCCGAGTTGCAGACAATCTCGGATAATTGCGGGTACACCGACTACCTCGACAAATTTGTTACCTACCCGCCGGCCGGACAACTCCCCCTTCCTGTGGCGACGAACGGCACGTTCTCGGTGACGCCGGCTTGCCGAATTCACTCCCCAATCCAGCGCGCAATTGGAGTGTTTGTGCTCCTTCCCGGTCTGTGTAGACGATCTGACCGTTTTGCAGTCTCAATCCTGTGTTCGATGTGTATCGGTGCGTCTTTGCTTCTCCGGCATCACACTTCGGCATAATTCGGAACGTGCCGAAGATGTGCCGCCACGGCATGTTCAAGTTACTCAGCCCTTTCTCAGTGTATCCGACACTTGGCCAAATCTCTGGAGTGTTCTTGGTTTCCCGCGTTCCACCCAGGAATTTGTGTACTTTAACCGGTGAGTCAGAGTCTCGTCCAGAATCTGGTCTCTGGGAACATGCTTCTTGAACAGCACGGACGTGAGCTCATACCTGTTTTTGTCTCCCAAGCACGTCCTGATCCACTCGAAGGTTCAAGATGCTATACACGCACCTCATATAGTGTGGAACTCGTGCGCCGACCGAAGTGTGTACCTTCCCGGAGGAGATCAGAGTATCCCATCAACGCTGAGCGTCCTCCCCAATGTTATCGAGAAATCTGAGAGAGTTGTCATTGTTCACGGACTCGCGGTACGTTTCCTCAGGCCATGATCTTCAAGTATCAATTAACTGGAGTTAGGACTTTATTCTCGTTGCCGAAGGCACCCGTATAGCCATCCAGTGAGCGCGATGGCATTGAATTCCTATCCAGGTGTCTTCATGGTATCCAGGAACATGACATGGAATGGTGCACAGGGTTTCCAGACCCCGATTGTGCCTGAAACGTTCACTTTGAAGAACATGGGAGTATATGGAAACGAACATACCGAACGTGGGCTGACCTGTACGTCGGTTCACCTTGGCCTTCTATAAATTGCTAAATTTCCTATAGACGTCGAGTTTTACTTCTCAGGTGAGTAGTCCTGTTCTCCTCTGTCGACTTTAAGCACCAACATGCACTTTAGGACATATGACTCCGCAATTCGTGCCTTGGGCAGCCTTCTCCACGATCTCTTATCTACTGGGAAAACAGGACTCTCCGTCCTCTGCTTGAGAATTTTTTTCGCTCCCAAACATACACGAAGGCGTTTACGCATCTGTACTCTATATCTGCTACTTGAACGGAAGAAATGTTTCCCGCTTGACTGGAAGTGCTACAGTACACGGAAGAAATGTCCTCCGTCTGAAAGTACAGAATTCATTGGCTATGCAGCTTCAGTGGATTTTTACCGCGGCCGCGGCCTGTGAGGCTGTAACGTCGCTCAGCCGCGTCCGAAGAGAGATGCGTTTTGATCGAAGAGATTGCGATCACGGCACAATCATCCCCATTTCGGTGACTGCAGTCCCTATCGACTCTCAAGTCTCAAGGGCATATATACCACCTTTGAACAGTCAACTGCCTGTTCATTCAACTCAGCTATGGCGGCCCCTTCTCTCCCCCAAAATCTTACTGGCCAGCTCGATGTCCTCATGATCGACAACTTTGACTCGTTCACTTGGAACCTCTACCAGCAGATATGTCTCCTCGGGGCAGACGTTACTGTTATCCGAAACGACGCCATTCCTGCGTCGCTGCTTCCCAAGCTGAAAATCAGGTCACTCATCATCTCTCCGGGTCCCGGACACCCTCAAACGGATTCCGGGATTTCAAAAGCTGCCATCGAATATTTCCAAGGAAAGGTCCCGGTGCTGGGCGTATGCATGGGTTTAGAGTGTCTTGTTGACCTCCATGGCGGTCAGATTGGGTGAGTCCAATTTCAGGATTTAACCTCGACTCGACATTGAACTTCGTTCAGTTATGCTGGGGAAATCAAGCATGGCAAAGTCAGCCGTGTGCGACACGACAATCGCGGATGCTTCAGGGATATACCCCAAGGCATCAAGTCCACCCGGTACCACTCCCTTAGTGCTGCCACTACCACTCTTCCGCCCGACCTCGCTGTTACATCTCTCAGCGAGGACTCGGGAGTCATCATGGGCGTCCGTCATCGCAAATACACCGTGGAGGCGGTTCAATATCACCCGGAAAGTATACTCTCCGAGGGTGGAGACGAGCTCATCCGAAATTTCCTTGCCCTGAAAGGCGGACTTTGGGAAGAGAACCCGGAGTCGCGAGTGCTCGATGTAAACCTTCCAACCTTCCCCGTAGAAGCGCTCCCCGCAGGGATCGCTGCCAATGCGGCCAGCGCTGCCAAGATACCCTCCATTTTAGAAAAGATCTACGCGCAGCGTCTGCAAGACGTATCAGCGGCACAGAAAACACCAGGCACGACTTTGGCAGATCTCGAGACCCTTCTATCCCTAAATATCGCTCCACCTCTCATCCCATTCCTGCCACGACTGCGGGAAAACGCTCGGGGCCACCCTTCACTCCTGGCAGAGATAAAGCGTGCGTCCCCATCAAAGGGGCCCATTTCATTGTCCACTTCCCCTGCCTCGCAGGCCCTGACATATGCTCTCGCCGGGGCCCACACCATATCTGTTCTCACCGAGCCCAAGTGGTTCCTCGGGACACTGCAGGACATGTTGCATGCTCGCCTCAGCGTAGCCAACCTGCCCAATAGACCGGCAATTTTGCGCAAGGACTTTATTCTCAGCCGCTATCAGGTTTTAGAATCCCGCATCTGGGGCGCGGACACTATCCTCTTGATTGTCAGCATGCTTCCGGAGCCCCTGCTACGGGACCTCTACGCCTACAGCGTGGAGCTTGGAATGGAGCCTTTAGTCGAAGTCAACAACGCCAAGGAAATGGATCTGGCCCTCTCGCTACCCGCCAAGGTCATTGGCGTCAACAACCGCAATCTTCACGACTTCAATGTGGACATGGGGACCACAAGTCGGTTGAGCGAAATGGTGAAAGGCAAGGACGTGCTCCTGTGCGCGTTGAGCGGAATTTCCACCGCACAGGACGTTGACAAGTACGCAGCTGAAGGCGTCGGCGCGGTTCTCATCGGCGAAAGTCTGATGCGTGCAACGGATACGGCGGCTTTTATTCGCCAATTACTCACCCTTCCCGAGCCGACAACGCAGACGCCCGATTGGCAAGGCGAGTCGCCCCTTGTCAAAATCTGCGGCATCCGCTCCGCAGACGAAGCCCTGGCCGTCGCGGAGGCTGGCGCAGACATGCTGGGCCTGATGTTCGTTCCGTCGTCGAAGAGGTACATTGACCTTACGACGGCGAAGAGGATCTCGGAAGCAGTCCGCACCCTCCGCTTCTCGACCGCGTCGCCCTCCGATGCTCTCGAAGAAACCACGAATGCGCCTTGGTTCACTGCGCACGCAACTCGCCTTTCGCGTGCACCGGGACGACCGCTGGTTGTCGGTGTATTCCAGAACGCGCCCCTTGCCACTATCCTGCACGCTGTTGCATACGCCCAGCTCGACGTTGTCCAACTACACGGCTCGGAACCCATTGATTGGGCACGACAGATCCCTGTGCCCGTCATCCGGGCCTTCCATGTCGGCAAGGATGGCAAGGGTGTCGAGGGCATCACGCGTGGTGGGGCCAATCAGTTCATCTTGTTGGACAGTGTCAGAGAGGATGGCAGCGGCGTCAGCGGCGGGACAGGGAAGGTCGTTGATTGGGAATTTGCGAAAACCATTGTCGACGGCGGAGAGATTGTTGTGGATGGTGGGGCATCTTACAAGCGTGTTACCCCTTCCGTTCCTGCAGAGGTCGCGCCCACCGCGATCGAGGGGTCCGCAGCCGAGGGCGCGGAACCTGTCGCCAATGGAGCGACGAACGGGCACATCGTTACCGCTGCTCCGCCGGCTCCTCCCGCCGCCCGTTCAAAATACCCCCTCCCCATCATCCTAGCTGGCGGTTTGACGGCGTCCAACGTCGCTGCCGCTATTGCCGAAGTACGACCATGGGCGGTGGATGTCAGCGGCGGTGTTGAAACCGCAGATGGCACTGGCAAGGATATTAGCCAGGTTCAGACCTTCATTTCCAGCGTTCGAAGCGCGGCAGGGCAAGAGGTCAAAGTAGAGAAACAGTCGGTAGCTTCATAGGGCTTGCATTAGTCTCTTGCAGTCAGACTCCCCGCGTTTTATGACAGTCGATAAATTACATGTGGAATCGTTGTTTTGCTTGTTGTAACCTAGTTTGTGTCAATGTGGATCTAATTTCTAAACTCTGTATTGCGCAGAAGAGTGACAGTCAACGCGCAAGGCTTGGTAAGTTTGATGTTGCTTCTATGCGTGGCACGTTGTGTATCTGTCAGCTGTCTGCGACCGATGTGGATCATATATCGAGTCAGTCGCATCCATGCATTGTACAAACCCCAGAGTTCAAGGACCTAGCCTGAATACAGTATTTTAGATAATTTAGGAAGAGGTATACTATTGCTACACGATCTTCATCCCCGAGCCAAGTGGGTTCCCGCAAGCTCCCGCTCGAGTTCTTCGCTCGGATCATCCATGGTGGGACTCGCTGGACGAGGCGCGTGCGGTGCAGTGAACCCGGACGTCGTGCCATGGAAAGGACCGTGCTCCTGCATCGGAGAGTTGAGAATTTCGTCTCGGGACGGAATCGGGAGGCTTCGCAATTGATCAGTTGTCTATGCGGACGCAACGTAAGCGCAACCACATACCTGTCTTGACGGCGGATCTGGCCGGCAGCCCTTGCTTGCGCGCGGACCTCAGTACGGAAGGAGTTCACCTCGTCGACGATCAGCTTCTTCATGCCTTCGATGCTGTCTTCCTCCTCGAAACCGAAGTCGAATTTCTATCGAATGATGTTACTTTTGTGCTCTGTTAATAAAAAGGGGGCACGTACGGCTTCACACATCGGCTCGTCTGCGGGGTCGTGCCACACTTGGAGGTAGGGGTGGGCCAACGCCTGCTCACAGCTGATGCGCTTGGCGGGGTCAAAGCACAACATCTGAGAAAGCAGATCGATCGCCAGGGGATTGGCGTGCGGGAAAAGAGTGGAAAAAGGAACCCGCGGTTTAATTGGCAAGGAGCGAATGTAGTCCTGGGCCTACCGAAATCATTAATTACATCTTCCCGGGTTAGGTGCTCAAACATACGCGGGGAGAGCCTACGCGGCGGAGGGTGTCTTCTGAGGGCGTCCCCAGATAATGGAGAATTTGATTGAGTTGATCGACATAGCTACGGCAACATCAGTCATCCGGCGATGTAAAATGCAGTGCCGGCACGTACTCTCTGCCCTTGAAGATAGGTTTGCCGCCCAAAAGCTCCGCGAGGATACAGCCGACGGACCAAACGTCGATGGCGGTGGTCTGGGTTGCAGTGTCAAAAGACCCTCCTAGCAAGACAATAAAAGACGCACGTAGTTGGCGAAACTCAACATGATTTCCGGCGCTCTGTACCACCGAGTCGCGACGTATTCCGTCATAAATCCTTGGTTTCCGGCGGCTTTGGAGGTGCCCCCTCCCGGCGTGTATCCTCTCGCAAGGCCAAAGTCACAGATCTTGAGTTCACAGTCGGCATTGACCAGGAGATTTCCTGGCTTGAGATCGCGATGGAGGACGTTGGCGGAATGGATGTACTTGAGACCGCAAAGAGTCTGGTAAAGGAAAGACTGGAAGTGTGCATCGGTGAGAGGCTGTCCCGACCGAATCTAGAAGTCCGGTGAGCTGAGCTGTAAGCTGTGAACCAACAAATGATTAGTTACAATGGCATGGAGATCGGCCTCCATGAGTTCCTCCTGGAATGTAATCAGACGCCGCCCGTGAGCTGGGAGTTACTACACACATAGAGATACACCTCGTCGAAATTGCCGTTGGGCTGCACGACTATGTCCATGTCATACAGGCATGTTATCTGCGCAGCAAATCAGTATGAATACACGCCACCAAGACAGAACGCCGAACATTTTTGTGGCCACGGAAATGGTGGAGAAGGCTTGTCGATAGTGAATACTTGTGTACACCAACATGGAACAGTACTTACCGGATCTCTCTCAGACATCTCTTGGTGAGGATGCGCTTTGTGGATCCAGATCAGACCCGTTCAGCCAATGCACGGGCATCCAGACGTACCTTGGTATTTATGTTGGTGATTTTCTTGATAGCGCAGCCCTCGCCAGAACGGCGGTGTCTCGCGGCAACGACACACCCATAAGCTCCCTGGCCTAGTTCCTTGACGAACTGATACTCGGAATCGACGACGAAGTTTGAGTTGAGGGCGGTAAAACTATGTCTCTGCATGGTTGCAGACGTGGAGGGAGAGGGAGAGGACGTCTTGGACAAGAATCAAGAGATGGAACGCGATATAGTACATCACCTTTTGATGAGATTGCACGGCCACATCCCATCTTGTCTGGCATCGCCCACCATGGCGCCCAGGTCACTGCCATGGCCAGCATCACGTTTCAGCACCACGATGACTCTCTTGTCTTTTGCCGCCCCGCGCGGCGTTGAGCAATAAAGGAATTTTCTCTCTGATCGCCGTCTGCATGCAGCGCTCTGTGTCGGTTGGCTCGGACTCTCTGTTCGGCCATCTCGTCGTATACGCCGCTGGTTCTACACGTATATAAGCCTCTGCACTTGCCCGATGTTCTTCATTCCCGCTTCTCGTTTTCAACCATGAGCGCCAAGTACCTTTGTTGCCTCCCTCTGCGTCTCGGGGTTTTCATCATGTCATTCCTCCAATTTCTCTCCACCGGAGCGGTTACGGCTTTCCTGGTCTACATTCTTGTCGAACTAGGCCCTGACGGCCGTTTTACTTTGCATGGTGCGTGTTCTCGTATTTCTCCATGTTTAGGTCTGAAAAGTAAAACAGACAAGGACAAGAAAGGGAACACAGAGACTTTCACCGTCCACTTGTCATCGCGAACAAAAATTGTCGTCATTGTCGTGACGGTGTTGTACGGTCTGGTTGCTCTTATCTCGTTAACAGGGTTCGTTGAGGTTCACTCTTGCGTTTCTGCTCGCTCACTCGTGGCGCAGCTTCATCGGAGCCATCAGAAAGAAGGAAACCTACGTCGCGATCTATGCTAATCTCCAGAAAATGTTCCTCAGTCTCCAGTGTTGCTTTGTCACTGCGTACATTATCCTACTTTTCGTGGACAAGGACAAAGTCAAGAACGTGTGCATTGGTGGCTCGACCAACCAGTCTGTTATCGATTTTTGCAATGCACCGAGTAAACACATCTGGGTGCTGGTTCTATCGGCGTTGCTTCCCATTCTCTTCCAAGCTTGTCAGTTTCCCGTTTATGCCATACTTTTTTTTGCTCACCTCCATCCAGACGGAGTTTATGTTATCTCTTCCTATGTCCAGAAGTTGCACAACGAGAAGTTCTTGCACCAGGAGTCTTTCGGCTTCAAGGGTCCAAATTATGTTCCAGTCACTGAGGAAACGTATCCGCTCACTCACAATGCTCCTTACCCATACACCGACAACTCGCACTCGTTCGGCCATGTTTAATACTCCTCATGTGTCTTTATTTAATGCGTTGTCGCCTCTGTATACATGGACGGTATTGGACGGTACTACTTACTTGAACGTGGATCGTGAACTCACTGGCAATCGGCTCAGGATCGGGGGTAGATCAAAGCTGTGCGCGTGATTCCCGCACCGGCAGTGCCTGAAACAGCTCGGCGGCAGTCCCGCCAGTGCGCATTGCCATTGCGTCAAAAAAGATTAAAGTCGCGCGTGTAGGAGTTTTGCCTACATTTTCCTTCTCCCATGGGTGCCAAATATCTCTGCTGTTTGCCCTTGCGCTTTGGTGTCCTAGTGATTTCTCTCCTGGGCTTCCTCTCAAGTGCCGCAGTAACAGGCCTCCTGGCCTATGTCCTAATTCTCAACGCTCAAGGTATCTAATCCGCCGCGATTCCCCGCCAAGTCTCTCAAATCCGTCACAGACAAAGAATCCGTTGATATCCCAGCCCGGACGCGAAGCATAGCCATTGTACTCGCCGCAATTTATGGCCTAGTAGCCTTGATTTCTCTAACAGGGTTTGTCTCTCCCTACTGCATAATTACGATGCTGAAGCATATTTTCAGATTTATCGGGGCCATCAGGAAGAAGGAGAGCTATGTCGGGGTTTTTTCGACCCTCCTTCGATTTTTCTTGTTCTTGCAAGTCGCCGTCGTGGTTAGTCTCTTCAGATAGCGCCCCTACTTGAAACCTCACAAATGACACAGGTCGCCTATATTGTCCTATATTTCATCGACAAAAACGAGTTCAAGAAGCTTTGCATCGGCAATTCAACAGACCAGAATGTCATCAATGCCTGCAACTCCTCAGGCAGTCTCTCCGTCGGAGTGGTTATTGCCTCCGCCGTCGTGCCGATCCTCTTCCAAGCTTGTACGTCCCTCTCGTTTCCCCCCACGCGTCCGTATTAATCGTGTTCTTACAGATGGCGTCTACATCGTCACAGCTTACGCCCGCAAGCTGCGGACAGAAGACACGACCGTGTTCAATGGGTCAGGCGCCTCCTACGTTCGCGTCGGGGAGCCTGAAGAGTCCCATCCAGTAACATATCAACCTACATATCCTTATGCTGATAACGCTCACAAAGCAGTTTGAGCGCCAGCTGCTTATGGCTGCTACTCTATTCATACGGATGTATAATCAATCCTGCTTAAGTTTAATGTAATACGATGATGATCGAAGAACTGCGTGCCCACGAAGCAGCCTAAAGCTCCTAGTCGTGTGGATGCATAAACTTGCTTTGGGAAAAACTGCGTCAGTTTTCTCAACGCCAACAGTGCGAGTTTGCGCGACGCGCTCGGCCCGTCACCTCACGTGCTACTTGGCGCGTTCCGTCACAGCGATCAAAAGGAAGTTGGCTTTGTTTTGAAATTGCCGTCCACAGCCTCTGGGACGTCGCTATCGATGTCTCGCCTCTCGCGTGCCAATCTCAAGGGAAGAGAGTCTGTGTTCGCAGGCGCGCCTCATCAGTTTCTCGCCTTGCGCGTCCTGATCTCAACGCAGGCGGACCGGGGCTGTACAGGGCGGACCACGAAGCAATTTGCCCTCCCAGTCTCGAAGAATGTGTCTCGATAATGGAGGATTGCTGTGAAGAGGTACTGCACGTCCGGGGTGGAAACGTCTTGCTGTAGCTGAGAAACGACTAGGCATATGAGGCCCAAATGCTCCTTCACAATGGCACCCAGGATTTGCGACGCATGAATAAGGTCCTACAGAGTCAACGGGTAATGTCATCTGTGCTTGCGTCTGCTCAATGGAATGACCCGACCTCAGGTCTTCCTCCTTGTCGGGGACGAAACCGTACGCAAATACAAGGCTGACCTGACCGACGAAATCGAGCCCGCGATCAACGAACTCATCGAGTTGGCTGAACAAGGCCTCAAGTCATTGCAGAAGAAAGAAGGTGTTCTGCAGACCAAGGTAATTCAACCGCATGGGTTGGCAGACATCGTCATCTTATCTTGTGAGACAGGTCGACACTGCCCAGTCGAGAACAGCTCGTCCCACCGCAGGCGCATCAGCGTCTCAGAAACTGGAAGCTCGACGGCTGCAACAACTCACGAAGCAGAGGGAGGCACTGGAGCTTGAAGTTCAGGCCTTGGAGGCGGAGGTCAATGATATGGTGAAGAGCATACATCCGACATTTTTTGTTTTGTTTCTAACGGACCGGCCAGGAACGTCGAATTGTAAACCCTTGAGCTTGCCGCGATATGGGTACTGTAATTTACTGACCGTTGTATTTTATTCTATCGTCAAACTGTATCGTATGCTGGGTATCAGAAGGTTCATTCGCTCGATTTACAATCGTCCAATTAATTACTGAGTAATATTCACCACACCAGGTATTCCCCATACATCGAAGGGATTTCTCCCCGGATGTAGCCTTCGAATGTCCGTTTTAAGACAGTCGACCAATCCAAGTCTCGACGATCTTCGAGATTATCATCAAAGTCGGCGCTATTTTGAAAATTTGGCCCTAGGTCGGGCCAATTTCTTGCGGGGTCAACTGCCTTCCACCTACGGGGCATTGTGAACATTATTCGGGACATGCGCAGCTGCCTGCCTCACCAAGAATTATGAAAATGATATGAGTATGCTCCGGAAAAGAAACCCTGGAAACCCAGCGCTAGAGGAGCTCCACTGTCGACGAGAGGCGTAACAAAAAAGTCCTCGAACCTGCGATGTGTGAAGGGGGCCCAACAACGATGGCACAACAAGGACGTACGCAGTAAAATACGGCTGCGGAGGCCGATCCCTCTGCAGCCCTTCCATGTTGAGCCACGCCGAATCGAACATCGCGTCCGGGAGACGGGTCAGGAGGCTGTCCAGACGAGCCTCTTTCAGGTACTTGGTGATTTCAAATGGATGAAAGTCGAAGCCGTTCTTGACCGCTGTGCGCAGAAGGAAGTGACCAAGGGCCGACCCTTTGCGAAGGCGGAGAACAGCGGTGTTATAGCTGTCGTGCCAAGACCAGCGGTAGGCGAAAGCCCCTTTCCAGCCCCACATCTCTTCCCAGTCGCGGAGGAAGAGCGTGTCTGCGTCCACGTATATTCCACCGTGTCTATCACCGGGTCAACAAACAAGTCGAGTCCCAAGAAAGGAGGGCCAGGCTTACTTGTGGCAGAGAATGAAACGGGCCATGTCGGACATGATCACGCTCAGTTTGTCGTATAAATCAGCCGACTGGGAGCCCGTTCGATTGGCCAGATCGTTGTTCTCCCGGTCCGACCCAACAGCGACTACACCGTCAGGTCCTGACTTGAATATAGTTTTCTTTGAACGCCAGTCATCCCGAGTTTCGGGAATGCTGTCCAACTGCTCTGAAGTGTTCCAGAGTTTGAAGTGGATGATGTGCTTGAAACGTTCGTGCAGAAAAGGATTAGCCCACGGACTCGCTCTCAGTTGTTCGAATAGATCATCTGTCGCTGAATCCGATAGTGCAGCAGCCGGACCAGGATTTATCCATATCCACAAGTTCGGCGTGCATCCATCCATTCCTTCTTGGCCGGGGCGGTGAAGGCCACTATTTTGAGTGAATAGAAAGCTCAAAACAGCGACATAAGGCTTGTCTGTGAATGGCCCAGTCCAGTACATGTGGAACAAGCGAGGGTCGTCCGCGCAGGAGTTTTCTATGGAGGAACGGTAATACTGGTCAGGGGGAGGCAGGACCAATGGAGGTTCCCAAGCTGCGTGACGACTTTTGGTGAACCCTTCATCGAGATATGCTTCGTGTTCGCTCCGGATGATCCCCTTGCGCTCCGAAAGGACGTCCGACACCTGTGTGGCGGAGGTCTGCGCGCTTTCCTCGACAAACACGTATTTCCGATCATCCATACGTCCGCGTCTCACGCGATTCCCGTTATCCAGGCCGCCGCCGACTCGGAGTACTTCCAGGCTGGAGACACCGAGGTCAAAAGCGGGTCATGGTGAAAAGACAATGATATGTCCATACCAATCTCTGACAAACTGAGATCGAGTATTCATATTCAAACCCCGCGACTGAAGCTACTGTACTCACTTTGCCTTCTCCAAAATCGCAGTGACCCATAATTATGTCGAGGTCTGCTATGCTTCCAGGTACCTGCGGATTGCAGAATAGGCTCCCATTCACGAGACAGATGGTTTGAACAACTTACTGGCCGCGGTGGGTAGGCAACGGAAGGTGGCCGGCTTTGTATGTCTATGTACACACGATTGGGTCCAATTCCATTAGCAGTCGTCTTGAAACGACTCGGGGGGACTGCACGAGGAGGGATCGCAGGATTGTCAGGCACAAACTTCAGCCCAAGTTTCTGAGGGACTATACTTGTAAGTTTGTTGCTGTCTCGGAACCCGAATCATAGCTTCCAACTCACTACTTCGCCGACTGGGGTGATGACCGCTGGCAACCTCCCACCGCCATATCCTACCGAGATCCTCGCGCTTGAAGACCAAGGTCGGAGAGTCGCCCCCGGGCCACTTCCTCTGCGGCGAGCCAAAGCGCTTGACGAACGCGAAAACCGTGAAGCAGAGTGCCAATAATGTTAGAAACAACACCAAGGCTCCGCGGATCCGCCCAAAGCGCGAAGCAGCAACATGATATGCAGAGGTTAGGTTGGGAAGGACGATGTGGTATCCAAGGACGGGGATTTTGACCCATGTCTGCACCGGCCTTTTGTGGTATTTGTCCTCTGAGTCGGGGGGATAGTATTTCGGTGGCGCCAGCGGGCGAGCATTGTGTTGGCGTAAATGAGATGTAGCGGGTATCATAACGGGTAGAGCATGATCCAGAGAAAGTATAGAAGCTCAAGCGTGCACTGCGCAGCGCAGGACGGAAAGAGACCACTGGCAAGAGTTATTGAATTGAAAGATGTTGGCTTTGTTCGGATCAAGTAGCAGCCGGTGCCCATCACCGCGACGGCCCAAACGGCAACTAGTTACTTCAACTTACATCAAGTTGCACTCGTTCAACTTGCGTTCAACCATGACTTTCCAGCCAACTGAGGAGTGAAAGAACAGGACGACACTCAGTGACAACCTTTCAAGTTGAGCGAGCTTGGTGAAAGAAGACGACAAGTCCAGATCTTGCACTCAGCTGGCGCCTGCACACAATTCAACAAGCTGGTCTTCGGGCGATAATCACTATGTAGCTGCGGACGCCGTGCATGAAAGTGCTACATAGAGTGGCAAACGTACACCGACGACAGAGTGCTCCGGCGCCGCATGGATCTGTGTCACATATGCACATACCTTTATTCAAACGCATTCCATTCAGGTGAGCTCCAAGCATTCCCAGCACGAACAGAACAGAAATAGCACAACTGAAGAACAACTGAGGCCAATTTATCGCCAGCCGACATCAAGAAGAACGGTGAGACCGAGTGGGAACATTGGGAAGGTTGAAAAAAGCCCAGATGCGAACAAGGCTGCCACGTTCACCACTACTGTAACTACAAATCGCGGAGGAAGAGCCGAAGCTGTGAACGGGGATGGTGACAGAGTCATACGCCGTTGACAAGATAATTCCGTTGAGCGCTGGATCCAAAGTGAATGAGCTGAACCGAGCTCGTGGCCGAGGACTCCAGTTCTTGAAAAGGTGTCCGGGGAGTCCACCAGCAAACCAGTGGTCGGGAAAGCAGTGAGAACATCACCGAATGAAGGTGGCACTGGTTGAGGTGCACTGTGCAAGCTCAGCGCCGCCGCAGCCAAACAAGTGCAACATCCACCTAACGACTGCGCCGGTATTTCGGGCACGCCTTCCAACACCCTCATCTTCCGCTGTAAATGAGCGAAGACTTTCTGCGGCTTGTAGCCCAGGCCAACCCAGCAGCACGGCAATACGAGCCTGCAAATGGATACCCACCACCTTCTTCTTCAAACTCATATGCGGCGCATTCTCCGCAGCTCATGGACCCTTTCTTCGACGACGACGACGACATGCCTGATTCGGCCTTTGGAAGGCCAAGCATAGGTCCCATGGACTCCCAGGCCAGTGGCCTCCCCTTAACTCGAAATGCAGTACCACCTGCTGGTTCGGGTCAATCGAAAGTGAGCGGGGAGGGAGTGCCGCAGGGCTGGAATTTCGACGATGACGATATACGACCCGCGGATCAACCAGCATTCGCCGGGTCCGCTTCATTCAATGGGGCGGCGCCCTCCAAAGAGAGGAAGACGGCACCTTCGCCGCGACGGAGGTGGAAATGGCCATGGCAGAAGGAACAAGTTCTGACTGGCGACCGTGTCATTGCTCTCAACAATGCTGCCGCCAACGCCGAGTATGGCTCAAACTCGGTGTCCACGAGCAAATACAATCTTGCGACGTTCATTCCAAAGTTCTTGACGGGTGCAGTCATATGCAATTTAATTCGCGAGCAGACAGTGACTATCCCTTTCAGAACAATTCTCCAAATATGCCAACCTGTTCTTCCTTTTCACTGCCTGCATCCAGCAAGTACCGGATGTTTCCCCGACCCAGAAGTATACAACGATCGTTCCGCTCGGCGTGGTCCTTCTTGCTTCTGCGTTCAAGGAGGTCCAGGAGGATCTGGTGGGTCCAGTTCAACCAATAGATGGCAATTATTCACCGTTGACAGAAACGGCATCAATCGGATGCAGACTTAAACGCTCGTTTAGCTAAAGTTTTAACTCCAGAGTCGACCTTCATGGATAAAAAATGGAAGGATATCGAAGTCGGCGACGTCGTGCGCCTTGAAAGTGACGACTTCATACCAGCTGACATGGTCCTCATCAGCTCCAGTGAGCCAGAGGGCCTGTGTTACATCGAAACATCGAATCTTGACGGGTACGAGCCCACCGGAACGTGCAATTCTTCTCTGATATATCTCCCCATAGAGAGACAAATCTCAAGATCAAGCAGGCTTCGACGCACACATCTTCTCTCACGGCGCCTCCTCTCGTCAACACGCTTCGCGGGGCACTGCGATGCGAGCAGCCCAACAACTCATTGTACACTTTTGAAGGAACGCTTGATCTAACTACGAGCAGCGGCCTCCCGAAGCAGGTACCATTAGGACCAGATCAGGTCCTTCTGCGTGGGGCGCAAATTCGAAACACGCCTTGGGTTTATGGTCTTGCTGTGTACACGGGACATGAAACCAAGCTCATGCGGAATGCTACGTAAGTCGCAGACTTGTCACTTTACTCGATATATCCACTCACATGAACCAGTGCTGCACCGATAAAACGGACCGCCGTGGAGCGGCAGGTGAATGTCCAGATTGTGTTTCTGTTTATCCTGTTGCTGGCGCTGTCAGTCGGATCTTCCATCGGAGGCAGTATTCGAGCATGGTTCTTTGCCACTCAACAATGGTATCTTTTTGAACCGGTCTCTGTCGCCGGCCGAGGTAATTATCATTGTTGAGCTTCTGTACTACAGTGCTGATTCATTTCTGCAGCAAAGAGCTTCATCGAAGGTTTGGCGTGATCCACGTTTCTCGCCGTATCTAACGTATTACAGATATCCTTACCTTCATCATCCTCTACAACAATCTCATCCCGATCTCGCTCATTGTGACAATGGAGGTGGTCAAGTTCCAACAAGCTCGGCTCATAAATTCCGATCTGGACATGTACTATGCCAAAACGGACACTCCGGCGCTGTGCAGAACCTCTTCCCTTGTCGAAGAACTTGGCCAAATTGAATATGTGTTCAGCGACAAAACCGGTACCCTTACGTGCAACGAGATGGAGTTTCGCTGTTGCAGTATCGCTGGCGTTGCGTATTCTGATGTTGTCGAGGAAGGAAAGCGCGGGGAAGGAGAAGAAGGCAAGGAAGGCGGTTGGCGGACCTTTGCTGAAATGCGGGCAATGCTTGGTGAAAACCAGAACCCTTTCGTGGACGTTGGCTCGGCGGGTTCCGCCGCCTCGGAACAGAAGATGGAAATGGAGGTTTTGACCGACTTCCTGACCTTGTTGGCCGTTTGCCACACCGTGATTCCTGAGATCAAGGACGGGAAGACAATCTACCAGGCCAGTAGTCCCGATGAAGCGGCCTTGGTCGCCGGGGCAGAGCTTCTTGGATACCAGTTCCATGTGCGTTGCTTATCTACCGTGTATCGACCACTTCTCTTATACCAGATATCTAGACTCGGAAACCCAGGTCTGTATTTGTCAACATCCAGGGCCAAAGTCAGCAGTTTGATATCCTCAACGTGTGTGAATTCAACTCCACCCGGAAGCGAATGTCCACCGTCGTGCGTATGCCCAACGGGAAGATCAAAATCTACTGCAAAGGCGCGGATACTGTTATCCTGGAGAGGCTGAGCAAGAACCAGCCGTACACAGAGAAGACAATGGTCCATCTCGAGGTAAATAAGAATGCGCGCTTTTACCGTTGTTTCTAACATAATGTGCATAGGACTATGCAACGGAAGGTCTCCGAACGCTGTGTCTTGCGTACCGGGATATCCCTGAGCAGGAGTACAAGCAGTGGGCGGCTATTTATGACCAGGCTGCAGCGACCATCAATGGCCGAGGTGACGCTTTGGACCAAGCTGCAGAACTGATCGAGAAAGACCTCTTCCTGCTGGGAGCAACTGCCATCGAAGACAAGTTGCAGGATGGTGTTCCTGACACGATCCATACTCTCCAGATGGCTGGCATCAAGGTACTTTTTATCTCATTCTTGATTCGAACTATCTAATTCTCGGTAGGTCTGGGTGCTCACCGGTGACCGACAAGAGACGGCTATCAACATTGGCATGTCGTGTAGACTCATCTCCGAGTCCATGAACCTGGCAAGTAGAAGAATCGGATCACCGAAGATTTTTGCTGAATTTTTGGATAAATAGATCATCGTGAACGAGGAGACTTCTCACGACACTCAGCAGTTCCTGGCTAAACGTCTATCTGCGATCAAGAGTCAACGGAGTACTGGAGAACTCGAAGACCTGGCTCTCGTCATCGGTGTGTCATTTTTTTTGACAGCTCGAGATTTGACTTGCTCACTGTGACTGAGCATAGACGGGAAGAGCTTGGGGTTTGCACTGGAGAAGGAAATCGCAAAAATCTTCCTTGAGTTAGCCATAATGTGCAAGGCCGTTATTTGCTGTGAGTTCTTCGGGCATTGGGATACTTCCAGACTTTGAGCTGTCCCAGGTCGTGTTTCTCCGCTTCAAAAGGCACTGGTGGTCAAGCTGGTCAAGAAAAATCAGAAAGCCATATTGCTTGCCATAGGCGACGGCGCGAACGACGTCAGCATGATTCAAGCTGCCCATGTTGGTGTCGGTATCTCGGGAGTCGAGGTTTGTGCTGTTCCAACGGGATGTGAGAACGATTTTTGATGTCCTTCAAGGGTCTGCAAGCTGCTCGGTCAGCGGATGTTGCGATATCACAATTTAGGTTCCTGAAGAAACTGCTACTTGTCCATGGTGCTTGGAGTTACCGCCGACTATCGAAACTCATTCTTTGTTTGTGTCCTTCCTTGCTTGCAATGAACAGTAGCTAACGACCCTACAGACTCATTTTACAAAAACATCACATTGTACATGACACAGTTCTGGGTAAGGCACTCGCTTTCCTGTTTTGCTCAGTATCGTTAACGCACGGTAGTTTGCATTCTTCAACAATTTCTCGGGGCAGATTGCCTACGAGTCATGGACGCTGTCGATGTACAACGTATTATTCACGCTACTGCCGCCCCTCGTCATCGGTATCTTTGACCAGTTCGTGTCGGCACGAATACTGGACCGCTATCCGCAACTCTATATCTTGGGGCAGAAGAACGCGTTTTTTACCAAGACCGCATTCTGGATGTGGGTCGCGAACGCATTGTACCACAGCTTCGTGCTCTATGTGTTCTCCATCATCTTGTTCTGGGGCGACCTGAAGCAGTCCACTGGATACGATTCGGGCCATTGGTACTGGGGTGTGATGCTCTACCTCGCTGTGCTCCTCACGGTTCTCGGAAAGGCGGCCTTGATATCAGAGTGAGTGTGTTTGTGCTCTGGAATATTGCCCTGCTGACATTCCATAGTTTGTGGACTAAATATACCGTTGCTGGTAATTCATTGTCTTCTTTTTCACCCGCGCCCCGCAGCTCATTGCTCCATTTACCAGCTATCCCCGGGTCGTTTATTTTCACCATGCTCTTCCTGCCTTTGTATGCTTTCGTGACCCCGGAAATCGGCTTTTCGCAAGAGTATTACGGGCTGGTGCCGCGCCTGTGGACCGACTTCATCTTTTACCTCGTCCTGCTGTTTATACCCATATTCTGCCTCAGCCGGGACTTTGCTTGGAAATAGTAAGCGATCTGATTGATGCCTTCCCTTTTCTTAAACTCGGCTAACGACGTGCAGCTACCGGCGGACATACATGCCCTCCTCGTATCACATTGCGCAGGAGCTGCAAAAATACAACATTCCAGACTACAGGCCGCGACAAGAACAGTGCGTGGTTGTCATGTTCTACTTTTGTTCCGCTGTTTATCTTTTGTATGTGCGCGCAGATTCCAGAAGGCGATCAAGAAAGTACGCGCCGTTCAGCGTATGCGGCGGAACCGTGGGTTTGCGTTCAGTCAGACGGAAGATGGCGGCAAGCAGGATCAGGCGAGTATTTATTTTGCATCTCAAGGATACGCGCGAACTTACTTGGCCCAGGCTCGTCTGATTCGAGCGTATGATACGTCAAAGAGCAATACCAAGCCCTCTGGATACTAGACGATGGTGCTGATTTGGAACATTGTAGCATGTACTATTCATTTATATTATTATTCGCTTTCGATCCGTCTAATTAACATTCCCTGCACGGCTTGAAGATCACCGCGCCGGGTATTTTGAGTCGCGGAACATCAGTTTTAGAGAGTGGGCGGTGCTTCGCATCGCCGATAATTATAGCGTGCTATCCCACTGCTATCCCGCTGGAACGGGCGACTGCGGTTCGAGTGTCGAGGATTGTTGCAGGGGTGATCGGAAGCATGAAACCCGAAGCCAACGCGAAAACGAGAACAGCGCCGCTGCCACGGGCCAAGTTGTGCAAGTGCTCCGGGGTCAGTGGATGCCCCACAAAGCGTTGACGGATCCCCATGGTCGTTAGATGGACCTGCCTCGAGCCAGGGGCTGGTCTTTGTCGGGTGTGACAGGCGTGACTTGACGACGTGACCTGGGATCTTTGATAAACAGGCGTCCTCCTTTGCTACCCGCACATTCGCAGCTGTCGGCCCCGTTACCCCCCCTCGTTAGTACCACCACCACCACGAGACTGCGTCTCTTTCTTTCCTCTTCTTTTCTTTTTTCTAGACGACCTCTACGCTCTTTTCCTCTCCCATCGCGTCCGGAACGCCTTCGCCATGTCCCTCAAAGCAGAACTCGAAACCTGGGCAGCAGCCCTCAAGGCCTACGACGAGGAGGACTTTGAGAAGGCCCTCGACCTCTTCTCCGTCAGTCCTGGCCTCAAATCCACTCCTTTTCTTGCTCACAATGGCCCCCTCAGCGTATCGCAGATTCGTCCAAGATTTTGACAAACATGGGTTTAATTTACGCGACCCTGGGGGAGCATGAGGCAGCCGTCGAGCGGTTCATCGAGGCAACAGGCTTAGATTCCTACCTCGCTGTTGCGTGAGTCCGATCCCTGTCGGGGTTGCCATGATACCGACGACACGGCCCCCTGCAGGTACTTTCAGTGCGGAGTCTCTAATTTCCTGCTCGCCCGCTACGAGCTGGCGTACAAGGACTTCGAAGAAGCTTTATTGTACTTGAGAGGAAACCAAGCCATGTGCGTATTCCTGCACGCCCGGTCCTTCGCAGCCATTCATCCCATTATAGCAACTATGAGCAGCTCGGCCTCAAGTTCAGACTCTTCTCCGCCGAGGTCCTCTTCAACCAGGGACTGTCCCTTATCTACATGGGGCGAATGGAGGAGGGCTTGGCCGACATGCAGGAGGCGAAACAAGTCAAGGCAACTGACGAACATAACGTTATCGATGATGCGATTCAGGATCGCGGGGAGGGTTATACGGTGTTCAGCATTGTGCGTGCTCTTCTCCGCTCCCTCTTCGTCTCTAAACCCTCCGCAGCCCGTCGGAGTGCTTTACCGGCCGTCGGAGAAGAAACTCATAAATGCCAAGACCAAAGATTACATGGGGAAGGCTGTGAGTTTTTTGCCCCTCACATATTTCCGCATCTCTGACCATCATCACCAGAAACTCATCGCCGCCAGCGACTCCAGGGATACCACCACCGGGTTCTCCGGTATCGACCGACTGCAACAGGGCATCACTCCTACTGGCATCTTTATTGATGGTGAAGCTGCTGGCCTTGGTCGCAGTAACACCCGTGGACCTCCACCGCGTAGGCTTATTCCACCGCCCGTCTCTTCGGCGTCTCACAATTCATCCAGGGGCTGACGACGATGGTCCTGTTCTTGCCCGATCGAAAACAACACTCAACGTCCCTACCAACTCCCGGGAACTCACATCCGGCGGCGGCGATGCCCCAATTAGATCTGCGTCCACTGGTGGAATGGCACCTGCGCGCAGCAACACTGTCCTCAACACGGCGCGGGCTTCCCCCAATGCGGGAATGGGCGGGCCCGTTCGTGGTCTGAGCGTTAGACGTGGACCCTCGCCTCCCGGGGCCAACAACAAGCCCCTACCCGGTGGTGGATCTCCACCAGTGGAGAACAGTATGTTACCCCACACAACTGGACCACGCAAAAGACTTATCTCCTGCTGTAGAACAAGCGAACAACCCCAGTCGCTTGACGGAAATTTACGACGATTATCTCGATTCTTACAACGACGAGCCTGCACCACCGATGCCCAATGCTCCTCCGGACCGTGTAGCCGCGTGGGCCCGTTCAAACGCGAATGGCAACTCGCCTGCCGCTGCGGCTCCTCCCCCGAGCGCCTTTGTGGCCCGCTCCGGTAGTCGTAGTGCTCCTGGTAGCAGCTATGCACCCAGCTCTTACGGCGGCGGATCTGTCAGGCGGCGTGTCACAAGAAGGAACACCTCGCGTAGAATCCAGAGCGCTTACGAGGAAGAGGAAGAAGGCTACGCCAGCGGCGACGACTTTGATGGTCCCTTCGAATTAATTAAGATCCGAGTCAAGGTGGGAAATTACTTTCACTCGTTTCCTTTCTGTGTAGACTGATCTGTTCTGCGCTGCAGCTGCACTACGACGACGACGTGCGTGGCATGGCGCTGACACCTGAGACTCCTTTCGAGGAGTTTATGGACAAAGTCACAGCCAAGTTCGGCAAGGACATCAACGGCCTCTTGCTCAAATTCAAGGATGAAGATGGCGGGAAGGTGTCGTTACGGGACGAGTCGGACTACGAGCTCGCCATCGAAACGGCACGAGAGAGCTCCAAGGGCAAGCCCGAAGGCAAGCTCGAGATTTGGTGCATGGACGCATAGTCTGTCGCATCGAATCTGTTCTCTCCCTTCCCCGCTTCTCTGATCCGCCTTGGGGTCGGCCGGCTCCAAGGTTCGCTGTACATCCTGCTGCTTATCTTTTCGTTCGGTTGTCAATCTACACATCACTGGATTCCCCCTCATCATACACTGCTACTGTTGCTTTTCTAGTTATTTTATCATCCCTCTGCTTGGTTGCCAAATCCTATGCTCAAGTATGTAATATTTTTTCGATGGTGGTCGGTGTAAATACCGTATACCCCCGAAGTCTTTGTACTAAAGCTTGTACATTATGCAAACGACACTGGCACCACACATAGAGAGTTATTTGAGCGTTTAGGCCGTCGTCCTTTTATTCAATCGTAACAGAGTTGTCTTGTTGTACGCATGCGCACAACTTTTCAAGTCGTTTCAATGGTTGAATACCCGACGTCCACCCAAGCTCGCATCCGGTCTCCGTACTTAATCGTGAGCCATATCAGTCTGTCATTGGTAAGGTGGTTGTCCTGGAAGGCTGGAACGCGCAATGGACCGACGTACATGAATCCACCCCACGCAACGAGACCGACAGCCGTGTTGGTTGCGACTAGACCAAAGTAATTTATCGAAGGGATGATTCCTGCGATGGCGATAGACAACAGCACGGAACGGCATCCACTGTCCAAGATATGAATCAGCCATGCGAAGGAATCATGATTATTCTGCCGCATAGAACTCACACACTCGCAGCCATTATCTGTGCACTTTGTGAATGCATCACGTCGACGAGGTAGGCGCTGGCCGGGCTCAGTACCAGGTCGACTCCCACGCCGTTTAGGAAAAAGCAGAAGAGATTTAGGGAGAGGCCGAGTGGGCCAGGAATGAAGTGGGTTATGAGTCCGCAGAGGATGACGGAGAGCGGCACAAGGACCGCCCCGCCGAAGAGTGTCGCGCGCAGCCGGTCCTCAGGTACCCAGACGCCTCCGCGGCGCTGCCGCCATTTGATGACGACCCTGTCCGAAAGAATCCCAGCTAGGGGGGCACCAACTGGGGGAACAAGCTTGGTTACTATCTTGAAGCGATGTTGAGAGCGGGAATGCCTACGTACGAACGTTTCCTAGACCCATGGGAAAGAAGCAAGCGCCGATGAGGGCGTCGTTGTTGATGTTGTATCGGACACCCTGGATCGAAGTAGATGAGGCAGGGAGATGAACGAATGACATGGTTACTGACGAGGGTGTAGGCGATCGGCACCAAAAGAGCTGGATGATAGTCAGCAACTGATATCGAGCTAAAAGATATCAAGAGTACCGTAGTCCGCGTACAACACAGCAGCTTCTGCGATAGTCTAGAACAAATCAGCGGTTGAAGCAGAATGGGACTACACAATCACGCACGACGAAGAGCAGATTTGGACTGCGAAGCAGCCATAAGCACGCAAATGGATTCAACCACACCCATTTGAATTTTCGGCTTGGCTGGCGCTCGCTACCGGCTGCTGGCTCGGACACCTCTGACTTGTCCATCCCCAGCGTTCCAGGATGAGACGTCTCGGGTAAAAGTGCAAGCATCGCCAGAAAAACGAGGAGGCCGACAAAGAAGAGGCCAAGTTGAACGTTCCGCCAAGACGAGTATTGGGCTGTTTTGGTTGAAATTCTGGCCACCTAAGACGGAGGGGATCGGCTTACCTCCCCAACCTGTGAATAGTCAGAAAACGAGACAACAAGGATCGAGGATTGTTTTACCTCCGATTATCGGCGAGATGGCAGCACCTAAGAGGGATGCCTGCAAGTGGTTTGGGTCGGCGAGTAATCCGCACTGTAGCACTTACTGAGAAGAAAAGTCCCATAGCGGTGCCTCGCTCAGTTAGTTTGTAGATGTCGCCGATGACTCCACTGCCTATCCTAGCCGTCAAAAACCGTCGAATCCAAAAAGAAATCACTCTTACCAACTGCCAACCCGCCAGAGGTACCAAAGGCTTGGATGAAGCGGAAAATCATTAAGTGGGGGACGGTTTTCGATAACGCGACTCCAATGGAGCCCACACAAAGCAGCGGGAGGCCATAGAGATACATCGGCCGACGACCATCTGAACCACTGAGTAAATAAATTTTGGTACGTTTTTCCACCGCACTTACAGAATCCAGAGTAGGTCGCAAAGAGCATGCTTCCGAGAGCGGCACCACAGATGGATAGACTGACTGCAAAACTAATATGGTTCAAGACGGTCTGACCATAGACATGAAATCATCGCAGTACCTGACGATGGGTGGCGTAGTATCGAGATCCCGCGCAATCTGAGGAATGGAAGGTATGAAGGAGCCACTAGCGAACACTATAATTGTTCAGTCTGGTTTGGAGTCTCTGTACCACGAATCTCACTGGGAAGAATCGCGCTACAGCTGACCAACGCGACGATGACCCTCTTGCGTGAGGTCGAGAAGCGATTGTAAAGTGCTTCATGAGCTAGTTCAGCATCAGAGACAAGAAGCGGGGTGTCTTCAGAGGCCATGACTGCAACTTGAAAGGTGTACGATAACAAGAGCTGTCGGAAGATCGCCTTCCGAAGTCACACAGTCGATGATGACTCGATACTTACGCCGCCCAAAGTGCCGGCAGGTTATCACCACTGGGACTCGGACGAGCCCCAGCTTTTGAAATAGTCAAATACCTGGTAACTGCTTGCGGGGCGGACACCGGCTGCATTGTTAGCTGGGATTTCAGCGGCCCCTGCCTTGGACTCGGCTGCAACGCAGGTTTCCTCGCCGGCCTTCTTTCCAGGCGCATTACTATTCCCATTCTATCCCTGCGGCTTAGGAAACTATTTCAGTATCCTCCCGCCGCCAGATTGGAATTTTACGGTTTGTATGTTGAACAACACATAGCGAACTCCCCGCAGTGAATTCAGATCCGAGGTGTAGTTAAGGAGTCATAGTTCATTTGAAAGCGTGAATAGCGCTGGCCAACCTTTCTCATTCGAATCGTCTCACAAGAATCCATCGTTTTGCGGGTTTTGCAAACGGGTGTTGAAAGTAAGCTGCCAGTGGCAGGATCGGGCCGATGCTATTGATGTTGCTTACGTGATGTGGCTATGAGGAATTTTCCTTTTGCTTTCGCCAACGATGGGGCTCTCTGGAAGAAAAGAAAAGCAACGAATTGGTCATGACCCGCGCAATCTTACCTGGGCCGATGGTACTTAATCCTCCGTTCATGACCTCTCAGCCAGTTCTCATTTCATTGAAAGATGCCGCCAAATTCGGGTCAAGCTACCTTTCAAAATTCGGTTGGGACTCGTCCAAAGGCCTCGGTGCATCGGGCGACGGCCGGCTATCGCACATAAAGGTGTCCCAGAAGCTTGATATGCTCGGTATCGGTGCGGGACAGCAGAAGGATGCGAATGGAATTGCCTGGAAACAAAACAAAGAGTTTGAGCGGTTGCTCGAACGCCTGAATGCGGCGGCGGAAGAAGGCGTGAAAGAAGAGGCCGCAGACGAGGGCGATGAAGACGAGAAGAAGCGGAAAAGGGAGGATGGAGATGAGACCTCCGTGAAGAAGAAGCGAAGAAAGCCAGAGCCTGTGGCTGAGACTGTTGTCGCCGTCAAGCCAGTCAAGACAGTTGTTCCCCATCGTCGAGCGTGAGTTGTATCTCCTATCTTAATCTCACTGCTGAATGTTATACAGGCATCGTGCTCGTGCTATCGCTGCGAAGAATATCGCGAACAAGTCCGCTGCCGATATTGCTGAAATTCTTGGTATCGCACCTACACCAAATAGCTCCGCGCCAGCGACACCTCAAGGAACCTTGACCCCCTACGACGACGAAGTCCCCCTCGAAAAACTTACGACGTCGACCAAGAGCGTCGCTGATTATTTCAAGGACAAGCTCCTTGCGAAGGCCAGCAAATCTGGCTCCTCAACTCCAACGCCTTTAGAAGCCATCAAAACCGAAATAGACTACGACGCGCCCCGAGGTGGCCTTGGTTCTTCGCGCGTGAAGTTAGAACCGAAAGACGAAGACGATCCGCCGGTGCGGATGGGACTCTCAAAGCTCTCATCAATGATGGCTGCTTCGTTTTTCTCTGCATCGACGTCAGCGACTGTCGCAGAGAATGTCAAAGTAGAGGAGGAGGATATGCAGGTGGATGAGAAGCGAGATTCGTCGGTGAAGAAGCAGCAGACCGATAAGAAGGGCAAGCGGCGTCAAATTGAGACCTCCGAGTCTCCGGAGGAGGAGGAGACTGGCTCATCTGCGGACAAGAAGAAGAAGAAGAAACGGGACAAGGAAACAGAGGACAAGGTGCCCAAGGCCGAGCCGGTCGACGAGGACGAGCGGAGAAGGGCGAAGCAAGAGAAAAAGAGGTCAAAGGCTCTGAAGAAGGAGCAGGCGGACAAGGAACAGGACGTGTCGAAGGAAGACCAGGTAGATGAGGAGGAACGGAAAAAGGCCAAACAGGAGAGGAAGCGGCTGAGGGCCCTGGAGAAAGGCAAGGCTGTCGAGGAGTAGTAGAGTTAGTGTGGGAATTTTGCATATACCGACTCGTCTTTTGCTTTGACATAGCTCCTGCATCTCATTCACCAACGGCTCTTGCAGCGTCTTGCTGGCTCTCTGACTGGTAGTCCATTCGGCCCCGCACGCCTCGATGCTCCGACTCCCGCTGTTGTGAGCCTAGAAGGCGAGTCGGAACAACCCCATTCCGACATCTAACAAAAAATGAATGTCCGCGACCTTGTCAACAGGTCTCCGCCAGCCACCACCATCGTATACCATTTCGTACGCATCTGACTTGGTTTCTTACAACCATTTCGCAGAGGAGGTCTGAAATGCTCGCCACCGGGTCAGTCCCCCCGTCTCGCGCTGTTTCGCCGTCCAGTGCAGATCGCTACTCCCGGAAGGCCAGCATTGTCCTCATAGGCATGCGTGGAGGCACGTCGTTGGCTCAATCATGCACTATCCCATTTGACTTGCCAGACAGTGGGCAAGACAACGCTCGCAACACTTACTGCCAAAGCTCTCGGCTGGGAGCTCCTCGACACAGACACGGTCTTTGAACATCAATATCGCACTTCCATCGCCGACTTTGTGACCAGCCGCGGCTGGGATGCATTCCGCCAGATCGAATCCGACATTCTACATGATCTACTTCGAACCAACCTGACGGGCAAAGTTATTGCATGCGGTGGTGGTGTGGTCGAACTGGAACGAAATCGCGCCTTATTGCAGGCCTTTCGTGTACACGGTCTCGTCATCCATGTCTTGCGCGAAAAAGACGCCGTTCTGACCTATATCCGGGAATCCACTCATTTCCCTCCGTACTACCACGAAAGCGCGAAGGAAGCTTGGGAGCGAAGAGCAAAATTCTTCCGAGACTGTTGTTCCTTTGAATTCGTGTCGCTCACTGTGCCTATCCCTCCTGGCTCGCGAGACACGGTGACATCAGATCAGACCCTGGCTCTCAAGCCCGTCGAGGATGATTTTTTCCGGCTACTGCGATTTGTTCATGGAGTCAACACGAATAAAGTCCCTATTGGCCACCACGCGCCTCGATCTTACTTCCTGTCTTTGACATTCGACGATGTAACTCAGTCTGTACCCAAACTCGAGGATCTATCCCTCGGCATCGACGCATGGGAGATGCGTGTGGATCTGCTCGCTTCTCTCGATCTCACCTTTCTAGCCTTTCAAATTGCGATCCTCCGGCGACATTCTCCCCTGCCGATCCTATTTACACTGCGGACAGCAAGGCACGGTGGCAGGTTTCCTAATATACCAAACGAGGAGACCGCCATAAACAACCTCGACGCCCTCTTGAGACACGCTCTCAGGCTCGGGATCGAATATATAGATCTTGAAGTAACCTTTCCACCCTCCGTACTGGAGGACATCGTGTCGCTGAAAGGGAACACCACGATCATCGGGTCGTATTGCGATCTCGCAGGGAGCATCTCATGGACGGGGCCCCAAACCAAGCAGGTCTACGACCGGATCGTGCAAATGGGGGCAGACATCGTCAAGGTCGTCAACGTCGCCCGATCGTTCGAGGACAACCTCAGCCTGCGCCAGTTTGTAGCAACGGTGGAAAGAAACCCCCAACCTATCATTGCCATAAATCTGGGTCCAGAGGCGAGCTCATTCTCCACAATGGAAAATCATACCCTAATTGACATGTGTAGGGTAAAATATCACGGGTCCTCAACCATGTTCTTTCGCCACTTTCGCATCCATTGCTGCCGCGGGTCTCTTCTCCTGGACAGATATCTTTCTACGAGACACAAACGATTCTTTATCTCACGAGTCTTCTTCCAACGAAGAAATATTATTTGTTCGGTTATCCTATCGCCCATTCTATGTCTCCGACGCTCCACAACACAGCTTTCGCTACCCTGGGACTCCCGCACACGTATGAGCTCAAAGAGACGCTTACCGCGGATGAACTTGCTGGCGTGATAGGTTCATCTGACTTCGGCGGGGCCAGCGTGACCATCCCGTATAAACGCGATATCATCCCGTTTCTGCAACACGTTTCTCGTCACGCCAAGATCATCGGCGCCGTGAATACCATCTCCCCCATTCCTGGCGGCGGCGGGTACAGCGGTGACAACACAGATTGGCGCGCAATCAAGACGTGTCTGCTGCGGTACTTGACGCCCGCCAACGCCGTCACGTCGGCCACTACTGCCTTGGTCCTTGGCGCAGGGGGCACGTCGCGTGCCACACTATATGCGCTGCATCATGTTGGCGTGATCAACATCTACATCTATAACCGCACACGCAGAAAAGCGGAGGCTTTGGCACGCGAGTTTGAGAGGCTGGATCCTTTGCTGAATATTCGTGTGCTGGACCGCCTTGCGGTGCCGTTGCCGATTCATCCGCCACCGACCATGGTTATATCGACGATTCCTGCGACTTCGGCTGTGGGACCGGACCCGGGAGACGAGAACGAGCTCATTGATATAGGGTTGCATTCGGCGCATCTGTCGCGGGCAGGAGGTGTTGCGATAGAACTAGCATATGAGCGACGGATCACGTCGCTGTTGGCGCTTGCTCAGGAAAAGAGAGATGCGGGGATTGCATGGGCCGGAGTAGAGGGTATCGAACTATTACTTGAGCAGGGATACGAACAGTGCCGTATCTGGACGGGCAGGAGGGCTCCAAAATCTCAAGTGCGGCAAAAGGTGCTTGATATATACAACCGGGGCCCGGGGCGGGAGTTGTCTTGAGCCTTTGTGTGTATTTTAAGTAGATTTTTGTATAGCAATGCGTCGAAACTCGTAAACAGGGGGCCTTCGTTTACGATGAGATTTTTTGCCTTTTTCGGCCGCAGGCGTTTCGTTGTTTGACGTTGATAGCGATCAGCATCTTTGCCCTCTGCGTCTACGATCACCTAAAATTCTTGCTCTGCCCGTTATGGCAGCAGAACCATCCGCCTCGACTTCGGAAAGAGTTCCGTTCTCCACTCTTGAGCTCTCTAATGAAACCGTTCGCGCATTGGATGAGATGGGTCTCACAACAATGACCCCGATCCAGGTTTTTTTTCCTATTGCTCTCCGGTCCCGGTGTGCTCACGCTCGGGGCAGGCCCAGTCAATCCCAATTCTACTCACTGGGAAGGATGTCCTTGGAGCAGCTCGCACGGGTTCTGGAAAGACCCTGGCGTTTGTCATCCCTGCTGTTGAACTTTTGCATCGGCTCAAGTTCAAGCCAATGAACGGTACGTGCATTAGCACTGGCCGCCTGTTCGGTCTATAGTTGAACGCTACCAGGCACCGGTATCATTATCGTCTCTCCAACGAGAGAACTTGCGCTCCAGATATTCGGTGTTGCCAAAGATATCATGCAGTTCCATTCACAAACCTGCGGTATCGTCATGGGGGGCGCAAATATGCGTGCAGAGCAGGATAAACTCGGAAAGGGTGTCAGTCTTCTTGTCGCTACGCCGGGTAGGTTATTAGATCACCTTATGGTGAGTTCCTCGTTTATGCATGACGTCCGGTTATTGACCTGACTTATGCCAGAACACCAAAGGGTTCATATTCCGTACGCATTCCTTGGTCGGTCGTGGTTGCAATCCTCATTGGTTTCTGCATATAGGGAACCTAAAAGCACTAGTAATCGACGAGGCGGACCGGATTCTGGAAATTGGATTTGAGGAACAAATGAAGAAGATTATCAGCATTCTGCCTGCTGGTGCGTAACCCGCCGACCTCCGCACTCCGTTAGTGACTTCATGCACGAACAGATAACCGGCAGTCCATGCTCTTTTCAGCTACGCAGACTACAAAAGTCTCGGACTTGGCACGGATATCATTACGGCCGGGGTCCGTCAAGATCGACATTGATGGGGAGGAGGAAACAAGTACGGTCGACACCCTTGCCCAGGGATACGTCGTTTGCGAGTCCGACCAACGGTTTCTGCTCCTCTACACATTCCTCTCCAAGAATCGCAAGAAGAAGGTCATCGTGTTCTTCTCCAGCTGCAATTCCGTCAAATACCACGCCGAATTGCTCAACTATATTGATGTTCCCGTCTTGGAGCTGCACGTAAGTTTTCGAGAGACTTATAAATACTAAACAATCCTAAGACTTTCGCAGGGGAAGCAAAAACAGCAAAAACGCACCACCACGTTCTTTGAATTCAAAAATGCTCCTTCCGGGATACTGGTGTGCACGGACGTTGCGGCTCGTGGTCTTGATATCCCCGAGGTAGATTGGATTGTCCAATTCGACCCTCCTGATGACCCCCGCGACTACATCCACCGCGTCGGACGGACAGCCCGGGCTGGGAAGAGTGGGAAGAGTCTGCTCTTCCTCCTCAAAAGCGAGCTGGGGTTCCTGCGGTATCTGAAACAAGCCAAGGTTCCACTAAATGAATTCAGCTTCCCCGGAAACCGTATCGCCAACATACAATCTCAAGTAGGCTTAGTCTATCGTGATTTACCGAGGCTTATGCCGCGTTCTAGCTGGAGAAACTCCTACAGAAAAACTTCTACCTGCACCAGTCTGCGAAGGACGGCTACCGGGCGTATCTGCAATCATATGCCTCGTATTCGCTCAAGGAGATCTTCAATGTTAATTCGCTAGATCTGGCGAAAGTCGGCAAATCCTTTGGGTTCGCGGTTCCTCCACGAGTGAACGTCAACACTGCTGGCGGAGGCGACGCCAAAGCTTCGAAAGAAAAAGCTGCCCACAAAAAGCGACGCCGGTTCCAGCCAGAGGATATTGAGGGCGCGAGAAAACGGGCGCAGGTTTCATAGACCGGTATTCACTCTCGTTCTCTCGCTCTCTCGCTACATTATTGCATGTATTTTTACACGGGTTCTCCTTGTCGGCAGTCGAGGAAATTGTAGTCCCACGATGCGCTGCGGCTCCTATCAATAAGTGGTATCCTGTACCAATTTAGCTCCATACAGAAAACGCCAGTTCTGCGGCGTCACCGCCTGTGCCACTTCGAGCTGGTAGCCGGTCTACTATTCAAGGCTTCTTTAAGCTGCTACCACGACCATCTCCTCTGACTTTCCCCCTCCTCGTCGCAATATGCCAAAGCTCCGTGTTCTCGCCGGCCCGACGCCCAGAGCTCTCACTCCCATTACTTCTTTCGTCAACACCAACACCCCACACCGCATTGTAACGGAGGACTGGGAGGTAGCGATCGGCTCTTGACCAGAGTGTATTCGGTTGGTTTACAAGGTCGTGCAGGGCGAGATAATTGTCTTCATCAAAGGCTTCAACGAGGCGGATCCATCACACTCCACCCCAGAAGCGGCGGAGTACTTTGGCAGAGACGACCGCAGCGGCATCACATGGAGTATACAAGTCCAAGGTACTTGTCTCTTCGTTTCGCTTCACTTTCGCGTTATTTAGCTGGCTCAGGCCGGTTCCTGTCCCCTCGCTCCTCCGACGATATTCTATTCGGAAACATTTTTGAACGACCTCTCAAATTACCCTGGGGCACCGGCGCGGCTCTGAAATTTATGAAGTGGGTCTCTCATGTTCAGGCACGATTTTGGCTAATGGTCTGGTCCAAAGATACATCGATCCTACGCTCTCACACGACCTCACTTGCACGGCCTCGCAAAAGCCGTGGGCGCTCTCTCCTTTGGTAGCCACGATGCCATACCTCAAACACACCCGGCTCCCACCTTGCGACGCGTCCGATGACACCTGCCGCTCGCGTTCGTGCGGTCACTCTGACGCCGCGCACCCGCCATTTCCCCCGCCCAGATCTATATCAGACGACACCGCTTCCCTGCATCTGGCTGCTGATCCTGCAATGTCAGGCGTGCCAAAATCCGCAGACGCGAGGTCCGCGACACCGTCGTCGTCTTCGTCCGGGTCCTCCAGCTCTCTGTCCAGTCGTTCCAGCGGGTCGAGCCGCTGGAGCTCGGATAGCAAGAAGAGCAAGAAGCGAAAGGCTGCTGCCGATGACGTCCCGCGCAGCATGAGCTCTCAGCAGCGCCGTTCGTATTTCAGCAGCGAAACCCACCGGAAGGGCATCGTCCTTGGTCCACAAGTTCGTTGCGTCAATGCTGAGACTCGCACGGCATGCACTTACACTGTCCGACAGGATCTCATCACGACCGATTTCTGCTACGGATTCCTCGAATTTTCTCCGTCGCTCCGCCTGCGCCTCCCTGGTGGTCTGGGATTCGACTTGGCGCGGTATTGGGACGGACAGGGAGTTCGGTTCGTCTGCTGCGAACGGCGCGCGGCTCTGGCAGACGCGGCCGATGCAGCAGATAACATGGATTCGGAGAAGCGCGAAAGCCCTGTGGGCGATAATGAAGACCCGTGGGGGCCTGTGTTCTGGTGTGTCTCGATCGAAATGGGCTCCGACGATGAGGATGAGTAGCGGTGTAAAAACAAACTGTCTGTCCGACTTATTGTAGTTGTGTATCATACCTCCTGGCAATGTACAGTAGTATTCATGTAACATCTGTGTTCCAGAATTCCGAGTGTAGAATACGAGTAATGATAATACAAGAGTGGTTCCATCCACTAGTCCGACATGATCATCCTCTTCTCCCGTACAGGCCCGCCGTTGACCATGAGCTTCTCCGGCGTCTCGCAATGTCGCTTGAGCGAATCAAGCACCTCCGGAATAACATCCACGTCCACATCTTTGCCCCACAGAATATCGAGGTGCTCGTAGCCGTGCAGGCGCTTGCACACGGTGTGCCCCGGCAGCTGGCTGACCATAACATCAATGTCGACGAGGCTGTCGGAATCCCCGTAGCACAGCACGATCGGCGTGACGATGTTGCGCGTCGGGAAGCGGGCGGGGCGGTAGGAGCTCACGGACGTGCGGATGACGGGCGACTGCACGTCGTCGTCGTACATCTGGAATTGCCCGTTGCGCATGATCTGGAACCAGTGCACGACGGACTTGACGGACGCGAAGGAGTAGAGGTGCGCGTAGGCAGCGATCTTCTGCTGCGTCGAGATGTTGAAGCTGTTCCATGCGAAGAGCCACCGCAGGGATGTGTCGATGGTTTTTGCGAAGATGGGTGGGTACAGGATTGATTGCCACATTATGGCAGAGGACAGAATCGACTTGCGTCCGAAAAAGAGGAACATGAGCGTAGGGCTGAAAAAATGTGAGATAATGAATAGTGACAATGGGATTGCAACACTCACGAAGCCTTCATCAAGCCATCCACAATTGAGGCGGCTAGACCGGCCGGGGACATGGCGGGAGCTAATGCGATAAAGACGTTGACCTTCTCATTGAGCTGAGGATGTATGCTGAGAGCGGCGAAGGCCTGCGCTGTGCCTTGGCTGAAGCCGACGTAGCTGAGCGTCTTGGCCTTGGTACATTCGAGAATGTACTCTATCGAATCTGGGATGTCGTGCCACGCAAAGTCGTCGATGCTGTCGGTCAAAGAATTTAGAAAAGTGGCTTTTCTCAAAAGCTGTGGGTATACCTGAAGTCCCAGAATTTCGAAGAGTTGGGACCGTGGTGTATGGACTTCTTTGAATATTTGTTACCTCTGCGGTTGAATTAGCTCAGGTGGCGGGAGCTTGGACATTGGAATACTTACCGATTATTCCCCAGCCAGACGTCAAAGCCCGCCTCAACCAGGACAAAGGGCAGCGAGCGTTCGGCGCTCGTCAGACAGACCCAGACTTCACTATTCATGAGAAGACCGTGATGAAGATACACGACAGGGTTTCCGGTGCTTGTCCCGGGACTAGCCTAGTAAATGCTTAACATTCAAATGAGCACCAAAAAGAAGGGCGGCTTGCCTTGGTTTGACCCTTCTTCGATGGTAAACGGTGAAGACCAAGAAGATAGCCATCCTTGGTCAGAACAACTGTGGCGAATTAAGCAACACTTCCAACCCGAAAATACGCTACACGCACCATGCTCTTCCGGCGTGTACCCATATATGGCACACAGCTCTCCAAAGTCGCGCGCGTTGAGAATGCGGTCTGCGATGCGCTTTTCCTCGGATTTGAGCTTTGGGGGCCCGCTTATTCGGTGGAACACGGTGCGGGAACGGAGGTAGAAGAAGTTGAGGATGAATTTAGGGAGGAAAAGGATGACGATGTGGAGGAGGCTTTCTGCGACCAGGAATATGAGACCGAAGAAAAGAGCGATGTATTCTCTCCAGGACAAGCGCCCGATGAGTGGGATTCGGTATGCCATCTTGTATTCGCGAGAGCGAGCACGCCAATGGGCACAAATTATGAGTTACTCCAGCAGTGCAGAATGCGGCGAGTATAGCGAGGTTGTAGGTGGTGGATCGAGATGAAGAGTGAGAGCATGATATTCGCGGCTTGTCAATCACGGCGTCTCCCGGGCGGCCCGGCTCGAGTCTGTCTCTGTTCTGCCCATGTTTCGACGCGACCCAATGCGCAGACGACGCGTTCTGAAGCTCCTACTCGTCCCCAGTCTTGCCTTTCTTTTCTTCCTTGCCTTCTTAGCTCTTCCGCAGCAGCAGAATCTCAACATCGACGCGGCGCTCGACAAAGTGCTCAAGGGCTACCTTGATCATCTCCCGCCAACCTCTGCGCAGTATATCTGCCCTGATCACGACTCACAATCTGAAGACGACTTTTCAAGATCCCCGCGAGACTTTCAGGTCTCCAAACACACATCACACGTCGCCAAAACATGCGAAAGCTTGCGTACCAAGAAGATCCTCCTCGTCGGGCCACAAACTACCTTCTATCTTCACTCGCTCTGGCTCAGCGCCCTCGAGACTCATGATCGCAGAACACATGACTGTCCCGGACTCGAGTTTTGCAATTTCCATCATATCTGCCTTCCTCCCGCCTACTCAACTCCCAACGACCGTTACAAATTCCCGCCGAAAGACGAGGAGCTCATTGCGTCAGGATCCGCTGTGATGCGATATGTCCTCTCTACGTCGTTGTATGTCGCAAGAGACAAAAATGACCCGGGCTACACCCAGCCAGTGGTAGATCCCGCAACAGGTATTCGGCTAAAGAACACCTATTGGCTTCTGCAAGCTCGCAAGACCGACATTGTGCTCATGAACCGCGGCCCGATTCCCGCCCCCGCCTGGACGTATGCAGGTCACAGAAGGTTGGGCAATTGGACATTTGCGAGGGACCTTCCGCGTCATCTGGAACAAGGAGACTCGCTGGCGATAGAGGTCATCAACGCTGCTTTCCATGCCACAGTAACACGATTCATTCCGGAGGTTCTCGAGTCTTTGCGCACAATACAGGAAGATCCGTTGATCAGACACAAAACCCTGGCATGGCATGCTAGCTGGTTTTTCGATGCTGTAGCTTTCCATTCGCCGCGGACAGTTGACGATCCGTGGGCTTTATATTACAACGCGCAAGGTAGGATTGACTGTCGGTGGAACCTTCGTTTATTCTGACGCATGCTTTCTCCTAGTGTACATGCAGAATTACCTCTTGAGAGCACTCCTTCCCCGCTACGGTGTTCATTTTCTTTCTCGCGTTTACCCATCGCGAGTGGAAGCGGAAGGACCATTAACAGACCCAGCCCCGCACGACAAGCTGCGATTCCGTCTCGGAACGCCTAATGCCCAAGCCATGGAGGCTGTATTCTTGGAAAGCCTCATCGAGCTGTTGGAGTGTGTCACGTAAAGGAACAGCAACGACTCATTTCTTCTTCCCTTTCTTGCTCTGTGCCTCGGCTTCACCTCGCTTCACCAGAAAACCCCCGCTGTCGAGGGCCTCCCTGGCCGCTTTTGAAATGCACTTCCACCGATCCGCGCCAAGCTTGACCCCTCCGTACCAGCGCCACACAACCACGACCACATCCTCGCAACCAGACAGTCTGAGCAGACGCGCGAGGCGGTCGCCGCTGCCGCCCTCGCCGCCATCGGACTGGCCGGCCACGCCCGACGCGCGGTACGCGTACATGCAGTGTGTCGCGCGCTTCGCATTTGTTCGAGGCAGCGCGCGAAGATGTTCGAGAAGATCGGGAAGCGCGGAAGGATGGGGCAAGATGGACGCATGTGCAAGGAAAACAGACTTTCGGTCGATTATGCGGGACGAATTGTGCACCGCGTGCGGCCAATTCGCGGCTGGAGGCGCATTTGTGGCGAGAGGTCCGGTAGTGTGCGTTCTGTGGACCCAAGTGGGATGGATGGGTTGCCGAAGGGCAAAGGTTGTGCGGAGATAAGACATGTGAAAGAAAGAGAATGTCCGCGAGTGATGGCCGTGTTGAAGGCGAGAGCCAATTGCAAACGTTCGCCAGGTGTAGCAGGTGGTACCAATGGTATCGATGGACCGAGTAATCGCAAACATATCGGGCGCAGTGTATCCATGTGGTCCTCTCAGTACAAAGACCCAGCCCTAACGCAGGCACACTGTTTTGCTCTTCCTCCCCCCGTCTTGCCTCTATACCAAAAGATTAAATGCGTATGTCCTTTGAGCACGTCCTCAACCTCGTCTGACCCGCACTAGGTTTGATTATCCGCGACGACGCTCCCGCTGTCGGTGACTACATCGCAAACTACATTTGCAAGCGCATCAATGAGTTTGCACCGACCGCGGAGCGCCCATTCGTCTTGGGTCTGCCCACCGGCTCCTCTCCTATCCCCACATACAAGGTTCTGTCTTCGCGTCGTCTGAGCTTGTTTGGGAAGCTTACGAGTCGCTTTTCAGGCTCTCATCAAGCTTGTCAAAGCGGGAAAGCTCTCGTACGTGCTCTCTCACTAGACGGTCCCCGCTCTCGCTAACTTGAACGCGGACAGTTTCAAAAATGTTGTAACATTCAACATGGACGAGTATGTCGGCCTCCCGCGCGACCATTCCGAGTCGTACCACACGTGGGTGAAGCCCTCGAGTCGTGCTGCTTGTGCTGACCAGCCTGCAGCTTCATGTTCCGCGAATTCTTCTCGCACGGTATGCGGTTCTGCCTGGACGTATTCTGCGTGCTAAGCAGCAACATTGTACAGTCGACATCCCTCCTTCGCAGGTCAACATCCTGAGTACGTCCTCCGCATTTCGCACTCTCTACTTTCCTCACACGCACACCAGACGGCAACGCTGAGGACCTGGTCGGCGAATGCAAGAAGTACGAGGCGAAGATCAAGGCTGTCGGCGGGATCGAGCTGTTCTTGGGTGGAATCGGAGAGGATGGCCACATCGCGTTCAATGTCGGTCGCTATCCCTCCCGAATGTCTGTCCTGTGCTAACAAATGTCCAGGAACCAGGTACTGCCCGTCCCGTTTCGTGTCTGTCTGTATCGTTGACCGTGCCGCAGGTTCGTCGCTCGCGTCTCGCACCCGCATCAAGACGCTCGCGTTCGAGACAATCCTCGCCAACGCGCGTTTCTTCGACAACGACGTCAGCAAGGTCCCGCGTATGGCCCTGACCGTCGGTGTCGCCACCGTTCTGGACAGCAGAGAGATCGTAGTCGTTGTCACTGGGCAACGCAAGTCCCTCGCGCTAAGCAAGGCGATCGGTTGGTCCTTTTTTCTGTCTCCGCGTTGCGGTACCTGATTGGAAATTACAGAGGAGGGTGTAAATCACCTCGTGAGTGTTTCAGCTCCCTACATTATGCACCTTTCCTAATATTTATCTTTGCACAGTGGACGCTTTCCGCTCTACAATTGCACCCCTGGGCGCTCATAGTCGTCGACGAGGACGCGACCGCCGGTACGTCTCCCACATGCTTGCAAAACCGCTCAAACACTGACGGATCGAAACAACTACAGAGTTGCATGTGAAGACCGTCAAATACTTCCGCTCGATCGAGCGCGTGCAAGACGAGGTCGAGCGCACGCAAGCTGAACTGAAGGCGCGCGGCGTGATCCAGGAGGTAGGTAGCATGGAATAAATTGGCCCGCCCGTCCCATGGCCGACGGCTTCCGCAAAGGCCCAGGGACCTCGCTGAGCGCTGAGCTAACTTAACTCTTTATCTCGAGTCTTGGAGTAGATGTCGTGCTATTTTGAAGAGAATTGTATGTACGCGATGATGATATCGAAGAGATCGACCAGTGTAGAGGGTGTTTCGCCGTGGTCCAGCGTTTGTTGCTTGTGGCATGAATGTATTGTGTTGAGAGGATAAGCCGCAGTTGATGTATTATGTCGAGTAGTTCATCATGTCGTAGCCGTCCATTTGAATAAAACTATTTTCAAGACCGTGTTTTGAACGTTTCCCGTCGAACCAGCGAAACGTATTTTGCCGCTGCTCTGAGGCCTTGGGAGGGGCGGATGTGAACAAGCAAAGATGACGACGTATATATACCATCCCGATAAATCCTATGAAACAGTGGCATAAGAAAGGAAGACAATAATTTTCGTTCGAACACAAGCCTATGATGCGGTCGAAAACACCATCAAGCGTATGAAGCAATGTGAAGGAAACCATTCGTATCGAGGAGCATAACTTTGCCGCGGTGGTCGTCGAGTGCGATGTCGGCAATTATGGTCAGGTCGAGGTCGACAGGCATTTCGAGCCGGTGGGAAGTGGAAGAAAAAGTCGAAGGGTCGAATTGCACGAGGATGAGGCACAGACTATCAGGGTTGTCGTCGTCGGAGACCAGGAGAAGAACCGAAACGTCTGAATTGTCTATTAAATTTCGAGGACGACCCAACGAAAAGGCGCTTGCGACGATGTTCACTGAAGTGATCATCATCGAATGTGCGGGAAACAGGCGCCGGGATACAGGGATATCATGGTCACAATCTTCGGTTTCTGCGAAGGACCAGAATCGGATATTGATAGTTCTGGGGATCGGTTCTTCGTCGACATTCAGATAATGTATGGTCGTGAGTGCTGATCCCCCCCGAACGGGGCGAGCGGTCAGAGCGTCAACGACCTCAAACCAGATTTCCTGGCCGCTATACGTCGCATCGACTGACATTCGTGTCACTTGGAGTCGGAATACTACAAGGCGAAACAGAACTCACGCGCCCCCCAAGAACGAATCCCGTGATCGTCCCACTGCAGCTTCTCCCTAAGATGAATTTCTCCCTCGGTTGAGTCCTCATACGGTAGTAGAGAGGAAGGGCAGATGTACACGTTGGACGACGCGTGGCTCCGATGCTTCACTACGTAGAGCGAATGGTCCAAAAAGGAACATAAACGCGTTTCATCCTAGATGACAGACGCATAAGGGCTATGAATGGCGAGCGTGCGGGTACCTACGTAGGCAGTATCCGTGTGTATCACCTGGAATACGAGTTAATTCTATTGTAGCAGCTGTTCACGGGAGGCCAGGTCTTACCCTACTTGCTCTGGTGGTCCGACTAAAGGCGACGATCTCAAGGAGTTGCATGTCATGTACCCGGAGCAGGCCAACTATTTGCGTATTTATAAAAAGGTGACTGAACTTGTACCCGCGCTCAAGTTCTCGTCTGAAAGAGATGGCGATCGTTGGAGACAGCGATGAGGTCTGGATAGTAAGGACCACGAGATACGACGTCCTGCATAAACATTGTGAGATCAGGACCACCTTTATTTCTATACCATGAGAATAACTGACAAGTTAACATAATGCTCTTCAAGGTCATCAGTGACGACACAAGCTATCGAGTACGTCTTGTCGTATCCAAAGGCCAGCGAAAAGTGGAAAACAGAGCGCCCGATATATACCGAGGGAGGCGTGGCCAACTCGTCGTCGACGTTATAACAGGTAACGCGGCCGTCGTCTTCCGAGTGAACGACCAAAAGAGGTGTTCCCGGTATGCAGTGGATGATCCTGTGGGCTTGGATCGACACTTTTTTTATTGGTCCAAAAATCTCAGGCGTTGAGCTTGCCCAGTTACGTTCCAGTCTGAGCGCGTGAAGGATCAGACGCTTGAGATCTGATGTCTTGCGTTCTGAGAGATCATCATCGTCTGGGCAGGGGAGTGGTTTGGTCGTTCTGGCGGTTTGCAATAGTCTGAGCCATAGAGTCTTCTCGAGCGTCATTGACTGCAACTCTCGAGACACCTTCATTTGCCAACTCAGCAGTCTTTAGAATATGGAGCCACTGGACGCACCAAAGTAACAGAAACAGCATCCTTGATTGGCAGCAGAGAGAGAATGTAGAGCCAAATGTCCAAGGTCAGGTTCATATCGGAAGTTGCTAAAACAGCCTAGAGACTCATTGACATACACAAGCGTCTCGCGCAAAAATAACATCGGTTATCAGTCATGACGACGAGAAACACTAGATATGATGGAGTCATGACATCAATGTGAAAGGTCCCAGGAGATTCCAGTGACAGTCTGCCCAGGCCGTCGCAACCAACGATCAACACCATCCTTGTCAACAACCACGTTATGCTCTGACTGAAGATGCCGTCTGAAGTCATACGCGCGGCTGAAAACATAGTCGCAAGGTGGGCCGGTTTGTACCGGGGCGAGACCACTCAAATGAGGATACGGGCATTGTACCGCTTTCGCCGCCTTCAGTTTTTCGAGCGCAGTCCGAGAGTATGCGCTGCCAGTAATCGTGTCGATATCCCTGTTAGTGGCAGCGGGAGCTGGAAGGCAACTGGTGTCTTCTTCAGATGATTCCGACGAGGAAGAGGTAGCATGCCCTTTCGCTGCATGCCGTTGTAGCAGGTGCTTGTATCCGAACATTTGTTTGCACTGGGGACAGACGTGGTCTCGCCGTCTCAGATGAGTGACATTGGTGTGCGTCGTCAGTGCCTTTTTCTGCGAGTCGAGGTTAATACAGCTGCGTCGAGGAGTTAGGTTAGACTTGCCGATTTAAAATCTTTCGCGCATCCATCCACCTCGCATTTCCAATCTCTCCCTACCTCCCCGCCCCTTCTTTTTTTCCGTGGTGGTTCGCCATCGACGTCTTCGGCATCCACAAGAGCACCGATTTCAGCTTCGGCATCATGTTGTTCGTGTAGTTTCTGGTGAGCACGTAGATTCTTTTGTGATGTAAATGTACGGCCGTTACAGGAAGGGTTGCAGCAAGTTGGTAGATGCGCGGTACGGTTATGATGCAGGAGAGCACTCCAAGTGGGATAGAACTTGATGGTATCGCCGTTAGCCGCTACACAGACGGGATCGGCACAACCGTAACGTTTTTCTGCCTTGATCCTCAGAAATAGGTCAAGAAAATCATTTCAACACCTCACCATTGTGCACTTTAGAATGTGTACGCAGATGCTGGCTTGTTGAAAACGACTGTGCGCACCCCTGGTGCTCGCATTGGTACGGTTTCGTTGCAGGGACAGCATGCACGGTACATCGATGAGCTCGTAATTGGTGGTGTTTCGCGAATGCCTCCAGGCAATCCGTCTCGGAACACTGGCAGGAAATGGTTAGTCTTCCGGATAGCTATAATGTGTTTACGACGCACAACAAAGGGCTTTGCACCGTTGTGCCAATCAGTATGGACACGCAAGTGCTGTGCAGTCCAAAATCTCTTTCGCAGTTTGACAGAGGACAAGAGAAAGGTCTGTCGGATTGGGGAAGGTGGCTGCGAGCGTGGGCATGAAGATGGGTGTCGCGCAAGTATGACTTGCCGCATGTTTCGCAGACAAAAGGACGCTATAAAATGTCCAGTCAAAAATGACACGGTCCCTGATGCGAATGTTCTACTTGTCCTGAATGTGAGCGTTCGTGTTCTTCTAAACGAGATGGCTTGGAATAGGCCTTATCACAGCCCGTATGAGTGCATTGGTAGCGTTTTTTCGTACTGTGTGAAACGAGAGTTCCGTTGACGAGTATCGGAAGATTTTTGGATGTTGACGCGCGAGGTTGGAGGTCGGATTCAGACAAACAGGGCTCAGGACTGGAAGCAAGATGCAGGAGATAGTGGCTCGACGCCCTACTGCGTTTTCCAAGGATACTGGGCATTTCAAAAAAAAAAGTTGAGAGCAAGTGACGGTAAGTAACGTTTGTAACGTTTCCGTGACGGACGCTCCCGGGCCGGCTGTTAGCGGCGTCAACGAGCGTCAACGTTTCAGTGGCGACCAACCGCACACAAGGCTCACTTCTTTACGCCATTGCAGCTCTTCCTGGCCTTTTGGACGAACGTTTTCGACATGCAAGGCTCTTAGGGCGCATTTCTTCGAAACCCTTGAGAATGATTTTCCAGGGTGCATATGTAGTACGCCCTCCACCTGGCATGTATTCCAACCTTCAGGATGTCTATGAAGCTTCAAACGTCGATTTCCCCCAAAGAACACCGCGGTTTTGTGTCAGCCGCTTCGAAACTGTCAGCTACTTCTATGGTCAGCCACTTGCGAAGTCTGAACCCTCCTTGAGACTCTACCACGCACAGCGCCCATTCTACCACGCACAGTGCCCTCTCTCTATCTTACCATGTTCATCTCCTTTCGCACGTTCCGCAAGATCCTGCTGGGGACGACTCTGTTGATCCACGCCACCTCGCTCGTGCTGTCCATATACCTCAGGCCCTCCTTCATCCACCCGAACTCCGCATATTTTCTGGTTGGGATACTCGACTGCTTTATTGTCGGCACTGTCATCGTCTTGGCGAAGCCGCTATGTGGTTGCTCGCAGTCGGTGGCCACCGAAATCCTTTTTCTATTCATTCTTTTGCCCTTCTCCTTGAGTGAGTTTTCTCGCCCAACACCTTCTCGCCATCTGACAATTTTCAAGTTCTTTCGTTATATGTCCTCAGTCTGGTCATCATCCCCGACCCAGCTGCACTTTGGATTTTCGCCATTCTCCAGATACTTGTATTCATTGGCACAATCCTCCGTAAGCCATATTCCGCGGCAGAGCTCCGGCCCCCAGTTAACGCATTCATACAGACAGTCTTTACACGATCTGTCTCATTTTCACGGCGATGCTCACCGTTTGCGCCTTCGACCAGGACGTCTGGAGTCGCGATATCGATTCGTCTCCGTCTCCTTTTCCAATGGCCTTTCTCTTTGGGTTCATGTGCCCCTGCTTCTGTACACAACCGGAGCCGACCCTTTTCGAAGCCGTTCCAGAGCATCAAGGCGTCGTGTGTTTACCTGGCTGCACTTGCTCCACCGCTAAGGCACAGATCCCCAACACCCCGGAGAATGAGAGAAACCCTGGCTTGGAACCGATTCCTAGCATGCGCATGGTTACCGGACTATCGTCGAGGTCTCTAGTGCGGGTGCCCAATGATGTAGAGAGGCGTACATCCATAGCTATTGCATTTGATGCTGTATAATCTGGTGTTCGTGGGTCAAATATCTATTCGACCGGGAGAATATAGTTTGACCTTTGTTGGCTCTTCCCCGCACGTACCCACTTTGTAAGGCACAAAAAGACCGTCTGTGCACAAAAAACGCGAACTGTCACATGTGACTGTCACGTTCTTTGAGCTTGTTCAACCACGCCAGCGAGACAACAGCGAGAGGGTGGCGAGAGGTCCCACAGGCTCGAAACATGGCGACACGGCCACTTCGGATACTGTACTCTCTCAATGGCTCCTCTCAGTATATTCTTGCACGTTCGCAGGGCGCTGTCCCCGTCGAACTCATCCCTTCTCCCGAATCTCCCGCGACGACCGAAGGCGCCAGCTCTTCGCGTTCCGTCGCTCCTCCGCCTGCAGCCTACGCATCTGCGTCTTTAAAAACGTGTCTCAACACCATCTGCCGCTCCAGTCCCGAAATTATTCAGGACCCCTCGCGCGACTTTTCAGTCTACCTGCTAGATCCTCTCGAAACAGACTGTGCCCCCGCGCAAGTCAACATGTCTCATTCAGCTCCGCAACCAGCTACTGCGGAGGCGCCTGAAGCCCGAGTGGGAGCGGGAGTGGCGGTTGGTCTTGGGCTGATGTCGTGGGCGATGATGACGGAGGAGACCGACGCCATGCCGGTGACTGGAACTTTGAAGATGAGTGGAGGAAAGGAGATGTTGGAAGTCATCTTTTCCTTGCGCGAGGTACGTCTCTTCGGTCGCCGTTGCATATTTTCGCTTATCTTACCCTGCAGACCATCCCCATGCAACAAGCTGCGCTGCCGGAAGCGCTGCGCTCATGGAGCTTAACGAGTACCTCGTCTAAAACGCAGGGAAAGAAACCGGTGCCCTATCCTTCAAGGAAAGCTCCGAGAACCGCTGCAACCCCCATAACGGAGTCTGACAAGTTTTTGGCCGCCGCCTCCATTTATGTTGGCCCCGAGAGAAGGCCTCCGGGGAATCGACCCCGAAATCGACCCCTTACACCGGAGGAGGGCGAGGACGACGAGGAAGAAGATGTCGTGGTTGTTGAACCACCCCCGCGCCATAACAATCCTGGAAAAGATCCTTCCCCCACAGAGCCTTCCCCATTGCTCGATTTCCTCGCCCTTCTCAAAATCATATCGCCCGAAATTGAGCGTAATAAAGCTCTTGGGAATGTTTTGGGCTTGGTGCATGGATCAAGTGGCACGGAACAGCACCCGCCAGCCGAGCTTGCGACTGCCGTGGCGTTGTTCTCAGATTTACAACGAGCCTCGCAGTCGTCGCATCGTTCTCAACCCGAGAGCACTTCGTTCTCACATAATCAGCACCGCCGCAAAAGCTCGTCAACCGACGATGAAATTGTCGTGTTGAACAAAGAGAACGTCAATCCGAAGGTGTTTCGCAGGCGTGCCGAGCGGGGTAAGGCGCTCGACGCAGTCGAACCGGCGACGGCGCCAACTGCTTCATCGTCTGGTATTCCTTCTCGCAGCGCCTCCCAGATTCGACTGGGACCTCCCGAACATCAGCCTTCCGGACGTAAACGCACATTAAGCGAGTTCATGGCGGAGCAGGAGTCCACTCGGGAGAAGGAGAAAACGGTGAAGAAGGCACAATACTATAGGCAGCCAGAGCGGTCTATGTCACAGGACTCGTTAATGTTTCACAATACGGCAACCGCGAGCGCGACCGACACGCCCGATCCCGTTCAGAAGCCAAAACCCTCTCGGAAACGAACTATTTCCTGCACCTCGTCCCCTGGCACAGGCGGATTTCTTAGATCGTCGGGTCCACCCAGGCCGGCTACCTCTGCATCGTCTCCTGTACGACCGGGACGTAAACCGTACATCCTTCCGGACTGGGCTCGGACAGACACAGCTACTCAACCCCGATTGTCGGATCGTGTCGCACTAACAGCGCAGCAGAAGGAGGAGGAGGAGGAGGCAAAGAAGAAGGAGGAGGCACAGAAGAGGAAGGACACAAAGAAGAGACAGAGAGACGCTAAAAACTCGTTGACGGAGGGCATACGTCGCAAACGACCCTCCACAGCAGCCACTGCTGCCGCGCAGAGCGCTCCGTCTCAGGCAACAAAACCTGGTGCATTTCCGTTGCCAGCACCTGTGGCGGCTAGCGGCGAGTTCCCTGTGTTGTTTAACAACGAGCAGTCCTCGCGACCGCCATTCGCGCCTCTTCCTTTTGGATCGCCATCTCGATCGGCCTTACAAACTACCGTCCCCCCATGCACACCTCCACGACTGCGCCGCGCCAACACAATCGCTACTCCTGGGGGCCCCGTTTCACTCTTTACTCCGGGCCCCAGTTCATTGTTTACTCCTGGATCCAGGGCCTGGCAGGCCGGCAGTGTACTTGCTTTCGGCAGACGCTCCATGTCACCCTCTTCTCCAAAGAGGTGCACGGCAGACGGTCAACCGAATGAAGAACCGGAGGCAGAACCGGAGGACGATGACCTTCTCACCCAGCAATTGGATAGCGCATTCGATGAACTCGATTTCCCGCCCAGTTCTTTGCCCGTTGCTTCCAGCGATATTGATGTAGACGTCGAGAGGGAACGGATGCCTAGCTCCAGCCAAGAGTACGACTCAGACGACAGTGACGATGATGATGCACCACCGAAGCAGCACTGGGTCGGTCTCCCTCCCTCCTCCCCTCCTCCGCTATCCAGTCCTTATCTTGAGGCAACTCCAATGGATGATAACGATGTTGATGAGTCTCCCCTTCCGACGTCGGATGGTTATCTTGGCTCTGAGCAGGAGACGCTCGAATCCCCTGAAACAGAGGTCATCAATTACTCTTTGGAGGAGATCAACAAGTTGCTTGACGCGGGCGACTTGCCCAATCTTTTCACCTCTCCCACCGACCCAACAAGCCTTTTTGACCAATTCTCTGGCCCCAACTTCGACGTTCCTTCTGATAGCTCCCAAGCAGCGGAAGGCTGGGGGTTGGATGTGACTGATGCCGATCTCGACTTCAACGAATTTTGGGAGAGCGTACGGCCCCTTGTTGAAGGCGGCTTGCAGTCCAATGGTGGGCAGCCTGGGGAATCCGGAGTCGTTGATCACGACAAACTGGCGGGCGACGTCCATGCACTTTTCAGTGGTTGTCTCGTATGACTTCTTGTGAGTTCTGCTTCGACGCTTTTTCCGCCTCAATTGACATTTGTGCAGGACAAAGCCAGGGATGCCCTACTCGCTTGCCGCGAGCCCGCGACATCGACGCGCGCTCGAACATTTATCTTGCCCTTTCAGTGAGATCCACATATACCGCAAGAAATATACTTCGCACAAGATCTGTCTTGCCGGCTCTTGAGAGTGCGCTACGCGCTGTATATATATGTACTATAGCTGGTACTTCCGAGCAAAGTTGTGTAACACGACATGATTTTTTGCTGGGGATTCGGCCAAATAAATAACCGGACTGTCAATGTTGCAATCAAGTCGCACAGCTTACCAAGCACACATCTAATGCTCAGCGAGAAAGCGAAAGGAAAACAACGGGCCATCGAGTCCCCTGAAGTACCCTCTGACCCACCGCTTCCCTCCCGCGACCTTGTCATTCGATTCACCGAGTCAGGCACCCCGGACCTCTCCGTGGTCGTCACCGAACATGATACACTTAAAGATGTCAAGAACATGGTACTGACATGCCTGGCTCACTGCACAACGAATGCTTATAGCTAACACCAGATTCGCCTCGAAAGACCCCAGCTACGAAACAAGCGGCTTCGATTCATACATTCTGGGCGATTGCTACCCGACACAACACTTTTGAATGCATGGCTGGTCGCCCTCGACGAGAAGCTGAAACCGATCCCTACGGAGGATGATGAACCAGCTCCAGTCTCGGCGACAACTTGGATGCATTGCTCTGTCGGTCGTGAAATCGAGGATGGCGAAGAGGAAGATGGGAACGAGCAGGTGCACATGGTCTGTTCTGTCAATCGTTGCAAGTCTCTTATTTTATTTTAGAAAGCTCAACTTCAGCCCGCAAGAGGGTTTGACCGACTCGCTTCCGTTGGCTTCTCAGAGGCCGATATTGCGAATTTTCGACAGCAGTTTCACAGTCAATCCGCGTCGAACTACCTGGACACTGACTTCGAAACTGAAGAGGAATGTAAGCTTTCCTCGTCATATCCATCTCTTTGTCACTCATCGCTCTCAGACGACGAACACGCGCGTTTTCTTGAAGAGGAATGGATAGACTCCCTAGACAGCGCAAACTCTGCGTCTCTGTCACAGAATTCATCGAACAACCCTGCTTTCCTGCAAGGAGTCATTCTCGGGTTTTTCTTCCCTCTGATACCCTTCTTCTTCTTCCGAAACAACCACCCTCCGCCTGTGTTTTGGGAAGTCGGGAGTTCCTACGAGCCCGCAGGGAACGTGATCTTTTCGTAAGTTAGTCTGTGATCTGCACGTTACGCATTCTCAATATTCCTCAGCAAGTTGATGCAGATGGGATTGATCGTGGGCTTCCTCATAAATGTTTTGTTTGGTACTTGGCGGTTTCTCCTGGACGATTCATGACTGGATACCCTATATAATTGGACTCGAAACATTCTATACACCTGCTCACATATCCCAGACGACTCTTGCCCCCACCCAGGCGTACCCGTAACCTCGTTGCCAGAAGTTGCGCAGGGTCTGGCGACCCAGACGAGGAATAGTCGCATATGACGCTCCGAGCTAGGAGAACATCAGCCAGAGAAAGCAGGATTGTGGTAAATGCACTGACCACTGTCTGATGTTTTGTGTCGAAGAAGTCGCTGCTGTATCCCGTGAATAAGTTGGTGGGGACGAGTCCATCGTGGTTGTCGAAGAGTGTCGTCGTCCACTCCCAAACACCACCATTGGATCCTTTACCACCCTCGCTTTCCAATCCGGCTGTCGCTCTGCACAAATGTGAGCGCCGAGCAGTTGACTTGTAAATGGACTCAACGGAACAGGATGCCAGTTTCTAAACCCGGTATTGCCGCCACCCTCGTATCCGACATCATACGACTCGAGGAAAAGTCGCAGTTCCGGTTCAGTTGGAAGTCGTCCCCCTTTCGACTTGGCATATGCTGCAAGACCGTCGTATGCTGTGAGTACCGGCCACTCGGCGGCGACGTCGATCGGAACCGGTCCATACACCGTTCGGACCTGAACGAACTTGAGAAAGGGGCTTCAGACAAAAACGAGACTGCAGTACCTTAATCTCGCCATCTTCTTCCACCCAACTTTTCGGTTGCTCAGCCTTCCCAGCTCTCCAAAATGGCAAGAACTCCTTGTTCGTTACGGGCCTCCACGCTGCCCTGAATCTGCCGACATGCACTTGCCGTGCCGGGCTTTCGTTATCCCATCCATATTCCCTACCTTCCGCCTCCAGTTGGAAAGCCGGCAGAAAATCATCCGCCTCTGAATCGTCGTGACCCAAGGTAAGCGTCGCCGGGCCCAGTACAACCGATTGAGTCGACGGAACAGGCGTAGCATCCCACTGAAGCTTTAGGAGATCCCAGGGAGGAACAACGAATCCGGTCGGGGGAAGAGTACCACTACCAGCTCGCTGGATAAGCATATAAAGCAGCGTCTAGCACGGCTACGTGAGATGATGCTAAGGAAGTGAAGTCATCTTACCTCGACGTGGAAACCCTCGTGCTCAAGTGTCATCACAAGAGTCCGGCATATGTTGCGTGTCAACGGCTGTTTCCCGCTCCTGAGATCTTGGTATAATTGCACAAGACGCGCGCGAACCCCGGTACGGAAGGCAAGAATGGTGTCCAGATTCGGCCAGTCTTCGTCGCATTGCGGAACCTCGGAATGATTCTGGGAAGAGGATCAGGATGACGAACGAAACAGCGGGTATGCGACGCACATGACAGTGGTCGGGGTCGTCCACATGCGGATCGATTCCTCTTTCGAAGATTTTCCAAAAGTAGCTGGGTTCTGTTGGTGCTCCGCCAATGGCCTTCGACAGCAGCATGTCCAAAAACCTATGTAAATGATATTAATCCAAGACACGATACGTCGGATTGAAGCTCACGTCGGAATATGGCCGATGTAAAATAGACATCTAAGGGGAATGTTCAGCAGGGCGTACCAGATAAAAGATCGTGGAATTTACTTGTGACGGAGGTCAATAGGTTTTTGGAGAAGCATCTCTTTGGGGACCATTTGCAGTGTAACCAGATCCCAGGCGCGCCAAAGGTTGGTCCACTCCTCGACAGTGGGGATGTTCCCGCAGCCGGTCTTTTGAGAGATACTGAAGGACGGGGTATGCGATAGCGGCAAGAAGACTACTGTGGGTTGTTCGAGGACGTAAATCCTGAAGCGGCCACAAGAAGAGGTCATAGAAAGGACCGATCTCAGCGAAGCCAGGGAGAGTGCGAGGAGATGGGACGCGTGGGCGGGATTTGTCGACACCGAAGGCTGTAGTGCAGGTTGGTATAAATGTGCTGGTGAAGAATCGCGTCTTTACCTTGATTTCAGAGGCAACCACACTTCCTTCGTAGACGGCGGAGTGATATTCAGTATCCCCCAGTTTCTGGTACCGCCATGCTTCCGGGGCGACACCCAAAGATGTCTCGACATACTTGAAGCCAGGGAAGTTGTCGATGCCCACTGACTTGTTGTACATGTCGTCGACGCACAACGTCACTAAGCCACCTTCGGAATGTTTGTTGAAAATTTCTCGAAGCACTGCTGCTCCCAGTGATTTGGAGCCGACGTAGACGTGACTCGTCAAGCAGTCGAAACTTTTGCCAGCGTAGGACAAGGAGGTAGATTGCGAATCTATCGAGTCCCCGTCCGAGTCAGAGGAGGGAGGAGACGCCGGGATGGGGTGAGCAGCACGGAATGCTGGAAGCGATAGGATGGAAGGCAGAGACATTGTGTTGGACGAAAATGGGGGGATTTGGTGGGTTGATGCAAGGAAGGGTCAACGGAGGGGGGATTTATATAGCTGCAACGCGGCCCCACGGGCAAATATCACGTAAATGCACAGAAACAATAACATTTCAAAACGTGCCATGCAAGATGTCTGATGACCCGACCGATAAGTGAAAAATCGGAATTCGGCAATCTTCACCGTGGGCCCAATACGTGGCAGTTTATTCACTAGGTTTATTGCAAGTAAAGGCAAGAGTTGACGACTGAATAGAGAGGAAGCTGGGGGCCGCATAAGGCCGCCAATGGAGTTTCCGGGTGGAACATGAAAATCTGCCCACTGAGTGAAACGACCTGCCAAGAAAGGAGAGCAACCAGTGACGGCCCTGAAGAGCACGAGGTTCGTCCGCTGACAAGAGATAAGAATTAACGGGCAAGACTGGAGCGTTCTGCACGCTTGCAACTGAGAGGCGTTGACGAGTGGACGTCTCGAGAAGACCGGAATGCCCAAACGCCGCTGCAGCCGGTGCAACGTGATAAGGGCGAGGGGTTGAATTAGCTCAGAAAAAAGCAGCTCAGGGGGCTGAGGGGCACAAAGAGAAATCGCTGTAAATGGGTCGGTCAAAGCGCATTCTCGCTGCTGCGTTGCACTTCCGAATTCAACGCTAGCACGCAATCGCACTCAGGATTGCGTGCTCGCAGAATTGCGTGCTCGATTCCCACGACCATCAGCACGTTTTGTTCGGCGACCTATCAACATGCCGAGTACCGTTCCGGTCATCCGAGCTGCGGAGTCCAGAATCCAAATCCTTACCGCAACCTCTCTGCATCCTATCCATGCTTGTGCCATGATTTCGAGCTCCGACAATCCAGCGATTGTCTCGCTTCAAGGTTGGAAGCCGTGACCCCGTGTGCTCTCCGTGTGCGCTGTGATTCTTGTGATGAACTCTCATCTTGCTACCATGGCGCTCCGCCATGCATCATGGTGTTCTCCAGTCGCTCATCACCGATACACAGGTACGCGAGATTGCAGATAGGGTATTGAGGCTGCTATGGGGATTCACGAAGATCCGTGTCTGCATTAAAATGAAGCCTCCAAGTCTCATCTCATCATCAATTGTTCTCCGTTTTTCTCTTTCTTTATTTCCTTGGATTTTCGCAGCGTGATGCTGGCTTTCTTCATTTTCATTTTACTTCTCACTAATTTCTCCAATGCCGCAAGTTTCCAGTATGTTGTCTGGGTGTTCCACAATCGGACGGCTTGCTAATCTATCTCGTCCACAGTTCACTGCCAGTAAGTAAAGAGATGTCTTGTATCTCCTACCTTCAACAGTATGTAGGGTGAATGGACTGCACCATCGGCACAGGCATACAATTTCACTTCAAGCTTTTTCTTTCGCTCGGTCAACGCGACCCCTTCGGTTTCGCCATTCATCAAGTCGGTCACAATTGGGGCATCTATTACCATTGGCGCAGCCGCGCTCGTCCTTGCAGTGGTCTTTGCTGTGCTGTGGAGGCGCCTGAATCGGAAACGACCGCACAAACTACCGAGACCGTATATGTTGGAAGCCGGCAGGCCTTCCCGGCCAACTCTTCGTATCGGGACGGATTTTCCAGCAGAAGTGAAACCAGCCTATCTCGACAGCCCACGACCCCTTCATGCCTCCATCGTTGCCCGGGATGAAATACTCAGTCCCCTCGCGGCCTGTCAGCAGCCAGGTTTCGTGCCTCGCCCTATCCCGTTCAATGTCCCAGTCTCCATCCCGGTGTCCCGGGCGCCGAGTATGCGCTCCGCCATGCGATCTGCTTCTAGATCAAGCAGGCACACGCAACACACTCTCGGGGCCCCCGCCGAGGATCTCGCTGAACTCCTCGAAGATCTGTCTCGACACTATGTTTTGAAGGATTCAAGCTCTCCACGTCCAATGCCGGGGCATCGCCATTCGTCTTCCTGGACTGGCCGTTCTCGAGGTACGAGCGTATCGCTCATCTGGTCTTGTTTCTAATATGTTTCGCCCAGTTTATAAGCCATATCACGACGGGGTTTAGAAGAAATAACCACACTGTACCGCACCACATTGTATCCATTATCAGCGACCAGCTCAAGGACCCTACTGTATCCACTCCCAGGACTTTCTACGAACGCATCAATTTACACCATTATCTTACTGCTCCGCACTCTAATCTAATTACACCCATGTTAATAAAAGTAGCAGTAGAAATTCATATCTGCCCACTGCATAGTTCAACCCAACTCTGTCCTCCTGAAGTGGGAATTCCACCGAAGGAAAATAGCGGAGAAACTAACAGCCCCAGTGTATCCGCTCAGCGCCTGACTTAATCTAACATACGAGAACGACAACTTCTACGGCCAAGGAGGATAAGTACATGCATGTATAGTGAGTTCGTAGCGTAAATAAGACCAGGAAGGTACTGTACTGTTAAATCAGCGCAAAGAAAAGCCCAGCTCAAACTAAACCACTGCCACCCATTCTCACCGTATCACCGACCACACGCACCACGGCCGCAAGCGCACGTCCGAGCACGCCCGCACCACCTCCGCTTGCGGCCGACGCGGCGAGCAGCCGCCTCCGTACTACCTCCGCGTTCCCGCCGAAAACCTCAGCACTGAATTTGATGTTCTTGTTAGCGGCGCGCCGTCGGCGCACGAGGAGCGGGAGGACGAGAAGGAGGACGAAGGTCGCGATGGAGATGGCGGTGAGCTTGGCTTTGGAGGTGATGTACGGTGCGATGGATGCTTTTAGGATGGCGTAGGCCGTGGGTGGGGCGGCAGCGCGGGTGGAGCCTGGGGGGTAGAGGCGGGGGAGGTGGTGGTGCTGTATCCGCGGCGGTGAGGCGACCGGAAGGGACGACGGCGTTGCCCGCGGAGTTGCGGTGGAGGCGGAGGATGAGGAGGATATTGTACGGGCAGATGAGGGGCCAGCAGCGAGCTTAGAGCGTGGTCGCGGGGTTGCCGGTACGACGGTGTGCATGGAGGTGGTCGAGGAAAGAGAGGAAGAGGAAGAGGACGACGGGGTGGGTGAATATGGTCTGTGAGTTGGATTTGTGGAGGGTGACGGGGTATGCGGCGAAGCTGGGGGGAGTCTTTCAGCAATCGCTTGTGCGTGAAGGGTCTGTAATGAAGTCTGGAGACTCTGAAGGCAAACAATTAGACGGGGTCGATATAGCTGGCGGAATATTTACCTGGCGAGCTTCAGGTGACAGCTCAGACTCGTAGTCCAAGAATTCGCGCGCATAGTCCCATTGCTCCAGCTTCGGCAAGACATAGAGACAATATGCCTCTACAGCCTTGCGATAATTGCTCTCCTCCTCCTGAGAGGAGATTAGGGAATTATCCCGGCTCGCCAGCCAGTCCTCGACAATGACGCGCCCTGCATCCGGAGCCTCGAGCTTCAGGCTGGAATACACCAAGGTCAATATTACGGCCGACGGGATATGCGACGCCTTTTGTTGTGCCGCACGAGGAGTAAAAAGAGTAAGGGAGCGGTGGTACGCAGCTGTAATGAGCGTGGCAGGAGGTTGAGCGAGCAGGTCGCGCAATGACTCGGGGAGACCACGAGTGGGCGGCGAGGCGTAAATTGTTGTTTCAAACGTGATGCGTAGAAGATCCCACTTGCTACGATACTGAGCCAGTTCATCTGGCTGCTGTCGGTAGGGCTCTGGAGGCTGCAGCAGGGCGAATGCAGACTCAAGGAGAGAATGTACGAGTGGCACTTCGCGCAGCAGAAATGCACGCGCTGCGCGGTGGTAGAGGGTGTGCAGAGTCGCGACAGGCGACGGCTCCGGGGGCTGCAGGACGGCAGGCATGGCCTGCTTGAGCTTCCTGGGCGGCGCGGGGGCGGTGAGCGTGGTCGTCGCGGTCGCGGTGGGCATTGGAGAACACCGGAGTCAAAGGTAGATTGGGCCCGGTTCACGGTGGCCCGGAATCAAAAGGGAGATGCAGATGGTTTCTTATTTCTCTTTATGCCGCGACGAGCTCGCGTCCACTATGTATCCCTCCGGTCCTCGCTCGTCAACCTCCCCATCTCCTTGTATGGGCCACTGGTAGAACGAAGTATTGTACATCTGTTCCAGCACTCGCAAAATATCTTGAACGAACCCCGCGCTCTCTCTAGCGTCCACAACACCTCGCAGTACATCTAACTCTCGTCTCCCCGGGTCAGGCCGAGAAACTTGAGGTCTATGTAGGATGGACCGGGATGGCCTCCGCCTCGTCATTGGCGCAGTTCAACTCTTCGGACTCGGAGAAGGGATACGAGACCATCGAAATCGACCCACAGTATGCGCTCGGCTTGGGACTCAAGCAAAACGATCTCGTGTGTCTGCATATAACTATGCCGCGGCTCTGCATTGACGCACGGACAGGTGGAGATTGGTTTGGTGCATGATCTACCTCTCGCAACGTCTGTGGCCACCGAACCGCTGACTCCCGACGACTGGGAGATCATCGTGAGTCCCTCTGCAAGGCGTATAGGGAACGCACTCAAGTCCTGCCGTTATACTTTGAGGATATTCACGCGTCGCACGTCGAATCCACGCTCCTTTCGCAAGTTCGCGTCGCAAAAACGGGCCAAGAAATTGATGTGTGGGTTCTTGGCAGAACCCGAGTCCGTCTGAGAGTGGGCACGTATTAGGACACTTGCGTCTTGCTCCCATTTCCTTACTATTGCAAGCAGTCTCGATCGAACCCGAGTCCAAAGGAAATGCGTTGTTACTGACCACGAACACGGAGGTATCAATTGCTCCCAAGCTTCACCCCAAGAAGCAATCACGACCAGTGAACGGAGTATCCCATGGTACTAACGGTGTTGCCTCGACAAGTACCGCCCCGAAGGACGCACCCGTTGTCCATCCTCCCGTCTCTCCGCAGGTGCTCCGCGTCTTACCACCGCATCTGCTTGGCTTGCCATTTCCTGAACACACTGGGCCCGAGGTCCTCGCTTATGTTTCACCCGCAACTTTCGCGCTCCTTCATTCTTCATCGGAGGCAGACGACGCGGTCTATCATAAAACCGTACTCAAACGGCTTTCACCGCCCACGGATCCATCGGCATCGCCGACGGCTGACTGGACGCCTCCGCCCACTCGTGTTTTGAACGCAGGCAATGTTGTTCCCAGCCCCAGTAGTGGTGAAATCGACGAGCTTTACGTAAGAGGTGTCGAGGGCGTTCCGGACAGCCAGGTCGCTTTCTTCCCTGCTCAGCAAATAGAGGAATGGGATCTCGTGAGGTATTTGAATTGCTACCACTCGCCTGCTGTATGCCGAAATATCGCAGGCTATCTCGACCTCTGGAGAGTGATCAAATACGCACGGCCGAACTGAAGCCTTATTCTTCGCACCAAATGTACGTTGCGTTTAGCGTGTGTATCGCACAATTCTTACAGCATTGTACACAGACCTGCAGCCAAGTTTCTGGCTGGAGTGGAGGACATACTGACCCAATGCTCTCGATTTTGTGTTCGGAAGTTTGCCATGCACGCGACAGTCAATGTCGTCCACGGAAGTACGCTTTAATTGAGTATGATCAGGTTTGAAAGGCGGTTCACACTTCGCACAGTTTCCTCTCTCCTCATAACGGGTCGATCAGGGGCAGGGAAGACCTCCATCGTTCACGCTGTCGCGAAAATTTTGCAACAAGATCCGAAAACATTTACATGTAAGCGGAGCCACGAAAATGCCAAGCCGAAATAACACAATAGACAGATACACTGTATGTCGATGTCTCGCGCTACGCGGCGCAGCCCGTTCAAACGATCAAAGCCCTTTTGGGCTACTGGTTCAAGAAAGCAGCATGGCACCGACCCGCTATACTGATTCTCGACAACCTGGAGAAGTTGGTGGGAGTAGAGCTGGAGGTCTGGAGCTTTCGTGTATACCGACTCGGCTCATATAGCCCTCGCAGCACGCCGACTCGTTCCGAACCCGCCATATAACGGAGATCTTCATATCTCTTTACTCGTCGTCTGCGCGCTCCGCTGCCCCCAATTCAAGAGGCGTGGTGCTTCTCGCCACAGCGTCCTCCACTGCTGCGTTGCATCCGCTCATCAACGGCGCACATATATTCGAAGATGTTGTCAGCGTAAAGTCGCCGAATAAGAACGCCCGAAAAGAGGTATCGTTAAGGGTTGCATCCTTGTATTGATTTTGAACTTCCGTTAGATATTGGCGCGAATAGTACAAGAGCGTCTGACCGTGGCCACGGATATGCAAGTGGACCCAGGTTCTCCGTTGAATTATGCCGCTCTGGCGACGCAAACGGAGGGTTACTCTGCGACGGATCTGCAAGACTTAGTAGCACGGGCGGTCCATCAAGTAGCTGTGCGGTCGTCCGATGGCAGCAAATCCGTGAGTGTCCCTCTCCATCAACTACACAGTGCTGAGCCCTTTGTAGCCCCTTCTCGGATCGACAGACTTTGACGCTGCTCAAGTGGACTTTGTGCCGCTCTCGTTGCGCGACGTCAAACTCCAAACGTCAGAGGTTTCGTGGTCAGACATCGGAGGTGGGATCCCTGTAGTGCACAACCGCTGGCCGGCCGTCCTGATAATCTGCAGGCTTGCAGGACACAAGGAGAGTCCTTCGCGAAACTCTGGAGTGGCCGACCAAGTACGGCCCCATATTTGCACAGTCGCCGCTTCGCCTGCGCTCTGGGTGCGTAACGATTGTTCCCGACCTTTTCGTCGTTGACAAGAAACAGTTTGTTACTGTACGGCTTCCCGGGCTGCGGAAAAACCTTGCTTGCCTCAGCTGTCGCAAAAGAGTGCGGGCTAAATTTTATCAGTGTCAAAGGACCCGAGATCCTCAATAAATATATCGGCGCGAGCGAGCAATCTGTCCGTGTTTTGTCTGTGCCTTGCGCTTGCCACTTACAACTTAATGCAGGTCCGAGATTTGTTTGAGCGGGCTACGGCAGCGAAGCCATGCGTGCTTTTCTTTGATGAATTCGATTCTATTGCACCGAAACGGTAAGTAGATTGCGCAACTTGCACATAAACGGGTTCATGTGCTGAAGACGAACGTGCCTTATCTTCCAGAGGGCACGACAGCACAGGTGTCACCGATCGGGTAGTGAATCAGATGTTGACGCAAATGGACGGCGCGGAGGGTCTGGATGGGGTATATGTACTTGCCGCGACGAGGTATGTCCCATTTTGCTATCGGAGGCGTCGGTAACGCTGTAATGCAGCCGGCCGGACCTAATAGATTCCGCGCTCCTCCGGCCGGGACGGTTGGACAAGTCGCTGTTCTGTGACATGCCAAATTTCGAGGATCGCAAGGACGTGCGTCTGATCGTGCAGCAAACCCGGATATCTATTGAACACTGTACAGATCCTCCAAGCGGTCGCGCGCAAGGTTCGCCTTTCGTCGAGCGTGGAAATTGGCGACGTCGCAGCCGCAACAGAGGGGTTTTCCGGCGCGGATCTGCAAGCCCTGCTGTACAATGCTCACCTCGAAGTCGTACATTCGTCCATCGCCGGACTGGAAGACCGTGCTTCTACCCGCGAAGAGGACGCGCCGGTCCAGTTTACTGTCATCGGCGGCTCGCAGACAAAAGTCACCAGCAAAGCGGACGAAATGGCGTTGCAGCGCCGGGTAAGCTATCATTTCGACCTTGAGTTCTCAAGCTGACTTGTGGTTTCATAGCTTCGTCAAATAAAATTCAAGGTCCTCGACAGAAGGGACGAGTCAAATGGCGTTTCCGCGGCACTAAAAACAGTGCGCAAATCTCCTTCGCTCCTTCGCTCCTTCGGAAAACACTGAAACATGCTGCAGCACGAGATAACACGGGCACATCTATCCAGTGTGCTCAAGACCATGCGGCCATCCGTTTCTTCCGAAGAACGCGCGCGCCTCGGTCGAATGTGAGGAGCACACATACCTGAAGAACGGCCGTCTAACTTTTGTACCTTCAGATACCGAGGCTTTATATCAGATCGAAGTGGCGAGCTACAGGTTCCTCCAGACGCAGGCGGAGTAGGGAATCGCGTGTCTCTCATGTAGCTCGGTTGACAAATTACCTCATCCGGCGAAATGGACGAGCGGAACAAAGCACCCCAAACAAGCCCCTATTGTTCAGCTCCGTTTGGAACTAACATACTACTAGATTACATTATAAGAGAGGGTATGCGCGAGACGAAAGGAATCCACATTGCATGAAACGAACGAACGTGAGGTGAGCAGCAAAAAGAAGAGAAAAGATGCATGTAGATGAAGAGTGAGGGAAAAGGTGGAATTAAACCCCAAGTATGCATCACAGCTTCATCAGCCCCTTCATCGAATTGGCAATCGCAAAGCTCGACTTTGCCATGACCTGGCGCGAGTCCTTGGTCACCTCTGGCAGCGCCTGCACCTCGCTGAGGCGGTTCGCGTGCTCGCTGAGCTCGCGCAAAATGTCCTTGCCCTGCTGCGCCGTCGCAGGCGGCAGGTTGTCGTTGCACACCGCGACGATGCTCGACACGATCGTTATGATCTGCGTCAAGTTCTCGTTTAGCGTCGGCGACGGCGTCGGGCTCCGCACGCCCGACAGCACGCTCTGGATCGCGTAGACGATCGATTCGGTCTGAGCTTCAAGGTAGGGCTGTATGCCGTCTTAAGGTCAATGAAAACAAAAGTACAAACGCGGACACGCACCTTGAGCTCCGCCCAAGCATCCTCGGACCCATCAGCAACAGCGGAGTCGTTCGCCGGCTGGTCAAAGATCGGCGGCGGCGAGTTGGTGTTGTCCGAGCTCGAATTGTCCGACGGCGGACCACGCCGCCGTGAATCGTACGGCGACGCAGGTGACGCGGGACTTCGCCCATTGTACCGGCCGCCCGTACTCCTCGTCGACCCAGTAGACATCGCCGCGCTCGGCTTCCGCGCGTGCCCCTTCTCACTCACGGGCGGCGTCGTCTTCCCTTCCCGCTCATCGACCGATCGCAGGGCCGGCGAGAATCCGTTCGTCGCGGACGTCGTCGAAGGAGCAGAGGCCGCCGCCGCCTCCTGCTCCGCGCGCGTCGCCTTGCGTATGCACACCGTGCGCGCAATCTCTGTGATCGTGACCGCGACGTGGCTCGCCGCCGCATCGAGCAAGCTGACGGGCGACATGCCCGCGCTGGTCGCGTGGGTCTTGCTCGCCGCGACGAGGTTGCTGAGTGTTGCCTCTGCACGCTCGCGAAGCGCTGCCAGCGCGTCGACGTCAACATCGGAGCGCTCGCGCGCTGGTCGAGCCTCGAATGCACGGACATCATCGACGATGGACGAAACGGCGTTGACGACGGCCTTCATGGGTGTCAGCACGCGTGTCGGCGCGTTGGAGCGGCCGGCGGTGAGGAGCCCATCGATGCCGGACAGGAACGCCGTGACATGGATGTCGAGTACGCCTCCATCGCCCGAGACGGGCAGCTGGTCCTCGCCTCGGTCCATCTTCGGCGCTTGCAGGAATAACTGTGACGTTGCTGCAGAAAAAAGAACGCTGAGTAAGTATGTCGGTACACAGAACACAAACACGCACCTTTGACACTGCGTAGCTCCGTCTTTGCCTGCTCGTACTTGCGCTTGTAGTCCTTGAGCTGGTTGTCGAGGTCGCGGATGACAGCCAGATCCGTGTCTTTGGCTGTCATGAGCTCGTCGTTCCGGCGCGACAAGTCGCCCAGCTCGCCGAGGAGCCCCTCCATGTCGGTCCTTAATTGGTCAACAATCTCGGGGTCCGCGCCACCGACCGGCGCGTTCTCTTGCTCCTCCTCGAGGCGTTCACACCGGTCGCGCAGGTTGCGGATCTCGCCCTCATCCTCCTGGACGCGGCGCGCCTCGCGCTCCTTCTCCCGCTGCCGGGTCTCCCGCAGTTCGTCGAGTTCCCGCTGCAGCGCGCGCATGGCGGTGGTCTGTTCCTCTGCGCGTCGCCGCACGGTGCTTAGCTCCTCCTCCATCTGCCGTACGCGGGCCTCGCTGTCCATCCACTGCCGCTCGCGCTCGTCCGCGTCCTCCCGTTCGCGCTGCAACGTCGTGATCTGGGTCTGCATCGTGGTGATGCGGGACTCGTACTCGCGGCGGATCGTTTCCGTTTCCTCGTCGTTGGCGCGCCCCACGTCCCGCATGACCACCCGCTCGGATGGACGAGCATATTCGTCGTCATTGTCGTCCTTGAGCAGGCGCGCACTGAGACCACTCAGTCCGCCGGCCGGGCTCTGTGGGCTCATCGGGTAGTCGCTGGCAGTGTCGGGCGGCTCGGGGAGGGGTTCGCCACGATCGCGGTCGTCGAGCGTCGAGACACCGCTGTCCCGGCCCTCGCGGCCATAGGGCACCTCGATGTACTCTTCCTCGATCGTGCTCTTGTTGGGGATGATCATCGCACTTGTGGCGGTGGTGCTCTGCTGCTGGGCGGTGAGGTTGCTGTTGTCGCTGCTGACGCTCCCACCGCCATTACCGCGGGGCTGGCGGTAGTCGCGCTCTCGTTCGCGGTCCTCTGAGCGGCGGGTGGTGTCCTGGGACGGGCGGCGGCGGGACGAGGTGCTTTGTGCATACGAGTTGTCATCGCCGCTGGTGCGGCCTGCGTATGTGTCGGCGCTGCGGCGGCCACCAGAGGCATAGTCGCGGATGTCCTCGCTGGGCCGGCGGCGGTCCTCGGACGGTCTGCGACTGCTGACACTGCTGCCCCCGTATCCGCTGTCGCCTGGACGGTCTGCGGAGGCGCGGCCGGTGTTCCGCGGGGGCGAGTTGTTGGGGAAGTCGGATACGGGGTAATCGTCGTAGTTTGAGCCGGGAGTGACGAGACCCGACGGCTGTGGTTGTTGTGGCGGGTCAGCGGAAAAGTCCAAGGGACAGAAAATGGCAGACGCACGTCCTCCTTGAATTCGGGATAGCGGCGGGCGAGCTCAAAGTAGACGTCGCTGGAGAGGTCCTCGAAGCGGGTGATGGGGAGCGTGGCGAGCTTCTGGCGGGCCTGGTTTCGCTTTGGGTGAAACTCCTCGCGGACGGGGAGGAAGGGGACTGGGACGTAATGAGAAGCAGACAGAGAGGGTGGGAGACGTGCGCGTGCCTTCGTTCTCGTTCTTCCTGCGAACGAGCTCGTCGTAGACGTCGGTGGACAGTTCATGGAACTGCTGGATGGTCAACCGGGTCAGCTTCTGGCGCGCCGTCGAGCGCGAGTTGGGGGGCGCTGCAAGGGGTCAGCGGGGGCGTGCATGGGACCCCAAAGCACATACCCTTTGCGAGGTATGCCTGGAGATAGCGGTCGAGCTCGTTGAAGTGGACCTGGGAGACTGCGCGGTAGTCGATTGGGGGGAGAGGGGGCACAGTCTTGTCGCGCAAGGGACGATAGGACTCTGTGCGGTAGTTGGAGATGCCCGAGAACGTGGTGCCCGTCGGCGACGGCGCCCGCGACCGATTCGACTTCATCGTCTCTCAGCTCAAAACGAGGTTGCTTGCAGGCGCGTGTGTATTAGGTAACCAATCCCAAACAATCCAATCCAACTTAAGTAGCTGGAATCACTCTGAAGCATCTCCCGCGAGCTAATTATGAGGATGACTGGTTCATTCCAAGACTTTCACTACGTGCAACTCTTTTGCATTCCTCAATTAAAAAACAAATAAACAAACATTCAGCCCGGTCTGTGGTCTGTGCGCTGTAGCATCGCCTCGAGGTGCTCTGGGTCCCGCTATTGGTAGCGCGTTCCAACCATCAGCACTCGAAGTATTCTGGACCCAATCGGTAACAACGCGAATCCCTCGGCAGTCGTCGTCCTCTTTTTGGGGGAACCAGCGCTCAGCCATTGTTGAATAGGGTAGGCATTGTGATCCAATCCCAGCAAGCCAGCCAAACTAGCAACAAGATATAACAAGCATATTGTATTCTTGGACAAGATGTACAAATTGGAACACGAACGAAATGTGGGCGTGGGTGGAGAGGTAATACAACATGGTATGGATCTGTATACGGAGTTCGAATGCGAATGGAATAATGAGACTGGGTCAACGGATAACAGTGCCTGGCAGACAAGAACGTGGTAAGAGGCGAAATAAAAAGAATAAAAAATAGAATAAAAAGGAAAGGTCATACACAATCGGATACACGGGTTGCGCGGGTTGCTGCGAATAGATAAGGGGCAGACTAAACAGGCTTCCCCTTGAGCGTCTGCATTAGCGACTTGAGCCCGCCGAAGCGCTTCGTGTCTTGCTGCTTCGCTGGCGCCGGCGAGAACCCCATCCTCGTCAGCTTGTTCGCGCTCGCGACTTGCCGCGCAAATTCACGCTTATCGCGTGTCGGCGGCATCGGCGCGGTCGAAACGCGTGTGAGCGCGGGCCCCAGCTCGACGTCGGTCGAGTCAAAGCCGTCGAGCGAGCTCACACGACTCAGGCCTAGCTCCGGGTCGGGCGTGCGGGCACGCCGGACACGGTAGTTTGCGTGCGCGACTTCAGCGGCGACCGCTGCCGCCTGCGCCACAATTGGCACGGTGCGGAGATCAGTCTGCGATGACACAGCGGAGGTGGAGCGCGACGACTGATGCGTCGGGGCGGCTGCCAAAAAAAAACGTGTCAGCATGCATAAAAACGGGACTTTGGGAAATGAAACTTGCATTCGGCAGACGGCGAATCGGTCCCACTGCTGGTGTGCGGTCGCCTGGGCTCCTTTGGTCGTCGGCGGGCGGACGTAGGCTTGATATCCAGGCTGTTCTGCCGGTCAACCCGACTCCGTCGCTGCCCCAGGCTCTGATCACTCCGTCCAGACATCAGCGGCCGCGTTATAGTGGGCGTCTCGTCATCGGCGGGTGGCGTCAAGTCCGACCGAAACTTCCGCTCAAGTTCCAGGCTCTCTCCGTACGCCGCGAGGCGTGCGCTCAGCGGCGTCCACCCAGCGGCCTTGGCGTCGGGCGCGACGGGCATCTCCAAAATATCCTGCAATTCCTTTTGGACGAGCGCCTCCGCCTGCGCATGCGATGATATCAAACTCAGGTTGATGTCCACCGGCGTGTGTGTCCGCCGCTCGTTCAGTCGGTTGGGGGTCAGTAGTTTAGGTCCTACTTGTACCTCCCCACCACCAGCTTCGCCCTCCAACTGCACCTGCATCGGCAGAGGACTCCCCTGCGGCGACACCGCAAGCACTTCCGGCGCCTGGAGCGGCGTCGTCACCGTTACGCTCCCGCTCCCGCTCGTCGTCCCGCTCGCGCTCATCTGGGGATTAATCTGGCTTTCCGTCGTGCTCGTACTGCTCACAGAGTCGCCTCGGCCGCGATTATCCAGCGGAAGCGGGGAAAGCCTGTGAGGCGACTTGGCGCCAACGGCTATTGGCGGAGGCTCGTTGATGCTGAACGGAAATTCCGTGTGAGCGGGGTCCACGGCGGCGGGCGACAAGGACGACTGGGACGAGGAGGTAAGAGACAGCCCACGGGGTCGTTTGTCGGCAGGAGGAGATCGCGCTGCTTTGGAAAGGATGCCGAGTCGTGAATTCGGCAGCGGCCGACCGTACGCGTACTCGTCCTCGTCGTCATCCTCGAGGAATGTCTTCTCGAGAGCGTCAAGATCAAAGTCCTGGACAGCGGCCGGTGCCGAGTCGGGCATCTCTCGCCCGTCGCCAGTGGCTTCGTTCCTGAGTCTGGAAAGCGACCCCGCACTGGTGCTTCCCCGGAGTCCGAGCGCCGACCCGCTCCTCCCAGGACTCTCCTCGCGATTCCGGCTATTCCCGCCCGACGCTGGATCAAACCTCAGAGATCTGACAGCCGCCGGTGGCGCAGGGCCATTCGATACGCTTCGATTGTGCGCTCGCAGTATCCCCGGCCGCGGCGACTTTCCGGCTCCATCTCCCGTAACGACAAAGTCATCGTCAAAGACCGATCCGCTTCTGTTTCCTGCGCTACTTCCTCTGGACCCCGAGCGATCCCGCACATGGGTTGGGCGGTACACACCCAGTCGCGAACTGCCGATGGATGCGGGACTGCCACCCTCATGTAACGCACCGCCCATGAACATGCTCGGGTCGAACGGTACACTCGCACCGGATCCAGAACGGTCCCGTTGTCGACTCTGAGCTATGGCGTTATGAAGGTCGACGGCGGTCGCCGGAAGTGGTTGGGGCTGGGAGGAAGGTGACATATTCAGAGGCCGCCGCATGAAAGGCGGCGTAGAAGGAGCAGGGGAAAATTCCGATAGGCCGACGCTCGATGAGGATGAGAGTGCGGATGCGGAAGGGACGATAGAGGCAGACGAAGTACTCGGTTGCGTACTGGTTCGCTCTAACGGCACCCCAGCAGGACTTCCTTCCTTCTTGAACATGTTCAACAAAGAGTACTTGCTCCCAAGTCTCCTGCCGGTGCTCCCTCTCGGTTGGCCTTCTGCATCCGCATCTGCACCGGTGCCGGCTGACCGTGGCCGGCGCGGATTCCCGCGAGTTGTTAACGATGTCTTTCGATTGACGGCAGGAGGAGGGGCGGGATATGAGATTTGGGGCAAAGAGGGGCGGCGCGTTCCGGGATCTATCGGGATTGGGCTTGGGCTGGTGGGATAGAAGGTATATTCCCCAAACGGCTTCATGGGTGAGGCCGGGGGAGTCAGCGTCGATGTGTTCGCCGGCAGATTGCTGGTGGATGCCGAAGGTACTGGCGGTTTGAGGCACTCTGATGACCCCTTGAGCATGCTGAGCGCCGTGTCCATGGACCGCTTCATATGTATGCGTCTTCGCGTCGAAGACTCGTTTTCCCCGATCGAGCCATCGCGGTCCCGACTGGCGAAGCGACTCAGTGGAACTCCACCCTGATCGTCAGGTTCTGGGGGTCCCGCGCGCTCGCGCAAGTCGCGATCCTTGTTCAGCATCCACGTCTTGATGAGTTGGGCGGTTTCGTCCCATCCATTTTGCCGAGCAAGCATTTCGGGCGTGATACCATGCTTGTCGGCCCGATTGGCGTGTGCGCCTCGAAGAAGAAGATTGTTGACTATGCTGGTGTTGCCATTGGCAGCCGCAAAGTGGAGAGGCGTGCTTCCGCTTGTCCCGACGATGGGGGCGGAGGTGTCCCGGTTTTTGTCATTTGAGTAACGCCGTGGCAGTCTAAAAACCAATTAGACGGAGGCAAAAAGTGAGGGGGTAAACACGCACCTTGGCGCGTTGACATCTGCACCGCGCTCGATGAGGAGCTGCACGACGGCCTCGTTGCCTCCGGCGGCGGCTGCGTGCAAGGGGAGAACGCCATCTGCGATCGGCGTCAGAAAAAACCGTGTCACGGAGCGGGATGGGCGGGACGCACCGAGAACAGAGTTTATGGGCTGTCCACGGGCGAGCGCGTACTCGACGAGCCCAATGTTTCCCGTCGCTGCTGCCGAGTGGAGCCCGAGGCTCGGAACTGACAAAAGAAGAAAGTGAGACACGGGTGCACGACGATGACGAGAGTACTTGCACTCTGTGGTGACATTGTACCGGGCCTCTGCCTTGTGAGTCCGCAGAGACTGGACTGGCATGAGCTGGAACCCGGAAGAGGTACGAGGTACTAGCACTAGTGGATGGGAGACGTCAAGGTGTGTTGGTTGATCAGACGCGGGCGTTAGACCTATTGTCGTCGGATGACCCGGGTTACTGGTGGGCGGGAGAGCACAAGCTACAGCAGGCTATGGATAGCGTGTTAGGGTGTTGTGGTAACACCAACACGACCCATGCTATTAGACGCTGGCCCCGCACGCGGTACACTTCCAAATCGGGTCTCGAGCGAGCTACCCGGCGCTGTCTCTTTTTCTCTTTTCTGCTCCTTATCCTCCCTTGTTCTCGCGTCTTCTCTGTCGCGCATTTACTTTTCCGGTCGCCACAATCTCTTGATCTGCACAAAGAAGCATGATATTCTGATGACCAAAACTGGGCAACAACACGGATCCTCGGCGTTTGTACTCTCGCTGAGCTACACAGCGCAGACGCCGGCCCTTGAAACGCTGTATCGCTACCAGATTCTTGTCACATCCACTCGCCTTGCGGAAATGTGCACCATATGCTCTCCAAGCCAGTCCAAGAAAAAACATCACACCGTTTCTAGAATCAGGGCAGTGCTGGCCCCGAACCATCTCCTAGCGCTAGCGTCTCCCTGCATCCTCGAGGCATTCACAGCTCCCTCATCAATTTCACCACCAGTCAAGTGCTGACGTCGCTGGTCCGAGTTCACCGCTGTGGGATTGCACATCTAATTCGGGGTTCGTGGACTGGTCCCGCGAAGCCTTGCGTCAAGAGTCCCAATCTTCACGGCCAGCGGCGAATAGGATCCTTGCTATCCTCGTTATCTACCCGTGGTCAATCCAACAGGCAAACTCCGAGTATAATGTGTCCTTCTGCGCCACCTCGACGAAGAGCTCGACTCAAATTATAATTGTACACTGTACAGACACACGGCATTTATACACACATAAAGTACAATCCGAAAAACGACAAGCTTCAAAACCTCCAGGGTCCTGCATTCAGCGATTCATCAATCCTGCTCGTACGACAGGAGCATGGGGAGCTGCAGCTCCATGCCGTTGTACCGCGGCGCTTGTTTTTCGTGGGAGGGTTGCGAAGCGTATTCGGCAGGCAGTCCAAAAGCGCTGTCCGAGGGATACCATTCATACACGGCCGTACCAGACGCCGAATCCCTGAATGGTGTGGACGCGTCGAACGAGTCGAAATCCGTAGGCGCCGCTTGTGGAACATTCCCAGCGGTAATCCGCCCACCGAGTCCTTGAATCAACGCAGCAAGCGCCTCGCTGCCCATGCGTGCGATGATGCTGGTGGCCGAATCCTCCTCGTTGGCCACTTGAGTTAGCACTAGCATTGCTTGGTGGATCAAGGTATCGGGTTCGCCCGGTCTTCCCTGCCAACTCGACTGGGGCATGAGAGAAGCGAGCGTCACTGCGGCGTCGAAGAGTGAGAAGCATCCCACAAAGGACCAATTGCGCGTCGTCAGGACATTCTCTTGGCCAGACTGCTCGTTCCGGCAGCGCATCGCGGTGGTGTGCGCGTCGCATTGGAGCCGTATCAGGTCTGACGAGAACGAGATGCAGAGGCTTCGGCTCCGTTTACGAGTCAAAGGATGCCCCCATACTCCCAGGAGTATGGGTTCGTCCTGGCTCGTAACGAAAGCAGTATGGAGCTTGGAGCGGCAAAGCAGATACCACGTCGAGAGTGTATATTTTTGGTGGGCAATTGCGACCAAGTCTGAGGCGTCGAGATCGTCCGGAATGCTCTGATAATCAATGTCAGAACAAAACTCTGGAGGCAGTTGAGTTTGCCATTGCTCGAGCTTCCGGTCAATCTCATGTACAGTGGCAGACGCTGGTGACCCAATTCCAAAGCACTACAAAATTGTATTGAGCGTGCGTTAAGACAGGTAGGGTGCAAATTGCTCACCTTTTCCCCGGTCTCGCCGGCGAGATGGAGCAGTTGAATCAAGTGCCTTTGGTAGACGTTAAAAAAATTGCGCGTTCCGTCCGCATTAATCGGCCGAGGCACAACAACATCGGCCGTGTCCTGTCGAATAAGCGGGGGTCGCCCCAGGACCAGTCCATACATCCTGTCAAACAGTTATTATCGGCCCACGTGAGCGTTCCTGTGGATCGTGACAACTTACCTCTCCCAGACGAAAAGGCCCCACCAGGCCCGCTGGCGCAGAAGCTTCTCATCGCCACTCATGATCTCTCCCGACACCTCTTGCCACGCCCGCCAGCTAGGGTCCCGGTGCATCCCAACAGCTTCCGCGTAAAGTATAGCCTGACCAACAAGCTTCCATGCTTCGCTGGCACGACCTCTCTCCGCAAGATGGTCGCACAGCAATGGCACGGCCAAACAAGCCAGTACAGACCCTTGAGCCGCCGACGGGCGCGCAGAACTCGATCGCACAAGATAGGCGCTTTCAGAGATTCTGCGGGCTGCCATAGCATGGGAGAAGAACTGTTCAGCGCTGTCGATATCATTGCTGGTCGAATCCAAGTTGTTGCGAGGTGCAAGGGCGAGAACAGCATATAGAAGGCTCAACCAATTGGGATTTATCTGGACCTGGGGTACGGTGTAGCGCATGGCATTCCACATATCCGTGCAGGTCGCACGGAACCACTGCTCTGGTATTCCGTATCGCCAATTCGCGTCTTTGAAGAAAATCTGGCAGAGGGTGGTTACTGTGGAGGCCGACGGGAGGCATTGGACGAGACGAAGGACAGGTGGAGATGACTGGTCGCTGGTAGAGCTAGAAGGGAACAGCGCGCTGCTTTCGGTCGATTTGACATGAGGAAGGCGAGGGGCTGCTTGGGAGCTGATCTACAATTGCAGCGATAAGTCGGGGTTGAGATAGGTACGGAGAAGCAGTTACCGAATACAGAGCAGAAAGCGAGCTCCCTCTTCCAATGTATTCCCCGTGGTGCGCAAGCGACTGCTGCGTCAGGGACGATACAGTTTGGTAGACGTCGTCAGGCAAAGGCGCCGCCGCAAGTCTCTCCGCGTCCTCCTCATACGGCTCAGGAGAGGAGTACGGCGAATTTGCACTTGATGACTGCAACGACACAACGGAGTTGCGGGGAGAATATTCGTTGGGGAGGGACAGGCCGCGGCCGGACGAGTGTGGACTAGAATCGTGTCGATTTAGAAGTCTCTCGGCTACGACGGTTTGCTCTAGACTGGCGATACGAGCCGAGAGTTGTTGGATACTGTCACCGACAGGAGAAGGAACCACGGGAGGTCGAGCAGGAGTAGGACGGGCCACGGGGACATTCTCCCAGCGGCACAGATGGGAAACTCCTCTAGAAACACACAAGCCACAAGGATAGACTCTGTCGCACCTCTGCAACGGTTCAGTATCGGTGAAGACCGGTGAAACAATATTTATACCTGTCGGCGTTTGGTACATTCAACACAACTGAGACGAAGCCGCCGTCGAGTTTTCTTCTCCTTTTTCGAAGTCTCGGGAGCTGAGGGCATATTGGAGGAGGATCGAGGTCCAGAGGCGAGCCGACGCTCACGTCTGGGGGTGGTCTTTTAAATACGGGCTTTCGTACATGCACCATGTTGGAAGCTAATATGTATCCTATCCTGGCGGGCTGTAAGTATGCACAGCACGGTGGCAACGGATGGTATAACGTACGCGGCGGTGCGGTGATCCTGCAAGAGGCCGAAACTTCAGTTGTAGCCTTCACGGCAGGCAAAGTCCTGCCATCCCACCCCTGATTTAGTCACAGCATCTTCAAAAGCGGCATCGATCACTCACAATGTCCGTTATCTACACAGTTGTGGACGCTTCGGGATCGCCCCGCCGGTCTTCAAAAGAAAATCATTTGACTGGGTGAGCAGTGGATTTTTAGCGCTCCGAAGCCGATGATAATACGGGTGTGCTCTGATAGGTGGTTGAAAAAGTTCAGTACTGATACCGCGGACGCACGTTCAACAGTTTTAGATCGATTCTATTGATTCCAACTGGTGCAGCGATGCAATGATGATGTTTTACAGGATGTTGCATGTGGAGCTTCAGCGTAAAAAGACACCTAGACATGGGTAAGACCAATACAGAGACGGGGTAAGTGGGTGAACGGTGCTAGCTATAGCTCCGCCACAAGAAATTACCCCGGATTCAACCCACTGCTTTACCGGCTTCATCAGCGTTTGCTTGACAGCCTGAGGACACTTGTACATGAAGCGATCCACATGATGCGCTGTCTCGTTTATACATAGACCGCCTCCAGTTGTTGATCACCGTACAGATAGACTTGCGAATCACGATACGAAGATATTGTTCCGGCCGCGAGGGAATTTTCACAGACTTGCAGTGCTATGTCTCGAAAAGAACACGAGATGCTTTACAAAGACCACCTATACTATTGGACGAGTAAGAGCCAGATATGCCGCTAGTGCACCGACTTGCACCGTTCTGAATTTCAATCCTGATAGTGGCCTCCGTTCTGACAGATTAGCAGTCAAAGTTGAAGTTGAGCGAAAGCACGCCCGAGGATCTGTTCTAACGAGAGGCAAGGGAAGCTATCGGACAGAGAGTGCGATCGCGCTAAGACACAAGAGCTCGGAGTAAGGCCGTGGGCTGAATTAAGGTTGTTGAAGGAAATCTCAAAAGAGGTGGCAAAGAGCAAAGACGTGGTTTGGTTCAAGTTCGGTTCCGGACTCGGCACTTACGTATTGTAACGGTCACGTGACGTAGGCGCTTAATCTCCTTCTCCGTTCTGCTCGCCATCCTCTCTTTCAGCTCCGTTTCCTCACTAGCCATGGCACCCGCAAAAGCAGAGGGCAAAGCAAAGTCGGACGTGAAGATTCTCAAAGGGCAAGAGGCTGAAGATCTCGTCCTTGAATACGTGAAAAGGGTAAGTAACAACTTCCCCGTTTCTTTTCCCACCCGTTCCGCAGCCGAGCACATTTCCAACAGATGAACCGCCCGTATGGAGCAGTAGACGTTTCCGCGAACCTCAAAGGCGCCGTGCCCAAGACCGCGGTGCAGAAAATTCTGTTAGCTCTGGCAGAAAAGGGCGAACTGGTGCAGAAGACTTACGGTACTCTTCCATATGGTTCGCACAGGAACCCTAAGAGTTTATCTATCCTTTTCGGAACAGGGAAAACAAGCTTTTTCGTCGCGAACCAAGCAAATATCGAGGCTATTCCTGCAGAGCGCTTCGCCGCTCTTGAGGAGGAGTACAAGACCACCGATGAAGAAAACAAACTTCTTGGAGCCGAATTCAAGACTCTAAATTCCGGTCCGTTGGGTTTTTCTTAGGCTAATTGGTGGAGAAAGACCATTTCGACCCCAGAACTTGCGAAACTGAAAAGCACCCCAACGGATGCAGACTTGGACATTCAAATTTCAGAATTGACCCAGACGGTTAGTCCTCTTACCCGACTCGAGGTCGATTGGTTTGAAATTGACTTTGGGGCTGCCGAATACAGATAAAGAAAGCGGAGACACAACTCCAACCCCTTCGTTCCGGAGCGCCCCTTATTTCAGCACAAGATCTGGAACAGGTAGATTCTGACTGGATGAAATGGAGGGCCGAATGGGTCCGCAGGAAGAAAATATTTAACGAGTACGACATTTCTCTATCACGAAATCCACTATGCTTTGGCGACGTCAGATAAATGCTTACGTCCCTTAACATAGCTTTTGGCACATCATAACAGATTCTATGACCACACCCGAAGCCGCAACTCTTGCAGAAGAACTCGGAATCGAACAGGATACCGACGAACATTCTGCTGTTGAGCGTGGACCGCTAGGAACCGCGCAGAAGGGCATTAAACGGAAGCGCTAAATAATATTTGGGTGGACTGATCTCCGATGCCTTGCTGCTTGATCATTTTTTTCTGTCTGTGATGTGTATGTGCCCTGTTGTATTGTCGGCGTTTAATCCGAAAGGTCTCTGTACAAAACAGGAAACTCATGTTGTGGTCAGGAACCACCTCCTTTATCCGGGTAGATAGTTCGGAGGAGAACTCCCGACAACCACATGGGCGTGTATGCACCAGGAAGACGCCGCTGCCCTCGCCAAGAGAAAGGTAGAGCCCAGTAGAGCCCGCGAGCCTCTGATTCGCCCGCCGTGACGTTCATGGTAGCCGGAGTTACGTCTCCCAAACTTAGCGACCATTCACATTTTGAGAATATATGTGGACTGACATGCGAGCCAGGTGAGAAGGTTACCAGCCCGTTTGTATCGGGCGACGTCAGGCTGAGTGAAGTTACCGACGTTGTCGGCGTTAGAGGTTTTTTGACAATCTCCTAGAAGAAAATGGGTGGCGAGGGAACAACGACACACTTGCGGGACCACCCGGAGACATCAGGAAATGTGGCGGCAACGTAGGTATAACTAACTACAATTATAGAGATATTAGCAATTCTCAAGCGGGCGACCAAGAATGCACCACTCAATGCGCCGGAGAGGAACGTCCACAATCACGGAATGAGTGGGGAAAACCAAACGCAATTTGAATTGATCGTTATGGGGAGGCAGCTACTTTGGAGCTCGTGTTTTGCCTGACCTGACCGAATCTCATTCCTCCCCAGTCCTTGTTGACTATCTCGTCGTCGGTCAAGGCTTCCAGCCTCACCAACTCCCGCCTGATATACTCGACGATGTCGAGCATTAGTTCGGGGTAGGCCAAGTATTTGTCTGCTTCGGCTGGAGAAAAGTCGTGGACTCCCGATTCATCGTCCGTTACGGCCTCCTTCTCAAAGTCAACTTTGGAAGGATTCACCACGGTTCCCCCTGTGAGATTAACAGCGCGCCTGAAGGTCGGCGCCGACGGATCGTCGGGGAAAGCTATACCAGAAGCACCACGAGCCCCGAGAAGGTTCCGCCATACCGCCCCTGCCATCTCCATGTCTCCATTAACGAGCCCAAGATCGAGGGAGAGGCAAAAGCCGGTCCATTGCTCCTTGAAAATCTTCAACTGCTGCGATACAAGTCGCTCTGGTGCCCGACTGAGCCGCTCCTTTTTGTCTGTGCCGGAAGGAGCATTCGGGTTTACGTAGAAGGTGGAGGTGAATATATATGGTTTGTGGTCGTGGCTGGGCTGCATGATAGCACGGACTCGATCCTCCACGTCTTGAAAAAAGTGATCCACGAGACAATCCGCATATCGTCTCCCGTATGTGTCGGGAAGTGCACGGAAGCGGACAGTGAGCATCCAGATGTGCAGCGTGAGAACGGTGAACCAGGATTGAAATGTAGGTGGGAGAGCGCATTCTGAGGCAGTCATAAGCAAGGAGCGCTATATGTTTAGCAGAAAGGCATTTACCGTCCCTCCAGAACGATTTCTCTTCATCTGCCTTTATGGAACACAAGCGCTCGTATATGACAAAGGTTCTGATCTGGGCTTTACTTCTGGGCGACCCAAGCCCGAGAGCATTTGTCAATTTGGTGAACCGTTCGAGGTTCTTGGGAGACTCTTGGATTTTGCGGGCCAGCCAATTAGGCTGCCGGTATGGAATCAAGTTATCGACATTATTCGGGCCCTTGTCGTCGGAGAATGGTCGTATGGCACGTAGAGGCCGAGGAATCCGCCGCAGACGAGCTGCCTGGGTGAAGGACGTTCGGCCCAACATTTTTTTACGCGGTCACGTTTGATGACCTCAAGTCACGCCGGAAGCCAGGTCCGACGGCCCGACCGGGATTTGAACCTGAACTTCAACTCGACGTTCCCCAACGAAAAGCGCGGACAACCCACAAATAAAACTCGTTGCAAACCATCTCTTCTACCGCTGGTCCGAACTGTGCCAAGGCGCGGTTCCACGTTCTGGCTGGCATCAAGGTCGGCAGAAGGACTCGAACGACTTATGGCGTGAAGGGTACCGTATCTACCAATTTTGCGCGACTCCACGTCGGCGTCCACCGTCTGGAAAATCGAAACGTTTTTGGGGCACTCACGTATCCATCCCTGCGACACGGGCTCCACCTGTGATACCGCCAATCATAGTGAAGCATGCCCGCAAAGGCTATCTGTACTGCAAAACAACCACATTATCATTGCTCTAACGTACCGGGAAGCTGGAATCACATCGTCGAAGGATAACTACGCTTTGGACACCGTCCCGATCTGCTTCTGGCTTGGAACTTGCTGTTAAAAGCATGTACTGCAAGTGCTAGCTGGACCACCATTCCGCACGCCTTTGTTTCGCTGCGCAGCCACGTATGTGACATGTGCTGCGCACCTCGAATAATCCACACCAAACCACGGGTTGCGCCACGGAACCAAGAGGTAGGCAAACATAAGTTCTCAGCGTTCTTGTTGCGATGTTGGGTCGTTGTATCGAACGTTAACCTACAGGAAGCCGGCGGCTGGCAAGAGGAATGGGGTTGACATGTCAGTGGCCCTGGCGAGGCAGTTCTTCCCCGAAAAAAATGGACCCCGTCCGGATGTGAAGTTGAACCGACGGACAAGGCGTTCTGAGACCGAATCTATTTTTGCTTGCCCCGCCGCCTGCGATGGCCCATTTGCAGGGCAGTAGCGCAGTCGGTAGATAGGCCAGTCGGGTGAATAAAATAGTGCGACGAACGTGGGATATGTGAAGGACTTGGTGGAAGAAACCGGGGTTTTGACGTCACGTTAAGCCGTCGGCGGTGACAAGCCCTTACAAAGTTAGCGAAGGCTGTGGACCTGCTTTCGACCTCTGGTTTATATCTCACATCCTCTCTTGCCCTTCTCTCCTTCCTTCTCCTACTCTAGTTCCTTTCTCCCGGCCTCTGCCGTCCTTGCTTTTCCGTGCTTAGGGACTCTTAATTTCTTATGGCATCCGCAAATCCTGTGCGTCCTTGGCCACCTCTGACTGCGCTTTCTCTCACCCCCCGCGACCTCCAGATCCGAAGAAAACTCGTCATTGTTGGAGACGGCACGCAGCTCCTCGTTTGCACAAACCCCGAATTCTCACATACGTCGATCGAATAGGTGCTTGCGGAAAGACCTCATTACTGTGCTCCTTTGCTCTGGGTGAATTCCCCCGGGACTATGTACGCTGTCCGAAATCTCTCATCCCAGACCAGTTCTGACGCTAAATCATAGCAACCGAGTGAGCCGGGACCAACCTTGTCCTACTGCGCCGACCGCGACGGCTGACCTGTGCCACAGCTGTGTTTGACAATTATGTCGCCGAAATCAGACTGGACGACAAACCCGTCCAGTTGGCATTGTGGGATACCGCGTACGTTGCACCTTCTGTCCCTTTCATACGCGCACATCTCATCCCCGCCACTTAGTGGTCAGGAAGAATATGAGGTGTGCAATACAATGCGCTGGCACCGGAAACATCAACTGACGCGTTTCTAGCGTTTACGACCAATGTCCTACTCCAAATCCCATGTTATCTTGATCGCATTTGCCCTCGACACCCCCGATTCTCTGGAAAACGTTCAAACCAAGGTACGCCGAATCGGAATCCCCGTCAAACCCACGTCCTTGACGCCGCTGCCTTCTAGTGGATAGAAGAAGTTCGCTCTATCTGTGGTCCGACTATTCCTGTTATTCTCGTTGGTTGCAAAGCCGACCTCCGGCCGAACACCTCGCACCCCAACACTCCTGATAATCCCTGTCCGTGGGTCACCCGCGAACAGGGTGAACGGATCGCTCAGACCATTGGAGCCCGCGCATACAAAGAATGTTCCGCGCTCAAAATAGAAGGCGTGGACGAAGTCTTTGAGACCGCCACGCGCGCCAGCATGCTGATGCGAGACGGCGTGCAAGGCGGCGACACAAAACACCACAGGAGGAAGAGCAGCGGGAAGGGCGTCCCAGAAAAAGAGGAGAGCGGTGGCTGCTGCGTCGTTTGCTAGGTTAGTACAGGAGAGAACATCGTTTACGCTCATATCCATCCGGATCGCTTCCAACCTTCCATTTTCTGTACCAGATTCCTGCCCCGAATTTCGACTTGCACGGACATCACGAGTTGGACTTCGTTTCTGTACTCTCCCCCTCCGCATCCTACATATCACCCATCTTTTCTATCTTCATAGACACTTGTCTCGCTCTGCGTCACTAATAATACTGCCAGGAACAAACCTGGCTCATGGTAGAGGTGTGATTATAACTAGGGATACAGATTTCAACAAACTTGGACACGCCGATGAAAAGTACTACGTCTTGAGCTCCCAGCTTACCCCACATCCGCAACCACTCCCTTTGGCATGCGGATTCTCCAGTACTCGGAAGCTGCTCCCAATAAGCTCTGTTGCGAAGTCAATGGTTGACCCGTTTAGAAGCGAAAGGGAGACGGCGTCGACGAGTATGTTGGAGGGCTTGACATTGGGATGGCTAAATTGACTGAAGAACCAATAAGTCGCGTCTGGGTAGAGAACGACCTACTTACTAATCATCCAGCGCCCGAGTTTTGGCAAGCTCCATTTTGTACTGATAGCCATGGCATCCCCCGGACTCGACCGCTATTCGTAATGCGGCGTCTGGGTTAGCCTCTCGGGTCGATATTGTACGAAGTTGCTGTGGTTAATTCGAGTGTGAACGATACACTGGCCACCGTGGCGCGTACCTCGGCTGCCCTGTCCGTGAGTATGATCTGAGCCTCTTGTGGGGATATAAGCTGGACGTCGATTTCCTCCTGTTCTATGTATTCTGGAGATGGGGTCGCGAGAAGAACCGTGGGCTGCGCCGGTAGAGGAGTGGCCAACGCGGCTCTCCGCGGCAAGGAAGTCGTCAGCGCACGTGTACGGGGGGGAACTGCAAGAGCCCGCAGTGGTGCCCGAATGTTTGGAGGAACACGCCGTAGAGAGGAAAGAAACATGGCGGTCGAGGTGAAGGCGGAGAACGCCGGGCCGTCGGCACCGGGCAGACGGAGGTTGCTGACAAACAAACGCACCTTGGAGTTGACCATTATGTCCAAGGTCTCCTTCACCATCCGCAGACCGACGCCCGTGTCCAGGGATGCTTCTTCAGGCCCTGAATCAGACTCGGGCTTCAAGATCCCCGCCTTGCCCCGCCATCTCGCCCAAGACTCCGCTCCGGGCAGTCCACTGAGTCGAAGTCGAGCCCCGTCTCCTCCAGCCAGATACGACGAGCCAGACTCCAGCGACGAGGACGACGAGCAGCAGGATGAGCTTGTCACGGCGTTTGACGCCATGGGTGCTCAGCGGTGTGTTTCTTTCCGCCCTCCACTCTACAGCCATCTCAACTCACGTCAGTCTCTTTTCACAACTTGTCTAAATCCTAGTCTGCACAAGAGCAAGAAAGTTCCCCAGGGACCCCTCGTCATCCCCGCCCTCAAAAACAAAGACTGGCGGGAACTAGCACGCAAGCGACGAAGCGCCTCGCAGTTCGTCCCAGAATCCGCCAAGGCCGCCACTGGGAAGGACGGCAGCGTTGGCGGGCTCGGAGTGAAAGACTCGATCAACTCCGGTCCTATGTTGTCTGGTCTGCAAGTTAGGGCTAGGGCTGCAAAGGAAGAACAGGATGCCGACGTCGAGGAGCAAGAGGTGGAAATGGTCGACGTGAAAGAGGAGGAGGTGGAGGAGACGGAGGACCAGAGAGCCCTGCGCGCAATTCTTGCCAGTGCCGGCGGTATCGAAAACACGGACTCCATGATCGATATAATCCCGACACCAATGTCCGAAGGGGACGCGTACAAGCAGGACGTCGAGGAGTTGCCTGATGTCGCGACGTTGGACGACTACAACAGGGTTCCTATTGAGCAGTTCGGACTGGCGCTGCTTCGCGGCATGGGTTGGAAGGAGGGCACTGCAGCCACGAGGAAACCAGGCAAGGGCTTGATACAGCCCTACCTCCCTGAAGCGCGACCGGCATTGCTGGGGATCGGAGCGAAGGAACAGGAGGTCTTCGACGATGGCTCGAAGAAAAAGGGCAACAAGCGCCCGGAACGTCGCTACGTTCCTGTAATAAAGCAGGACCGGGATGGGGGATCGTCGTCGGGCCGAGGAGAGTCGAGCAGGGACGACAAACCCCGATCCCCCAGGCGAGACAATGGTTCTGCGAGTGTATCACGTCGAAGCTCGAGGTCAAGATCTCCAGGCCGTCGTCGGGACCACGATGATGACCGCAGGCGAGACTCGAGTCTCAGGGAATACGAGGATCGAAGGCGGGATTCGAGCAGACGGGACTCGAATTATGACCGTAAGGAATCCAGCAGACGAGACTACGACAGGAGGGACGATTCGGACCGTTATCGGTCCAGCAGTAAGAGACGCGACTAATTCAACCGTCTCCCTGCTTCTATGTAAAGGAATATGTATGTTTGTAGAGGCGGGAACAGAACACCTCGACGACTGGATGGGAAAAACGTCAGCGACAATATCTTCAACTCCATGTCCCCGAAGTTGACGCTACATTCTCGTCGTAGCCAAATCCAGGTCCAGTCTGCCTCTGTGGTGGCCGCACATAGTCGGGATCCCTAGGCCACGCAGCAGGATTCTTGACCCGTGGGGGCTTGTGGGGATGGGGGCGGCGACTCTGAGGAGGTGTGGTGAGCGAGTCAGGCGTGCTGGTTTGCAAGTCCGAAGAATGGGTGCTCAGGCTGTCGATATCTTTGGGTCCGAGATGGTCATATTCTTCCGAACCCAGCGGGTCTTCAACTCCTTCAAATTCAGACGCGTCGGCGTAGGCACCCGGCATCGGAGAGGCGTTCGTATGATCGGGGGTTGGTTGGAATCCGAAGGGAACGAATCCCGGCGAGCCAGACGGACCAGGTCCAGGAGCGTATGTGCTCGGTCGCGATAAAGGCCTGGTGTTGTCTCGCGGAACTGCTGCATCAGGATTGAAAAGTTTGGTCCCCATTGATGGCGTTCCAACTTGACCTGAGGATGCATGTGAGTGTGAGCGAGACTAAATTCAAGTCAGAGTCTGCGGTGGGACAAAAACTTTAACCATACTGGAGGCTGTATGTTTATCGGAATGGGCGAAGAAGCGTCGCTTAGGTGCGGTGCTTGCGCCTGAGAAAGTGGGCGGCCACCAAAGAAATCAGACGACCAGGACGATCGCTGTTGAGCTTGGTGCTCAATCCCAGGTAGGTCACTGTTCGTACGTGGTGTGGGCATCTGGACGGGGTGAACGGTTATGGCCTAAAATACTGTTCAACTGGAATCACGAAAAAGAATAAAGCGTACACACAGTTGAAAATGGACGTCGTACGCTCTCTGCTCTGACTGATTGTTCGCGGGTGCGGGCAGGTAAGGCTCTAGCAAAAGCAGACGGTGCTATGCCGGGCTCCTCGACTACGCTGGAGCCGGATTTGTGCGGCGGAGTGGGTTGGCGCTGGGTCTCAAATTCGTGTGGCGGGGGTATTTGAATAGAAATATCATCAGGGCCAGTGGTCGGGACGAAGCCGTCCGGGGGGACAGTGATACGCTCATGATGCGGGCGTGGTGGTTCATTGTGTACGGGAGTTGGATGTATATCGTGCAAAGGCACGAAAAGGGGCGACAACGGAGCGGACGGTTGGGTTGCTTCTGAAGCTTGCGCTGGCGGGGGTATTGGCAATGGGGCCGGGGAAGGTGTTGGTGGAGGAATTGAATGATTATGGGGCGGGAGGGGTGAGTACAGGTCCTCCGTAGCAAGAGAACTCCCGGGTGAGTTAAGTAGTTCCTCGTCAAAGTCGTAGTCGTAGTCGTACCGCCGGGAGTCTTCAACGTTTGTCGGAACCGGGACATCCACACGCCCATCGGGGGATCCTTGCACCCTGCCGGCGTCGAACCCTTCTCTGAGACCCAAGCGCCGTCCTTCTTCCCGAGCCAAATGAATCTTATGCTTTTCGTTTAATTTGCGTGCTGCGGTTCTGGATTTGGCTCCGGAAATCTCTGCCTGGTACCGTTCCCTCTCGACGATATTGAAAACGGTCTGAGCACGATTTATTTCATTCTGGGCAGTTTCGAGTTGAAACTTATACAGCCTGATGGCCTGTTTCGTTAGAAAGCTTCACTAATATGTAGAATCGAAAGCCGCACCCGAGGGATTCGTTTGCCCTTGCAGCCTCTCGGACAGCAGCCAGTCTGTGTAATTGGTGTTTAGTTATGAAACGGTTCACATGAAGAGAACTCACCTGGCTTCATTGACAGTCTTGAGGCGCTCCGTTGCCTGTATAAGATTCCTCTCATTCTCGTCGGCACGGAGCGTTTCAGAGCGAAGTTTGGCAACGACGCGCGCAAGTTCCCGCTGAGTTTCACGATGCTCCTGCTGCTCTGCAAGAATAAGGGCTGCCAGATCCCGGACCGACGCCTTGGATCGATGGGAATGGCGCCGCGACGATTCTGCTACCGGCGGGGGTACAGGAATTGGCGGCAAGTCGCGTTCGGCATCCATCCGAGCCACCAGAATAGATTACACAGAGAAAGCCTCAGAAAACCCAATAAATCGACGCGACCACGACCGAGCAAGTTGAAACTTGAGACGAGATTCGCCACGTGCCCGCGCGCTAAGCTCTGCCGAAAGCAAGCCGAAACCTTGCCCACTGGCACAGCTCACCGGTGACCATCGTCGACGTTGTTCGACCTAAATTCGCCGCCGACTGCAGAGTCGTCAAGTTATGAAAGGTTTTGTGTATAGTCATGGCTGCCCAGGACGCGTCGCAGGACATATTTCAAAGAGTACGTCGAGAACCGTGTCTGCGTCGATTTTCTCGCTTACCGGACCTTCAGCTTAAACCTGTGTGCGTCCCATTGCTGGGGGCCTCGCTTTTGACCCCAGCGTCCATTCCAAATGCGTCCAAATTGTTGACGGAGCTCATCTCGCTTCTACGCACTGTCAAATCGTCGGGGAGCATTCTCAATGCCTCCTTGATCTCGTACACATTCTACCCTCTCTCGACCATCCTTTCCCGCAACAGATCTGCAGAGATTCCTGATCAGATATTGGAAAAGATTTTCCTCGTGCTCAAGATTCTCTGCGAAGATTGGTGGTGGAACTGCGACCTGAAATTATGGGAGCAGATGTTCATATTATGCGGGTCCGTCATCGGGGATATCGAAGGGAAGGGAATGGGCAAGAAACGTGACGAGGAGACCAAAGATGCAGCCGCCCAATGCCTTTTCTCCCTGCTCCGTGTACGGAGTGAAGAAGAGGCGCGCCTTCACTCAGGATCTGCTGTCATCCGGCTGTTCGAATTCCAAGAGCACGCGTCCTCCCCGCGTTTTACTCCGATCCTGGGGCAAACCCTCGACTCTCTCTTGGCCACTGCCGAGTCCCAGCAGTACTCGTTACAGCTCGTTTCCCTCGACTTGCTGCACGTCCTCATCGGCACATATTTCCCCGATCGTTTAGTTACCTCCGTTTTGCCTGGCGTCGTGAGCAGCATGACGACACTCGCACAGGGCGTACCTGGAACCCTTGGCTGGGCTAAAGGTGCCGCTGTAGCTGGATCTTTGAAGGTGATGGAGGTCATCGTAGTCAAGTCCATTGGAGATGAAGTTTGCTTGAGGGACGGGGCCGTTCGCTACGTGGAGGATCTGGAGGATTTGGCCAATCTGGTTAGCCCGCAACCCGAGGAATCTTCCAGTGAAGCACGACCGTTCTCTACCGCGCGAACGCCGTCGTGGCTTCGTGGGACAGCTTCGCAGTTGCACATTGCCATGAACACGCTTACGCCTCTTGTATCCCACACGACACCATCGGCGCTCCTAGCTCTCGTGCAGTTTTCTGCGACCATTCTGGCCGCTACTCCGCTGACCCTGCCTCAGACCCAGCCCTTGTTACTTTCGTTTCTTCTGTCGCTCTCCATCTCCTCTTTCTCCGATGTTGCGAGAAGGGCACGCACTTCCTTGCTGACATTGCTGTCCACGCAAACCAAGGCTCGGCAGCCTTTATTGCAAACTCTTATGCACAGCACCAAAGACAATCTCTCGGCTTTACCCCGTCTCCTTTCGTCTCAGGCCGATTCCAAAGTTGAACATGTCGCGGGCCTCATCGAAGCAGTCTGTGCCCTAGCTACTCCCGACGGAATTGCATCCGTTACCACAGGCCTTGGTGTACTCCTCGGTCCTGCTGGAGGAATCGAGCGCTGGGGGTGGAGATTGCTGTCGGTTCTAGAGCTAGTCGAGCCCCCTTTCCTCGTTTCACGCACGTCCGCGGCCCAACTCATGCTTGAAGACGACCCCGGTGCCTCCGAGGAAATCGCGTTCCCGGAATTGACCTTCAAAAACCTTTCGACCCGCAGCGCACATCAAGCGTTGGTCCGGATGTTTCAAAGCCTGGGTCGGGCAGCCGGTGACAGCTGTCTTTCCGCGGTTGAGTGGTTCACGAACACGGGCCACAATGGAACAAGCAGTCAGGCAGTTGCAGCCATTTGGTGTGCGTGTCGCCTGTTGGAGGGCGTTGCCAACGTTTCCACTTTTTCTGGGAGCAGTGGCGACTCGTTGACTCACAAAAGGTCAAAGAGACTCGAAAAGTTGGCGAGAGGCTTATCCAAAGATGTGGCGGAATCATGGGACTTTGTTGACCCGATCGATCGTCCAAAGATCCAGGTAGAAGAAAAAGACGAGGAGAATCTTTTGACTGTGCAGCACGTCAAAGGTCTCGATGCACTCCGGGATACTTTAAAAATTGTGCAGCCTTCCTCCGCTAAGCCCAAAAGTAGTGCCACGCAACCCCTACTGCACAGAACTCTCTGTCTCCAACTTCTCGCTGTTCTTTCGGGTATTCTGCAGGCTCGTTCGACTCCCCTCCTCATCTACACTCTGTATCCAGTTCTACACTCCTTGGTATCGCCGGTGCTCTATCTATCCACAACAGCACTGGCGACCCTCAATTTTATGACTGCGAGTGCATCCTACGCATCATCAGCCAACCTCTTGCTGTCCAATTTTGATTATGCCTTGGATGCCGTCTCTCGGCGGCTCACTCGGCGATGGCTGGACGTCGACGCAACCAAGGTGCTCGTTATTCTTGTGCGGCTGGTCGGTGCCGAGGTTGTCGATAAAGCCAGCGACGTTGTGGAGGAATGCTTTGATCGCCTTGACGAGTTTCATGGGTATGACGTCATCGTTGAAGGGCTCATCGAGGTCCTAGGGGAGGTAATAAAAGTCATCGAAGTTGAAGAAGCAGTACTGCGCGGTGATGCGCCACCCCGCTCTCTGACCCCTTCACCCGAGTTTCCTCCAGACAATGAACTGCAGGGCTTCTTCGACTGGTTTCCCCGACGCCATGAAACCGTTCCCCTCGAAGAAGAGCCAGAGCCTTCTGACCCTGAACCCGCAGAAGAACCAGAGCAACCCCAGCACCAATCGGTTGACGAAGACCCGCCGTCAACGCCGACACAGATCCTCACAAAACAAATCGTTACCAGGTCGCTCTATTTCCTCACTCACGGATCCCCGGTCATTCGCGCAAGAATCTTGTCCCTGCTCGCTGCATCAGTCCCAGTTCTTCCAGAGGCGGCACTGCTCCCATCCATCCATTCCGCGTGGCCTTTTATCCTGAATCGGCTCGCGGACTCAGAGACTTTCGTGGTGGCCGCTGCAGTCTCCTTGATAGAAGCCCTGGTCACACATGTCGGGAGTTTCATGTATCGGCGGATGTGGAACGACGTCTGGCCCCGTTTCCGCTCTATGCTGGCCAAGCTAGACGTCGCAGATGCAACCAATGCACTCTCGAGACGCGGTCGGGCCGCCGTTGGCACCGAGTCCGAGTACACACATTCCCATCGTTTGTACCGCTCATTGCTGAGAAGCATGACTGCGACCATGAAGGGAGTGCAGTCGCAGGACACCCCCGTCTGGCAGGCCGTCTTGTCGTTCAGGAGATTTTTACACCGGCACACTCACGGCGAGCTTCAACAGTGTGGCAGACAGTTTTATATCGCAGCCAGCGGCAATAACGCCGATGTTGTCTGGTTAGCACTCACGATGACCGTGACGGCGCACCCTACCATGATCTTCCTGCACGAATCGAAGTGGGACATAGAGGATAATGTCGAGGAGATATTCCGCTGTATAAATAAATCCTAAGCAGCTATATACTACTGATGGAAATTTACAAGCCAAAGGATACATGTACTTACTAGGGATACACAATGCAAATAATACAAGCCGTAATGTTAGGGAGCATCCTGGTCGTGGTCTTGGTCGTGCAAGGGCTTGTACTCCTGTTTACCGAAAGAGAGGTTGGGAAGAATTGTCTTTTTCTCCTGCTGTCTCCCTCTTTCTCTCATGCGCTTCACCACGCAATATATGAGAAAGCCCAGTAAAATGGCACCAAGAACTGAAACGATTTAAGCGGTCAGCCGAATGAGACCCAAATAGGGGCGCTGCTCACTTCCACCCATTACAGCTCCAATAATGAGGTTTTTCCGGGCGGAATTGGGCGGACAACGAATGATTTGGTTGCTGTAGATGTAGTAGACACAGTCTCTTCGGAGCGCAGAGGAATGAGCTACTTCTCGTTATAACAGACCGTTGTGCCGCCTGTAGTGATAATCGTCACTCTTCCTCCACTAGTCTTACTTGTTGTGCTTGAACTATTCGGGTCGGTGAACCCAGCGCACGGGAAGCAAGCGAACCCACCTGTAGCTACTGCCTGACCCTTTGCTGCCAGACCCCTTGCTGTTTGATCCTGAGTTACTTTTCCCGGTGCCACTGCTGCTTGTCTTCCCTCCGCCCTTTCCGTAAACAGGACTTGCAAGCAGCGCGGCAAAGGGTAGAATTGCAAGATTCATCGCAGAGAGTAGAGAGTTCTGAACAAGATGCCAGTCAAATTCAATTATTCCTTGATCATTTTGATGCGCCCACACTAATTGAGCGCTGTGGCCACGCGCTTCACAGCCTTACGCGGATTCAAATTGTACACTTAAGTACTGGCGGTGGAATGTATTGGTAAGGAATTCAAGTCTATTCAGATACGCAATACAAACATTAGGCTAACCAGTACAATAAGCGCTGCAGTGCGCCAGACCTATCTTGTTCTTCATCCATTTTGCCCGTGTCATCCTCTTCGTATTGGTCGCTGTTCAAATCCACCGTCTGGAAGTCGACAAGATCTGCAAACCACCGTGTCCCAGCAGAGGTGACCGTTGTCCCACGAGGAAGTAGCGAAGACGACGCAGATGGTGGAGTTTCTGCGGAAGGATGTGGAGATGGGCGATTCAGTGAAGCCCAGGCGAGGTACATGACTATCATGACCGGGACCTCAATATAAAACGAAAGAAAGTCGACTGCAGAGAACACCGGAAGTACTGAGGACCATCCTTGGACTTTTGGATTGGACATGCGTTTAGTTAACGAGGCGACTGAATCCGCGGAGATAGCTTACTGATAATCAGAGCTAAGAAAGTGATAATCTTCGGAGTTCAGTTGGTTGCTGGGGCCGATAACAAATTAGACACGAACCACGAATGGCGGTCCGTATGGCCAGGTCCATGATGTGTGAAACTTCAGGTCGCTCAAAGCCTTTCCTTGCCGTATCCACGCTTTGCGGAACCGCCAACTCGCCAGCCCAATCGAGAGCCAGGGAATCTGAGCAAGAATGTCGGACATTGTTTTGCGAGGGAATCTTTCGCAACGAACCTGGTTCGATACGCCTACAATATTTTGTAGCCAACCCCAAAGCTTCGCGGAGTTTAGTGTAAGCGTGGAGGGGTGTTTAGTGGAGGTACCTCGCCACTGGCAATAAAACTGGTCCCGAAGCACAGTGCGCTACGAACTACTTGTTAAGAGCAAGGCAGGGAGAGGGACACCCCGCGGAGTTGTCCAGGCAAACAGCTTCGGAGCCTGCGGTGGTTTCGCAACCGAAAGACCTAGATAGCATGAGGCGTTCAACGAGTCATTCGGCAGACCCGAGTGCCAGCAAAGAGAGCATGATTGCCTGCAGAAAGCACGGATGTCAAGATCACAGTATTCATGAAAGATGCCGCAAAAGCTGAGCGAAGAATGAGCCACTTTGATAGTCAAGCTGAGGAAAATTTTACTTGAGCCGGCTTCCTTGAATACGAGAGTAAACGGCGACGTCGTCGTGCTTCTGTTAGAAAGATTCGGATAGTCCCATGGAACTGTAGAATTTCGTGGATAATTTGGGCAAATCTCCAAGAAAAGAGAGGACACACCATTCAGCCCAATGAGGAGAATACTGAGAACATAAAATAGCAGTATCCTACAGCGTTGTCTTCTTCAAGAGCTTCCACCTCTTTGGCACGTCTAGCCATGACTAAGTGCGTTTACCTTATTCTGTAGCTCAGGTTGACGCTGACGACCATCTTTGAAGATATCAGTACGACAACAACTCCGATGACCCAGATTTCCTCGCTCTCATCGCTCGATGTCTGCTCAACGAAAACAACTCCAGCCTTAGAAGGTCCAGTCTCCCCGCTCTGCAAGGAGCCGAGGATACCGAGGTTCTGCGGAGGCAGGCATCCGTCCTCGACAGCCTCGCGAACCTTTGCGTGTACGCCACTTCCTCGCAAGTCGTTGCGATAGGGGCGGCACTTAACCCGGACTACACCATAATCTATGTCGCCGAGAATGGTGATGTGAGCACAGAAGTATTGACGCATTTGCGTGAGATTTTCACTCATCTGAAGCGCATTCGCACGGCGCGCCCCCCACCTTCTCTATTGCCTGGAGGAGAGCCATTGTCACCTAGTCATGCCTACATCTACAAGCCGGTATCCCCCTATGAAGTCGCCCTTGTCGATCTAAACGTCCATCTACTCCGCTTTTCGTGGCGCAAGCTCCGGCAGAGATTCACAAAAAATTACCGGAATGTCAATTTTATATCGCTCGCCACCGTCATATGCGGCACTGCCGCCGCGGAGATTGATCTCCTGGACAACGAGCGCAAGAGTCTCGCAGAACTCCAGGCATCCCCATACCTGGAACGCACCGAGCTCCTTAAGGTCGCGGACAACATTCGTACCATGACCACCATATTCAACTTCACGTCGGACCCCGACGTAACACGCATCCATGCTCTACGGACGATGTTAAGGGGGGTAGCAGCTTTCTACAAAGCCGTTTCTCAACAGGAACAGCTCTTTGGGAGCTGGGACAGCTTTTTAAAGTGTAAGCGCCTTCTTCCAATTCCTTATCCATCCATGTTACTGAATGTATCTCAGACCATCTGGGATCTAAAGGCGTAGCGCCCCTCAAAAAGGACCTCGACACCCTCCACTGGCTGCAGAAGATCGCGTCCATTTGGGAACATGCTGAGCGCGTCGCCCGGTTAGCTACCTCCCCCAAGTTAGTAAGCATACTGCGTGACGTACAGGTCACGCCAATTCCAAACAAGTCCAACCCCAAGATAATCAAGCTGGACGAGGCGACAATTCGAGAGGTCTTGCTCGAGTCCAATTGTGATATCGACGAAGATGGCGAGAAAACCCCCCGCACTTACTTCGAGAAACTTGTATTAGCTGCCCGTGGTGTACAACAGGATAGGAAAAACTACTGTTCGTTCGATGTTCTTTCATTCTTCAAAGCGCTCTTTGTCATTACCATTTACCAGATAACTTTGGCAAGCCGCGACCGGTTCACTGCGAGTGTGCGATGCTAGCAGCACTGCACGGGATTCCTGTGATACCCTACATCGGGGTTTCGAAGCTCTCATGCGGGTTTTGCCAATTGTATTTCGACTCGTATCGCCAAGTCACCCAATCACAAATCATCACACAGGGCTCGCACGGCATGGCCACAGCGTGGCGCGCCCCGACGCTGGTGACTGAGCCGGAAATGGACAAACGGATACGACTGGAAATGGCAGCAAGGCTGAAGCCAGTCATGCGACGTGGGTGGACCAAGTGGACCAGATCCTCAATGGACTCCCCCGCATCGGGGGAAACCGGCCCGCATCATCCTGAAGGTATGTCGGGTCTCTATGTTTCCCGTGGAGTGGAGCTCACCTTGTTCATAGACACTCCTGCATACCTGCAGGGCAGGGAAGAATACATGGCTTTGTACGCCTCTGAAGATCCCGTGTAAATTTATGCACAAGACAAATGTTGATGTAATGAATTATTGTCGCTGGCATCGTGCAAAAAAGCTAAGCAAGGCTGAGAATTGTTGCCGACCTTGAGGGCGACTTTCTGGAGTGCGTCGTGGCTCTCACAATGCCGTCTGAAAAGATTAGCATGGCTGCAGTCCGATGATATCTACTAGTAGATAATCTAGTGAGTGAACGGCCTCGCCAGGGAGCGCCAGGGTCTCTCCATACGCGGCATCTTCTCCTGTTTAATTATGACAGGAAATTCGCAAAGGCAACGCAAAGGCGCCTTTTCTGTCCAGCCCTCGAAGCATTATTGTCGTGGCCTCACTATCCAATTCCACGACGATGGCTTGCCTTACGCTGCGGGGAAACATCCAGCGCGTTGGCCTCTGTAACTCATGCTGGCCGAGCCTTCTCAACACTGGTCGTTGAGCACAATCGACACCCTAACTGTGGAGTCGTCAAGACGCGTGCGGGAGCTCATGAATGAATGAACAGCGTATTCCCTTTCTGCGGTTCACCCCAATAACTTCCCGCGGTTCACCCCAATAAACCGTATCAAGCATGTTATGCCCTGGCTTTTTGCGACTGAGGACGAAAACAGAGTCATCAAGGCAAGACCTCGAAGTGTCGCATGAAAATCCTTGACTGACGGACCGAAAACGCGCAGCTCTGTGGTCCCTCGGCAACAGGAGTTGAGCGCACAAGCAGCTAGCAGTTCTATTATATCACCGACTTTCTCCGGCTACCCGACACACCTACTTGAGCCTACTTGCAAGGTGGGCTTCCTGTACAGGAAAACTTGGACGTCGCTGAAGAACGGGCAGCGGTGGTGGGACGTTGTCGGTGATGGGCGTGCGCTCGAAAAAAAACCACGTCCCGTACCTAGCTCTCCGTATGCTTTCACGTGTGTAGCATTCACGCCGACGAGGAAAATCCAGAATACAAGACTGACCACCCACGTATGCTGAGATGGCGTCCAGAATTGAAGCACCAATTGCGCAGCAGTCAAATCGGAGGCAACGGAGACTGCGTCGTTGAACCAGTAGTTCCACGACAGAGCAAATGCATACGAAGGAGAGAAAAAACGCGCAGTATAGGCATTGAATGAGCCTGGACTCGTGTGAGTCTCTGAGAATCCTGTGATGGCAGATGCGACTTGAATACCTGCGATGGGATACTGCGTTGCCATTTCACCCAGTAATAGTAACGTCACGTAGACGATGAATCCAACGAGCCCATAACATATGAGCATGCTCGCCGGACCACCTTCAGCAAGAGATTTGCCGGTACCTGGATCAATGCTGCTCAGAGAGCCGCCCCGGAATCAACTTGAGACCAAGTCACCCAGGAAGAGTCCAGTTCCTGCACAAGCATCTCAATAAGGTGCGGCGTCTGGTCGAGAACGCATTTCACCTATAGTCCCGGCAATGGCAATCATTTGGACTTGGCGCGCAGAGAGGCCGCGATGAAGGCCGACATGCGGAATCGCGGGTGCGTCCACGCCGTCCTCAACAGCACCATAGTTGGTGGTTTGAGAGGATTCACCGGCAGTCGTCATTTGCGTCTATGACCCAGAATCGAAGAGCAATAGCATACGCGTTGACGAACAAGGGACGGAACGACGAGCAACAACCGAACAGACCAAGATGACGCATGCATCGCTGCAAAAGGCGTGATTTGCCCGTACATACTTCGAGTCGAACCTTGTAATTATGCGTCTTATATATAAATACATGCAGCCCATATAATGTAGGGTCCATTCCGGTTTCAAGGGTTCCGTCCAGAGGAAATAAGGTATTAACCTGACTGAAGATTTCACCAAAATCCTCGACAGGGAGAGAGTATTCAGAGGAGATTGCTCCAGCCAGCGTCGCGCGCCTTCTTCACCAAACGCTTGACTTCTTGCGAACGGGCACGAGTAGTCACAAGCAAAGTGTCGGGCATGTCAACGATAACGAGATCGTCCACTCCCAAGCAGGTGATGAGACGTCCGGACTGGGGAACCACGATACCACCAGCCATTTGCTCCGTGAGCACTGTTCGAACGGGATGAGCTGGCGCGTCGATGGATCTGAATGAAAGCCTACCGAGGTTGTGGTCTCCCAAAATCTTCGGCTGATTGCGTTCTGCGGGTAGCAGATCTGCAAGGGACGAGAAATCTCCAACATCGTCCCAACCTGCAAACGTTATGAGTATGTGCAGTTAAAAGGATAATGCGGTCACTGTACCAAACGTGGCAGGCACAACTGCAACACGGCTGGTCAGAGCGGCAGGCTCTGCGATGGCGTTGTCGATGGGTATCTTTTCCAAAGCCGGCCAAATTTCGGCCAACGCGATTTTTCGCTTCCCCTCGTCGTGCCACACCTCCGCAATCTTTGTTAACCCGGTATACAGCCCAACGTTGTATTCCTTCAGCAGCTCTAGAAGAAAGCTCGCTTTCGTGACGAACATCCCGGCATTCCATCGATACGTCCCAGTAGCGATGTAGGCAGCAGCAGTCCGGGCATCGGGCTTCTCCTTGAAACTAGACACTAGTCGGGCATTGGGGGCCTCTTTGATGGCGAGTTTGTCCCCAAGACGCACATATCCGAACGCGGTGGAGGGATGGGAGGGTGCAATACCGATCGTAACGAGATAGTTACGTCGCGCAACTTCGACAGCCTCTGCAACAGCAGACAAAAACGCGTCGTCGCCAGATATCATGTGGTCCGCGGCAAAAGACCCGATGATTGCGTCTGGATCGCGCTGGGCGAGGACTGCAGCGGCGAGGCCGATGGCAGCCATGGAATCTTTGGGGCCAGGCTCACAGAAAAGATTTTCGGCGAGAAGGTCGGGGAGTTGTTGGTGAATCACATCAACATGGGCGGGGCCAGCTACGATGGTCGTGCGCGACGAAGAGGTGAGGGGGAGGAGACGATCCCATGTAGCCTGGATGAGCGAACGGCCCTTGAGAGTGAGATCGAGAAGGAACTTGGGATGGTCTTCGCGCGACAGTGGCCACAGACGAGTCCCTGCGCCTCCGGCAGGGATGACCACATAGAACCCGGGAATGTCGCGAGCCTGGCCGAACGGGAACGAGGCAAGCGCACCGTCGCCAAGAGGAGACGGATGGTACGCTGCTTGGGACTGAGCAATGGCAGGGACTGCGTTGAGAAGGAAGGGGGATTTTGCACGGAGTTGTGGGCTAGACGGCGGTTGAGGGGTCATAAAGCCCGGGGTTCCACTTCGATTGTTCTGGCATGCTATTAGGGTGTGTCTGGAGAATGTACGGGGCCAGCGGCACCTGGAAGCCTTCTTTTAACTTAAGCTCAAGGAACGCATTGGCCTGGCGGAGCTGCTCGCATTCATTGCGGACAGCAGCGAGGTCAAGGGACTGGATGGAGGTGAGCTGCCTGATTCACATGGCACAGAACGCGTACGTTTTGCTGGACGACTGCGAGAATCTCGTGGAGGAGGTCGGTTGCCTGCCCAGCAGGCAAGGAGGGAGCGAGGGAGGCCATGTAGTTGTGGCAAGAGGCTGGAGCTATAAACGGCCTTTACTTTTTCTGCCAGCACGGACGTGTCACACGCAAGTAAACATCGGATAGGGGGCGTTACACGTAGTACCACGTTCGCGTTATACATAGAATCTCACTCCTCGTCGCTCTCAAACTCAATCGCCTGGTATTTCCTCGCCTTCTTGTTTGGATTGGCCAGCGACGCCCCTTTCAGTGGCCGGGGAGCCGCCGCCGCAGCTTCTGCAAATTTAATCCGTTCAATGAACTGACCGACACACCGCACGGGACGTACTAGGGGCAACTTGCTCCGGTGAAGCGTGTCTCTTTTTCTGCTGCTGTTTCACGAGCTCTGCCTTCAGGGCCTTGATCTCGTCCTGCGCCTTTTTGTCGGTTGATCCCGTGGCTGTCTTGCCAGCCGTTTTTTTCTCGCCAGCATCATCAGCTGGGGCTTTCGCGGGTTTGGAGCTGCTCGAACTTGCTGCGGGTGCTTCATCATGGAAAAAATATATCAGCGAATGGAAGGGCCCCAAATAGCGGATGCCATACGCGGCGCACGCGATGGGGCGGAGGTGCTTGCTATCGGGACTGCGAAGGGGTTTAGGTGGGACTGCCGCGATTGCGCATTAAGAGCGATCTTCCAGCATGAACAGTTTGCTTTCGACTTCAGACAGATTGGCCAGTAAAGCTCACGGTTACAAACACATCCGTGGCGTAGGCAGCCGCCTCTGTAGAACTCATCTCCTTGAGCGCGACATGCATGGGTTTCTTCGATGTAGGGCCCAGTGTCAGCTGGAAAACAAAAAGCCACATTGGTTGTAAGAACACGAAAGACACAAGCAAATCACTTTATACCGCTCGCCCTCTTCCACAAACAGTTCGCCCTGCACGATGCTCTCCGCGAGTTTCTCTGCAAACGACTCCAGTAGCGTATCACTAGCCGACTTGCCGACGATCGCGAACACGTCTGCTGCCCGCCAGCTCCCGTGCCACCAGCGCCCCTCGAGGCCCGTCAGACCAAGATGAACAGTCCATTTGTCGTTTGTCACGGCCGAGAGGACGACAAACTTGTCCATCCCTTGATATATGACTTGTATCAGCTCGTCGAGGGCTCCAAAGTTGACCATAACATTTTTCGACATTCGGGAATCGAGGTTGAAAGCAAAGGCAAGAGTCACACGAGTCACAGACGCGCACGTGCCTTTGTCACATCAATGAAGGGTTTGTCGACGCGACGCGCCGAGTTTGGACTGGACTTTAAGGCACCGCGGCGTGATAAAATTTAGACCATCTCCCACCCACGCTAGCAACGAGCGCGGAGCATCATCCCTTCCTGTCCTTGTCTCCGGATCCTTTTCTTGCCAGATGTCCTCAATCTTGTATCCCCAAATCTCGATGCAGATCTCGGGCGCGTGTCTTTCCCCATGGCCAACGCCGGAGATCTACCGACGGCCCCAAGTCCTTTTAATTATTGTACACCAGCGCCCACAGTCAGCGCCCTAGCCCATCCAGCACATACCCGGAACACCCGCCTCCGCTGCCTCGCTAACGACCATCACAGAAACCCCCGCCGGAGACCGCATGCATTCTTTCAAGTTGCCGTGCGACCCGTACCTCTTGCCTCCAAGCCGTCAGTACGGCGTTTCTCGGGCTTGCCAGATATGTTGCAGTTGAACCTCTCCGATTCCCGTCGTATCCGTTGCACTACCGGTACCTCGCTCCCCGGAACTGGTCCGGAATGCTTACCGGTGGTCGTCGCGACGCGACGACACGCAACGGATGTACTTAGCAGTATTACTTACCCTGGATTGTCTGCCCTGCAGATCAGCGAAAGCGCAGCATGAGCAGTGCCCCCCGCATAGTGATCCGTGGTGTCACGTCCGCCGTGACAGTCCTCGAAAAATGAAAAATGTCTGGATTGATCCGAATGCGGCAATATTGGGGACCCCCTTGATGTGACCGAAATTGATCTCGGGGTTCCGGCCCAACGTAGTCACCAAGAATGCATAATGGGACTCGGAGTCCGTGCCCCAACAGGTATCAGGCTTCCCCAACCAGATCTATACGTGTACTGGTACACACAACAACCAAAATAATAAAGACTACAAGTAATGTACCCGGATAGATATGAAGAGATGATGCGCTATGCGCTTAGATGCAGGTACATAGATGGACGAAGATGATACGGCAAGGTAATAAAAAGACGACGAAGAAAGAGGGAAGAAGTGAGAACGAGTAGAAAAATCCAATCCGCGAATTCAGTTCCGCCGCCGTGTGTAGATGCCATAGAGATAGATAGATAGCCTAAACCAATCGACTCCGCGCCAAATTTTGTCGGACAAGCATGTCCCTCACTGCAGAGGGATATCCAAGTCAGTAATATGTCCACATTTGTCTTCTGAATCCAACGTACCACTCCCCAGGATATCAGCAGTCGATTGTACGTCCTATACCAATCACCGTCAGATTCGAGTGGTGGACAAGAAACTGATACGCACGGTAACAGATGTAAAGTATGTATAAAACCCGCGTGGCTCAGGCGAGAACTGTTTCGCAATCATGGCTGTAGGGCACTTATTAGCAGTTGCATCCAGCTTGCATTTCACAGCCAAACGCACTGAATTTCTTCTTCATATCTGCAGCAACACACAGTCAAGAGTGATCGCGAGCGACTAGTCAAAGTACGCACACTGCGAGCAATGCTCGAAATCGTTCGGCCGGTCGCCATACGACACCACGTACTCATTGAACTTCTGGCCCGACTGCAGCTTTGCCTGGTACGCCCAGTGTCAATCATCGCCGTACAGGAGCGTCAGCTAACGCTCACCTTGAGTATGTCGCACTTGTTCAAAAAGAGGATTAGACTCGTCTCCTTGAGCAGCGGGCTCGAAACGATCGTCTTCCACAGCAGAATGGAGTCTTCCTAGACTCGCCGAGGTACAAGTGAGCATCGATGCACAGAATGGGTAATTCAAAAGGGGATGAAGATTAAGATTCCGGTCCGCACCCGAACACAGGAGGAACCCCGAATAGGAAAGAGAAGGAAAGAAGCACCCACCAATCTGTTCACCGCCTCGTCCTCAGCTAACACCTTGGCAAACGCCCGTCAGCAAATTCGCGGAACAGCTGTATGGCAAAATATACCTGATCAAAGCAGCTCAATGGTGCGAGGAAAATGATCGCGTCCTTGAACAGCCCAACTCAGTCGTCAGCGATTACTCGAGAAGCAACCAACACACCATGTCGTCAAAGAATGGCACCCTGCCAAAATGTGAGTGACCAAGTCCAAATGGCGTGGGTAGATTAGATTGGGTTTTTGGATTTAACGCGCTCGCGGCGCGAGTGCGGAGAAAATTGCCACGCAATCGGCGCGGAAAGCAACCCAACTACAGACAAGGACGTTGAATGAAACTCACCATGCAGCTGATCATCGCGAAACAGAACAAAGCCACCGTCATTTGGGAGCGTCATAAATAATCTGTTCCTACGCACCTCGCTACGGTCATTTTTAGCGTCCGGAATCATCAAAGAAGCGTCTCAGAAAGGCTCACCAAGGACCTGGCGCCGCCGACATCGTACACAATCCACGATTGGGGAACCATGTTTCCTAGACAGGCAGTGAGACAGCGCATCGCTCCACTTCGAATATTACACACCGGCTTTCAAGTTGAAGTGGTGCTCCGAGACACCTATGTCCAGGTCCAGTCAGGCTCCGAAGAGTCTACAGACAGGGATGCGTACCCAGGGTCTTCAACCGCGCCTTGAGAATGTCATCTAAAAAAGTGTCAGCAAGCGCGAGCGGCGCGGCGAAGAGCAATGTACCGTCCGTGGGCTCATACGAGAGTGCGGTGACTCGCTCTATGGAGTCGAGGAAGCTGATGGATGGTGGTCAGCGGACGAGCATAATTTATCGGAGGCGACGCACAATCCCGCCATATCCTCGAGCCGCAGACGGTGCGCTTTGAGCACCTCCTTGACGGTCGGATCGTTCCAGAGACGGACCATGTCCTCTGAACACGCGTGCAGGAGCTGGCGTGCGTCGCGCGAGTCCTGGGGCTCGTTGATCTCGGGGCCGTCGACGCTGCTGCGCACGTTGTTCATGAGGCGGTTGAACGCGCCCTTCCACTGCGTCGTAGAGTTGATGGACACTTCCTGTGCCGGTTGCGCTTCAGGAGTCGCCGAGTAGGCCTTGCTGAGCTGGGTGCCAGGGGTGAGCTTTCCGAGGAGGGCCTCCTCGACCTGCTGCAGGGGAAGCAGGCGCATCTTGAGGGTGAGTAGCTCGGGGGTGAGAGTGGGGTAGACGGGGTCGTCGGGGCCCGGCGGGATTGGCGAGGACGCAAAGGCCTCGGCTTCTACGAGAGCATTTATGATGAGGCGGACTGAGCGGACGACATTGAGATGCACGACAGCGCGCCAGGAGGTGCGCTCTGCACGAAACGCCTAGACATAGCAGGGTTAGCCGCAAAGCAGCGGGCGGGAGAGTCGGGCAACCTTTGACGAGTTGATTAGCTGGAAGTCTGGAGCAGGTCAACAAGACGGAACAGAATGGGGCAAAGGCGGGCTTACTCTTGAGGGTGGTCGATTTTCCTGGCGAGCAAATGAGTACACACGACAAGAACGGAGCTGGCGCACAACATACCGGATTCACCTGGAAACAAATTAGTTCGAGCTCGCTGGGGGGATACTAGTGCGGGACGTACTCTGGCCAAGTAAAAGGACCTTTACAGGCTTGTTCGTCTTCTTGTCGGTCGTTCGCTGGCGGGAGAGTTCTTGGTCGATGAGATCGGAGCGTTTCTTTGCTTCGCGCTCGCTTTGGAGACGTGCTTCGCGGTCCTGGGGCGTCTCGTTGGGTGGCGGGGCGAGGGCGAGAGTGAGAGGATCGAAATCTGGGGCCACGGTCATGGTGGTTGAGAGCAAAAGAAAGACGGAATTGATTCGAGGTCACGAAGGACTCCTTTACGGCGGCTCGATCGCCCCGCCTAATCTGGCAATAAATCTAATGCTACGCGGTTGGCGGCTGTCAACCTTGTCCGTCGCCAGTGTCTCTTCTCGACGCCGCCGTCTGCAGCGTCCTTGCCCACCGTCGGCGGAGTGTTTATCCTTACTGGCATCAGCATCAATTCCAGGGTCACTCCATCCCACTCCATCTTGTGTGTGCAATCTTCTGGCTTCTTGATCCTGTTCAACTGTTCCGCTCAAAAGGCCGCCAAGTATTGTGCGATCGTATTACTGAACTCTGTGGCATCCCTGGGCTCACTACCAGACAAGCACAACGGATAGGCAAATTAGCAACGACGTCCTCGCATTTTTCACATATTAAAGCAACTCGGCTACTTTCTCCTCCTGAGTTGGCGATCCAAGCAAATTCAGGGTTGTTCCTGAAGACAAATGAAGACCAACCCGTACTCGAACCTTTGGGGCGACCAGGCTTGAAGTTGGCACGACTAGCGAATTGTATACATCCGACCGCTTATGGTTGATAATGACTCCAAGCTTTGATTCGTTTACGACGCTTCACGAGGTCTGCGCTCAGCTGGGTCGTTTGCGGATAAAATCTTTGCAGGTATCTTGATCGGACGAAGTGATTCCAGGAGATGGTACATTCATTTGTTGGATTAGAGTAACAGCTATGATACGGTGTGTGCATATTCCTTAGGTGTGCTTGTCAAGTTTCTTTTGGACGTCACCAGCAGCCTTGGAACCTTCCTGCGCAGCCCTCTGCTTGCCCTCCTCGAGCTTCTGCTTTCCCTCGTCGGCCTTTGCGCTTCCCCACCCGAGCCAGCTGAACCACCCGGCCTTTGCGTCGGCCGCGGTTTTGTCTGCACCAGCGCGCGCGTCCTGGTAGAGGTTCTCGGTCGAGCTGCGCGTGCTGGAGAGGCTGCGCTGTGCGGCGGCTTTTGCGGAGTCGTACTTTGCCTCGGCATCGGCGGCGACTTTGTGTGCGCGGGCATCGGCATCGGCGACGACGCGGTCACGAGCTTGTTGCGCGTCCTTGATGCTGCCGCTTACACTGGTGCGCGCGGCGGCGAGACGGTCTTGCCCGGCAGCCTGTAGCACACGCGTTAGCGTCGTGTATCTGATTACCAGTGAAGAAGAGTACCATAACGTTATTGCCCATCTCCTTTGCATGCTGCACCGCAGCCTCCTCCTCGGCCTTTGCCTTGTGTGCTGCAGCGTTGACGCGCTCGGGGTTCTGGGTGTAGTAGTAGTAGCCTGCGCCGCCAGCGAGGACAGCACCGATGAGGTATATGGGTGCGGAGCTGCCGCTCTTCTTCGGGGGCAGCGGGGGCTGCTGGTACGGTGGTACAGTCGCGTATGCGCGGGTTGCGGCGACTCTGCGTGCTGCGGGGCGGGCGGAGGATGCGATGCGGGTGAAGGACATTGTGGTGGGTTTGTCGAAAAGCTGGTCTGCATTCACTTAAGTACTCGCGAGAAGGCGATGACGTAGGTGCTTGTCATTTATTACTGGTGACGCGCCGCTTTGCCTAGCCGAATCATTTGGCGTCTGGCGGACTTTGGGTCAGTCTGTGAGACTGTCTGTTCTCTCGAATACATATCGAAAGCCCGTCTGGATTAGAACCCGTCTCGTGGACTAAGAGTTCGTAAAAAATCACAGCGATCCAAAAACAAGTCTCATTCGACAAATAGTACAACCGGTAATAAGATAGATACACGAGGGAGGGATTGCGAATTATGTCGGACGTGAATTGCGGGAGGGATAATGCATTTTGAATGTGTACGCTCGCCCGTCCTACTGCTTCAATGTGCCGATCACAGAGTCCGCCGCGTACCGCTGGATCACCTTGGGGTCGTGCAGCATGTTGAACTCCTCCGTCGCGTCCCGTCCTGCGTACAGAATGATCGCCTTCTCGCCTCCAGGGTGGTCGGGCAGGAACTGTGCAAGAGAGTCAGTACGAGCGAGAGAGGATAGAGATGAATGGACTAACGCTCGTGACATCAAGCACCTGGCCGTTGACCACCACCCAAATGTCGTCCTTCTTGTTGTGCTTGCCCACGTCCTCGAGGGTATACTCCTTCTTCGAATTGCCAGCAGAAGGCGCAGGAGCGCCAGGTGCTTGCGCAGCAGGAGCAGGCGCAGCAGGCGATGCGTCAGCCTTCTTCTCTGACCCCCCGCTCGGTGTCCCCAACTGCCCCGAGATCGCGCTCAGACGCCCACCCGCCTTCGCCATCGCTGCGCTCGACTGCTGCAGCTGGTACGCCGCCGCCGAGTCACCCGACACGCGCCCAAACACAACACACCCCAGCAGCGACGACCCGCCGAGACGGTTGGCGCCGTGCACACCACCGGCAATCTCGCCCGATGCGAACAGGCCCGGGATCGGCTTGCCGTTGGTGTCGATGACCCGCGACTCGGGGTCGATCTCGAGCCCACCCATCGTGTAGTGCAGCACGGGCGTCATGATCGCAACGTTGAAGATGTCGTCGTACTTCCACTCGCCCGAGAAGAACTAGACGGTGGTCAGCGGAGTCAAGTGGAAAAATACCATGAAAAGCACCTTCTTGCCAAAGGGGTCCTTCTTTGACCGGACGACGGCGTTGTAGTCCTCGAACGTCTTCTTGAGCACAGACGGCTCAAGACCCATCTCCTTGGCCAGCGCGTCCCCGCTCTCGAACCGCTTCATCAGGCCGCGGCCACAGTAGTGCTTGCAATGCCATTCAATCTCCTTGGATGCGGAGCCGTTGAGCACGAGACGGATCGGGTACTGGAACGCGGGTCAGCGCCAGAACAAGTAAGCGTAACTGAGTATGAACCTTCTTGTTCTCCCACATCTTGCCAGTGACGTAGTCACGGTGCTGCAGCTCGTCGACGAAGCGGGAGCCAGTGTTGTCGAGAAGGAGACCGCCGACGCCGCGGAGAGCTTCGGCGGCGAGGAACTTGACCTTGGCCTCGGGCTCGTTGGGGTCGACGAGACCGGTGGGGTGAACCTGGACCTTCTCGAGGTCGATGCCCTTGCCGCCGATGGACATTGCGAGCTTGTGGCCATCACCCGTGCAGTGGTCGCCGTTGGTGGTGGGCAGATCCCAGAGCTCGGGGCGGTACTTCTTGAGGAGCGAGTCCTCGGTAAAGTCGGCGGCGTACCCGCCGGTGGCGAGGATGACGGGGCCATAGACGGTCTCGGTCTTGCCGCCGTGGGAGTACTCGACGCCGATGACGGCACCCGAGTCGTCCTTGAGGAGCTTGGTCACACGCGCCTTCTTGAGGATCTTGACGCGCTCGGGGTTGCTGACGGAGAGGTCCTCGAGGCGCTCCATCTGGGCATAGGTGATGACCTGCGAGCAGTTAGCGGAGTGCGGGGATAAGGCGGGGAACCGACAGACCATTCCGGGGAACTGGGCACCTCCACGGTGGGTACGTGGCTGCGAGTGGCCACCGAGACGGGCGACCTTGGAGAGGTCGAGACCGAATTTGTCCTGCAGCCAGTTGACGGCGTCGCCGGAGCGGCCGGTGAGGACCTGAATGAGGTCGTCGCGGGCTAGGTCGCGGGCGGACTTCTTGGTGTCTGCGAAAAAGGTCTTTGCATTGTCGGGGATGCCGAGGTCCTGCTGGGCCTGCGTGCCGGCGCCGTTGATGCCAGACGTTGCTTTAGTGGAGTTTCCACCCATGAACCTGAGCAGCACTTCCAATGAGTCGAATGCGGCAGACGAGGCCAGACAACATACCCTTGCTTGTCGAGGAGGAGGACATTTGCGCCGCGCTCGAGGAGGGTGTGGGCAGCAGAGAGACCGGCGAGACCGCCGCCGACAACGATGACAGACATGGTGGAGGTGGTGGTTGAGGAGAGAGGAGGAGGAAATACCGTCGAGTGAATAACCGGCGCTTTCTTATACGCCCCATCAAATGCGGGCTGGGAGGCATGTGATTCCACCCGGGCCGATGCCGTGCTCGATGCCGTGCCCCAGTCCGTGATACTTCGGTAATTCCTATCCAGGATATACCGCCCATATATTTCAGAGGAGTCCGGACCATGTCCTCGAGCACCGGAATATTATATTCATTCCCGTGTCTAGCTTAGGCCCACGCGTCTAACGCCGCCCCCACGGGGAAGCCAATAAAAAAAACATCTACCGTCCACCATCTAGAAAGGCCGAAATCACCTCGCAGCTCCGCGAAACCGCGTCGCCCATGCTCATCTCCAGGCTCTCCAGCAGCACCAGTCCCTCTACCTTGCTGGTCGGTGCCCCCCTCTCCACGTCCCCGCCCTCGAACACGTCCCGGTTCGCGTCGACATATGCCGGGTACACGATGTTCTCCCAGTAGTGCGGGGGATCGCGCCACAGTGTCCCCTCTGGATCGGATTGCACTCCACACGGCAACAGCGGAAGGGCGCAGCAGTAAATTTGAATTGAGGGACAGGGGCGGCGTTTGGTGGTGGAGTTACGAGGAAAAAACGTCAGGGTTATGGCGGCGCAAAGAGGTACAGAAAAAGAATCAGCTCCTACCTGCGGTATGGTACCCGTGCCGTTCGTGTCGCCGCGCGCGTAGAGTCTCTTCCGGCACGCGCAGGTATATGCGCACGTCGAGTTGCGCGATGACCTCCGCGTGCCAGTAGAGCAGGAAGCCGTCGACGAGCCCCCACACAATCTCCTCGTCGTCGGCGGCGGCGCGCTGGGCACGCAGGCCCTCGAATACGGCGGTCCAGCGCGCGCGCACATCCTCCGGGATGGGGAGATCCTTCTGCTCGTTGAGGTGGTCGTGGCTTCGGTGATCTGCGGGGATCTCGCCCGTCGCCTTGACCTCGCGCAGAAAAGTGATCATGCGCGGCCACTGGATGGCACCCGGGGCTGCATCCCAGTCCTGGACGTTGTGTACAGGGTGCACCGGGACGAGTTCTTGTGGCTGGATAGCAGGTCAGTGGGGTGCAACGCGTCCAGCGCGACACTGACGGGGGCAAAGTCCTGCACGCACAAGACAGCATGAGACCAGGGCTAGTCTATGGGGAGAGACGCACATCTTGGTGGATGATGACGCTGTTGGGCAGGATGCGCTTGAGATGCTTTGCGAGGGTGGTCTTGCCGGAGCATGTAGCACCTCTGGGACCAGTTAAGAAGTAATCTCAGTTACACCGCGCAAACCAACCCGATTCCGACGAGAATGACCCTAGTTTTCTTGGACATGGCGGGAGTCTAGTCTGGTGAGCGTCGTCGAGCGATTTCGCGATGGCGGCACATCAGATGGCGATGGCGGGTCCCCGGCCCGGCCCATCCGCGTCGTGTGCGCCGTTTGCTTTCGTTCATTCTTGGTTCATTCACTGGTCTTTCGTTGGAGTCTCAAGTCTTTTCAAGCTTCAGCATCGCATGGGATACGAAGCTGGCAGCAACTGATCACTGCGCCCTCTGCGCCGCAGCCTGGATTGTCACGAATTGAAAAGGAGCTGTGCTGTGACTCCCAGACTTCTTGAATTCTGTACCACTACGATGCATCTCCCCGCCGCGGATGGTCTACCAGCTCTTGGCCCGTGAGTTATGGTGTCCAGCGCTCGCTGCTCTCTGACCAGTCAGCAGCACTGTAATCCATATAGGTTATTCCCCTTTTGCACTTGAAGATTCACAGCCTCACATTGCCTAGTTCGCGACTCCAGGGGCGACGTCCTCGGCGAAATCGACTCTCCCAGTGCTCCGGCAGGCCTCTACCCCGACTGTATTCTTGAGCTCGCCGCCTGCCTCACGGATGACCACGCAACAACCCCACACCAATTCTTTGATCTCTGGGAGCTTGTCCTCATGCACTGGTTCCCAGACACTGAGGGCTACCGCATCAAGCCCCAGTGGTCCATCCCGTACCTCGACGACCGCGAGGGCGCCGCGGACATCACGTTCGTCGTGCTCGACTGCGATAACCCCGTCGTGCTCCTCCAGGTGAGCGCCCCGCGGGACTTTCACAATGTGCACACCCGCGCGGCAGCGGAGGCCCTCTCTGCGAGCCACTTTGAGCACGTCGCGCCGTACTGCAGCAACGAGTATCCGCTGTGCGCCATTGCTGCGATGGGTAAAAAATGGACGGCATTCCAGCGGTCGCCGCACCTGACTGCGTACGAGGCGCAGTCGCTCGGCGAAGAGCGCATCGACTGGATGGACGACATCATGTCGGAGCCGTCGTATGAGATGATCGAGTGTTTCTTCAGCTCCTTAAAGGAGACTGGTAAGTGTTTCTTTTGGTAGTTCTGTGCGCGCTGGCTGACAATTCTAGTTCGTGCGCATCGGGTAGCAAGTGGATAATCTGTAGTTGAATACTGTAATTGTACACTGTCACTTGTAACCGGATTTCTTCTTTACCGCCTTATCGCGCGAATTGAAATGGCGCGTTCCTGGCTTGGTCTCTGCCGCCATCCCCTCTCTCCATGAGTCCACCATCGTCCCAGGGTTCCCGCGTCCCCACCCCCGAACCGCCCCCGCGGCCAGAGACCAACGCCCCCGACCGCGATGCCCTCAACAGGATGATTCTCGGCCTCGGCAGGACCTATGTCTCGACCCAGCAAATCGACAACGGCGCCGCCGACGAGTATACGCCCCTCATCCCCGGGCCCCCGCCCCCGTCCACAGGCGACCGCCATGCCGACTTCATTGCCCATTATACCTGGCTTGACCGGTGGTACAAGTGGCTGGACCTGTACAGCCGGCCAACCAGGACCAGGGCCACAGTGTGGGCTGTGCTCACCGTCTGGTTCGCCGCGAGCCTCGTAGTTCTCCTATTTTTCCCGGATGCGCTGCCTGATGCGGTTGCGCCGCTCGTTGGTGGGTGTCCTGCATCGTAGTGCCGTTCAAGCATCTAAATTTTGGCGGCGAAATAATAAGGTCGGCTGGGGAAGGACCCTATGCGTGCCGCGCTTCGCCTCCTTGATAACGCGCCGGTGATCGTGAGTGCCGCCCCTTGTTTCCCGGAATCTAGGCTGACTGACTTGTCCAGGACGGGCACATTGGTCTGCCCTCGAGTTATCTATGCAGGACTGTCATGCTGATATATGAACAGACCTGCCTATTCTGCTGCGCGGCTTAGTTTCGAACAATGTTTCCGCCGTTGACCTGACGAAGGAGTTCGTCGGGCACGTCGACATTCCGCGCCTGCGGGCGGGTAAGGTCGGCGGGTTCTTCTGGTTAGCAGCACCCCTATCCTGTCCGTTGCGGGCTAATTTCTCTTTAGGTCGGTATACGTCGGCTGCCCTGCGGAAGAAGGGAACGACTTCCTCACGTCTACCTGGCGCGTCAGAGACACCTTGGAGCAAATAGACGTCGCGCGCCTCACCATCGACAAATACCCCGATGTAGTTCGCCCAGATCTGGGGGAACGCCGCCGCTAATCCTCTTTCACAGGTGTTTCAGTATGCGTTGAGCTCTGAGGATATCCGCACCGTAACTGCCAACGGCAAAATCGCGAGGTCCGTCGTGCACCGCATGCTGCTTTTTCCCATCCTTACTTTCGTTTCAGTCTGCTCGGTGTCGAAGGGTATGAGTCCCGCTCCGCGACGCGCCCACATTCTATCTCACCAAACCCGGCGCGTGTAGCGGCCATCAGTTAGGCAACTCGATCGCCGTCCTTCGCCAGTATCATGCGCTCGGGGTCCGCTATGTAACACTCACTCACACCTGCCACAACGCGTTCGCAGACTCGTGCGGCTTCGCGCCGGGCATAATCCCCCTCCACGGCGGGCTTAGGTGCATAAAATCCCCTACCCATATTTACGCACCGGCTGACTGACTGGCCCCAGCCCCCTCGGCCGCCGGCTCATCGACGAGATGAACCGCCTCGGTGTGCTCGTCGATTTGTCACACACTTCGGACGCGACTGCGAAACAGGCGCTCGCGCATAGCAAGGCGCCCGTCATCTGGTCGCACTCTTCCGCGCGTGCGGTGCACGACGTCCCCCGGAACGTCCCCGACGACGTGCTCTCGCTCATTGGCACCGGGGAGGGACAGACCGATGCCGTCGTCATGGTGCGTTTCCCCTGCACCTAATTCCGAATGCATTCCAACGCATCGCGCAGGTCAACTTTGCGCCGTTCTTCGTCGCGCCTCCCGGTAACGCAACAGTGTACACGGTGGCGGACCACGTCGAGCATATCGCAAAGGTGGCGGGCAAGAAACAGTAAGCATTCATTTAGCCGACCTTTGCAGATTTATTCACTCATTTGTTCGTAGCGTCGGGCTCGGGAGCGACTACGATGGTGCGCGGGTCCCGTGAGGAAGATAGGCATATCTAACGAATGCACATTGCAGGTATCGACAGTACCCCAGTCGGCCTCGAGGATGTGTCGAAGTACCCCGCACTGGTGAGTCTTCGTACACTGCTGGCTTCCTAATCATAAACTCGTTTGCGTTACAAGATTGCCGAGCTGTATACTCGCGGGTGGAACAAGTTTGAGCTCGCAGGGCTGACGGGCGCCAACCTCTTGCGCGTTTTTGAGGGCGCCGAGAAGGTCTCGCGCGACCTGAAGGCGGCGAACACGCTCCCTGTGTTCGATATCTATGACAAGCGCACGGATCTGTAGTTTGCGGCTGGTATTTATACACACACATTCAATAGTAGGAAGCATGGAATGGATTTTACTCATAGTACATGTTGTTGCGTGCATAGAATACAAGTGGGGGTATCAAGTGAGTTTCAAAAGCTGCACCCGCTCTTCGCGAACCGCAAACAGAAGAATATAACGATGGTTTTCGGTCTTAAGCTTTGCGACCGCGTCCCGAATTTGTTGCGCATATGCCCACTGCTGCACCGGGAACGCGGCCGCGAGCGCCTTCCAGACCTCCTCGTCCATTAACCAAATCGTCCCCTTGATCATGGCATCAAAAACGGCAGGGATAACATCAATGGCAAGGATCGGCATTCCGGCTTGTATGCCGGACTCGATTTCGAGACCCGTCTCGAACGCTGTTCGGAGAGTGAGATTGAGCAAAACGGTAGAGAGCAGACTGACCGCGGTCCATGAACAAGTGTTTCACCTGCTTGCGCTGTTTCTTTGCATCCACAGGGAGAAGCAGTTGGACTGCAGACGCAGCGATGACCTCCTTGCTTGGTATAGAATGCGAAGTACTGATGTCGGAGAAGCGTAGAGCTCCGCAGGTGCTCGCGTCAATCCGCTTTTGCTCCGCAATCTGCTGCTGCAGCCAGCCGACAAGCTCTTGTCTTGTTACTGGTGGTCCATGAGATCCAAGCGCATACTTCACAAGTGAAACGCTTACGCTCATATTCGGTGCCTTTCAAGATACTCTTCACTTTGAAAGCCAGCTGGTCTCTGCGTCCTGTCCGAGGGCGTGGACACACCGAGAAGCTGAGATCATACCATCAGCAGGAGTGTGCAGCGACGGTTAACATTCTTACAGCACTCCTTCTCGGCTGCACATCTCCACATAACTCTCGTGGTCCGCGTCCGGGATGCTTGATTCGTACATCAGGTCGGCGCTGATATTATGTTGCCACAAAAAGGCGACAACTTCCAGTCGGTCTTGAAGGTACCCAGTGTGAAATGATACAACATAGACATCGCAGCGTCGTGGACTCCAGAAGCCAAATGAACGTTCCTGCTTCACTAGCGTCCTCACTGAAGAGGCTTGATAAGCAGCTAAAGCCACGGTGATCTTCTCGACTGCGATTTGGAGTCCCATGGCGCAGATCGGCTCCAACTTCTGCCCAGGGGTAGCTTGGTCGGTTATGAGGGCATCGTAGCTGAAGAGCAACCCGGGTTAGAAGAACAGATGTGGTGGAATAAACTAAAGACTCGAACCGTCCACCGGCAGCCAGGACGTCCGCTCTCTTATTTTTCCGGACGACCTCAATCAAAACGCCGTCCTTGAAGCGTGAGTGATGGTTTCCAAGCATGAGTGGATGGAACGATATCGGGCGAGCGACACCGGTCAGATTAGCGTATTGAATGGTTTCCTTGACCTCGTCTACAATGGGCCGAAGAAGCGTGGTCAACGCCGGAGACACTTTGTCCAATTTCGTAAGCAATTCATCCATGTCGTCGTCTGAAATGGATGCTCAGTGTATACGCAATTGCTTCAACACGCCACAAGTACCGGTATCAGCCAAAGCCTCCAGTTCATCTGCGGTACTTCGAAGAAGTCCATTCTTCAACAATAGGGCTCGCTTTTGAGAAGGCGATGATTTTGAATGGCTGATAATCTCCAAGACCGAGGGTCGCAGAGCGACAGGAATTCGCTCGAAAATGATGCGGACGACTGCAAAGAAGGATCAGATCTGCGTCCTTTTATGGGCATTAGCACGAACTGGATGAATGTGATATGTGGATTTCGTAACTGTCGCTTAAATTAGGGAAACTGTCGAGACAGTCGTTGGCGATGGCAATTATTTCTGCTGCTGCCGCAATGGGGCCGGAGGTTAGATCAGCGGTGATGATGTCGAAGAGCGCGGCCTTCTGGAATTTCGGATGACCGGCTACAGCGCTGAGACAGGGTCAGATGGTGAAGATAACAAAAATGACACAGTTTAACTTTTCTCGATAGACATTTGCGATGTGGTATCGCTTGATTCTGGAGATGTTACCTTTCGCTGCGAGACGAGCGAAGGGAACCAGAAGATTTGGTGGCATCATTACTATTTCGCCATAACGATCCATGTAAATTGCTTGATTTTTCTCCTCCGGATTAGCGACAGGCATCAGTAAAGGAGGCTCCATATCGACCGCGCCGTGTAGACGAAAAATGTACGAGAGCCGTTCCTGGACAATATCGTTCAAGGCAGCGTGCTCAGGCAGATCCGATTCGGTGTCGTACAGAAACCGCCGAGCAGGGGGTTGAGGTTGACTGAAAAGCGAGGACAAAACAGCTTGGAAGTGGGGCGAGTCTGGTTTGACTACCGAAGCGGTCACTTATCAAGTATCAAGTCTCCGTCTTCGACATACCCATCATACCCAGCGCACTCTTGAAATATTCGTCTTCTATTCTTGCTGGTAACAGGGGACTCTGCGACAGTTCCAAGGCCGTGGGTCGCGTCTGATTCGGTTTCATTCATATTCCTGTCTTTTCTTTGGCCACATACCTCCGGATCATGGTCTAACAGACGTGTGATAACTTTTTTTGTTCGGTATTTAGAACGGATTCGTCACGTGACATAAACCACGCTCACTTTGTCGTTGACGCGTCAAAAGGCTGTCCCAGCTGGGAGGGAATACGACCAGAGGCTGTCTAAGGTTTTCGATAACGGCGATCCGTTCTGAGCCTGTGGAAAACTTGTAGTTCATTTCGAAGAACACAATCTGTGAGCTGTATCAGAAAGGCAATAATGAGAACAGCTATATAACCTACTCCGAGACTATACATGTCGGCCTTGGTGTGATTCCGAGGACCGCGCTTTCGTGACTGCACTTCGGGCGCGATATACAGGCGCGTTCCAACCTCTGTGATGCTCAGCTACAGACCTCATGATGGAACTTTGATCTTGTACCTAGCGTCATTTCAGGGTCAGAGATGACCGGGGGGTGGTGAGAATGTATGGGTTCCAAGGCGGGCAAGTTCGACGTTGCAAGCCCAAAGTCCCCAACTGTAACGCTTAGTTGTGAAGCTGGATGAAAAAATGGACTTTTGGTCACCTTTGCAGTCACCCTTGGCGTCTTCAAAAGGCGATTAATTCTTTTGGCGCGAGGCAGATATTTGGTGAGATCACCGATGAAAATGTTCGTCAGCTTGATGTCGCGGTGCAGCTTGAGAGCCGGTTTGTCAGGTGTAATTCAAAGGGGGAGGAGGCCGACATACGATCCCTAAGGAGGACATGTAGACAAGAGCCTCTAAAATCTGCTGGAAAAGACGCCAGGCCTCTTGTTCGGACAGCCCCTCATCGATCCTCTGAAAAACAAGCGTGAAAATGGTAACACATGCACACGCGTAAAACCACGGACCTCCTTCAAGGTCTGCCGCTCGACAAATTCCTATTTCGATCAGCCCATATTACCAAATTCGTGGAGTACATAATCATACGTACCATCTGGATATAAAGTGTACGGGAGAGAACTGGAGGCGGCGTCGGTGGAGGGACCTCCGGCGTCGATACATCCTCGGACGATGCACTATCGCTGTCGCTCTCTTCCCCCTCGCCGTCCTCGGTTCGGGGTGACGATGACCGCGAAAAATGGATACTCGGGAACGACGAGCGTGATCCTGAGCCAATATCATCAAGGTCAGCGAGATCGAACCCGAGGTTGTCACTCGAAGAGATGTGGCGCTCGCTGAAATCAGGCACCGACGTCCCGTCCTCCGTGCCCGAATCGGCACTCGAATCATCCGATGCAGCAGCAGATGCCGGTTCAGCAGTCTCCACCCAAGTCGTGAAATAACGGACGATGAAGCGGTGTGAAAGGCGACTGAGGGCATTCACCTCCCGGAAAATTTTTGTGTCGCTTTGCATCGTAGATAGACGGATCTTCTTGACTAGAATTTACACATCTTTGGATCCCAATGATACTGTGGGATATTGGAGACCTCACCTGCATAGATTCGCGAATCGATTTTGTTCCGGGCTTTCACAACCGAGCCAAAAGCACCCTTGCCCTAATAAAGGTACACGTGCATCAGAAATCGGACCAAGGAGAAATAATCAACGCACCAGCAGCTCCAATTCCTCCCAATCCTCTTTCCAGCGGCTGGCCTGCCGATCCCGATGTGGGGCTCGGAAGAACTCGATTTCTGGAGAACCATATTTGCCCGCCAGTGGTGTCTTCAGCTCTGCAGAGTTTTAGTTAAGCCTGGGGCAGACAACAGCCGAAACTCACCAAATGAGGGCACGAGTGGGCTTACTGAGACAGCGGTGGTTAAAGGAGCCTCAGCTAGGTCGGCCAGCAGCGACAAGCAAGAAAGGTGGTTCTTCTTCGGAGGGAAGAGCATGCTAAGGGCGTGCCCTTGGATATTGGGAGACATGGCCGCTATGGCCGTCAGGATATTTGCGATTGGGAGCGACATATAAACCAACCTGAGTGTATTGCCGCGTACGCATCGGAATACTTTTCAGTCACGTCGAGACCAAGGAGCATCTGCATCAGGACGATCCCAACGGCATGGATGTCGCGGTGCCGGGTATAGATGAGAGCGGATTCGTTTTTGAGGTCCTTTGATAACCTCCGGGCTTTGTGAGCAGACTGTATGATCAGATCTTCAGACCTCATTTACCATTGATCAGGAATCCGTGATTCATCTGGGTCCACAGCAATTCCGGGACCAAATGCGTTGGAACGATGCAAATCAAGGAGACGGGTGTAGAATGCGACCTTCGTGAGCTTGACTATCTTTTTCTTCGACCGCCGGGTGATGCCGATACAGTCGGCGGCGATTCCTGGAAAGATGTCAGTGTAAATAAAAGACTGCAAAGATCGGGTTACCTCGATGGACAAGGTCGGCAGCATGGACAGCATTCAAACCTGACAAGATCTGGACCAAATATTCCTGGCCGATGTGGTTAGAGAAATCGAAAACACAGCTTGCTGGAAGCTGGAAGCTGGAAGGACGCACTGATGTGCGACCCTCCTTTATACAGTCACAATCTTCGAGCACGTCGCGAAGGCTCAATCTAGGGACTGATTCGTGGAGCACAACAAGCCGAGGCGAGCCGCTTGCATGCGGGAAAGTCAATTTGACAGCAAAGATGCGCAAAACGTTTGGGTGGCAGATCGCTATAAGCCGGCGGATTTCAGCCTCCACCTGCTTAAGTTTCTTCTTTCCTTGACTGGTGATATAGTAGGGCGACGCGAACGTCACGACGAATACTTGAAGCGGCAGGGACGCGGTCACATCGTCGCAGATGGGGTCGGCAGTATAACACATTCCGAGACGCTCTGACTGCGGATGGAATACTTTAACGGCGTGAAATTGCACTCCATCAACAACGATCGCTTCGCTGAAGGACTCCGTTGGGGTATCTCCGCCAATGGGAACCTCCGTTGCCTCCGAGTTGGCGCGTTTCCTGGCCTTGTACTCCCGCTCCTTCGCCAGTTGTTGCTTCTGTGCATCTGCCTTGATGGCAGCCTCGAGCTCCTGCGCCAACTTGGCAGCACGCTCGATCTCCTGTTCCGCGGCTTCGGCCTCCTTCTGCTTGCGAACCTACTGACTGTGAATGAAAGCGGCGACCAGCTTTGACGGGGGCTCACCCGTTCCTCCTCCAGCGCGCGCTGTGTCATTTGATTGGCGAGGGAGCCGGGAATATCGATTGGTGGGACAATATGACTCGTCAACCAGTCCTGGCAGAAGGTAACGATCTGTCTTTGTTTTCAGAAAACACGAGGAGCGGGGAGCACAAGAACGGAAACCTGAAATGTCATCTCCGCCCCGCGACAGTTCCTTGCCTCATTCTGAATCGCAGAGACTAGTGTCGTTATTTGATCCTCCCTGATGCCAATAATGGGTTTCTGTATGGAGAATGTGGGGGAGGCCTTCGTAGGGTATGTTTTCGGAAATCTATATCGATTCTAGTATAATCCAAAAAATGTGTCGAGCCTACGCACATAACGTGTAGATTGAAGCAGATTGTGCTCGCGTGCGCTCCATCTGGGTGGGGTACGCGTATCGTGAATTCATGCAAACGGGGAGCGCCCTGTGATGGATGTAATCAATAGTTCCATCGCGTACGCGGACAATAAGTGCCTTCCAGGCCTTGGGCGGGGGGGTTTCTATAAAGTCTTCGGCGTAAATTGACTTGAGGGCCGTAAGCTCTAGCTGTTGCAACTCCTCGCTGGATTCCATGTGGATAGGGAATGAGAATCTTGGGAAGGGGAGACCGTCGGGTCTCAGCTTCTCAAGCCACCATGGTCAGCGCCGCCTGGGTGGTATGACTCTGAGTGGTGAAGGGAAGGAAGGGCGTCAATCAAGGCGTCAATCACTAAATCGTTGATGGCATTGACCAATTGACAGAAAGTTCCTCTGCAGTGCTTCACCCAAACCTCTTGGACCTATATCAGTACACCGCTGGGACTTGGGCGAGCGCTTGCCCCAATTTTGCGCCGTTCGCTTTCAGCTGGCTGTCTCGAATCTGGCCACCTTTTCTGCTGTCAACTTGGACTATATGGAAGATATGGCGCACATCGACTGACGCGATTCTGCTCTGCTACTTATGCCTTAATATACCTCCGTCTGGATCTACCCCCGTTGGTCCCTGGAAAAGGAACCGACATGCTGATCATCTACGACATCTCAATAAACGGCTTTTTGAGCTGTCAATCAAGCGCTTGGACCTGGTCCCCATCCTTATACGCGGTCATTCGTCTGCTGTCATATGCTGACCCGCTGCAATGCTGCGTGTATGAAGCGGTCGGGTTCCATTACCTCCATCGGGTGCTGTACCAAGGTCGCGGTCCCCGCCTTCGACAGTGTGCCGCCCGTTTATTGTATCCCTCTTGGCCATGATGACGGGTTTCCTTGAACCCTTGAACGGGTTACTTCAAGATGAAGCCCGACGCGATTTCTAGTTATATGACTGGTGCTCTTACAGGTTCTCTATCACACGTAGTGTCCGAGTCTTGGCCAGGTGCCAGCTCAGTATGGGTAAACATTCGTCCTCGCTTTTACTCTCTGTCTCTCTGTTTGATTTCATTGCTGGATGCTGTGGCATACCCATCGGCTATGTTTTTGAGTGCGCGGACTACGCACCAGACCAGACATAATGTTGACAGGCTTTGCAGGAACTGCGCTCAAAGCGCTTGCCGAGATCGAAGGGCTGTTGACAGACCATTCGGGAATATGGCACACTCTGAAAACCTCGTGCGTGTATCTTCGTCAGGCGTGCTTGCTTTCCGATTAAATCTCATTACAGTTTTTCCGTTCTCTCCAACTTTATGAAAATACCACCATCATTACTGTCACGGCGGCAGTCGTTGCGGGCCTGGCTATCTGCGGGATCTGTGTCATTTTGCTCTGGTACCGGCGAAGAAAATCGAGGTTTTTGCCCACCGACGACGAGGGCTGCTCAGACTGGATCGACAAGTCTCCCCCAAGTGCGCGGTACATCGCCCCGCTGCCCCATATTTATGCAGAACGGTTGGCCTCGGTGACGGGCACTATGGCCTCTGCAACGACCGCCCGGTCGAAAGGTCCACCGAACCTCATCATCTCCGTCCCCCCCGACGAGTCGCGGAGGTGGAGACTCAACAGAGTTCCCGTTCCGCGCCTCTCCCGCTTGCCATCGCCCTCATTAGCGAAAATACGCGTCGCGCTCCGAACTCCTCGGCGACAAGACTTCAGCGGACTACCTCGGTCACCAGGGTCTAGACCTGTCCCCTCACCACTCTCTATTATCCCAAATGATCCCGGCAGCCCCGACACCGCGCTGCCATCAGCGGCACCATTGACAAGCAGACTGGCGACATTGATGAACAGGCATACTTAGTTAGAATATAATGTATCGGGATGGCGGGTGCTGCGGATGAATCTGGGATCGTTACTGCACTTTAAAATGTATATACCAGGCGGTGCGCTGTATAGCGTGGCACCGTGGATCTTCCTGTTGCTGAGCTGATACACTCGAGATGGAAAAAAGCCGAGGTGCTTTCGGTGCTCCGCTGGTTTCGAATCCAAAATACCCATGAACGGTTAATGCGGCCACGCGTGTCCGGTACCAAGATAAGTACACGAAAGTTTCAAGAGTTTGGTCGTCTTCAGTTATGGCGCATTGCCACCCCTGTACTTACTTAGACGTACTGGGTAGTCTAATCATCCGACATGTCCGCTCCCTCCGCTCCCTTGGCTTTCCGGGCTTCGATTCTCTCCTTCATCACCTTTTTGGCCGATTCTTTGGCGCTTTCCAGTTTACCGGCCTTTGCCATAGCGAAGACAAGCGCGTGAACGAAACCAAAATGGTTGTGTTTCCGGAGGCTGTTTTCAAACTAACATTGCGAGTCAGCTTTCTTCAGGGGAACCGGTATACATAACTTACTGCCCAGCGTTCACGCTTGGAGTTTTCATTCGAGATCTTGACGACGATCTCCGCTGCCTCGGAATGCTGGCTCGAGGCTTGAAGGGTGCGGAGTTGGGATTCTAGTCTAGGCAAAGGATCATCGCGAAGTGCGAGAAGACTGAATTCAAGCTGTGAGGTGGGCATTGAGCACACATTTGACGGTAATCAGACGAATATCCCTACCGCGCCCTGAGGATATGTCGCTATCCGGGCTTCGATGGTTTCCCTGTATGTCTTTGAGGAAACGAGGATCTCGTTAAGACGTATACATACCGCGCCTTTTTCACCCATCCTTCCCCCTTTTCCTCGTACGTGCCGTGTCTCACAGGGAATTGCTTTAGGCCATCTAATTCGTATAAGGAGCCCATCGCAGGCAGGTAGACAACGAAATGGTAGGCATCTTCGGAAGTTTTCGGGAGACCAAGACCATCGAGAGATATAGCGCTCGGCGGCGAAAGGGAATTATGTGCTTCCCTGAGCCAATCCGCGCTGGTGATGACCAGGCCACGCGTTTGCGGGTCCATGCCGGTGGTGAAACTGTTGAGCTCGGCGAGTTGGGGTCCAGTGGTTAAAGAAGGTATGTTTCCCAGAGCATTCAAGACTGCGAGGGTTGCGCAGGCGTTGTTTACGACCTGGTGAGCAAAGAAACCAGGGAAAGCGCGATCATATTCTCCTCCTTGAGATGTGGAGGGGGCTTCGCCGGACGTCGGAATCCATTTGAAAAGAAATATGAGTGCATGGAGAGGCTGGAGCGAGGCAAGAGAGTCTGGGTCGAGTGAATACAGATCGTCCACTATCAGAGGGACTCCAAGCGTTTTTAACAGTTCACTATGGGAAACTTGAGCGAGAACGGACGGAGGCAAAGTAGAACTGTATACGTGAATACGCCCGGGTCGCTCTCCGTCAACTGCCAGCCATTGTTCGAGTCTGAATCGTCCATTAAAGTTTTGAAATCGGCTGTGACGCGTTCCGGCACGTGCTCGAGAATCTGAAGCGCAACAAAGCAGACCAAACAAACTTGAACTGCTGTCCTCAAACGTTGAACTAATCCGTCGGACCGACTGTCTGCGAGCCAGATACTGTAGAGGCTCCATGGATTCCATTTCTGGCTCCTCAGAGTCGGATCCGAAGACCACCAACCGCGCCAGATTCGAGCTCGAGCTGGAGTTTGTGCAAGCCTTGGCAAATCCTTATTATCTCCACTCATTAGCGCAACAAAACATCCTCGACCAACCTGCTTTCATTAATTTCCTCCAATATCTTTTGTACTTCAAGGAAAAGGATTACGCCCGCTTCATACAGTCTGTCTCTGTCCGCTGGTTTGCTCACACTTCTCATTCTGTTTAGTTATCCCCACGCTCTCCATCATCTAGAACTTCTGCAACACGCGCAATTCAGAGCAGATATGAGACAGGACGAATATCGAGACATGCTGAATCAAAAACAGTTCGATCATTGGGTACACCAGTTTTTTCGTGATTTAACTATCAGGTTTCCTCACAAGCCCAGCTTACTAATAGGAATGGCACGGTCGCTTCCAGCACGAGTTTGGGCGATGGGAGCACGGTTTAAGAATGAGGGAGTCGATAGTTTTATTACTAGTTATTACTGCGTCACGATGTCACAGAGGAAACCTATTTTGGGCTTGAAATTGATCTCTTTCGTGACGTGCATGAACGAAGCGAACCTGCATGATAGAGAGTATTCGCTGGACGAGCTGACTGGCCGCGCTCAACATTACGACGATGCAGCAATGAACTCAACTGACCAAGAGTCAACCCAATTGGCAACCCTCGCGCAGAAGAAACGTCTCTGGTGGCGGAATGCCATCGTCAATACCTTGTTCATCGCGTCTTGGTGCGTCTACAACGTCTTCTCTGTCGGCCGTCTCATCATACCGCCCATCCCCAAGGTTCTTCTTCTCTACCATCCTCTCTCTATACAACAAATGGATGTTCTCAGAGGAATACTTTGGATTCCCATATCCTCTCTTTGTGACGACGATGCACTTTTTCGTTCAGTTTGCTCTGGCTGCCCTCATACGTGTTATATGGCCGAAACGTTTCCGCCCAGCGCATAGCCCGACGGCGGCGGACTATGGGTGAGCTAATATTTTCACTGCAAGCAAAGCCCGTGTTATCAAGGACGCTGGGAGTCTCGGGTTCTAGCCGAGTTGACAAAAGTCGACGTGCCGGAGTCTTTAAAACGAAAATCTGATCAAGGGGTGCGCATCCTCACGATCTCGCTTTGAAACTTTGCGTTCGGTGGACGGAGCGCCCTTTCACATGGTTTTTCCCGGACACCGCTGATTTTTTCCGGTCTAGTTTGTTGGTCATTCAGTCTGCTAACGAAATCTTTGATCTAGAAAGAAAGCTGTCCCTACTGCGGTTGCTACCGGGCTAGATATAGGCCTCTCAAATCTGTCGCTCAAAACGATATCCTTGTCATTTTTCAGTACGTCGGCGTATTGCGCCCTTGCGAAGCCAAACCTAATTCCGTCACGCTCAGCAATGTGCAAGTCTTCATCACTGATATTCGTCCTCCTCTTCGCCTTTGTGTTCCGACTTGAACAGTTTTCAATACGGCTAATCGGCGTCATTTCCCTGATATTTTTTGGGGTTCTTCTCATGGTCGCCACTGAAACGCATTTCGTATTGGGCGGGTTTCTTCTAGTCCTTACTGCAAGCGCGCTGGGTGGATTCCGATGGGCCCTGACCCAACTATTATTGAAGAATAAGAAGATGGGAATGGACAACCCGGCTGCGACGATTTATTGGCTTGCTCCTATGATGGGCTTTACTCTTGGAATGACTAGCCTCTTCATGGATGATTGGGCGGCACTTTTTAGGAGCCAGTTCTTCGTCGGGTGGAAGGCACTGCAAACCATCTTTTTCCTGACTATGCCAGGTATTGTCGCGTTTCTTATGGTTCTGAGCGAATTTACGTGAGTTTGTTATTCCTGGACGTATTCATCTAAAAATGTTCGAAGCATTATCCAGCGCGCGGGTGTGGTCCCGATGTCCATCGCCGGGATTGCAAAGGAGGTCACGACGATTAGTATTTCAGCCGCCATTTTCGGCGACAGCCTCACTCCCCTCAACGTCACTGGTGTTGGTATCACTGTTTGCGGTATGTGATGCTTGATCGTACCGCGGCCCACCTTTAGCTGAATTCTCTCCTTGTATATCAGGGATCGCGCTGTTTACGTACCACAAGTATCGAAAATCGCTGGAGTCGGCGGTTCCCCTGGACGTTCATGGCAACCCAATCTCGATTGAGCAGACCGTGACTAGTTCCGTTGATGGGCGTACATCGAGCCATGTTGAGCTCGATGAAACCGCGCGCTTGACCCGCGGTAGTGATGAATTCGACGGGGTACGTCTACGTGGACGCCGTTTTGTGTGCGCTGTCATCTCGCTGACTTGAACGGTAGGATGATGATACATCAACGTATCGGTCGCGGTCACTTTTTTCCGCCGACGCAGATGAGGACGCCGAAGAGCTCCGGAGTATACGCTCCTCCAAGCTGCGCTGGTCCTCCGCCGAAGACGCTCCCACAGCAGTAGCAAGCGGTCCCCCCTCCCCGGCAGCTCGGGAGTCGATAGAAGTCGCGAGGGCGTGGCGAGATGGCTAAGAGCAAGCCAAGGCGCGGCCGAGGGCCCTGACCCACAAATCGAGTGTCCGTGATTGCGCTCTTCTCACGTCTTCCAGGAGACCGTGATTGTTGATGTGTAAGCGCGCTGCGGGGGCGGCAGAGTCTTGGTATTTTATTTCCACAGTGGGTGTGATTTCCCTGAGAGATATATATAAGATGCATACGATTTTTGCTGTCAGCACATCAATCAGCATATGGCTATCAAAGCGCGCTGCTGGGCTTGAGCACCGTGCAACACGGACGGGGAGTGCGGGGTTGGCCGAGCCTGCTGTATGTGCATTATTCTCGAATACCGCAGCCACAGGGACGCCCCGCGGCGGGCATTGTGACCCCGCCTGCGTGTCCGCGGGCGCTTGAGGGGGTGGCTACATGTGGTGGCAACGTAAAAAACCCACGGTCTCTGGTTACAGTTAAGCGGGTTGTGTTTCGGGGAGTCAGGACGGAGGGTTGTGGGTGCGCAGGCTGTGTTGGATATTGTGCTGTATTTATGGGGAGATCGGAATCTGTGACTGAGGGGGTCTGGGCGGCTGGCCGGCCGAGGTGAAACAAACGGGATATGGGTGGTTGTGCAGTGTTTTTTTCCGGGAATGTAAATTTGTTACAGCCGTGACTGTCGCACCCTCACAAAGGCCTTGAGGAGGTGATGTATAAAAGCCGCGCTCCCGAATAGGCCTCTTTTACTTTCCCAATGGACGACTCCTTCCAGTTCATCATCGAATCGCCCCAGCATGCCCAGGGGCATAAGAAACGCCCGCGCCTCGTCACGTCCTGCGACAACTGGTCCGTGTCGCCCAGTCTTTGTTCCGCGCCCGTTTTCTGACGCGTCCCAGCCGGCTCAAGAAGATCAAGTGTCTCCAGCCCACACCCGAGACAAAGTGCGAGGCGTGCAAGGCCGCAAAGATCCCGTGTCGTTTCCGCGACCGCGAACGCTACTTCGCTGAGCGCAGTCGCGCAATTGCTGGTCCAAACGCCGGATCGCCGTATGGGGATGAACCAAGGTGCGCAATAGCAACTTTTCCTCAAGCGAAGAACCGATCCAATCCTTCAGATCCCCGTCTCTCGACGATTTTTCTGCCTCCAGTTCTTCCAGTCCTTCTTCGCATTCTAATCCCCGCTCCTCCACCAATTCTCCGAAGCCAAGTGGCGTCGTGGTACCAGAGGGCGACTCCCGCTATCTCTCGTATCCCCCCGACTCGCGTCGCTCGGTAGACAGGTATGGCGTTCCTGAAAATCGTCGTGGCACCGTCCTTCAACCTCATCAGACGTAGTGGTCCATCCGCCCTCCGTCCCTCGCGGAATGACCCGATAGGGTATAGTGTCTCCCCTCCACCACAAGCACTCCAACAGAGTTCTCGTAGCAGCCGCCCGAACAGCCAACATGGCCCTAGACCCGTGCATTTATTCGACCCGGAGCGTCCGCAATTTCCCCACCCAACGTACATGCAGCATTTCATCCAACTTTTCTTCGAACAACTCGGCGCAGAATTCCCGTTTATAACTTATGAAGAAGTCTCGAGAGATTTTTGGGAAGGAGCTTTGCCGCCGCTGTTGGCTAATTGCATTGCCGCCATGGCCACTAGGTGTGTCCTCGCACGCGTCTTGATCTGGTTTCGGCGACCAAACCCGCGCGCCAGATATTCCACTCTTTCTGAACTTACCGTGCGCGGACTGCATAATGTAGCCGAGACGTATGGGGACAACGCAAAGGTCAACAATATCCCCGCTGCGCGAGGTGCTGTAGACTTACCGATGCTGTTAGAACATATTAGGTTCCGTCGGTCACATTCCGTCAATGGACACTTTGCATGGAGTAATGCTGCTGTCGTGGTCCGAATACAAGAATAATCGCATCCCTGGTAAGTGGACCCTGTTATATTACAACAGCTCATCCTCATTCTCGTGGTCAGGCCTCCGGACGTACTGCCAAATGGCGATGAGAATGGCAATTGAACTTGGACTGTCTGATCAGAATGTGAGCCCGATCAATGCAACTGAGAGTGAGCGTAACCGCAGGCGGTCGACTTGGGCGAGCATCCTCCAACTTCACTTGACCGCTTCGTCTTGTAAGCCTCATCGTCTTGCTTCCTTGTCACCACCTCATTTTTTTGCATCCCTAGTCCGTTAATTGCATAGACCATTCGCAATTGGATGTGTATAATATTCATGTCCTACAGTCCTACCTTACAACGCATAATGTCAACGCTTAATACGATTCGAATGATTCGTTCCTCGATCATCTATTTGCAGAAGTGGCGATTCGAAGCTGTTCGAAGTTGCAGCTTCGAATCGCTCTTCCTCAGTCCTTCCTCCCGTCCATGGAGTTATGGCAGCGCTGATCTTTGATCGGGGCAATCCATTCTCACGGAGTCTTTGGCGCCCTTCTTGGAAGTTCGTTAACGTTCATTGCTTAAATTGCAAGACGCAGAAGCTCGAATTACTGAGGCCATCATAAAAATAATCATAATAAAACGGCCTAGTTCTTGATCATGAGATGGACGCATTCAAAGATTCGTTAACGTCGCCTGCTGAACAGAACATTGTCGCCTGACTCGCCTCTCACGGCTGTCGCGATCTCAATCATTTAGCTGCATCCACACGACCGCTCGTATCGGCGCCCTCCCTCGTCCTCTGCTGCGCTCTGCATGAACGTGCCCACGAGAGGCTTAGACTCGTTAAGCGGCAGCAGCTATGAAATCTCGGGGTACATGCGCGTTGCATCCTTAGCAATTGCCTTTTACGAGTAGGTGCAGACTGCCAGTGGATGCGAGCGAAGGGTTCACCAGATCGGAACCAGCTACCTTCAAACCCTTCCATTCGAATGGCGCATGTGGCGAGAGCTGTGGAGAACGAGGCGCTTGACGTGGGTTCATTCCATTCATGCGTCGCTCTAGCTCTAACCTTTCATTAGGTTGTCCTCCACCCTCTTCTTCCTTATTCGGTGCCCCTATCCTTCGTTTTGTATGTCCAAATTGCAATTGACCAATTTGGGCAGATATACCAGCATCCTGGTCTTAACCATATCGAACATAGGTTTCTTTGATGTGCACTTCACCCCGGAGACATGTCACAGATATTTCCTCACACCTTCTATCTTTAAAGGTGAGTCCTAGACCTGTTTAGAGCTACCAGCTCGCTGAATCCTAGCCAGTTGTACAAACAATGGTGTCTCAAGCGATACTGGTGAGTGATGTCCAAACAACCTTGCGGTTCTTCGCCTAAATCTTCGTAGGGGTTCAGGTGAAGCGCAACCTTGCTTCCTATCCCTCCGAACTAAAGCTTTGAACTCTCAGAGCGTATAATTTATCGCGAAAATCGACAATGTTCGGATTCGCTCTATTAATCATCTATGTATTAGCCTGCTCCGTGCGTGCGCATTTTTCTATGGTCGCGGATGTCCTGACTTGCCGTAAATCAGTTGGAATGGGTCACAACAATGTACCATCGAACCAGTGAGTTGCTGTCGACATACACAACGTCGAGCGGCCTTATCACAAATCTTCATCCAAGTGCGCCCTGTTAATACCGTTGTAAAGTTTGTCATCTCCTCCACGCAAAATGCTGCTCACTATCTTCTAGGGAAAGTCAGTTTTTTTGTCAAGTGATTTACACTGGCGCCCTGAGCCGAATCTCTCCAGTTGTGCCAGCGCCAGTCCCAATTCGCTTCGAGGCGGCTGGGCGCACTATGCCGTGGCTGTAGTGTACGACTTCATCACGAGCGTGGCCTGCGTCGTCTTTCTTCTGAAACTGAGAACTTCGAGTGGATCAGTGTGAGTCCCTGTTTTTACTGTTCACAACCCATGGGTGACAAGCATGACCCAAGAATGTCGAGGGTTTCGAGAATGTGAGCTCCACAGATTATCACACTATCCGGTCTGTATAATGGGTCCCCAGGATGCTCGTTGATGGCGTGTGGTATTTTGTTGCCCTCGCCATGGTCAACTTCCTCAACCTGGGGTTCTATCACTCAAGTTCGAACGAAGTACAGGTGGGATAAACCGTTCCTTGCATGCACTCTGATCCCTGAAATACTCCTCCAGACAGCAGCGTATGAATTATAACTGTACTATCGAGACCCCTACACTAATGGATGAATTCCAGGGCGTCCCTTGGATATTGTGTAACATGGATCATGAGCCAGCGCCTCCTGATCCACCTTCATGGTGATTTTGCCTGCCCGCGACACTGCAAAATGCGAGCTAACTGCTTTGAGTAGACGCATCACTTGAACGACGCAACGAATCCATCGCCGCCGTCACAGTAACGCACCATGTTGGCTCCGCCCGAGACGTGAGTCGGGCTATTCGATCGCAATTCGAGTCGAAGAGTGGCAGATTCAATTTGACGGTGCCCGACTTCGATGCGGAGTCTGCTGATCCTCATGCGCACAACGCCCAGGAGGAGGTGGATGTTCATGTAAGGATTGAACGCACCGTGAGGATGGAACGAATGCCGAGGGTTTATGAACTGGAAGATTACTCACGGTCCAATGCACGAAGTGGCCGGTCGCAAAATTAACTTGACTTGTATTAAAGCCACTTTCCATTTGGAGATGAAGAATCTGTCGATCATCACGTCAATGCGCCTCCGGCCAAAACGGACTCGAACTTACCGCTCTACCACATCCAGGCACTGACCACCGCAGAAATGAACTTGCAATGCGCTAAAAGTGACTTTTATTCAACTCTCTATCGCGATATTTGTCAATGATGATTTCCTTAGATACAGCGCTACGTCTTGAGAGGCAGTGGCTGAGATGGAATCACCGATCACTGCCTATCTCTGACAGCTAGTTACTTAAATGCCCGTGCACACTAGTTTCCGCCTTTCATTTCTTCCCCTACACATTCGCGAGGCCGGACCTCTTTTACATTCGATTTCATTCGCACCCTGACGCCTTTGCTCTTTTTTCCGCTATGTCAAACGAGACGTTGCTGTCGGACGGCTCAGAATGGCTTCTCCGAATGGATTATACAGACAGAGACGCCCACGGCGTAACGGTGAGGGCGATTCCAAAACAAACGGCGAAACCTCAAGTTTCTAGATACTTGTTGTGATCTCCTGCTTCTCTCTCGCCGCCATCGCAGGCCTGCTGACCGCGATATCTCTGTCTGCATTTAATACTCGCTCCTCGGTTGACAAGCACCTTTTCGTTCGGACTCACGTGTGTGCCTGCGCTCTGCTCCCTGCTTGGCGCTCAATCTATCTAGGTCGCGGCTTACTTTATTTCCCTGCTATTGAGCGACTTAATGCAAGCAATCGGTTCAATTCTAAATGTCAGGTACGTGGTGTCCTGCCGAGTGTAAAATCGGTTGCGAGATTAGAATGAAGGTGGATTCGGGATATGGCAGTCGTGGTAGGAGATGTCTGTGTGTTTCAAGGGATGTGCCGTTCTACATTCTCTCCGTACTACAATGACGAAGATACACAGGTGTTTTGAAGCAGACAGCGGATGTTGCTACCGCATTTTGGACCCTCGTCATCGCAATCCATACCTTCTGCCTCCTTTTCTTGGAACTCAAGTCGAGTCGTTTTACTCTTCTTACCACGATGATAGCAGGATGGTCGTTCATTGCCACTATTATCATCGCTGGTCCAGCGGCATTGGATACCAGTCACCACGGACCATTTTGTCAGTACTACAGTGGTATCAATATCATCGCGCAGGCTCACTTTCATCTTAGACGGCATCTCAGGTTATTGGTGCTGGATATCTCCGCGATACACTACTTCACACATCACGTACGTCGGATATCCTGAGATCGCAAAAATTTCTGACGCCTCGGCGTAGACTGGATTACATGTTTGTAGGTCTCAGATGTGTGAATCACTCGCATATAACTTATCTGTCCCATAGATGTTTATCGCCGCTGCATTCAGCTTTGTGCTGTACACCCTGATCTTCCTTCGCATGCGTGGCAATATCGTGGTAGAGCGTAGACGTGTTTCATTCCGGAGGGCTGGACTCAGCACGTGGAGAGGAAAGCAGTTCCAAAATCAAGCCTTGACCATTGCGAGGCAGATGCTTTTGTGAGTTGTTTCGTGATTTATTAACCACCGACCTGACAGTCAATTAGGTATCCGGTACCGGAGTTGCAACCCGTTAGGTCTTTTTCATGCTGAATATTTTTTAGGTGGCCTACACGATCATAATCTTGCCCATCGCCGCCTCGAGGTTTAGTTCTTTTGCTGGTCATGACGTCCCCTTCGAAGTTACCATGTTCAGGTGAGTCGTGTTTCATTACGCGTTGATTGCACTGACCAGCGTCACTTCACTAGCGACGCAGTTTTCCTGTTATCCGGATTCGTGAATGTCACACTGTTCACCGCGACTCGGCGCATTCTCCCTCCAGATTCGTTCAAGATCCCGAAGTGGGCAATATCCAGTCCATCCAGTCCTAAGCCGATTCCAGATTACACTGTCGAAACTGATACCGACTCTTACTACCGGTCCTCTGGAACATACGCCGCATCTTACGAGGAAAGGGAAAAAGAGGAAGACAGGTTCGCCACGAAAGTTGGGCATGTGCCACGCACGGCTGAAAGCGAGATATCACTTGCGCCTCTGCCTGTGGCTCACCGCGCAAGCGGGGAAAATTTCAATCTGTTACGAAACAACCTCTGACATCCCTTTAACGCTCGAGGATGGCCATCCTACACATCAGCTGTGATAGTCCAGGAGCACTATTATTTTATGTGTTGTTATTAGCTGTACTTTATGTTGTAGTATAATCCGAAGCCTTGACGTCAGGTATTATTTATTGCTCCAACCAAGGAAGTGCACCGCTAAACAGCTCAGTGTGGACTGAGGGGCACCAGCTAAGGAGCGCCCCGAGTTCAGGGCAGCTTGAATAGTATGGGGGATATCGCGCGGCGTAGTTCCGTCCACGACGCTTGTTCGCTAGGAAAGTGTGGCAGCCATAAAAATCTTGGAGATACGGGAGATATCCATTTTGACGCTGTGCAGTGGTTGAATACACGAAACGAACAGACAACATTTTTTCACTGACCTCTCCCTGCTGCGCTTGAAAATTGTCACCCGCCACATCTAGGCCGATATACGTGAAGCGAGTCTCTGGCCATCGAATAGCGGCGCGATGCAACTCCACGAACCGAGCCCGCTTCATTTCGTAGCCCACGACTTTCCAGTTTGAAGTCAATTTTTGTGAGCAACAACATTGAGAAATCCATCATTACCGGTGATTTTCTCGGGGTATGTGCCGGTGTACTCGTGAAAACGAGCGATAGAAAAAACCAAGTTCTGAAACGAGTCTAAAGCAAAGCCTTCAGAGGTAGCGCGACTGAACGTCTCGGAGTGGAAGAGGCCGGAGCGGAGCCCAAGCCTCAGGTACGATTCGCCCTCCGTTGTCGTAGATGTCCGCTGTGTCTGGCCGCTGACGTCCTTGAAAGCGCGCGAATATGATGTGCAAAAGAAAATTTACCCACTGAAGACGACAAGGGAACGCTCATCCTCAAGGGCTAATTGGGCGCTGGCGTGAGGGTTTTTAGCTTGGTGAGTGGTGGCTACATGCAGTGACTCACGCTTTTGAGATATGCTTGAAAAAAACTTCCAAGCGACCAGACTTGGACATGTTACATTTATAAGAGCGACTCGGATTCCGAGGGAAACGAGCCCACCTCTTTCAAGTCTGTTTGATCATAGGATTGGAAAACCCACTCACTAACCCGCGTTCTTAGGTCCGGACTGGTCCCCTTCCATATAGCATGACCAGGCACAATGATGAGGTGGCTCAAGTTACGCTGAAGATCGGGGAGTGATGCAAGCATATTGAGAGGATGTTGCAAAACTGTAGGGTCGCCCAGTGTTGACTGGGAGAGGTAGAAGTGGACATTGAGCAGTGCGGATAAGAAAGTGAGAGCGGTTAGACCCAAGACCGCAAGATTCGTAGCCCGTGAGCGATTGAGTAGCGATGTACGTCTAGGATCGAACCCGCGCCCCTGTCTGCCATGTCTGCGCCCGGTCAAAACCGGTGTCGGGAGCATGTTTGGAGCATGTACTGTTTCGGGACCGGCTGCCGCCGCGCCGTGCGCCAAATAACGCCAAATCAGGCCTCGCTCACGACTTAGCTTGTCGACCCGCGACTCCGAGCCAGGCTTTTTTTTTTGAGTTATTCTATATTATCCGTACGAATAAATTCGATCGATGCGTGAGCAGAATCGGACAGAGTAGTGCGAGAATGCGGATGGTACTAGTATAGCGCCGGATTGGTCGAAGGACGGAGCAGCTAGGTGGAGCTAGGTGGCGAAGAAACCCAATAGTCCGTCGTGATCATCTACTCCTCCTTCAGCGTCGTATTCCAATTGCCACGTCATCAGTCGAATCTTCATCAACTCGTCCCAAAATAATGTGGATTCTCCGTCGCCTTCGTCGATGAAAACCTGGATACGTCGCAACCAGCGCTTCACCATCTTGAACTGGACTTCACCAGGCTCATTGCCTGTCGAACTAAAAGGAGGCAGGCCCTCTTGATAGGCTAAAATGGCGACCTGCACTAGATCAGACAGTCGTTACGCATAGTGAAGATAGTGATGAACCTGGCCGAGCCAGTAGAACTGTAGTACTAACGATAAAAGTTAGCTTTAATCTCGAGTACTATGACGGAAAAGCAACCATTTTCGAAAAAGGATGACGGTACCGAGTTCGGTCGATGTACCTGATTCGTGGTCCAGCTTTGAAGCCAGTTGTGTAACGCATACTGTGCCGAAATTATAGCCTGTGCCGCTCCGGGCGAATCCGAGGCCACGGTTTGTGAACATGCAGCAAACAGATCACGTAGAATGGAGTGGATGAGAACGAAATGGGCAAAAGAAGGTAAGAATGTAGGAGTGAACTGCATGTCGTTCATGGACGCCAAATTTGTGTTCAAGGGGGGTCCTGAGAGACGCTGCTGTGTGGATACAAATGGGGAAGGTTCCTGAAGGATGGAAAACCACTCTTCAGCGGATTCCGCTTTCCAGAGAGTGTCTTCGCACGGCAGGTGCAAGGTAACTTCGCCGGGCATATAGGAAGAAGCCAATGCAAAATAGATAGGCTGGCACGAGTCATGCAGGTAACTGAGTAAGAGCGCCCTATCGCGGCAACAAATGTTATTAATTGGTTCAGTTCGCACGGACAAACTGGTAGCTCACCTCTTGGTCATCTCATGGAAAGCCCATTCACGCCACATTGTTTCCAAATTGTCGGTATTACTAGGTGTCCACGCACAACTTTTGGAGATCAGTCCTGCGCGACGAATCATTGTGACGAGCATGGTATGGTATAAACTGGACGTCGCTCGTTCGTCAGGTTTTGGATGCCAAAGACCTATACTTTGCAGTAAGACGACAGCAACCAGTAAATCGACTTGCTCCATATGGTCTGTTGAGGTTCTCGTCTGGATGATATTCAATGGCATGGACGAGAACACGTGCAATTGAGCTCACAAATGCATGAGCAAGACCGTCTCGGGCGGCAGCTAAAGAATCGGTGATATACTTCGATGCGTGGTGGGTGCGGACAAATAGCGCTCCACAGGCCTTGATAGATTTCAGGAGATATGTTGGCTTGTCTGCATATTTTGTCAGAGTTTAGCCCAAGTAAAAGAGGTCTGTACCTTCCAACCTGAAGGTCGGGCCGTGAACTATCGGCCTGCCGTGCAGGTCAGGGATGACAGCGATGGACGGGCCAAGGTGTCACTGACATTTGGATTGAAAACGCGTTGAAAAAGAGATAAACTGTAACGTTCGTGAACAGTAGTGTTCCAGAGCTGATACGTACTTACGATAGTACTTTGAGTCCGCTGTTTTGGATTCGTAGCTAAGATCGCTCAACAATGGACGTTGTTCTCGTTCCGCCTCCGGAAACGAAATATGAGGAACCATCAGTTCTTGGAACCAAGGTGGTGCCGCACCATCCTGAAGCGGCATCTCCTCCAGAGGCGGGAACGGGAACGAAAAGTCGTCTAACGGGGTCAAACCGGTGCGGGAAAACACGTCGTTGAACAACGGTTGAAAGCAATCTTCGTATACCGCAGACAAATGACTGTGGATCAAATCGGAAGTAGGTACCGTATCGGTGTCCGGGGCTGCCATCGCGGGTAGATCTGATAGCTGCTCGGAGAGAGAATCGAGATGTAATAATGATGTCTCGGTTTCTAAAGCGCGCGCCATCGCAGATGGCTCTGAAAGAGGGAAGTCGGAAAGAGGATTCGTGTCCGCCGTCGGAGGGTCTTTCCTTGGAACAACGGCGTATAAGCAGTCTCGGCCTCTGGCTATGCACCTGGAACACTGCGGGTCGTTTCGATCACATTTAACTTTGGATTCCGCGCATAATATGCATGATCTGAGTCGCTTTGGTCCCTCGCAGTTCTTTTTATGTCTCGCTAGCAAGTCACCGCGCGTGAAGCGCGCGGAACACTGCTACGAGGGACAAGTCAAACTTTATACACGGCGGGAAGCCGGCAGACTCACTTGGCACCTATGTTGGCGCTCGTTCGTATGATTTTTCATGTGTCTCTGTGAGGTCAAGCTGACGCGCTTGGCACAGGCGAGAGCCGACAAACTCACAGTTAGGTGAGTAGAACGTGTAAATTTTGCAGAACATTGGGGGTGCGGGCAAAGTATGGATTGTAGCAGCGTGGGGACGTTTCCTCTGTGTGCTCTCATCTTGCTAATAGAGCCATCTTTGTTAAGCATACTAGCGGAGGACTCCGCTACGTTGCTGTTTGGCATTCTGCGTGGAGGCGGAAGGTAAGATCGTTACGACCGAAAGGAGATATGATATGGCTGCCGTCTTACTCCTCACGCAGCCAATTAGGAAATTCCATTCCTCAAAATCGCTTCACCGTCGCGGGAAACGGAGGACAGCGGTACGTGACCGTTCCTAACCGCTCGGACAAGAAACAAGGTATGTACTGGCAATCTCAACCATTGACACCTTTTTGTACTTCCCTCTCGATGGCCCAGCATACAGCCTCTTCTACGTCCTCTGCTTCATAGGTTGGCGTATGCGTTGGCTGCCCACCAGTGAAGACTCCAGTTTTGACGAGAATCGATTCCCAATTAGCAGCGTTTGCTCCGGCGATGTCTAAGAAAGTGGTCTTTTAAAGAGACGTCACGTTCGGGCGGGAAACGCACCTGACTCTGGATTGTCTGCAGTAACTAACCTTAGTACGATCACTCCGTGAAGGACATCCGGATTTGCTTACCTCCAATCATGTACCTGAATTTTCTGTCGTTACCAGGATCATCAACTCGTACAACTACGACTTACACCGGGGGAAGAGGGTCACTACGTCCTGTCATTTCTCGCAGGCGGGCGGATAAAACTTCGGTGGCAAAATGATACGTTGCCGGCGAGGGTTTCCCAAACTGGGTGTACCTTTGCCATGTGTGAGAATAGCTCACACTTCAATAAAAATAATCGAACGGATATTTAGAACCGGTTAGAGCCTGCGGCATGGCTTAGATTTCGTAAGCGTTGGAATCGGTCAAGGACGAATAACCTTGAAAACGGCCTGGAAGGCGGCTTTGAAAGCTCCCTGTCCTAGCCGAGGTCTATCGAAGTCGGACCCCCAGATAAGGTCCGGGTTGCAGAAAACCAATTCTATAGGGTTGATCTGGTCTTCCAAGGGAATATAAGGGCCCCCGATTACACCGTTCGATTGAATCACATCGCAAATGACTTGGACTAGAAGAGGTCTGATCAGACTGGGTAACGGATATTTTTGTGTGGGTTAACAACCATCGAGAGCCCAGTTACGAGGGTCGTGAAAAACAAAGACAGCAGAGATGGGTGTCTGGGAGAAATCGGTTTCCTTGTTTGCGTTCGGTTAGCAAAGTTTTCTTTTCTTGCTACAAAATTGGTGTAACCTTGGTTGTGGCAATTTCTGCGGCTGTTAGTCGGTGGAATGGCCAAACTCTGTGCTACTTGTGGCGGCCAGAACACTACGAGAAACCCGAGAACATACGCTGGGTTCCACGCAAGGACATCAAGGGTTGTGTACGCCTTCTTGAAGCCGTAACTAGAGAGGTGAATAAACAATATGGTCAACCACTTCAGGACATCCACAGGCGACCTACTCCACCGCTACTTGTCGAACTTGGTCAAGCTTACCCCCAAGGACGAGTACAGAAGAATTAGTGTATTTGTGGGACATCGTTTTGAGAATGGTGTGGGCTTGAATGTATTGGTTAGCGTGGATCTCAAGGGAACGAACAGTCAACGTCATGAGCAGGGAATAGCAGGAAACGCACCTTGAAGCCTAACTTTCCAGAAAGTTTGGCGCACCTCTCTTTCTCGCTGATACCACCGCCATTGGTGAGCTAGTGAGCGGACCCGGTAAATAGGTGATATCGCACGGCGCCGGGGCTCACTAGGATATATGGTAATTTCCTAAAGGAGGTCAAGCACCGGAAAGATCTGAGCGGAAAATTTGCGCACATATTGAGAGGGTTGTTCCCTTCAAGCATGGAAAGAGCCCGTTTCGCAGATGGCAAGACATCCTCCCCTCGTATTAAAACTCCGTCCTAAACAGATCTAGACTCGGAATCCATCTTGCGGAGATCGGGCGACTTCAAACATACGATGTCGAAGACGAATGCCAGAGGAGGCTTTGAAATCTGATGGCTGGCTTCATAGCATACTTGGTCAAATTGAGTTCAAGAGGTGTGGAGGGATAGGGCGGACCATTCTGAAATGAGCGAGAAGAGGAGAAAGTCGCGGAACAAATTCGGCTGGGCAGGGTCCTCGACAGACAGCCTCGAAGGAGCATCGTCGTGCGGTTAGTAGGATGGCTTGCGGCCCGGATTTGGTCGCGTATCGTCACAGTCACCTGATGGATGACGGTTATGTGACTGTTAGTCACAGTCGTTTGAACCCACCATGTCTCGCTCAGTCGCTCCAAAGGGTTGTGACTCTTCCTCAGTGACGATGGAAAAAGGTCGATATAGAATGCGGGCACCATCCACTCCGATTCGGCCCATGGACTCCGCTTTCCCCTCAAAACACCCAGTTCCAAAACAATCCGGTCGTCGCAATAACAGCGGAATCAGTTCGCTCATGGCAGCTCTAGTTATCCTCCTCGCTCTTGCATGCCTTGCCAGCTTCGGATTCGCGTACTATCTGTTAACGACGAGGTGGGATGCCACGATGCCTACCATCCACAATCTGGCTGACGAAAACACCAAAAAAGTCGTGCCGTTTGACCGTCCGCTGCGCGAATATCACCCTTCTGAAAAGTTCTTGTCCTATCTACCTCATAGTGGCCTACATAATCAGCGCATCGCATTGGAGAATGCCATCGTACTCGGCGCTTTGACTAATCGTACCGTCCTGGTGCCTCCCATCCGTCTCGGCAAAAAACCTCTTCGTTATGTCAATTCGGAGTCTCTGCGAGGCGCCCTCGCCATTTCCGGTAAAACTGGCTTGCGGCACTGTGCGCAGATTCGTGTGCAGTTCCTACCACCGGAATGCTTCGACTACTTCGACTACACCCACATCTCACCCGCATGGCTTTTCAATTTAACAGCCGCTGCTGGTTTCCCGCCGTTGGAATATCTCGATGACTTAGCCGGCAGATCGGTGCTGAGCCGGCTTGACCTCCCTGCATTGGACATTTTAACCTTGCCAGACTCGACACCGTACCATTATCGTTTCGTGGACACTCTTTCTAATTCTACCCACAAGTATGCCGAAAGCATATACATCCCCGATCTCGCTCGACATCCCCATCGCCTCCTCGCAATCGGTTCGCTGTTCTCTTCATCTCGATTGAGATTGAGAGACCGGGGCAATAAGAAGATCCGTACCCAGGTTCGCCGGTGTATGGACTTCTCTAGTCCGCAGTTGGTAGAAACCGCCGATGCCATTGGCAAAGCGATTGGCGTTCATTATCTGGGCGCGCATGTGCGACTTGGAGATGGATCATTCAAGGCTAATGGCGACGCCATTTTGCGGCAGGTGTGGTGGAAACTCGTGCACGATATCCTCCAGTTCAATATCTCGGAAACATCACACTTGGAACGGACCTTCTCTCTGTCGATTGAACCGTCCCCATCAAGCAACGATTCCCGTCCTCGCTCCCTGCTGTTCGACTTCTCGCCTGGAAATATGCGTTGTCGTGGCCACCGCCATCCTTCGGCGCACATGGCTCGCCTCAACAGCCCATTGTTCATTTCCACGGATGTGAAGGACGCCGCGACTCATCCATCATTCTCCGGTTTTCTACGCACCTTCCCGTGTGCATTCTTCCTCTCCGACTTTGCTGTTCACACACGGCGTTTGAATAGCCTGATAAATGGATACGACGGGACGGTCATGACGCCGTTTCTACTTCCGTTGCTAGATGCCATGGTCGTCGGCAGAGCATGGATGGTCGCCGGAACCGATGGAAGTACATTCAGTCGATTCATCGAGGACGTGCTGTGGACCAAGCATCATGGGATGGACATTATTGAGCGTGGATAGTAACGGAAATATTGCAAGAACGGTGTTCTCTTTTGTGATATTCTTGTTCGTTGGTGATGATGATCAATTAATGTTGTGATCAGCGGGCGTTTGCTCCCTCGCCGTTGAGCGTTGCGATGGGACCGATGCTGTGCCGTGCTAGCGAACGAATACTTGTACTCGGTGTCGTGTCTTTCTTTCTTTATCCGAGTTGACTTGGTCGTACGCACAATGGCTCTACCTTCCAGCCCCAAACCCCAGTTCGCTTCGGTCGAACTGCAGGCTCCATCTTCCCGGCTGAGGAGTCCCTTGCCCTCACCGAGGCCGACGAATGGATTCCCTTCATCGCCTCGCTTTGCAAGCGGCCCTGGCGGGAAACCGGAGGGTGCGTTTGAATTCCTTGGATCAATTTGCGAGGCACGGTGTTCATGTTCTTTCCAGGTGAAGGTTTAGACCAATGGTTCGAGGATCTTTCCAAGTACGAGGTGACACTGGTTAGTACCGTACGAACGACGCGAGCTCGGCAAACTAATTGTTAACCAGGAAGCGATGGCTGAGGCTTCAACCGACGTGAAATTCAAGGAAGAATTAGGTACCATTGAGCAATGTGCGTATCCCACCTCTGTCATCTTCGCCAATTGAAATCGCGTCACCAGGGTTCAAGGTTTTGTCAGAAGCCGAACGAACGGCGGCGCTGTACACTTTGCTGCAGCATTCCAACCAAAACCAAATTCGGTTTCTGATTGCTGTTCTGCAGCAAATGGCCGGACCCATTGGTAGCAATGGGCCTCTTACAGGTATGTTCTTGACGTTCGGTATAACAAAATGACTGACGGACCCCGCAGCATCCCTCGACGGTTCCCATTCAAAACAGCAAGGAAGTCGCCACTTGCGACCTCCGAGTCTCAACATTCCGCTCCCAGGAACTCCTGGGACTCCGCAGTTCAACACTCCCCTTTCGGCTCTTCCTAAATCTCAGATGTCTGAGCCAGCCGGTCAAGACGTCGTCGTCAATCGACCCGAGGAGGGGAGCTGGGCGAACATGGTCAACACGCCTCTTGTTCCCATGTTCCAAAAGGCTCCTGGGGGCAAAAACGCCGAACAAAACAACATGGGAATGCTCAATCCTGCTATGTTTTCCCAGGGCATGATGAGCCCTATGATGCTCAATAATATGGCACTTTCCAACGAAGCTCAGTTGAACCAGCTCCTGGCAATGCAGATGATGATGACTGGTATGGTTCAGCCTGGCGTGGCCATGCCGCAACCCCAGCAGCCTCAACCTCAGAAACCCCACTCGGGTAAACCCCACAACAATTGGCGATCTCCTGCTAGTGCCCGGTATCCCGGAAGCGCACTACGGAGCGGCGCGAAGAGCTCGGCCTTGAAGAGTGCGTCTTCTTTGGGCAGTGCGACGACCCCGCGTGAGGATGAGATCGACCCGGAGCTCCTCAAAGACGTACCTGCCTGGCTGAGGAGTTTGCGACTCCACAAGTATACCGCCTGCTTCGAGGGTTTGACCTGGCAGGAGATGGTTGTTCTCGAAGAGCCAGCGCTGGAGGCAAAGGGTATTGCTGCTTTGGGAGCGAGGCGGCGACTTCTGAAGACGTTCGATAATGTGAAGAAGAAGATGGGTATGGAGTCCCCTGATACGCCCACCCCGGGGAGCGCGGTCCCTCCGGCCAGCGCCCTCCCATCGGTGTCCGTTCCTCACGAGAATTCAACCACGTCTCCTCCCAGTGCCTCCAAACTCGTTCCCCCCCGCAGCGCTGCACCTTGACGGATGTTGGACGTTCTTTATGTATCGCGAGCACCATCTGTAATCTACAACAGTCCCAGTGCACTCAATTTTCCTTATATATGTATGCAAGTCTGTAATTATGATGATCATTTCCTAGAGATGGAGACCGCGATCAATCATCATGTTCTGGTTCCTCGTTGGTTCCTCGATCTCATTCACACGACGGCAAAATGCCGACTCTCGCAATTATTGCCGCTGGTATGGACGACTCGGTCCTGGTAGACACAGAAAACGGCTAACACCGAGAAGGCGCCATGGGTTCCGGAGTGGCCAAAGTGCTCACCCGAAACGGTGTAAAGGTTTTGACGAACTTGGATAATCGGAGTGAAGAAACGCGTCGTCGAGCCCACGAAGCTGGAATGCAAGACGCGTCTTTCCAGGAAATCGGCTCAACTTGCGACTGGGTGTTATCCATCCTCCCTCCCAGCGATGCCTTTTCTCTTGCCGAGAAATTTATCAAAGAATCTGCTGGAAGCACTTGTTCAACCGGCAATCCTGCACCTGTTTTTGTAGACTGTAACGCTGTCAATCCTGCGACTGTCCATCGGATCGCGGCCCTGTTCGCCCATTCTCCCTGCAAATTCGTTGACGCTGGGATCATCGGGGGTCCGCCGCACGAGAACTATGACCCGACTTTCTACGCCTCGTCAGATGAAGACTCTCTCTTGGACAGTTTCGTCGGCTTATCGAAATACGGCTTGAAAATCTCAGCGCTGAAAGGGGAAGGTGCAGGCATAGGCGACGCCAGTGCGCTGAAGATGTCGTACGCGGTGAGCGTCGAGAACCCATATGTTGGCCCGAGCTTTGAACTTGGTTAGGGCATAACCAAGGGCACCACGGGGCTCTTCGCCACGATGATATTGGGTATGCTTGTTATTTTTCTACGTGCGACTTGGAACGCTGAGAGCGAATGCAGCGGCGCACCAGGTAATCGAGGCGTGTTCTGCCACAGTTTGCTTTGACATTGTTTCCTTTTCCCAGTCCTCGCCTGCCACAGCGGACGCGCTTCTCCATGAGCTCACCGCATCGCAGCCCGTCCTTCTCAAGCGTCTGACAGGAGCCATACCGCCGATGGTTCCCAAGGTGCGGTTTGGAACTCATGTGCTGTGTTATGTACATTGATCATGCATTGCAAGGCCTACCGATGGGCGGGAGAGATGGAAGAGATAGCAGGATTCGTGGGAGAGGGGGAGGGTGGTATCTACGAGGGCATTTCGAATTTGTACAGGAGGATTGAGCGGTCAGGCAAGGGAGACGGGGAGGATGTAGAGGTGCTAGCTCGGTTTGTGGAGGCGGCCAAGGCGCAGGACAAGAAATAAAGGACGGTGTTTGACTGAATTGAACCATGAATGGGGTTAGGCACTGTTCTGAAGCTTCTCAAACGAGGCGTCCATTTTCTTTATCCCATGCCCTGGCTCGGCCCTTGACGTCCTGTCCTGTCCGCCACCACCACACCCTCCTTATCGCGCCATGTCCTTGACAGAAACCGTCCCTACCCCGCCGTCTTTGCCCCGATCATCCGCCACATTCAGCACCAGTCCATCCCTCGACCGCAGCCCCCCAAAATCCACCGCGACAGCTTCACCAAAGTCCCATCTGCGAAACCCCCGCTCCCAAAAAAGCTTCAGCTCGCTTTCCACCAAGGGGACCGATGAATCTGCATGGGGTTCAAATTTCTGGGTTACCTTGGTCGATCCGCAGGCCCGTCTTCCCGTCTATCCCTTCGCCTTTGTTGGTGTTGAATCAGGCGCATCCAGACTCAGACCTCGTTCTACGCTTGCCCTGCAACCGGGCAGGTCAGTTGGGATCCGCCCGTGGGCAACTTTGTGCTGCCTCCGAGCGCCGACGGTGAATGGTGGGAGCTAAGCGACGACACACGGGGAGGTCTGCCATATCATTATCGGATATACAGAGCCCACTCACGAGCGAAGACAGGTCTTCCCTATTACTATCAGACAAAGACCTCACAAACGGTTTGGGAACGACCGGATGGGTTTGTTATACCACTGGGAATAATCCAGGTGCGCCCTGCCGCCCATCTCCTGTGGTTGAACTTCAATACTTGTGCAGAATACCGCGCTTGGTCGCCGACTCTCACAGACGACGTTTAATCGATTTTCCAAGGCGCCGCCAGACGATGCGCCTGGACCTGGTTCCACTCAAGCTCAGACGAAACGACGGTCCCGGTCCTTCACAGGCCCCCTGCAAGATTGGAATGCCAACTCGACGCAACGTCCAGATGTCCGACGGTCATCCTCGACCGATCAGCAGCACCACTCGATTTCGCGTCTTCCATCTAATCTGCCCACCATTCCTGGATCTCTGGACAATACAGACGTTCCTTCCTCGTCCTCGTCTCGTAAAACCACACTCTCAACTCCGCCTACTGATCCCCAGCGCCCAAAGGAAAGCCCTAATGGCAAAGCGCGACTTAGTAGTGACGCTGATTCAAGTCCGCGTACACGGTCTAAATCCTCATCCTACGTGTCACATCGACCACCACAACCACAGAGTCTCAATGCTGCCATTGAGTTGCTGACTAGTTCCCAGTCAGAAAGTGGTCATGGAGATGGCTCTAAACTTGCAATTCCGAGCACTCCTACTCGAGGCAAAAATAAGCCGCCACCATCTCCCCGTAGGCCAATTCCTCCAACGCCGACTTCTCGCAGTACCTCTGCTCCCAATGTTGCTGGCAGACGACTGATCAGTGCGCCGAAATTGAACCATGGCAAGTCCTCTGCCGTTCTGTCAAGCATATGTAAAAACTGACGTGAGCAGCTGCGACGATGGAAATGAGCCCAGTGAAGAACCGAACGGCAGGGAAACCCATCCCAGTGGAACCCCGTGTTCGGTCGACCACAGAATTGACTCGGACCGCAACGATTGGTTCTGGGTACGTTCGGGTGCACCACCGACGTCTTGTCCTGACTCTATCATCAGTACATACCCGATTCTCCCCCAGGATCTTGCTTCGGATATCCTGCAATTCTCCCGGTCGGATTTTGCCAGGCAGTACTTCTCAACCCACCGCACTGGATTCATATTCAGAAGACGCGTACCTGTTACGCAGATGATGACTTGGCAGAAGGTCGGTTCTTCAATCGTGCCTCCTTTGCCTCGCTGCTCACTCTAAACCTACTCAGACCCCTCTGCACTCACCCCTGCTAACACTTCACCGCACACTGGGCAAAGATGCGGTCAAGATTTTCAAAGTCATACAGCATATCATGGGAGATCGGGATCGGGATAAACCTGTCGGCGTTCGAATGGCCAGTGAAAACCATGTTTCCACGGTCGCCTCGATAAATGCGTCTACCACCTCATTGGTAGGAAACGCTGCTGGTATCGTGGAGGAGGAGCGATGGCTTCTTGGAGTAGGGATAACATACGGCGAGCTGAGGGACGAGATATATTGTCAAACAATGAAGCAGCTTACAGGGAATCCCAACCCGTACGTCTTTAGCTTGCATCGCGGGTTAGTCCTGACAACTTGTTCTAGAGAGAGCGTATTCAAAGGTTGGCAGCTACTATGCGTGCTGCTGATCACCTTCCCTCCTTCCAAGAACTTCGAAACCTACCTTCGGTCGTTTATCCAACAACACATGAATCAGCAAGAAGGAAGGGTCGACGTGATGGCTAAATACTGCGTGAAGCGTCTCGCCTTCATTTCCAAGAAGGGTCCTCGAGGCAAGCCTCCAACTGCAGCCGAAATCGAGACTGCATCGGCACGTTGATAGTTCTGCTGCTGTTGGGCAGCATGCTGATATTTCGTTCCAGGACGCCGCCTTCAACCCTTCTACATTTGGAGAGTCACTTGACGCAATCTTCAGACTGCAGGAACGAAACTATCCCCATCAGAAAGTGCCAATCATCCTTCCCTTTCTCGCCGATGGCATTCTGGCTCTTGGAGGCAGCAAATCTGAGGGTATATTCCGGGTTCCAGGAGATGGCGATTCCGTTTCCGAGCTCAAGCTACGTATCGACAAAGGATATTATACCCTGGATGGTGTTGACGATGCCCACGTCCTCGCTTCCCTCATGAAGCTATGGCTTCGAGAGCTCTGTGATCCACTCGTTCCAGACGAAATGTACAACGAGTGCATAACCAACGCGAAAGACCCAGTCATCTGCGTACAAATCGTGGAGCGTTTGCCCACTATAAATCGTCGCGTGGTCTTGTTCGTAATCAGTTTCCTCCAGCTGTTTCTGGAAGAACGGATACAGGGCACTACGAAGATGACGCCTGCCAATCTGGCATTGGTGATGGCGCCAAACCTGCTTCGATGCAACTCCGAATCGATGTCCGTCGTGTTCACTAACGCCCAGTGAGTTTCTTTCGTTCTTCTTTTTGGGATGGTGGAGCTGACTGCGCCCGACAGATACGAGCAGATCTTTGTGTACAACCTATTGCTGCATCTCAAATGCGGCGAAATTGACGAAGGCTATAAACCTGCCCATGGGCTGGGAGCCGTGTCAAGTTCTAACCCACCTCGTAACTCAAAATCACGATCGCGACGCCCCCCTCACTAATGTGTTTTTACCGCTGTACTGTGCACCACACCGGACACTCACCATACTGATACCCTCATTTCTTTCCTTTCTTGTTGGCTTTTCATCATTCATCTTTCATTTTCATTGTATGTAGCACATATCTCTGGATCATCGTAGAGGTTTCAGTTCTTGCACAATTTAGGATCGCCGTCGCCAATATGTATTACGAGGAACACACATACGCTACCACTTGTCAAACTCCCAATCTGGGCTAATATCGTCTTTTTCATCCAACGCCTTCCAATCGTTCCATGGAACAAATTTCTTGCCTACTTTCTTGCGAGTGGTCGGCACTGAACTGTTAACCAATCGTTCGACGTTGTTGAGCATTTGCCAAACCCCCTCTGTGCCCAACTCATCCTCTTCCATCCACAAATTTCGGTCTCCGACTTCCTTTCGTACCTTCTCCGCCAACTCCCTAGTCCTGTTGTCGAGGTCGACACAGTTGACATACATTTCTTCCAAGGCGTCGTGTACGCCCTTGAGATCTCGAAAGTAAGTCCACCTGGTCGCGATTAGTTCGTTGTAGGCGCTAGTGGAACAACCAAAGACGTAGGAAGCAATCGATAGGTGTCGAGCATAGTCGAACATGGATAACGCCAGGTGGGGATCGTGGTATTTATCCCGGAAGGTGCGCATGAGAAGGGCGATTAGATTCGGATATGTCGGTGCCTGCAGCAATGGTAGCTCTTCGTCGGCGGCCTGTGCCCTCTTGAACTCCGCCGCGTACAGTTGGGATTCTCCGAAAACTTCGCGCATCGCCCAGTCCAGCAATTCCCGGTCGCTATTACAGCGATCCATTTCGTCCTTCTTTCGATCCAAGTCCTCGTGCGACTGCGCAGTCCACTTCATCCTCTTCGAGTGCCGTCGAAGCGTGCCAAATAATTCTCCCATCCCCGTACCCCCAATAGACACAGGAGAGCTGCTAGATGTAGATTCGTTCATGGAATCGAAGATTAAACTGAAGATTTCATTGAAAGCGCTTATTTCTTGGGCAGTCATAGTTTGTCGCCTTGGCCGGCGAGGGCCGATGCCTGCATGAGGAATAACCGGAGGCGGAGCCTGGTCAATATTTGCGAGAACGTGGTCCCAGGTCGCCGTCGGTGGTTCTGAGGAGTCTCGCAAGGCAAAGGCAGATTGTGACCGAACATGGCTAGGAACAATAAATGAAACGCGCCTCCACGAAGCTATGCCACGCACCGGGAAGGAGGCCTGCGTTTTTCCCAACCATTATTTGTCGACATGTTCCGGCAAGCAACGCGGCAAAACGTGCCCAACAAGGATGGTAGATGTTGCGAAGTCGGGCTCCGTGCCCGACATGCTGCCAGGGCCGCTATCAGCGCAATGCAGCCTCGAATTGAGCGAATCCAGCGGACCTGTTTCAGATATTTGACACAAGCGTGCGGACATGGCTCGCGAGGACGGCTGAGCCATCGTCGTAAATGAGGAAAAATCTCACGTGCGATACAAATAGGCTGCTACAACCGCTCGCGTTCGAATTTGGTAATAATCGAGGTACCAAGGCAAACATGCTCTTGAGACCGCAAACGCGTGTTCGGTCTCGATCAATGTGGTGCGAGTGCATGTATCAACTCAGAGTTTGTACAGTTGTCGTTTCGTGATAGGTACAGCTACTTACGAGTTAGTGAACTCGGGCTTTCGCTTTTCCGCAAAAGCACCCATTCCTAGGCAATGATCAACGAGAGCAGATTTGTCAAATCGCATTGCTTACCCTCTTTTTGATCGTTGGTAGCAAAGAGACCGTGGAAAAGCCTTCTTTCAAAGCGCAGCCCTTCTGCGAGATTCAGTTCATATGCTTGAGGAGGTTTGTTAGTTTCCAATGGTGCCAAGGGAAGGCGAATACAGACCAGCGTTGACAACCTCTTTTCCGGCTTGAACAGCGACTTGGCCCTTACTCGCGATAGTCTTGGCCATCTCAATCGCCTCTTTAACCACTACTCCTTCGCCTTCACCAACCACCCGGCTAACCATCCCCCAATTCTCGGCTTCTTGAGCGGTAACGTTTCGTCCTGTCAAGACCATTTCCATCGTCCGAGACTTGCCGATGATACGTGCCAGGCGCTGGGAACCACCGCCCCCGGGAATAGTACCGAGGTTGATTTCCGGTTGGCCGAACTTTGCTGTGGGTGAGGCAAGAATGATGTCGCACATGAGCGCCAGCTCGCATCCGCCACCTAGCTATTCACGGTTGGTAAGGAAACGAAAAGACAGAGACGAGGCAGTTACAGCGTAACCGCTGACGGCAGCGATGATCGGCTTGCGAATCTTGCTCAACGCCCCCCATTCCTCGAGGAAGCGGTTTTTGAAGACATCGGAATCTGCTCAACATTCAATCCAAGAGCGAGAAAGTGGAAGGCGAAAGCCGACATTCTTTATCCTTCATCTCCTTGATATCTGCTCCCGCTGTACACAAGTTAGCAAACCACTCAATGTTGCCTGGGCTTGACGCACCTGCGAATGCTTTCTCGGACCCTGTGAGAACTATGGCTCCAATAGCATCATCCGCGTCGGCGTCCACAAAGGCTTGGTTCAGCTCTGTGAAGAGAGGTGAACATAACGCGTTCAAGGCCTTTGGTCGGTTCAATGTAATAAGAGCGACTCGGGGCTCTGGTCGAGCAACGATAATATACTCGTAGTTGGACATGAATCGTCTGAACGTTCCAGCTGAGCGGAAAACCGTTGCGAATTTGTGGGGAGCGGTGAGCCTCAGGAACGGGTTGCGCAGAGCGAACATCAGGATGCAACTTGGGCAAGTGCAACCCGGACTCGGCTATCTCGGGCCCAAATCGGACCGGAGAGGCCGGTGCAGCCCCTAAATGTCAACGGCATCTAGCAGTGCCACTGATCTGATCCGTTTCTATGATCCCAACCATGCAATCCGAGTCCGATGAAAGAGACTCTGAGGAATCGCGATCGACAGTGTTCCATCCTTCCTTCAACAGCCCGGATGGCGATATCGTTCTGTCCGCCAAGGGTGGCCATCTCTTTTTCCGCCTCCACTCGTTCACCTTGAAAACAACATCGTCCTGGTTTCGCACAATGTTATCCCTCCCTCAATCTCAGGCCCCGTCCATGGAGGTCATATTCATGGACGAAGATGAAGGTAACCTGAATATAGCCACGCGCCAACCCACACCAATAACCTTCTAGACACGCTGGAATTGCTCCTGAGAATGGTCTCCGGATTGCCACTCTTGCCTATGGTCAACTACGATGTGGTCGACAAGATTCTTTTTGCCGCTGAAAAGTATGACATGCCTGGGCCCATGTCGATTATGCGCCTCCTGGTCATGACGCCCCCTCTTCTGCATCAGCCTTTCCGTCTGTACACTGTCGCATGCCGTTATGGATGGGAGGAGGAGGCGCGTTTTGCGTCCACCCACACGTTGACTCATCACCTCCACGACCCTGAATTGCGCCAAGTACTTCAGCGGTTGTCAACCGATGCCCTGCTTAATTTGTTCGCACTACACCATAGCCGGAAAGAGGCGTACGCACATCTCGCGCCGTATTCCACATGGCTTACCATCATTCTATAGGCTCCGAGACCGTTTAAACAAACCGCCGTTCGTCGCGTCCGACAACACTGCGAACTGCGGGAACTGTCATGCGCCAATTGACTATCACACTTGGAGGGAATTGAAATATAGGATGATCCAAGAAGTCGAAATTCGACCCCTGGGTGACACCGTTCTCGAGAAAGGACTTGCTGAATGGCCCGAAGCCAGGGCATGCTGGTCAGCCAAATGCCCGAACCGAGTCTGTGGCAGGCAACTCTATGATCAAGTAAGACCTTTGACCACTCATCGTCAATGTCTGTTTTATGACACTGGCGATTAGGAGCCCACAATGCGCATTATTCGAGAATGCATCGATGAACTGCCGCGATCCATCTAGTTATGCCGTTTGTATTTGTGGAAGAGCTTGTATTTTTATCGCTGCACAAACGCTGTATACTTGTTTACTTCTTACTTCGATATCTGAATGCCACGATGTGCCTCCAGTCTTTCTCTCCTTCCTCCACGTCCCGACCGCAACACATCAACCTATAGCTCTGCCATTCCCGTTTCCACGGATCATTACCGGCCACCATCTCTTGTTGCGCCCCACACAACCTCAAAGTCGAAGTTGCCGCGGAGAGAGTCGGAAGCAATTGTACCTGAAGTTCGAAATGTCTCTCGGAATGAAGCGTGGATTTCTTGGCAACAAAAAGCCCAAGGCAGCCCGCGCAGCTGCTCAAAATCCAGTCCCAGGTAGTATTCGTTTTCGGTTTCTGTCAAGTGCAACATTTATCGAATACTACCGTCCAGAGGTGACTGCGTCCGATCCAAGTGTAGCCTTCCAGTTGTCCCAAACGTGCCGGACGTATTCTGAGAATCCCTGCATTATCGAGGCCGATACCCGTCACGGCCAAGCACCCGAAGCCTCTTTTTTCTATATGCCATCCGGATTCGGAGACGGATCTATCGTCTTCGTGGACCATCTGCACAATATTCAAAAAATATCCGGATGGGATATATGGAAGGATCTTCCGCCACCAGCGGTGCCAGACCCTCCTTACCGTTTGGAACAGAGTCCGGATCGAGGGGTGAAAATGGTCGCCCAAAGACCCATCGCCATCGGGGACCTCATTGCTTTAGAGCGCCCTCTCGTTGTCAGTCGAACCGATGTAGCCATTGCGGAAGACCAGTCGCTGACCGGTGAATTCTACCGAGCTGCATTGGCAGGATTGGCTCCTGCAACGCGCGATACAATCATGTCTTTACGCAATTCCTTCGGCCCTGAGCAGGAACCCATCCTCGGCACATTGCTCACAAACTACCAGCCTGTCATAATACCAGAGATACCCGGGACCGAGTATTCGGGGCTGTTTCCCATTCTCTGCAGGTACAGTGCCCTGGTCTCGGCCCCATTTTGACATTGATCGCTGCTTTTCTATTCCCCAGGGCCAACCACGACTGTTCGCCTAATGCCAACTTTTGTGCGCTCTTTCCTGATTGAAGTCATCTGTCTGTCTGACCTGTATCGAATAGACTTCAATCCCAGGTCATTTACCGGGCAGTTTCATGCTGTACGTGCTATTGCCAAAGACGAAGAGATCACGGTTCTGTACAGCGAACTGGCGGCTTCTCGCCAAGCACGACGCGCAGAGCTTCAGGAACACTACAAGGTTTGCTTCTCCGCTCTTGTGGCGTTGTAATCGTTGAAAAACTGCTCCGCAGTTCTTGTGCGAATGCTCCACATGCTGTCTTCCTCCCGCCTTGTCTCAACAAAGCGATGCCCGGCGGTTGGCCATCGGACAGCTCATCCCTATGATGCACGCAGGAATTTACGCGGACGACTTGTCCGTGGCGCGCATCGAAGATGCATTAAACTGGACAACAGAAGAAGGGATTTATGCATTGTATGCAGAAATCCTGGTCTACGGTTTTGGGTTTGCAATGAGACACGGAGCTCCCGAGCTTGCTCGAAAATGGTCGCAGATGGCAGCGGCAGCGTTCAAAATTCTAGATGGGCCGGATTCTCCGCGATTCAATTGAAAGCTGAGAGCGGGTTGTCGGTATCGCATTTATCCAGAGCGACCAGAAATTTGATGCCAGTAGAGTAAGTGTGCAATCTATCTTCCTACTTAATCGCGTATACTATAAGTAGCAGGCGTAGCCTTGACGTGAGAACAAAGTGTCGATCAACCATCAATCAGCCCATCAATGCCGAAAGCACGCGAGGACAACAAAAGCTTGTTACCTTCATTCATGCCTGCGCGCCGTACTTCGACCTCAAGAAACCGCGAACTCGTCGCGTCGAGTGACGACGATATCCCCCTCGTTATCTCGTCGAGAGTAGTGCCGCGTTCGTCACCCAAGAAGAAGAAGCACGTTGCTCCAGAACCAGAGTTGATTGAGATATTCTCTTCCGACGAGGAGACCCTGACCCAACCGCGCAAACCATCACCGAAGGAGCAGCTCAAGAAGTTGCAGCTTGAAATTCGCAATCTCAAGCAGAGGTGTTCCAAACTGGACACGGTTGAGGGCGAGCTGGAACGGGCCCGGAAGGAGATCGGCGAGCTGAAGCAGACCTCGAAAGCTTCTGGCAAAGTCGTTCTAGTGCGTACTCCCGATCCAACCAAGTGAATTGCACCAAACGACAGCCTTAGGATACCACACAGTTGGAGGATCACATCAACTGCGAGATTTGTACGACCGTCCTCTGGACGCCCTACATGTAGCCCCTTTTGGATATTCATGACTTCACTTCTGCTAATGCGATTCACAATAGACTCAGTGGCTGCGGTCACACTTTTTGTATGAAATGTTTGGTTGAGTGGTTTAGTGAGTTTGGATCCGTGCAATATATGTGGTTGCTCAATGAGTCTTTTCGCTAGGTCGGACGCTCGCTGCCCACATGACTGCGCATCCGGGTTGGCGAAGTAACCAGCCTGCATATCATCTTTTGAACCCTCGTCTGCGAGCCCACCCCTACATCGCAGCAATGGCTGCACAACAAGGCCCTCAACCTGAATTCTCGTGCCCTACGTGCAGAATGGTAGTGACAACCAAGCCCACTGAGGACTATTCTCTCAAGGTAAGCGTCTTCGATGTTTATCCTTCCACCATTAAAGATTCCCCTCCCAGGCATTCATTCACACGGTCGCAACCAGTGCCGGAGAGACGAGCCCGAAAAAGGACCCACTTGTCATAAAGCGGAGAGGCAAGGGGAAAGCCAAAGCGGTGGACGGCCCTTTCGATGGCTTTTTTGGAAGGGACGCATAGCGTCCAATTTTATGACGACTTTTATACAATACATACACTTATCACATACATATCATACAACTGTACTTGGGGTTATTCATACATCAACGTTTCTTGGCTCGAGTCTTTGCTGGCACGGGCTTGGGTTTCGATTTTTTGCCTCGAGAGGAGCCCTCGGCATTGGTGTCATCGTCACTGGTCGGTGCTTTGCGTTTTGATCCCGCCTTTCGTGATGATGAACCAGTGGAACTCTCTGTATCGGCCAACGGACTCGGCCGGCGAGACCCAGCAGAGCCATGTGCAGATGAGCGGGACAAAATTGAGGACGCGGGAGAGGTCCTGGGCACAGACTTCTTGTCGAGCCGCCCCTGGATGGGATGGGTAGATCCGGCGCCACCCAGCACCCCAATGTCGCTTCTTACTCGCCCCGGGTCAACCAAGGTCGCAACTTCAGGCTCCATCCTCGTCTCGCGCCAATCTCTTTTGAACATGGCATCTGCAGACAACCCGTCTTGAAAAGTCCGAATATTAGCCTGTATCCTTTCATCCCATTGCTGACCCTGAAGTATGCCATCGCCTGTCATGCGGGCTCCGAAGGCGTCGAGTGATAAAGAACCCGAGTTCTTTACTGAATATTGCAAGCCCTTCTTCTCCCGTTCTTTGTCTTCTTCCTTGGGTTCCGAAACTGCCGGCTCGCCCAGATTCTCGATCCATTCCCATGGACGGTTCACAACGGGTGCATCATGCAGAAGCAGTCCGGTTGTAGGGTCGCGATGAGACGTGGCGAGGTGAGATACCACGGCGGTCGGAGGTAAATGACGAAGCAAGGCTTGTACTTGGTTCCTGTACTCACGCGGAAAGTCGGAGGGGATGTCGGACGGAAGAATGTGCGGAGCATAGCAGAAAGGATCAAAGGCCGGCGTTTTCGCGTTGAGCGTCAGTTCTGCAAAGGTGACAGTCAGTCGCAAGCGGGTCGTTACGGGTCATGTACTGACCATCCAGTAGATAATACAATGTGTCAATCAAGAGAGAATACGCCCCTAAATCAAGCCTGGTTCCACTGCCATGGAGCTAGAGAAAACCTGGATCAAGAGGATACCACGATCGTTGAATTGGAGGAGGACGAACCAGAACAAGTCGAAAGATGTTACCAGACAGACTGGTGCTCAGCTCCCGAATTTTCGCCGTCCATACCACCGGGAAACCCAGATGGAATTGTAACAGCCGGGAGAGCGAGATAGCTGCATGGGTCAGCTCAGTTCCCAGATTAAACCCAACGTCGTCGTCGTTCGCCGCGAGAGAGTGTTCAACTTCCACAAATTTTCCATTCAGAACTTCAAAGAATTCGTCCTGGATTGCTGGGTCCAACGCAGGAAGCTGAGATTCAGTAGCCCGGAGTGGTTCTGCGACATAGGCGATAACACGGAGCAATTCGCCGGCTCGTTCGAAACCGTCGCTCAAGGATTTCTTGGATGCCATGTTCAGATCGCGAAGAATTTCAGTAACACATTTGAGGCCGTTATTGATGAACTGAGTCTTATTCAGCATTACAAGAAGAAGAAAACGAAAAGACGCCGCACCTTTCCAGCAACCACCCCTTCAGTACCTCGAGCCATCTGAGCTACAAAATACGCTTCCTCTGACGTCATCGAATGATGGAATATCATCAAGATCAGTTTATCTAGACTGGCTTGAGCAGCTGCGTGGGTCCCCTCGCAGGACAGAGCTCTGCCCATTTGCCTCAAGATAAACTGAAGGTGAATGGACGTGGCGGCCAGTTTCCAGGGACTCAGGAGGCAAGTAACATCTGGCCAACTCGAAAGTTCAACGGCGTCATCTGCCCCTCTCGTCAGTGTTGGAAGATAACGACGGTGCACTCACGCACCATCTGATGGGTCTGAGAGGAGAACCCGCAAGGCAGCGACCATAGATTTAGCGCGATTTTCGTCGGCTTCTTCAGCCTGCAAAGACTGTTCGAAGGTTTCTCGAATCGCATCGAGATTCCGAAATGCTCCATGGCGAAAGTCGTCGTGCTCAGATAACTTGAGCCTGAGCAACGCCAGTTCTTTGCGGATATCTTGCGACAGATTCTCGTTGCTTTCCAAAGAAACAAGGAGAGGAATGCTGGATACAAGTAACAGAAAGTGGGGTTCCTGATATACAGCCTGTCGCCTCGTGTGTATACGCTGTAGTTCAAGCAGGTCAATGGGTGGGCTATTTTCGCGACCCCCATCTTCCTGGAGCAGCAACTGCTCGAAGAGCGCGTTCACAGCTCGCAACAGCACCTCGCGCGACTGCCCCTGCTGCGGAGTGGACGTAGAAGCAGCGAGTTGCCAAGCTGGATAAACAAGTCCCTGCAGAATTGTTGTCGTTTGTAGAGCGCCGTGGATGGAAAGATGGAGGAGCACGACGGTCAAGACATTCCAGGCATCTGCTTCGAGGGCTGCCACTTCGTTCTTCCCAGGTCCGAGAAACCACTGCAGGACTTCTTCGTCGAGGCCTTGTGAGAGGTGTTGATCTACGTGCCACAGAAAAGCGCCATATCGTAAGGCACAGATCCTGCGGCTCGATGTATCTGGAGAAATGAAAGGAATCTGACGCAGACTGGCAACAGTGTTATCCCATACTTTCCAGGCCCAGTCCAATGACATCCTGTATTTGATCCAAAGACTGCTCGCCAGGATCGACGGAGCATCCCCATCTGGGTCATCGGCTAAAAGAAGGATCTCAGGAAGGACGTCGGGAACTGGTTCAGGGCGGTCTGAATACGGGTGGAGGGCCTATACAAATGCGATCAGTGTCTAAAAAGTATAGGAGTCTGCAACTTACAAGTGTAAAGGATGAAATATCTGTTTTGACATGGGATCGGGATACCTCGTCAAGGTAACGACCGTCATCGAATTCGACGAGGAGGTTGAGCAGAGCACGGAACTCTCCGCCTCGTGTTTTTTTCCACCGCTGATGGGCAGAAAAAAGTGCCTTGACTATCGTTCCTGTTGCATTCATGCAAGTCCATATGCACGTAAATCGATGCAAGGTGTCGATAACTGCCGTCAGTAGATCTACTGTCGCCGAATGTTGTAGAGCACAGACAATCAACTTAAATGAGATGTGAGAAGATGAAAGTAAGGGGATAATCTCTCACCTCCAGAGCCGAGTGAAAACATCTCGCGGTGACCATCAGCTCCATACAGACGGAATACCATTTCAGAAGGTCTGGTTGATTCATGCGAGTGTGGTCTTGCGTCACACTATGAGCAAAATTGAATCGATGTTCAAGGAGACTGATTTGGGATTCTTACTCTGCGATACGCTTTCGAAGGACGGGTAGAAGCCAATGACGGAAGATTCGAACTTGTTCAAATCGAGGAGCAGAGATCAGACTGCTACATTTATCGAGCAAGACAGGCATAGATATTGTAACAGGGGAACTCGCAGCTAAAAGAGATATTATGAATTTAGGTGTGGGGATACTTCGACTGGAGACTGTACCTGCATTGAACAAGTCTGGGAGCAAGGCACGGACTTCCTTGCGTATTTCCCGCTCATGCAAATCCTCTGGAGTTTCTCTCGATCGAGCCCCGTGCAGTATGACCTTCCGCTGACTCGTCAGGGAGGATGTCGAATTGTACAGAGGGATACATCGTATGAAGTCACGATGTCGCGAGCCCTCGATCTGGAAAGTATAAATACAGCACATCTGACGAGTCAAAGGGCGCACACCTCGGAGCAAGCGATGCCGCTCTCCCCACGAGCGACAAGACGCTGGATGTAGCCTGCATAGGAGAACAGGTCTTCTTTTACGAGTTTTCCAAACAACACTGCCACTGCCCGGAGATTCTGTGCCTCGCCGGTAATGTCAGAAGTGTCTATCCAGTCAAACAGCTGATCTTGGAGAAAATCGTCTGGACCCTTGAAGTCTCTCCTAGTCGCACGGTCCCCAACTTTATCCCTCCAGTTGCGGATGAGAGTGACAGCCGCAAAGGGACGGTGGTCGCCGAACTGGAGGGGTGTGACACTCCATGTCAACAATAAGTGAAGTTTATCGATGAATACCAGGCGATCGTCGAGGTGGTCCGTTGAGAAGAACGTTACAGAAGCCATGTCCGTTTTGCTCGAAATCGAATTAAGTAACTTGAACGCGACATGAGAGCCCATTCGGCTGATCGATATGACAACTTACTTGAACATCGGAGACGACAGTGCGCAGCCTCGCCGAAACATGCGAGGGGAGGTTGGTAAATAGCATGGCCTCGTTCCTTCGCTTTATGTCCATGAAATTGTCCAACGAAAGCTGGTGGAGATCGCGCGAGTTCTGCTCGATGTGAAGCTCGGGAGAATGATCCAAGACATTCTCGGTTAGCGCTTCAGCGACGAGGTTCGCGTGAGCGGACCACATCCCTGGACTGACGAAGGCATCCGGAAGTGAAAGGCAAACTCTCTGGAGAACGAATCAGTCAAGAGAGGATATTTCGTATTGTTTCTCTACCTGGAGCAGTATTTTCAGCAAAGCCTCCGTGCCGACAAGAAACTCTTGGGTCGCACTCGAGCGAATCTGAGGGCTTTCTTGTCAATACTGCGAATAAAAGGAGACTAGTAGTTTGGACCTCGAAAAGCTTGCACAAACATGCATCGATAAAGGGCCTAGCCAAGGCCCTGCTTTTCATTACCCCATCCAAGTACTCGTCAGCAAGCCGCACCAGGAAGCCAACTTGGGCGAGGTTGGACACCCCCATGTGTTGAACTAGCCATACGAGGAAGGTTCGACTGTCTATCAGGCCTTCAGAATAGAAGGGTCGGAGCAGCTCTAGACTGAGAGATCTCAGTCAACAAAACGGGACAACACAAGTACGCACGAAAACTGACCAATAACTAAAGCGCGAGATCCACCGCTCCCGCGTGTCTGCATCGGCGAGAACACCTTTGAATGTTTGCTTTATATTCAAGCCAGGGCGAGGTGCGCTCGGCAGGGCGATATCCGCCAGCTGTTTCTTCATGTAGCCAGTAACGACATTGGCCCAGTCAATACTGTATTGAGTGGGATTATATGATGGTTTGTTGCGCAAGCCGGCCTGTGGACTTGGTATCAAACAGGATATGAGTAACCACGATGATCGTACCGTTTCATTGGCACCTAGCACGCGAAGAAACCAGACCGCTCTAGGAATGGCCACTCGCTTCAACTGAAGAAGATCCAGAAGGTCGTGACCCTTGGCGCCATGAGGTACACTCTTGCCCAGCTTGTGAAGAGGGACATCGGGGTTGGCAAGATCCGCTAGCCATGATTCGCGTTTGGCGTCATTCAATGTTACTCTCGTGGGCATACGAAAAGTAGAGGGCCTTTGGTGAGGATTTAGACGGACATCAGTTGAGCAAGATACTTGCAAGCTCACGGAATTGGAGCAATGCGGTCGGCCCGTCGAATAAAGACGTCGTTGACGAGCTCCTCGAGTTTGTGAAGAGCGTCGCCTGTTCTGATATTTTCATGGATAACTTCTTTAGCACTGAACTTTTCGGCGGCGACGAATGGGGCCAAGGTAAGGCCAGACCGAACATTTTCTGCGGTCAAAACGTCCTCATCTTGGCCGGGCCGCGGAGGATGGAATCCAGTGTAGCCTGTGGAACGCAAGGTCAATATAGCCACAATACGTCCAAGCATTCCAATCACCAAGGTCTCCAGACCTATGGGACGGGGGAAGCCAGTCGGGGGGTTGGGACTCGTAAAGTGGAAGTGGGTGAGGATTGAGTTCCCTCATAGAGTGGCCGCTGCTGAGCCTGCAACTCAAGGCTCAAGCCGAGTTGCGCTTCGACATTTGAGGTCGCCGTGGAAGAGTTAAGCGGCGGGCCGAGGGCCGGTGTGTGCCATCAACATCAAAGCCAAACAACGCGTCTCTACTCAGACCATCATGTCGCGGCAGTCTGTGGCCGCCAACCGTCCTTCCCATGCGCCGGGCTTGAATGCAGCCAACTCTGCTGCGGCTGCGGCCAAGTTTCTGGAGAAGAAGAAGGAGTTCGATGCGGTGTCTGCTTTGCAGAGGGCGTCGGCGTTGTATCTCCAACGCATTGAAGGTCTTGCCGATGACTGCGAAACCATGGCCGACGCAGGGCACAGTAATTCTATGTCGCTCTCCTCACTCGGCGCTCCTCATGTATCTACCTCCCAGTTCACGGCGAAGTGCTGGAGCAATGGCCGAGGATGTTCCAAATCCTCACCTTATTTCGTACGTCGATCCGACAGACTATGCACAGGCTTATACCCTTTAATCATAGTGGCTTCTGGGGAAGAGCCCTCAGCCGATTCTGAGTCCGCTCCCATGCAACCCGGAACTGGCCAGCGCCTTGTTCGTATTCCCATCGAAGAATTACAGGGCCAGGAGGCTTCAGAGGAAAAACAAAAGGCCACTACATGACATGTAATAGTTTTTTCAGTACACTCCAAGTAAGTAATCTGCCATAAGATAGTTGTAATAGATAGGAGGGTCCATCTCTAGGACGAGCACCGAATCATTGTCTACTAATAGTCCTTTTCTGCTCTTTCATTTGCGCAATGCGCTGAAACAAAGCATGTCAGATACAGATATTTTCCCTCGCGAATGATACTGCTGACCTGCTTTCGTTCTTCCTTGCGACGGACCATCTCCGCCGCTTTCTCTTCCTTTGTCAACGCGACTGTGTTCTGGGCTGGTTGGGTGGATGGCAGTTTCTTCTCGGAGGGTTCTTCCCATGCTCCAACGGCATCCCAACTGGGAGCCTCTGGTATGGGCGGTGACGGGATAGGCATAGAGCGACTCATAGGAGGCGAGAGAACCCGACTGGTGGTGCCCCATGTACCATTTGTTGTGGCCGGAGTGCTCCAGGGATCATCAACTGCGAGCGCACACGTGTTAGAGCAGTCCGTTGTTTGGAAATCTGGAGTTTTGAGTCTTACCGTCCGTGTTGACTGGTACGGCAACAGTTGGCTGCGCAGTTTCGAACGCACCTACGAATTATTCAACACCTGAAAAAAATCTGAAACGGAAGAACACACTCCAGTCGTCCTCATCGGCATTCACGTCTATCAGATCTTCATTACCCCATGGATTGCCTTCACTCTCCGCTGCTGCAGCCTCTTCTGCTAATTGCTCAACTAATGCAGCAGCTGCAACGCTGGCCGGCACTTTGTGGGCTCCGAGTTGCATGGCTTTTGACTTGGAAGGAGTAGGAGTTGATACTCCACTTCTTATGCCGGTCACGCTAGTTGGCTGAATACCGCGCGAGTACGTTGACGGTTCCCCAACGGGTCCAGGTGCAGAGGTGGGTCTATCGATGGCCAGTCCCGACGCGGAGGTGATGTTGCTCTGCAAATCACTCGTTGCGAGCTAAACGGATAAGGATTACCCGGGGCTAAACTGCGAGTGGAACTGCGGTACCTTTTTCCCTAGTGACGATATGGCCCAACCAGCCAATGCACCTGCCGCACCAGCGGCGGAGTTGACGAGGGTCGCTTGTGCTGGCGAGGAAATCCCCAGCGTTTCACTTGCTTCGGGAGCTGCTGTTTCGGGCTTCATAGCTGGTCAGCGCGAGTCCGTCAACAAGACGTGGGAACGAACCATGGACGCAGCATGACTCTCCACTTTCTTGACAAAAAGTTCTACGGCTTTAAATGCTTGATCTCGCACTAGCCTAGGAACTTTGAGCACGGTACGATAACAACCGAGTCCATAAACACCAACTTTTCTTTGTCCACCAGGGTAAAGGACATGTTTGGGATAACTTTGGTGGCGAGTTCTTCGACCTCGAAACAGTCGATAGTTGCCATGAATGCCATTAAGCCGGCGACACGGGCATGCACAAAAGGGTCCTTCAGAGCGCGAGAAAAGGCAGGTACCAAGACCTTCCGTTTCGTATTGTAACCGAGCGAGGGTCCCAAACGCCCGATGAGGATGCACGTGTTGGTGCGGATTGAAGCCTCGGGGTCCGACTGCATTTTGGCCAAAAAACGCAAAAGGTCGTTGTTGAGAATCCGGTCAGACAACTGTCATTTGATTAGCAAAGAACAACGAGATAATCTGTTACATACGAGGGGTGCTATGAGAATGATTGACTTAACTGTCGCTTCCCGAATAACAGCGACGGTGTCCGAGAATCCGGTTTGCTGTTTCCATTTAATACCCGAGATGAGAACAAAGGGCGAGGCGCTCACGAGGTGCGGAAAGACTTTGGAGTCGACCGTCTTCTTGTCAAGCTTCTCCGCGTATTCCGGCAAGTGATCGAGTAAAGCCATACGTGTGCCACGATCTGGACTGGCGAACAGCTTTACCAGGGGAGCAAGGATGACAGTGGGATAATCCTCTGGTGATACATTTTTTCCGAAGCGAATCACAAGCGGCAAGATAGTGGCGGCAGAGGCGCCGCCAAATTCAAGTGCTGAAACAAGCGAGGGAAGAACTCGGAACGACGCAAATTCAGGTGGAAAGGTATTTGCGGACTCGGCCAAAGTTCTGTGATATGATCAATATATGCTGTATTGGCAAAACACCAAGCCACCAAGCACCCACCGAAGAAGGATGTTCTTCTCGGATTCGCTGCTCAGCGCGAAGTTGTCTAATCCGAGACATACTTTCACCAAACGGTTATTGGCAAAGTAACCAGTATCAGCCATTCCGATGGCCAGAAAACCTTTCGCCGTCAAGCGACCCTTGGGATTGGGATTGAGAAGCTTTTTGAAGGAGGGAAAGACAGAGGTAGGAATGGAACCCCGGGATGATGCCGGGGGAGGAGGATGCGGTGGTGAGGCGGTTGCGGGGAGAGGGTGTGTTGGATTGAACACGGCATGCAATAGTAAGCCCAGGGCGTAGGCGTCTGCAGCTGCAGGATCACATCTGGAAAGGGTATAAGATCATGGAATGTTCGCTTCGCCAGCTGCATACTCTTTCAGGGCTCCCCATCCGCCTTTCTTGATTTCTGGTGAGGCCCAAGCCGTCGCATCGGGCAATTGTCCCCCCAGTGTCTGCAGCACATGCTGAGCAAACGCCCCGAGTAGAAATTAAGAGGCGTACATAGAGAACAGCAGACTCGTCCTTCGGATTGCTGAGTAGATCGAAGCCTCCCAATTTCCATTCGCCAGATGGGGAAATAAAAATGGAATTAACGCGTATGTTCCCGTGGGTAGACGCGCAAGAATCATTCAAAAATGCCAGGGCTACCTGGATTGATCAGTTACGCGCGTCCAAGGAGATGACGACGAACACGTACGGAGACACGATGGAGACCCCACATAAGCCAATCTTCTCTCTCTTGAGCACCACGCGACGCCCAAGTTTGAAGTGTCGCCTGCAATGGCCGCACGCGTTCCGTCATGATATGAATCGTAGTTTCCGTTTCCACGGCGTCCATGAATTTGAGAACGTCGGGGTGACGTGTTGTTCGCAGCTTTCGCAGAGCATTCTTGGCGATCGGTAACATTCCTCGCTGCGAGCTGCAATCGTACTCAAAAACGGAAACGAGAGTGCCATCATCCTTTGTGCACAATTGGTAAAACAGAATCGAACGCAATCCAGGGGTGACCCACCCGTTTCGTAGCATCATACAGGGTCCATACACCTTCGAAAGCGGTAACTTTAGGGCCAAGGGAAAATGGTAGTGTAAGGCCAGACTTTTGGACCAGACTCGAGACCGCTGCAGATCCGAGAGTGCGCAGGTAGTCCATGTCTACGCCGTGAAATGGAGTTGGAAGCCAAGTTGAAGCTGCTTGACTGCAGTCACTGGACCAAACACCTTCAGTTCTAACCAGTACTTTCATGTCTGATCCATGACGGACGCGACTACGGTGGCAAGCCTCCCTCGCGGGAGACCACAATCCCAACGGACACCCTATGTGACTTCGACTCTGCATAAGTATCAGTGTCAACAACATAGGCAATACGCAAGTGCCCTCCCCAGTCGTCCGCATCCCGCGCTCGTCGGCCCTCCTTGTGAAACCGAGTTCTGCATCGGAGCACATCCGTACGGTCGGGGCGCGCAGCTTTGTCTAAGTCTTGCCCTCGCCGTGTCGGTGGAGCTGTTAGAATATTATTAGCCCGCAAATGAATGCGCTCCTCACAACTACACAGTTTAATGGGCTTAAGAGTCGCCATGGGCAATCCCCTGCCGCAGGAGGTTCCGGGAATTCCTCTGTTCTGGCCTGGCGGCGCAAATCAAGTCCTCCCCCGTCTAGTAGTCCTTTGGAGTGGCTAAATGGAACGGAGGTATCGAAAATGCTCTTGGGTCTGGGGGACAGTGCTTCTAGTCTCCCTATAAATAACCGGGTCCCCCCCCCCCCCCCCCCCCCCCCCTTGTTCAAACTTTGTCCGCGATATCCAAACAGAGCGAGATCGACGAGTATTTCCACCGCGTAGCGCACCCGGTCTAAGTACTCGAAATAATCGCAGGATATGATAGCGTCCCTGTGTGAATTTCATCACTCGTAATATCTTTCTGGGCGTTTCTCCTGGATTCGTACCATGGGCTATCCATGGTTCCATAGCCGGCCCGTAGATTACTCTCTGCCGATTTATTCCACCAGACTGACTGGTTCTAGCTAGATTCAATCACGCGCAAGATAACCATGTTCATCCGGAGGTAAGTTATAAGTACACCACCGTGTATTCTGTCAATCCTCGTACCTAAACGCCACAGAGTGATTTTGGTGTCTGTTCAGAATGTGGTTCTTTGAGTCGCACAGTCCACCATACCCAACGAAGCAGACGGCTTCTACGAGATGGTCTCCAAACTCGCCATCCCACCCAACTCGGAGGTTTCCAACTCGTACGGCGAAACCTTGAGCAACGCGGAGCTTCTCGTGCAGTATGACCTTATTCTGGACGACAGCGACAACGATCACCTCACCTGGACCATCGACAAACTTGCGGAACTTATGGAGCACAATCTCTCGGTATCATCGTCTTGGACCTGAGATGCCGTCGGTGGCCGCGCACTATTCGACGCTCTGCTGCGCTTGATTAGTACCCTTCCTTGGGCCGCATCGTCAAGTCCGAACTGGTCCACCTCGACCGTACCCGACTCGGACCATCTTGCCTGAACGGGGACGCAGCAATCTCGCACGACCTGCGGCTTTATTTTGCGCTGCTTCTCATTATTTTAATATTATATATCAGGAACCGCCGAACCGCCCCGATCGCAGCCGGAACTCGGTCGCCATTCTGTCGCTGCAAGAGATGTTCCCATCTCATCTAACGTTAGAGCAGCATATTGCGTCGGGCGAGGACAATTTCGTGCCAACATTGCATGGCGGTGGACGGCCGCCTCCCCATATGTTCTTATTCTCGAACTAGCCCGGATTCTAGCCTCATTATGCCGCGCGCGCCTTGCGCAGAGCGGGCGCGCTGATGTGTAGATGACAGAACTTAGAGATATTCTGGACGTGCGTCTCGTCTTCCCGCCAATGTTTATATCCTGAGGCGCGCTTTCCTTCCGCAGCATCTTCCAAACGATATGTTCCCGACACGAATTGCTTTGTTTGGTCTTTTCACTGTCTTGACTTAACGGTCGCTATTGGACAGCTGTGTGATACTGTCAGTGTATGGCATGGCGGTCGCTGGCCAGTGGCCTGACCGTGGCTGACATTGTTGCATATTTTACGCCATTATTTTCAGTGCTGTACCATAGTGCCGACATGTGGAAGACGGTAGGCTTAAATATCCAAGCCTACAGCCAGCATCTGCGTCCGCTAGGGTCCCTGGTCCGCCCCGATCTGCCTCCGCCCATCACGGAGCATCAAGGCAGATCAAGGCGCGGCGTTATCTTGATTAGGCCGCTAGCACGCGAGATGATCTGCGAGCCCAGATATTTAGTCCTAGAAAGACTCGTTGTCCGGGACTCAACTTCTTGTAGCCAGCGGTTTGGGTTGGAGTAGTAGGCCCAACTCTGCGCGCTAGCCGTAAATCGGGCGGAGTTACATAAGTGGTCGCGACTCGCGAGGAACGAGGAGACCCCACACGTATCTTGATCGACCCGGTCACCCGAATCGGGTGACCGCTCGAATGCCGATTCGGCCAGGTCACCCAGTTGAGTGACCGCTGTGAGATCCAGAATAGGGGGTCGATTCCCATATCCGGATCTGTTGCTTGTACCATTTCACGCTCTGTACCACCCGCGCCCCGAAGCTCTGTGTGTGTCTGCTCTGCTTCCCCCTTCAACACATCCTCGGCGCCACTGATCCGGTGCTTCACACGAAGAAGCCGACCTTTTGGGGAAAATCCTGCCATAACATTTCTCTCTCTCTTGTCCATTCTCGAGTCCGATCGAGTCTCCACTTGCTCTCCGCTCGCTCACTCCGTGGAAGACATCGATTCAAGAGCGGAATAGTATAGGGAAGTGACACGTCCCGGGTGGGAAAAAAGTTCACGTCATGCAGCGTTTCAAGAAATTTCCCTACCGCAGTCGACTTCCATCGCGCCCCAGCGAAGCATGAACAGAGCACGTATGTAGCCCAAGCTTTGTCCTCTTGATCCCCTCGAGCTTCCGAAGACTCTGCGCAGACCCTATCGGGTGGGGGACAGTGCAAACTGGGACAGCTCTCCGAGTCGCGGACCTAGTGCGCCATTTAATCATATTTTTTCTCTCTTACTCTTTGAGTTTCTGCGCATACAGACTCGGACACGTCTGCATCGGACCAGGAGCCGACCGTACTCTGTCCACCCATCCCCAGCGACTTCAAAAAGACGTAACGAACGCGCGGTCCGTTCAAGCATTCGCCGGGGGCAGACCTCAATAGATCTGCGCCCTCCCTCGGTGACCACCTCGGGCTGAGGAGATCCGCGGTGCGTAGGCGTCCAACTGTACCTACGCGGCCGCTCGGATACGCGAGAGGTGGGTCGGGCAAACATGATGGGATCGCGGTGTATTGCCCATCGTTCCATCCTCGCCAAATCCTCGCAGAGGTAGCTCTGGGAATACCACTGCATTTTTCCGGACCGCTTGCCGGAGTAGGCCGCAAGCTCGCTACGTGGTATTGTGCGCACAGTGCAACAGACCATGTCAGCCGTGCCAACCCGCCGTGAGTATTTGAGTGCGCCTTCGCTGTACTCTTCAAGGTCGTCCCCTCGCCCGTCCGCGCCGTGCTCTTCCGAATGCCATCTAACGTACCTTTGATTGGGGTGGACGAACTCTTTCGCTCCTCGAGGTGCGCTTGCTTCCGTGTTCAATTACTTCCAATCTGACTGTCCGTTGCTTCAGTCTTGGGCCCGATCCCGGAGGCGGGTTGACACATCCACATTCTAACCCGGGATTCAGCCCTATTCGACATCGGACTCCGTACGGCTCAACCATGCGAAGGTAAGTTGACCTGTTGAAATCCGGGCAAGCTTCAATGACCCACATTTTCTCCGCTCGACTATAACACGCCGGAGCCGAATACATAACTTACACGCGTACTACTGACGTGTTTGTTCTTCTCCAGATTTGGATCGACTTAACGCAACTCAATGCTTGCGGGGATTCAAGCCGCGATTTGCGTAGGACACAAGGTGGGTCTTCCAGTTTTATTTGCACTTTACTGACTTGTTACTTCGCACAGGATTAGATAGGCTAGCATCCTGTCCATTGCGCAGTAAGTCGTAGTTCTTGTGGGATTGAATCTTGTCGGTTTAAAAGAATTGAGTCCAGAGTTTGGGGGCAGTATCTCCACAAACCAGTACGGAATGCAGGGACGGGCAGGGAAGGTGTTAAGCAAAGGGAAGCGGAGGAGGGGAAGGTGCAGTCTTGGAAGATGTCGAGCCAGCGTGACGGTGCTGGGAATGAAGTAAATGTGCGGTCAGATGGTTTTGCTGCAAGCTCGAACGCGTCGGTGAGTACAAATTCAGGAACTCAAGGATTAGTGAATGAGCACTTGCTGGTGGGAGGTATCTGCTGGTGGGCGCGTATTACTGTTCAGAAGTAATTGACTCGATGATTGATTAACTGGCTTTCAAGCCTAGTAAGGGGACAAGGCTTATTTTGTCTCAATTCTTTGTCTGAACGCAATACAACAGCAGCAAGTGTACCGCCTCATATATTATATATTGGTAAATCAACTGTACAGACTCTAGTAAGCACACGATGTTCTCTTTCGGAGTCCTTAATTAATACGGTGCGGAGCACCTGAGAGATGCAACTACACTCTGCGTCTGAAGTCAGCACGAGAACAAAGGATAGTATACCGTATCTGAGAACCTGCCTTTGCAACACCGGCACGGCACGCGCCTTGGGCAAAGTTCTCCTACAATACATAACCCGTGGTAGACGATGTATCTCCGCACGGTTCGCACCAGTCCGGGGCCAATGGATCTACAAGTGAGCTCGAACGGCGTGCTTATACATATTTACATTCAAAACAAGGTGAATAAATGCAGAGAAGAAAGTTGAACCACATACCATAAATGGGTGAACGTGTTGAATTGCGGCCGGAGTTGACCATAAGAGGAAATTGCATGGGTGACCCATCCACCCAAAATACGGTGACCAAGCGGTATCGACGATCGAGACGGGCTGAGGAAAGCGGTGACCTACCCGCCAAACGACGGTCGGCACGCGTCAAGCGGAGTTTAAAATTAGTGATCGGACTGATGATCGACCCCAATCGGGAGGGGACCGGGTCACCGAGGGGGCGATCGGTCACCGAACTACGGTATAGAACGGCCGAGGTCACCGTTTGGTTGTACCCATCGTATATTTTTCGCACAAGTAACGAGCTTCCAAGGATCCACAGATGTTGTACAGTGCGCGAGCACATATTGGAGACATGATAAAACAATGTGTGTATACATACAAACTCAAGTGTTGTCCTTATCCATCCGCCTGCGCTTGCGCTCCTGGTCCTCTATGATCAACCGTTCCGCTGCAGTCATACTCGACGCCGGCCGTTTGCGATCGTTGCTCTTCTCCGAGTCCGGGGTAGAGGATGACGACGCGGCGGCCTTGAAGACGTTCGGACGCTTGAGCGGATTCACCTTTAAAGGGTTGGCGGGTTTCAGCGGGTTTGCCTTGAAGGCGAAGGCAGGTGTGACAGCTGGCGCGGCGGGTGCAGGTTTTGCGGAGAAAGAGAGAACAACCTTTTCGGCGCCCTCGTCCCGCTTGAGGCCCTCCTCGACAGGTGGTTCAGAAAAAGCGTCCTTGGACGGTCCCGCTGACGACGACTCGGCTTTAGCCCGCTCGATCTGCTCGGCGATAAGCAGTCGCTCGCGCTGCTCATCCGAAGTAGTGGCCCGGTCCTTCTTCAGCGATGCTTCCTGAAAAAAAAAGTTCTAAGTCGCAGGCCAAAAGAGAAAGACGGAGACATACCGCTTTCGCAAGGGCCTTCGGGCTGCTGTCGATCCATGCCAGGAACCATCCCTTCTCCGTCTCATCTACGCGCGCGATGCCCGCGCGCCCAAGGTGCTTGACGAACTCGGTGAGGGTGACCCAGCGAGTGGAGTTCATGTGCAGGTGGCTCTTGTCAGAGATGTACTCCTGGTAGACCTGGTTAGCTCGCACGCGCTTGGTCCCGAAGCTGAAAAAGCGAGATGAGAGAAAGAAAGAGAGATATGTGGTGTAAGGCAGGGACGTACCGACGAGAAAGCAGAGCGACGAATTCCGACTGGAACTCTTGCGAGAAGTTCTGGATATGCTTCCCGGCGTGTTCTCCAACAACGAGCATCTGCCGCAGATGCGATTCGGATTGGGCGTGGCACTTGAAGCCGTTCTCGTCTCGACATTGTTTCTCGCAGACCTGGCAGTACCACCGCAGGCGCTGGAGCCCCTTGGACTTCATTTTGTTCGCGACATACTTGGGGGTCCCGACTGTCGATCGCTCAGTAAGAGAGGAGAGCCGGAAAGCTTTGCCCTACCTTCAGCGCGTGGCATCTTACCGTGAGTGTGGTGGAGGAGGACAAGTTAGGACTGCTTGTATCGGAGAGAGCTGCCTAACATAAGTGCATCGCCACGGTGGCGCTGCTCGTATTCTTGGATTCTTCCTCCACGCAGTTGGTTGACGCTTGCTCAATGGGAGGCTAGACCCATGGACACGGAAATCTCTCCCAGCGCAGAGAATGGCCTCGTTAATGGCCTCGTCAATGGAGCTTACACGAACGGATTCGACCAGCCTTCTCTCGAAGAGCTTGAACAGGACCTCCCAATCGTCTACGATGGCCAAGTGATGTTGGGGGATATACTCTCGCGGGTTGTTCAGTCCATCTACGCAGAGCTATCTGAGCTAGCAGAGACGTGCGCCGAAACCACTCCGACGAAGATATCTTCAACCCAAATATTCACAGGATGCCCAACATGTCTGACAGTGCGCGAAAGCGTACACTTGCCGACTGGGTGGTCAAAACAAAAAAGCAGGTTGTCAAACTTTACGCGGTCGTAAAATGGTCCCGGGATGCGGACACGGTGCAAAAATGCATGGTATATATTGGAGGACTGTGCTGTTGCTCACAGACTGAGCGCGAGCACCTAGAATATCACTGCATTTCTTATGAATCAGAATCAGCAATTCGAAGATACCATGCGTGGCTTGAATTATGCCAAGGAAAGCCTTGACCCTGCTCGGTGCGTCTCGCTCTTCTACTTTGGGGCTTTCGCATTGAATAACGGACTAGACTGCGTAATCATGATCTACTCACCTCTCTGGACGTTTTAACAACTGGCTCCTACCATGGTCTCCCGACTGGAATCAAGGTATGGACCAAACATGAGTTTTTACTAGAACCTGACCCTCTTAGAAAATGATCATTCCTCCCACTCCGCTGACCGATTCTGAAGTCATGAAAACCCTAACGGATATGGAAGACGCGATACGCTATCGACTTCGAATGCACGAAATAGTTCCTGTTGAAATGGCACAGCATCGTATCGGTACACTAAGACTACCTTGTTGAATCGACTGATGTTAACAATTTCTATCCCAAGCCGACGGTCGCGTTTACTTTACGGTTCCAAACCTCTTCGAGGCGTCTTTGTGCCTGAGAGGTGGACTGAGAGAGGATGGTTGGTTCTTCGTTCATGCGGAATTTTTGATCACCGTCGGAGGAGATCTTACTGGTATACAAGGTAAGCTGCATATTTCATCCAGTGTTCAAGTTACAAAGTTGGCGTCTACAGACTTCCCTCGCACTCCTACCGGTCTCATGAAACGCCACATCACCGACGAGGCTGATTCTCAACTTGCATTTTACCTGCCTCTTCCTGCAGATCATGTTCCACCCCTTGGGGCGACCTTCCCTGTCCGGCCCCAACTAGCGGATGACGTAGTCGACACCCCCTTGGTTCGAGTTTTCAACTTCCTTCGTACGTCTCGTCTCGTCTCGCGCTGTTCGAACGCTGAGGCTGTCAAAGAAATGATGTCATTGTCATACCAGTTGGAAATTATGTGGTATCAGGTCCGTTTGTTGACATATCAAACCGGCAGCTTCTTTCTATGCTCAAACAGGCGGAACGTATGCGATCACTTGGTTGGGCAGACTATCTGTCTGTCAAGATGAGTGACAATCGCAAGTCCTTCACTGCGTCGTACTGGCTGTTCGTTCTCTATTCCAACTCCTTGCATGCCTTTTGAATCTCCTTCAAGTCGACCTCCTCCCCCCGCGGCTTCCCGTCCGCGTGCAAAACTGCCGCTACTGGGCGGAACCCTGACAATCTCCATAGTTGAGGCCAAACATCCATCTCAGATCCATGGACCTGCTAGAACTCCCAAGGCTCGAGTCCTTGCAGAACTTCAACACAGATCAAAGCTGGGTACTCTCAGAGCTTCTGATGAAGTCGAAGGCCTCAAGTTTGAAGTGCGATGGGAACCCGCTAAAGGGGCCCTTGGCGCTATCATATCTTCAGAAATACCAGATGATTTTCTAGTTATCGTGAGTCTGAACACATTTTTCAGACAATCGATTCTAACGTCATCGAAGAACGCCACTGATTTGAATTTCGAGTCGTTACTGAAGAAAGTGCTGGAAAAGCATACACATGAAATATTAGCCATCTTCCAGTACCAACTGCAGCGGGGCCAACCACACAGTGTCTTTTCTGGGCATGGTATAGTGACATTGACTATGGATGGTGATTATTATTCTCGCCGACGCAGCTGATTTCAACTAATGTATGTGTGGCCAGAACAACTGGAGGTGCTACGGATCAATCTTTGCGCAGACGAGGTTGTCATGATCACCCTCGACTCAAGAAGCGGGCGTTTCAACATCCGTGACACTGGCGATCTCGCCGCCGCTGAGAGAGGACCTCGCTTCAAAACGTTATCCGACAAAATCAACGAGGATCCTACAGTCTTATTCAATGTGCTGATCCGACTGCGACTCATTGTGAGGCTCACTTTCTTTCTCCGTTCTTTTGTTTGTTTTGACTGTTAGCCAGACTATTACAGATCTAGCAGAGCAAAAGGCCATCTATCTCGGCTTACAGAGCTTCCGGCGGCGAAACTTCATGCCCGATGGTAGATCTAGCTTTACTCCTGCTTCAGAGTGCAGCTAACACGAACTAGAAATGACCAAACTTGGCCCCGCAGCTCGGGGTGCTGTCTATATACAATTGTCCAACTTCCCCAGTCACTATCTCGTCCTGGTCATCAACGATAAGGAGTTCCGATACGCACTGATCACAACAAGAGTCCTGCCCGGCACGATGTACGGTAATCTCGTCATGGAGGATATCGCTTGGCTGGATTTCGACCGCATCCACGGCGGCGATATATCTATCACAGCTCATTTCGATCAACCCTCGCGGTCTGCTGCAGGCGGATCAAGAGAGGTCATGGATGACATGGCAACAGAGGTGGTGCAGGCGGGGTAAGCCCTTTCTTCTTTTCTGTCAGTACATATACAAACTATCCACGCAGCTTCCACTTGGATACCCAGGTTCTGCGGGAGCTATACAGTTATTGCTGGTATGTTGCGCCGCCGCCCCTTCCGTCTTTCAGCTAATGTTCCGCTAATGTTCCGGCTGTTAGTGCTCGGGTTTCGTACATGAATGTCGAAAGGCAGTTCAAGATTCGGGGCATTCCATTCACTCACGTCAGCCCGAATCTTCATGAAACAGTCACGCCCGAGTTGGCGCACATACAGTCGTCGCTGGCTCGCTCAGTACCAGCGCTTTGTGTGCAGTCCGAACATATTCTGTCTGGCGCCCCCGCCGCTGAAGCAGCCATGCCCAATATCCGCGTCATACCATTGAATTGGTGGTCAGACAAGAATGCTCAGGTTCGGACCGTTCGTATTGACTAACTTGAGCCACTGACAAGTCTCCAGGTTGTAACGTGTGTCAAGTTGAAATATGTTCAACAACCTATGGGTAAGACCGCCGGAACGAGCTCTGTCATACGACCTTCCAAGCGGATCATATATGACACCACGGAGGCCGTGGTATCGTTTGTATCTGAAAACGTCAACACGTGTGTGGACGAGTTCCTGGAAGAATGGGCCCGCGTCTCGAAGATGGTGGTGATTGCCCGAGAAGGTGATTGACTGTCTGAATTTTTTGAGCTGTTTCTGATACACTTCAGTTGCCCAAATGTCGAAAGAACAGAAATGGCCGGATATCCGTTTGCTTTCCTTCGATCTGCAAACTGTGGCGTTTGCCTATGCTTCGGTACGATTAAATTCCTTTATTCGTTGGAAAGCGCTCATCGAATCGAAGGATTATACTGTTTCGATATCATGCGAGGATCAATTGTCGACCGGTGGAAATTTTGATCTACGATTCTCACGTTGTGCTCCCAGCCTCGACAGCTTCAACCCACATGATGACGCCGAACCTTTTCTGCGCAACATTCTGCGGCATGGCCACGGGAGATTGGCTCCCTCGTTGCACCGTCTTGTCGCTTTTTTACGAGAAACTCTCCCCATCGCGGTGGAGCTAGAGGAAATTAGACAGCAAAGTCAAGGTGCTGTTGACACCTTCGCAAAAGCAGCTGGTTGGTACCGACTCCTCTTTGGAGACTCGAGGTGCGTCGTTTGTTCTCAGGCGCGGGCTGCGTTGATTCTAATTCTTGACAGACATGCATTGGACTTCCGATTAATGACCAATCAACGAGTGCTCATCCTGGACGGCTCCCAGTCGCTGTTCAGCACCGGGCCTGCACAACATGCAGAGGGTCCTACTACTGACCTTGGACTGCTACCAATACCACGGTTTTCGCATATCGTGTTACAAGTGGTCCAGAAAATGCTTTCCTCCGGAGCGGCATTACCTGGCAAAATTGCACCCCTGAACACGGGTGTCATTTGCCAGACTGATATCGTTCGGACGCTGGGTCGAGCCATTTATACCGCGGTTGTTGAGGGTTAATTGGTTGAATTATACACTGTATTTTTAGGTGTATCGTGTGCTGAACATGGTTATTGTACATATGTATGGATATAGTCCTGGGTGTCCGGTTTGGCTAAGTAGATCTATGATGTTGACCGAGGTCGGTGAAGCATATCGCGTAACCCGGAAACAATGGTTGAGGGTGTGAGATACGACGGAGATGAGTCGTCTGTCGTGTGAGGCCTGGCAGGGACAGGTGGCGGGGCGACATAGATACCGGGATTGTTCAGTTGTGACGGCGAAGGAGAAGATTGGTAATGTGAGTTGTGGGGAGGAGACCCTGTTCGTGGGCGAGTAAGTTTATTGGACGTCGACGGCGCAGTAGCTGTTGTGGAGACGCCGAGATACGCAGCGTGAGGCCGAGAGAATCCCACAGCAATCATTTGTTCCGACCTTTTTTGTCCTCCTTTCGTTTTGCTTCCTCCCTCTTCCTTTGCTCCTTTTTGCTTTCTTTCTTTGGTTCCACGACAGGCGGTTGGGCGACGGGGGCACCCTTGGCCTGCGGCTGAAGCTCCGGCATGGAAATCTTACTGAGATGTACGGTCAAACTCTCTGGCGGAGCGTACTTGTTCTTGGATTTATCCGCCGTATCATCAAGATTAATTCGTTTCGGTCCTTTTCGGACTTGAGTATCATATAGGACATATTGATGCAGTTCCTCTTCCAGTCCTGTACGGAGGATTGTGTCTCAACAAACAGCGGAGACGGTCAAGAGCTACTCACCCGCTTTGTGCCGTATTCGCTTTATTTCCTCGACAACTTGAAGTACTTTGGGGACCTGATCAGGCCCGTCGGACAATATCGTCACGAAGAGCATATCGTCCTGTGTTTGCAAATTCTATAATCTGATCTCGATTTGGGGAGAATTACGTGCCTGGAAGAGCCCGTGACAATAGAGTGAGTAATCTTCAACAGAGCCCTCTGCCTCAACTGTGACTGCGAAGGGTTTAATGAGTTTTGGGCAGGACGAGGAAGAACCAACCTTCGTTGAACTGTCCACGAAGCGCCTGAATCTCTGCAATCCGGTCGACGCTTTGGAGCTTCGGAGGTTTCGGAGGAAGGACAGGTGCGGGACCCACTATCGGCGAGGTGGGCAGGTCATTGCTACCCGAACCCCGCTGAGGTACGGAGTTGGACGAGACAACGGGTGTGTGATAGACATCGTTTGCGTCTTGGAAAGTCATCAACGCAGTGAGTATGACAATCTCCAGCCCTTATTTAAGCCCGGGTTAGTTTGCGGTTGGAAGGTTTAAGTCCACATAAACTAACCCTTCCTATCGTCGATGTCAAATCTGTGAGGAGGTCAGTTGAAGAAAGGCTGGACAACTGTATCCACGCACCTGTTTAGATTATAATCCAGAATTTGAACCGAGGTCGTTTTCAAACGACCGGGCGGTTCTTTCGTGACAGCTACAAGCACGGGTGGATCGGGTTTGCGAAGCATGTAGCACTCTTCTCGCTTCCACTCGAATTCATGTCTGGGACGCAAAAAATGAGCCAAGATACACGAACAGCGGAAGCAGACGCACTCTTCCCATTTGAAAGACCATCTGAACGACAGCGTACCGGTGTACTTCAACTCGACAGTCAGGCTCGGGTTGCAGAGTTCAAGAAACTTGATCTTGCTCGATGCCGAGGGTGCTGTTGCTGTCTGGGCCACGCTATATCAGGCGCATTCCCGGAGTTTGAGGCGGAACACACGATGAGAAGGGCCTCGGACAATGGATCGTAGACCTCAGTTTTATAAACTGGCCCTGGTATCCGCTGCTTCCTGTAGTGTGCTCGGCCAGCTGGGTCCACGAGATCGACGACATTTGGATTGTCCGTGGCCGTTACGACAAGTGTGAACAGGTTTTGGTCGAGGCTCATCGTTTCTGTGGGCTCTCAGAGTCCTTCACAGTGACAATTTAAAGGAGTGGCTGGTCGATGCCGTTGGACTGCGGAAGTTCGATTCGTGCTGCCAAAGGAGTCCAAAACACAAGAAGGCACTGCTATGTGCTTCGGCAACACTCAATTTGCGGCGCTTTCCTCTGAATGCAAGCTGCGGACGGCTGCTGCCAACCGACATCAGCTTCAACGCGTTCTACACTGCTCTACACGAAACACGAGAGTAGATAGTGTACACTAATCAGACAGTATTATAATATCTGGCGACGCAACCGACAACACTGACATCGCGCGGGAAATCGTGTCCTCCGTATTGTCAAAAAAGTCTACCTCGCCCGGTTTGAGCAGGAGTTTGCGTGCGGGCCCGAGGTTAGACGGCCCCTGCGCGAGATACTCTAGTGGAGGGATTTTGGCGCCAAGATCCCCGAGGCTGTCCGAATCGAAGAAATCGCTACTATCCGCTGCAGCAGTATTTAGCTGTGCCACGGTATGGTATTTCTTTGGAGACGGTTTCGCGCCACCGCGCTTGGACTGCTTGTCTGCAAGGACCGGGGTGCGTGCGGTCGATTTTGCACGTTTCTTAGGCGGAGTGTCAGGCATATCGACGTCTGATGTCGGTATCTGAGGGTTTGCGCGCTTTCGTGGCGAGGATTTCGGGGCATCGACAGTAGGGGCGGGAACTTTACGCGGCCCACGTCGTTTAAGGGTAGAAGGCGGTTCGCCATCGCTTGAGGAACTGACGTTGAAGTCGAACGCTTCGCCCTCGGACGAGTCCTGCTCTACCGCTAAGCGCCGACGTTTTGGAGACGTTACGACTTGGGCTTTGGCCTTGCCTCTAGCCTTGGCTGACTTGGGCGGAGGGACATCGGAAGCTGGGCTCGCATCGGGCTCGATATCGGACAAGAAAAGTCCATCATCGTCTCCCTCGTCTTCTTCGGGCACGGCGCCGCCTGCTGACCGTCGATACATCCCGCGAATTATGTCGCCCCAGAGGACATATGTCTGGCAGGATTTGCAATGGCCGCCGCGCGGTATCATGCCGCTGTCAGAAGGCTGGGACGAGAGAAAATCATTCGAAATACATAAGATGTGAGAGACTGCAGTGCATCCAGTCGTGGGACAAAGTGTCGTCTTGAGGGGATCCTTGTTGTTCGAGGGGATGAATGGCGAGAAAATAACGAAAAAAGGGTAATTCGCACAGTACTGTAGTTGAGGACATCTTCGTTACAGATTGAGCAGGTTAGCCGTCGATTTGTGGCCAAGAGGGCCGTATTTTTTGCAAGATGGGCTAAAGTGAACTGGGCTATAAGACGTATAAGCGACGAAAACAAGGTAGGACATGCAAGATTACCATCGTCGACCTTGATAGGTCCAAGCCTACCCGATCCAACCTGTCCGGATTTGCCGTCAACGCCTTCCAATTCAGTTACGCAAGTAAACGCCGGAGGGAGCGGTATGACGGTGTGGTCGTTGGCGGATTTCCAGCCCGCAACAGCCGCGGGGGTGAACAATTTGACGTGCAGTGGCCATGTACTCCAAGGGTGGGTGGACAACATCAAGCGCACATTTCTGTAAACCCAAGTAAGCGAGGCCCACGGCAAGAGCCTGTAAATTGCTTCACCGAATATTAGTACCGACTGTATTTGCTCTCCGGAGCATGGCATTTCCATCGGCGTCGCGGAGGTGGCGGGAAATTTGGGCGTGCTGCCAGGCCCACTCGAATTGCAAGGCGGCCTTTGAATATTAAAGCCCTCTGCGAACAAGCAAGCCCCTAACCTGCTTACGAGTTTAGACGGAAAGCCATAGACTATTATCTGCATGACCCAAGGGCGACGAAGTCTGGTCTTGTGTGCGCCTGCTCTGCGTTCAGGAAAGCGATTGGCTTGTCACTAATGATTGACCTTGTGTAAGTTCGCCATTATGCTGGCTGAACAAAGGAAAGTCTCAAGGCAATGTCGTATATACGACAGGTAAAACCGACCGGATTCGTCTAGGGGGACTGGGGGTACTGCCGATGTAGGTGCTGTCTTGCCTTCAGCAATGCGGTCAAACATGGGAGACAGAGAACTGACGCGGTGGAGGCAGGAGTTTGGACGGATTTGAGCAGATAGCAGGCGTAGAATGATGGAAATGAGTGGGAAAAGAGCGAGGACCGCTCGGTCAAGCTGGTGGCCTGTCGAAGTTTCGGTCGCGGCGGCATGGATGGTGTCACGGTCGCGTTCGTCACACGTGACACTAATATTAAGGTTTCGCTCTATTACTAATCACGGCCCGGGCTCATTTCAACTCCTCGCATACCACACTTCTGGCTCTCGTCTCTATTCGCCCAGAGACAATGTACGCGTCCCGGGACCCGGACGGAAGGGCCCTATAGATATCGCGGGACACGCTTGCAACCGGGTGCATCCCCATGTGCTTGTAGAACTCTTTCGCGGACGAGTTGGAAGCAGAGACGTGCGCAAAGACCGTGGCCGCGGCCGTTCTGCAATCAAGCGCCGCCGCAACAGCGTAGACAAGCCGTGTCGCCAACCGGCGTTGCTGGAAGGCTGGGTGAACACCGAGAGTTAGGATCTCGATGCCATGGCCGCGGTGTAACGCGGCCGAAATAAATGCGACGGGCTCGCCGTGGCTGCGGGCAACGAGACACAGCCTAGTGGGCTGGAGGGTGAGATGGAGGAAGAACGAGAAAGGGTAGGGGACAGGCAACAAGGCACTCTATCCGAGAATTAGCGCTCGTGTGCATTCAAAAAATATTCGGAAAATGCACATGCAATTGCATCACAGCGGGGATGTCGTGTGAATGCATTGGACTGAGTGTGAGCTCCGGGTCGTCCGCCATGAAGAATAACATGCCAAGTGAGGGGTCTTTAAGACACGGAGAGGGCCGATTCCGACGGCTCACCGTGAAAAGGCCATCCGGATGGGGTCCAGACCAGTATCCTCAACGGAGGGGATCCTCTGGTGAAGATGAGCTTAATTTGGGACGGCAGAGGGGGCCGTGAAACAGGGCATGTGATAGTGATGAGGGTGTGGGCTGCACGATTCAGCCTCTTCCACGACGACGCGCAAGTTCGCGGTCTGCAGCACCAGCGGCGAGCAGTCGTCCAAGACATGTAAAGCTGGGTGTCAACGGAGGAAAGAAAGCCCTTCCGCCCGGTAATCGATCAGGTTTGAACAGTAATTGCGGGGGGCCGTCTTCGGGTAGAACCGTTTAGCGAGTCCCTGATATAGGATTTTCGGGGGATCGAGGAATGCTGGCAGGGTGGCGGGCTAGTATAAAACGTCTCCGTCCCCGCCCTTTCATTCCAGTTTCCGGTCACGTTGCCTCTTGCTTCTTGTCTCCAACCTCCATCTCCCGCTCCACCATGGTTCTCCCCCACCAAACCCCCTACGTGACTCCCCATATCCTCCACAAAAACTATGCACAAGCACACGATTCAGAGCAGTTTGGCAACCGTATGTACTCCTCGTACCCCCGCCTCCATGTCTCACCCATCTCCCAGTCATTGGCCGCGACCTCGACTACTTCTCTCAGGCCGGCTTCGACATGGACCGCATACAAATCAAGCGCAACGCCCCCGTCGCCCTCCTCTACGAAGACGCCATCCGCAACGAGGGCGCGATCATCTCCTCCTCGGGCGCACTCATCAACTTTTCCGGCAAAAAGACCGGCAGGAGCCCCAAAGACAAGCGCATTGTTTACGAGGAGACCAGCAAGGATGACATCTGGTGGGGCTCCGTCAACATCAAGATGGATGAGCGTGCGTTCTCTCTTTCGCGTCGCCGCGCATCATACCGACCCTGCACGCACAGACACCTTTGAAATCAACCGTGAACGCGCCATCGACTACCTCAACACCCGCGACAATGTCTATGTTTTCGACGGCTACGCCGGAGTATGTCTGTTCTTCCCTTTCCCGCGTGCCCTGCTGACCGCTCCAAGTGGGATCCCAAGTACCGCATAAAGGTCCGGGTTATTTGCGCGCGTGCCTATCACGCCCTTTTCATGGTACGTCACTATGCCCATATCGGGCAACTATTTCGGCTAATGCGGATAAACCAGAATAACATGCTCATTCGGCCGACCGAAGAGCAACTGGCAGACTTTGGCGAGCCAGACTTTATCATCTACAATGCCGGCCAGTTCCCCGCCAACCGCTTCACCAAGGGCATGAGCTCGACCACTTCCGTCGAGATCAACTTCAAGCGCATGGAGATGGTCATTCTCGGGACAGAATATGCAGGTGAAATGAAGAAGGGCGTGTTTTCCGTGATGGTCGGTCCCCTGTGGTCTTTTCCTCCCTCCTTTGCTCATTCTTTTACAGCACTACCTTCAACCCGTCAAGTTTGGTCAGCTCTCGCTGCACTCTTCCGCCAATGTCGGAATCGCCAACAACGATGTGACGCTGTTCTTCGGGCTCTCTGGGACCGGCAAGACCACTCTTTCCGCAGATCCGAACCGTCTTCTCATCGGCGACGATGAGCATGTCTGGTCGGACACCGGTGTCTTCAACATCGAGGGTGGTTGCTACGCCAAATGCATCAATCTGTCGGCAGAAAAGGAGCCCGAGATTTTCAACGCTATTCGCTTTGGCAGCATTCTCGAAAACGTAGTCTACAACCCCATCTCCCGTGCCCCCGACTACGACGATGTCAGCATCACGGAGAACACTCGATGCGCCTACCCCATCGAGTACATCCCCAATGCCAAGATCCCTTGTGTGGTCGACCGTCAACCAAGCAACATCATTATGTTGACTTGCGATGCATTCGGTGTACTCCCACCCGTCAGCAAGCTGACTCCCGAGCAAGCTAGCTATCACTTCCTCGCGGGATACACCTCGTGCGGCACACCCTTTCTCAATGTCTCCTCCCGCTGAACAATGTCTAGGAAAACCCCCGGAACCGAGGATGGGGTTTTAGAACCCATCCCGACCTTCTCCACTTGCTACAGTGCGCCGTTCATCGTCCTCCACGTGAGTTTGTCTTTCCCCCAACATACTTGCAAGCTCATCCCATCGGCTAGCCCGGACGCTATGCCGAGATGCTTGCGGAACGTATGGCGAAGCACAAAGTCGACTGCTGGCTCATCAACACCGGCTGGACGGGCGGCAAATATGGGACTGGCAAGCGATGCCCGCTCAAATACACGCGCGCCATTGTCGACGCTGTGCACAACGGCACCCTCGCCAAAGCCGAGTTTGAGAACTTTGGCACTTTCAATCTGTCCATCCCCACCGCCGTTGAGGGTGTCCCGAAAGAGGTGCTCAACCCCCACACGGCGTGGGCTGACAAGGAGGCGTTCCAGCGGGAGGTGCGCAAGCTCGCGGGCATGTTCGGCAAGGCGTTCGCTTTGTATGAGAAGGACGTAGAGCCCAAGGTCCGGATGGCTGGACCCCAGGTTTGAAGGGAATGTTTTTTATACAGTGTCATTTAGACCAGTTACGCACATACACATGTATTTCAGCAGCCAGGACATAATCAACTACTATGTAATTTTTGAAGAGATGCCAAAGCGGCGATTTGTCCTCGATTCGATGACCTTTTTCTTTGGTTTCGCCATGATGCATGATCGGCTTTTGTTACTCTCGTATGCTTTCTCAGTTCTCTTTCCAGCTTTACAGGCGGCAGAACATACATCAAGGAACTATCAAGGAACTACGGGGCGCAGCGCCTCTCATTATCATTATCAGTACCTTTCCGCATCGTCAGCTGCGGCGCTGGCAATGCATCTTCCGCAGCAGAGCATATAACCTGAAAGCAGGGCATCGATTCTTCGCACTTCGTATCGCGATAACCGCTCCTCTCGACGCCCATGAGTGATCCCGAGGACGAGCTAGCGGCGCTTTTGCCTCGTCTCATACGCGACTCGCGCATTCACTACATCGACAACTTGCGCTCTGCGCTCGTCGCTCTTGTTATCTTCCATCATGCAGCTCTGCCTTTCGGTGCCATCGGATCTTGGCCGTACACGTCTCCATATCATGCTCCAGAGTCGTCCCCCATCCTCATAACTTTTGTTGCCGTCAACCAAAGCTATTTTATGGGGTCGCTTTTTTTTCTCAGTGGACATATGTCTGCGGTGTCCGCTTCGCGAAAGAACTGGAGGGCCTTCTGCGTCGATAAGCTGAAGCGGCTGGGACTCCCAGTTGTGGTCTACACCCTACTTGTACACCCAATGGTTCTCGCCATCGTTTGGTGTTCGCAACATAAACCCATCTTCCCGGCGTTGACTGGCTACTGGGGTAATTTGAATGGAGTGCGGGGGCCTGTGTGGTGAGCTTTCTGTGTTATTCTCTCAGTCCCAAATAATAAGGATTGGCGCAGGTATCTAGCCGTGCTTCTCTTTTTTGACCTGATCTACATTGCGGTCCGAACCTGCCTCCCCTCTTTCTCCTTCCTGGTTCCCAATTCGGCTGCTCGTTATAGAGTCACTGCTGCGGTGTGTATCGCGACAGTGATTGTGAACTCCTTCTTTATACGCCAGTCGCACCCTGTCGGACGGGTCACGCCCCCGCTCGGACTGCAGCTGGCATACGCGCCGCAGTATGTCCTAGCGTACACATCCGGCACCTGCTTGTCTTACATCCAGACATACCTTCTGGTCTCTCACCCTGCAAGAGCTCTTGCTCTCGCTTATCTCGGTGCCGTCGTCTCGCTGGCGGTGCTCCTGATTCCCCGCAAACTGGGCATGACCGTGCTTTTCGACGGCTTCTATGCCGTCTGGAATGAAGTGTGGTTCTACTTCATCGGCACCGCGCTGTACTCCTTTTTTCACGATTGGTCGCACACCACGAGAAGATGGGGAAATATAGCGCGTTATTCGTACGGCGCCTATCTCATCCATGCGTTCGTGGTTGTTTCCTTGCAAGTCCTGCTCGACACCGGTGGAACGGGCATATTCAATGGGGTCGTTAAAACTCTAGTGGTAGGCACCCTCGGTGTCTGCCTCAGCTGGGCCGGCACTTGGGTTTTGGTACGTGTTCCGGGAGTTGGCAAGATCATTTAATTGTGAGTGTACATTTCGTTCTTGGCATATGACTCGGCGTTGCTATGTACGTTACCGCCCATAGACGTGTCCGCATCATTTCGAAAAAAAACACGTATCGAACACGTCTGTACAGCATTTGTACATCAAACGTGTAACCCGTTCTGAACACGTCGACTTTCACTTAAAACCCGAGATCGATTCAAAGCTGCTCAACAAAAAATGTCTCGAATCTCTCGCGCCAACCGCCGCCGCCCCACGCGCACTCAGACGCGCAACGCTATCTCCTCATTTTCTTTAATCTTCCTCACAGTCTTGGCCATCATCTGTCTCTGTCCTGTGGCCACTCAGGCCCGGGAGCAGGTAGATCACCGCGCTGCATACGGGACGGTCATCGGTATAGGCGAGTTGCCAAATTGAATCCACTCGTTTTTTTCTCTAATGACATGTTTAGATCTTGGTACTACGTGCGTCTCTCTTCGGTCTCTGTGAATTTCTATCTTATCCGCCCACCTGCAGGTATTCTTGCGTTGGGTCCGTATTAATCCCTCCCCTTTCCTCGGAAATTTAATCATATTTTTTAATCAGCGTCCAACGTGGTGGACAAGTCGAAATCATTGCCAACGACCAAGGTCATCGCATCACCCCGTCATGGGTCTCATTTACCGAGACTGAGCGGCTGTAAATAATAATCATCGCTTCGCCTTCTCCGCTCACTCTTTCATTTTTGCAGGGTTGGCGACAGCGCAAAGAGCGCCTTTCATTCCAATCCGAGCAATACGGTGTTCGATGCGAAACGCCTGATTGGGCGACAGATGGATGATAATCCGAACATGAAACGAGACATCAAGCACTGGCCGTTCCAGGTCACGGAGAGGAACGGGAAACCTTCGATTTCTGTCCAATATCAGGGCGAGAAGCGCGACTTTGTGAGTTTCCTGATCGCTCTGAGATACGAATTATAATTATGTGCAGTCTCCGGAAGAAATCAGCGCGATGGTTCTCGTAAAGATGAAGGAAACCGCTGAAGCCTACCTTGGCGAAAAGGTGTGTGTGTTTCAGGCTTCAATTCGTTGTTTCAACTAACATCCCCTCAGGTCACTCATGCCGTTATCACTGTGCCTGCTTGTACGTTGTCCCTGCCATTTTACCATACATGTATTTACCGAGATCAGACTTCAACGATGCCCAACGCACCGCAACCAAGGACGCGGGAACGATCGCAGGTCTTAATGTTCTGCGTGTCCTGAACGAACCGACTGCCGCCGCCCTCGCTTACGGTCTAAACAAGGATGGACCCGAGTCGAGAGTCCTTGTCTACGATCTGGGTGGCGGGACGTTCGACGTCTCTTTGCTCTCTATCGAAGACGGCGTGTTCGAGGTCCTCGCAACGGCCGGAGACACCCACCTGGGAGGCGAAGATTTTGACAACCGCATCATGGACCACCTCATCAGGTCATACAAGAAGAAGACTGGAACCGACGTGACCGGCAACGCACGCGCCCTTGGAAAACTCAAGCGGGAAGTCGAGAACGCCAAGAGGACGCTCTCGAACCAGCAGAGCACTCGTATCGAGATCGAGAGTTTCGAGAACGGCAACGACTTTTCTGAGACCCTTAGCCGTGCCAAGTTCGAGGAGCTGAACCTGGATCTCTTCCGTAAAACAATGAAGCCTGTAGAGCGGGTTCTCAAGGACGCCAACGTCAAAAAAGAGGACGTAGATGAAGTTCGTTCAAGTCATCGTCCCTCTCATTCGGTGCTAAGATGTTGCGCAGATTGTTTTGGTTGGGGGCTCGACTCGTATCCCCAAGGTCCAACAGCTCCTCACCGAATATTTCGGCAAAGAGCTGTCAAAAGGAATAAACCCCGACGAGGCTGTTGCCTATGGTGCAGCGGTGCAAGGAGGAATACTTTCTGGGCGCGAAACTGGGGCTGTGATCATCGATGTCGTCCCATTAACTCTCGGGATCGAGACCACCGGCGGAGTATTCGCGAAGGTGATACCTCGCGGAACAACTATTCCAACCAAGAAGGTTCAAACGTACGTGCGGTCTTCCTCAAACGTCGTTCCGCATTAACATCGACCAGCTTCTCCACGGCAGCAGACAACCAACAAAGCGTTTTGATCCAAGTTTTTGAAGGAGAACGGTCAATGACGAAAGACAATAACCACCTGGGCCAGTTTGAGCTTTCGGGCATCCCTCCGGCGTCTCGGGGGATTCCACAAATCGAAGTCACGTTTGACGTGGATGCCAATGGGATATTAACGTGAGTCACTCCGAATACTCAGCTCCACCAGAATCTAATACATCGCTTTAGAGTTGGCGCAGCTGACAAGGGATCGTGAGTCTGGATCCGCCTCTGGATTCATGATATTAACTCGCAGTGCAGAGGCAACTCGAAGAGCATCACTGTGGAGGGAGGAGGTCGACTAACGAAGGAACAAGTCGACGCAATGATCGCAGACAGTGAACGATTTGCGGCCGAGGTAACGCCACATTTTATCGACATTTTCATGTTCTGAAACTCGACATAGGACGAGATGCAGCGCAAGCGTATCGAGGCTCTCAATTCTCTCTCGAACTTCGTTTACGGCACGCGGACCGACTTTCAGGATCAAGGGGGACTTGGCGGCAAACTCAAAGATATCGACAAGACTGGATTTGCTGCTCTTCTCAAGGACAGCATGCAGTGGATCGAAGAAGAGGGTCCGTCTGCGTCGCTTGAAGCCCTTGAGGAGAAATTGGACGGTAAGCGATATCATTAGCTCGTAGGGATCCGATTCTCAACTTTAGCCAGACGTTCGGAGCGCCGTCAAGATGTACCAGTCTGCGGCGACTGAATCCGAGGACGATTCGTACGATTGGGACCACACCGAACTTTAGAACGCTTTAGCAACGCTGCAACGCTCTAGGACTGAAATATGTATGACTGTCACGTGAATTTATTGTGATTTCCCTTGTCACGTCATCGCCACCGATCGTGCTTCTGCAAATCATCACCCAAATCGGAAGGTGTCAAAGCGTGTTGTACACCTGTGTTGTACTGCCCTTGGAACCGACTCACAGCAGTTGCATTCTCTAATGCAGTTGCATTCTCTAATGCAGTTGCATTCTCTAATGCAGTTGCATCGCTATACCGTGCTTGAGACAGCTTCTTGTAGAATTCCCGGAGGACTTTTGGCCCACTGCATTATGATTCGATGCAGTGGGACTGAAAGTATTTATGCCCGGTTCCTGCCACCGTTTAAGTCAATCTTCCCTCCCCCCCGTTCATATGAGCTCTATACTTCATCGCATTCAATCCCGCTCCATCCGTTTTGCGGGAACTCGGTGCTACAACGAGAGGTATACTATAGCACCTGTTGAAAAACCAGATAACTGATTTGATCACTACAGAAACCAACCTATTACGTGTCCGATAAGCCGAGTTGAACTCATCGCTCTTGCGGTTTTTGCCGGTCAGTTCTGGGCCAATACACGATTAGTATAGAGTTACTCATGTTTGCAAGGTCTTTTTTTGATCATCTGTCTTACGCTCTTCATCTGTTCGAGATGTAGCTGCAGACGGCAGCGGACCAGCATGTCCGCTCTCTATGGCAAAGACCCCGAGTTCCAGCCGGCGGGCCCGCCGCCGTACCGCCGGTTTCATTCATCGACGGAACATCTCATCGAGCCGCCAAAGATCCACGCCGCCATCCACCCATACCACCGTTGGTGATTTCGTATATTCTAGGCTACTTGTTTTCTAGATTTGCCTCATACTCTCCTATATACCCCACCATTATGGCAAATATACCTCTACTTAATATCATACATGTATCGCTACATTACTGTTCCTTTACCGGCTCTGTATCAATAGGAACCCCGCTTTGTGCCTGAGATTCCGTGCCCAAAGTCCGTTGTGCATCCTGGTCAATTGGAACAGCAGCAGCTGTAGTAGCAGAGACGGTGCCCGCGTCAGCGGTAGGCTCACCCGAACCTCCTTCGCCTTTGCCTGCGCCGATGGGATTGCTTTTGAATCTCCCACGCGGCCCAGGACCGGTCGTAGGAACTCGTCCGCGGCGCCCTGCTCCCACCCGTAGCATGGCTTCCAGCGGGACCTCGCCTGGCGGTAATGAACCACTTCGCACCGGCGCCGCCCGCAAGCCAGCAGGAGTGTTGGCAAACTCGACCGCGGCGGGCTCAGGCTGCGGCGAGGTCGTCATATCGCCCCCGTCTTTGAGAATGGATGGCAGAAGGCCCGGTTCAGCGGGCGGCGGCGCCGGAGAATGGGGTGCGCTGGCGGACTTGGGCTCCTCGTTGCGAGGGCCGGGCGGGACACTCCGCGAACGGAAAAAGTTGAGGCCGCGGATCCCTCCGGCAGTAGGTGGCGCAAGTCCCTTGTCCGAGGGAGCTGTTGCCGTGTGGTGATGATGCGGTCCGTGGTGGTGCACGTAGGTTCCTTTTGCACCCTCCGCATCGAACTCGTCGAAGATTTCCTCGCCGATGAGTTCTGCATAGTTGCTCTGTGAGTAGGAACACAATGAATTGACATGTGAGCCATACCTTCCAGTACATCCTCAAGGGTGATGATGCCGAGGGGGCTGACGGCGGGATCAAGGCCTTCAAGGAACTGGCAGGCGTCAGTAGGCAGCACGATGACCACAGTGGATATTGACCTCATTGGCGTCTGCCTTGCCTAAAACAGCGTCCGCCGGCATGGTTTGCTCCAAACTGGACATTTGGAAGGCGCCACTTCGTTCACCCTCCTTGGAGTTGCGCGGTTGGCGCACGGGCACCGGTACGCCCGCCTCTGGGTCCGCAGAAAAGTCTTTCACGACGACGCCGTTACGCTCCAGCGTCTCGTCGTCCGCGCTGCCGTTCGCGGCCGTGGCCGTTTCCTCTTCGCCCTCGCTCTCAGAGTCGCTACTGTCGCCCATGCCGACTTTTTCCCTCAAACGCTGGGTCAGCCCCCGCTTTACCGCCTTTTTCACGCTCTTGGCCTTTTCAACGCTGAAACGGCTCACGATCGCAATATGCGAGCGACCCTCCTGGAACTTGTCCAGAATGCCCAATAACGACTGGTTGTTTGGCACAAACGAGACCATGTTAAGTGGAACCGTACGCAATGGGACAGCATCTACGGGTTTGGATTAGTATGCCGTCAAGTACAGAGAAAGTAAAGTGTGCCTTTGGGGTCCAGCAGGACAAGCTGTTTGACAAGGAGGATACCGAGGATTTTCTTGACCTTTGCCGGGGCAGCAGCGGGTTTAGCACCGTTGTCGACCACACGAGTGGAAACTGGGGCGTCAATCTCCTCATATACCGGGATACGACTGTGACCAGTTGCGACAATCTTTTTGAGCAGATCGTAATCCAACTTGGAATCAATGGGTAGCATGAACACCTCCGCGATAGGAGTCATTGCCTATTGGATTGTTTGGGTCTTTGTTTTTGCATTAGACACACACAGCTGACACGGACCTCGCGCACAACTTTCTCCTGCAAATCGAGCGTCGCACCGATGATGGCGACAGTGTCCATCTTGAGGTCACCTCCGTGCTGCTGAGAGGATGAATGCAACGCGATGAGCTCCTTGAGCTCTGCATGGAGTGAGCAGTGGAGCGCGGATGAGGGAGCTGGAGCGCACCTGCGCGACGATAGATAATCCCATGGTGCGAGCCAAGGACGAACTCGAGGAGCTTAGCCACGGGCCAAGATATGATTCCCTGTGAAATTAGCTGAGTTGCCAAGAAATGACGACGAATGACTATCTTGACGCACTAGGCCGTAGATGAGGCCTTGGGTGAAAGGCGCGCCCTTAGCTCCGAGATAGAGACCATAACGGGTGAAAAGGGACTGGGGGATGATTTCTGCGAAGCTTGCGGGGAGTCAGCTGCATTAACGCGGGTGTGGTTCGATGAAGGAGCACATTATGATGAGAACCGTGCTGACGACGACGGACTGGACGCCTCCTCCGAGGACGGGGTCGGCAATAATGGGAAGCGACTCGTTTACGATCATGTTGGCCAAGAGGAGGGTAACCAGAAGCAGATGACCGTTTTGGCGGATGGGCAGGATTTTCTGGGCGTACTTGCGCTGTTCCCTGGGATGTGTAAGGAGAGTGGACGATACCGAAAGGCGGCGGGCACATACGGAGTGCCGCTGAGACATAACACATTGAGCTGGGTCTCATCCAAACTCATGTAGCCTAGGGTGAGGCCGGCGAATACACCCGAGAGAAGGACGAGGACAGGCTTGGCAAAAGTTAGATGAAGAGGGGGGGAATCGGCGAGCAGGAAACGAACGATGAGGACGACGAAGACGATGGATTTGGGCTTCGAGTGGGGTTGTAAGCTGGGAATTCCAGAAGAACAGCTGAGGAACGCATACATCATCTGCGGTAACTTTTTCGCGTTTTGCCAGGAAACGGGTGGTGGCGGCGGCAAAGGGGTTGAGCTTTGCGGAGACAAAGGTGAAGAGAGTGTAGATGAGACGGGACGAGTGGGGACCGAGGGAGCGGATGGGCGCCATGGCGGAGGGAGGAGGGAGAGGTTGGAAATAAAATTGCCTTTCTGAGAACATTCTCACGCGGACGTCATTTCGCGTTTCGGTGCTAGCGCTTGTGTTCCTTGTGTCTATCTCAGAAAGGCAACTTGAGAGCAAGCTTCGACCTTCTCTTGCACTGTCCACCTTATGAGCGCTGGACCCACCCAGGTGCGAATCGACGTGGAGTCGGGAGTCTGGATGTAACGGTACTGCAGATTGGGTTACGGCGGCATTCTGTGCGCAGCAGGCACGGGGCTAGGGGGGATGGGCACTGGGGAGACGGGTCTACATGCAAGTTACTGTAGCGTATAGTATAGCCTCGAATCAGCGCGCTGCTCGGCGCCATTCTGCTTGTAGTGGCATCAGCGCCCAGATGACGTGCTGCATTACCTCTAGTGACGTGAGCCCAGCTATAAAAGCACCACCCTCGACCCGTGCCTCCCATCTCCCCCCTCCCACCACAACAATGTCTGGCTCTTGGAAGGACGGTATTCTCTTGAAGGTTTGTCTCTCCTCTCTCCCCCATCCATCGCTAATTCACTACCCCAGATTGTCAATGTCCTCGTATATTGGCTCTTCCTTGGCTCCAACATCTACACTTTCGCCGCAGGTGCTACCTACTATGGCGGCAAGGAGACCTATGTCACCCCCGCCCCATGGGCCTTCCTCATCTGGAGTCTCATCCACCTCTTGTTGCTCGGAACCATCATCTACCAGTTCACCGCTGCCGGGAAGAAGATTGTCATCGACGGCATCAGCTGGAGATTCCCTGTCCTCGTCGTCCTCAACGCGATCTACGTTAACTTGTGGGCAAAGCAACACTACGTCATTGCCTTTGTCTTTTCGCTGTTCGTCAGCTCCGCTGTGACTGTGTGTTCATCCCATTCCTATTCGGTGGCCGCAGCTCACATCTCCACAGCACATCTACTACGTGGTCAAAAAGTACCACCTGGCGGAGAACGTGTACGACGAGATTCTCGTCCACCTCCCTTTCTCGCTGTACCACGGCTGGACTACCGTCCTTATCGTCATCACCGCCTTCCAGGCATTCGGTATCGATGCCTCCAACACCGGCGCGGGTGTCTGGACCAAAGTATTCGTGTTCCTTGCCTTCTCCTTCCTTGAGGTGAGTTGCTCAATCATACAGCGTGTCCGTGACTAATCTCAATCCAAGGGGACTGCTGGCACCTACGCCTTCTCCACGTCGGAGGGTGACCTCCCCGCGTCCATCGCCATCGCCTGGTCCCTGTTCGCCATCTTTGCGCAGCAGACCGGCTCCGGCTTCGTCCACTGGTCGTCGCTCGTCTTCGCCATCATCTCAGTCATCTGGGTGTTCAAAGGCGCATACGGTGTGTTCGTCAGCTCGCGTGGCGGTGTCCGCCTCCACGACGAGGAACGTGCGCCCCTTGTGCCCGGTGCTTAACGGCCGATCAAACTGCCAGCGCGGAAACGAAAAGGGACTTGGTCCCAAAGGAACGAACGATTTTTGGATGTGTTTGCATACCTGCTTTCCCAACGCCCGGCCCCGTGTTGTATTATATATAATCCTAGTCTCCACATTTATGAATCGATTGGATTTGCATGTTTCTTTTACTTTGCTGAATAAACTCGAATGAATGACACTTTTATTTACGCGCACGGCGGTTCACATCACATGACGTGACCGGACGTGCCGTCACACCCTCCGATTCCGAATCTCTCGTTCTCGTCCACCACCTCGACATCCTGTGCGCACCAACATGGACAAGGTCTCGCCAGAAGTAATGCTGACTTTTTACCGGCGTCTCTATCCATTCAAGTCCATATTTCACTGGCTCAATCACGAGCCCACTCCGGGGGACCTCTTTGTCAAGCGCGAAATCGCGTTCAACCTCCCTGGCGATGTTATCATCCGCTACAGATCATTCAACGACCATGACGAGTTCAAAAAGGAGGTCTGCCAGCTGAACCCGACGCGTTTTGAGATTGGGCCCGTGTATACATCTCGAGTACGCGTCCCTCTCCATACCCGCGAATTCAGCTCACGTCTTTTCCCCGTTGCCAGCCTCGAGACAGAAAGGCCGCGCGACAGGGCACATTCAATCCCGTGCAGCGGGAGCTTGTGTTTGATATCGATATGACGGACTACGACCCAATCCGCACATGCTGCTCGGACGCGGACATCTGCAAGCGCTGCTGGTCCTTCATCTCTGCTGCCGTTCGCGTGCTCGACACCGCCATCCGGGAGCAATTTGGGTACGAGCACCTTCTCTGGGTGTACTCGGGTCGTCGCGGCATCCATCTATGGATTTCAGACACGGAGGCGATGGGTCTGACAGACGAACAGCGCAAGGCCATCGTGAACTGGCTGACGGTCATTCCCAAAGACGAGACAAAAAAGCTCAATGTGCGCTTTGGGTCCCGGACACTCCCGGCATCGTTGCAGTGCGTTCCTTCATCCCAACGTGTGAATGCGACTTATTACTTGTCAGCTCCGCGTTAGATCACTTAGCGATGGTCTTTACCCAACTTATACTTCAAGACCAGGATTGCTTTGCTTCTGAAAAGGGTTTCGAAGCTCTGTTGAGTCTAATTCCTGATTCCCGCGTTGTGGACGCCCTCGAAACGCAGTGGCGATCCTCGACATCCTCCTCTGAAGAGAAGTGGAAAGATTTCAAATCCGAAATAAAGCACTATAAAAAAGACAGTTCACAGCGTGTATGCCCATTCTTCCTCCGCTCTTTCGCAACTAACCGAGCACAGGCGGCCCTAACGGCCACGATGGAAGATATTATTCTCCGATACACATATCCTAGACTAGACGAGAACGTCTCGAAGAAGCGGAACCATCTTCTCAAAGCTCCCTTCTGCGTGCATCCAAAAACCGGACGCATTTGCGTTCCCGTCGACCCTGAACGGATCGAGGAGTTTGACCCCGAATCTGTTCCCACCGTCAACCAGCTCCTTGATGAACTGGACACGGTCGCCGAATCCGCAGAACATCATTCTGGTGAATTCCACTGCTCCTTTTTTTTTCTGGCCGGCATCCTAACTGTGTCCAGACTGGGAGAGAACGTCGCTCAAACCCTACGTCGACATGCTGGACAAGCACAATCAGAAGATAATGGAGGAGGTGCGGCGGGGGAAACGCGGTGCAGGTTCGTTGTCGTGATTTTCTTCAACCGCAGCACATTGATGCGATTCACATTTAGATATGTCTTGGTGATTCGCTCTTGCCAGTTGTTTTCTCTCTCTGAGTCTCTCGCTTTGAGTTATCTTGTACGTCTTGTATTTTTTTCTGTTGTAGCATCCGTAAGAATCTTGACTTTTGTTGACAACGATGTTTCGGATCCTGATACACGATTGTTGCCTTGAAAAGTCAAAAGTCTCCAACTCCAAGGGGCAAATAGAAATGCAGACCACAGAAATAACCAGACAATATAATCTAGATCCACCCTACCGAGCGAGATAGACGAAGGAAAAACTCATGGTGCGACGTCCGCCATCTCCGCCTCCAGCCATTCCCGAACGACTGCAGGTGCGACTTCCTCCCGGCGTAGGACGTCAAGAATGCGCTGGCCGACGACAGCAGCACATTCTTCTGCCCGACCGAAGCCGGACAGACAGCCTTTTCTATATTGATCCTCGGAAAGGCCGAGCATCCGAGCAACAGACTGCGAATTGCTCCCAAATGCGTTCAAAAGGACAGGCAATGCCAGTAGCGTGGGGAGTTCCTCTGTAAGAACCTCCAGCTCGTCCTCCGATACGCATTGGCCTGGCACCGCCGCCTGTACAGCCTCTAAAAGAGGCGGAAGGGCTTTGAGCCCATCAAATGCCTCCTCGATCGCTTCGTTGGCTAATCGAGTGCTCTCTGTATTCGCCGTTGGCCGCGGGAATGTTCCTAGTAGCTCACACAACGTGCGAGCATCTGCGGCGGTAGAGGTAGGCACTGGAACAGCGGGTGGGGATGGCGGACGCGAGGGAGGTAGCTTGATAGCGAAGCGTGCCGATGGCGGTGTGGCGGGCGGTGTAATCGACGCGGAGCGACGCTTCTTTACAGCCAGGGTGGGAAGCAGCCCCGGCGACGGCGGCGGAGATGGTGGAGAGTGGGGACGATTTGCCAGGGCAACTAAGCCTCGCCAAACGATACCAATGAGGAATGGTGTGAGTGCAGCTTGGGAATATCGAGACGCTGTATAGCGACTCAATGCGCGGACATACACCGGAACTACGGACGTTAGGACCGTAATTGACTGGTGCTGGATTGGCGCGTTCTTCGGGGTACCCGCAGCTTTCGTGGTGTTGCACGAATTGGGAGACTCGAGAGCCTCCAAAAGGGGCATCATTTCAGCCCTGATACCTGCGACCAACGGGTTCACGACCCGGTTGACAATGGATACCAGGCCTTCACGGATGACTTTCAATCCGTCACCGCGTGTGTCTGCGTCAAGTCCAAGTGCAAGATCATCAAAGACTTCAAGGACTTCGCAAGCGAAAGCGGATATAGCCAATGCATGTAGTTGTGTCGGGTTTGGTGTGGGAGCCTGCACCGTGGGTGCAGGGGGGGAGAGGAAGAGGGGCGAGGAGAGAATAGGTAATAGATGTGCGGATAGATTGGAGAGCAAGACCGAAAGAGGTCGCAGCAACGATCGAAGGATCGCCCGATTAAGATGGGGGTTTTCACGTGTGGCGGCAAGTTCACTGAAAGACGCAGGTGAACACAAAGAACACAAAGGGCAGGGCGACACTCACGAGGCAATGAGCGCACCCAACGCCCGGCCGCGACCGGACGGAATTGGTCTCTTCCCGCTGACCAGATCGTTGACAACCGATGGTCCGGCGGGCTGAGCCAAGGCCTTGGAGACGGCCTCGGAAAGCTTCAACGCAAGGGTGGTAAGGTAGCTCGAGTCCTGGACCAGGGGTGCTGGCGCGATGGGGGAAGGAGGAGCCGGGGCTGGGGAAGGGCGCCTGAAATTGCTCAACGACGACAGTTTGGTGAGAGGCCGAGGTGTGCGCTCGACCGTGTCGGGCCGGGAAGGGGTTGCCAGCGGAGCGGGGGAGGACGGTCGGCTGCTTGGGCGGAAGAAGGAGGGGGTTTTAATGGAGTTGATCATCGTATACAATGGGGGGGTTTCGGGTATCGAGCAGAGGTAGATGAGGGTGTTCCTTAAATTTAAATTCTATGAGGGGTGGATTCTATGTGTTAACCAGTGAAGCAGCGGCAAGTAGGAGATGCAATTATCCCATGAGGTGAGAGAAGAGGGCGAAAGAGACGGGGTGCGGGGGAGCCCTAAGGAGGACGGTCGGTGCTGAGGAGGGGGCAGGCAAGTGGACCGAAGAGAATGTTGTTAATCTGTTGTGTGAGACTGCTGGGGTTCAGCTATATAGCTAAGGAACCAAAGGGAAGACAGACCACGGCGGAGGGGGAATCATAAGGTGAAGAGAGGTTCGCTGGGTGTGGTGTACACCAAAGAGGTTTTTGACTGTCACTGAAACAGGGCCAAATACGCTTCCACTTGGCGGCACAAGTCCCGCTAACTACAATTGACTCGTCCCGCACTCTTCCTGACTAGCTCAGGCTCTCTGCCTTGGCTCACTGACTCAGCCAACGTCCGTCCATTCGCCAGTCTCTACTCCAACGTCGTAAGAAGTCTTTTCACACGTATTCGTAGCTGCGCATCGCCGCATCGCATCCGCCACAAGCAACCACCTTCCTCACTCGCGCGTAGCCGCAGGGCGCCGAGCCCCCGGCTGACGTCGTCCCCGTTCATGAGGATCTTTAAATCTCCTGCCAAGTCATTCATGAGTATGGAGATTGAACAGTGCCGGCCCCAAGCAACTACTTGCCTATGAACGGGAGTTCCTCCACGGAAATGACTTTCAGTGTATCTTCCATGGTCTCTAGCCGCTTGATAACGTCCTCAAGGGACACATCGCACCATCCACGTACACCATTAGATTCGTCGAGCGCATTCCATATGCTCTCGAAATCCCCAGCGGGTTCAACGCCGGTTGAACCACTGGGATCAGAGATGAAAGGTGAATCATTGAAGGCGATAAGGTCTGCTGCCTGTTGGAAACCAACCATTCAGCTCGGGAAATTTATCGGGGAAAACACGACTGACCGGCGTCTCCGCTGGCCGAATGTCAGCGACATGTGAAGACGTCTCAAAATTTTGCGCAGCGAGGGTAAGATCTCCCGCTGTCACAGTCCTGGAGAGCTCATCTAGCCCTGTGCTGGACCTGGACAATTGGGGGCTCGGCCGCTCGGAGCGAGAGCTCCCGCCGCTGGAGGCTCTGTCCCGCAGTCGTGCCGTAGGCGGAGGAGCATCGTATGCCGCGTATCTTAATTTGTTGCCGGGAAGAGATGTACGGCTCGATGAAGGCGAAGAGGGTTCGTGCGTAGGATCGGGCGTTGTCTTGGTAGATGACTGTATCTTGTATACGTGCAATGCTTCGAGGAAATCAGGAAGCTTTTTGGGGGGGTTAGAAGCTAGTTTGGGACGAGATTACGCCCTACCGATGACGAATGTGCGCTCCGAACTATCTCTCCAAGCAAATTCTTTTGCGCAGAAAGGGTGGTGAATTCTTCACAACGCTTGGGGATTGGATTAGTACGGCGCCAAGCCTGCGTGGAGTACGAACCTGTCGAATATGGCGCCCCGAGCGGTTACTCAGATCTTGAATGGCTATTACGACCTCGGAAGGCACTTGCTCGCACTCGGCGGATATCCTTGACATCGCCAAGAGGCAAGCGTCCTGGACAGGTACTACGCCAGAATAAGCACCCTTAGTAACAAGAATGGGGAAGCTGACAAGTGCACAAGCCCAGCCGAGAAGACAATCCGCGCAGCACGTCTGGAGGAGGTACAGACAGCTTTCCGGCGTATTCCGTGGCCAAAGCAGGGCCGATTACCATCAAAGTTTGCCCAAGAAATATTTCAGGGTCAGCGAGAGACATTACAAGTGTGGTGGCACAACCGATCTGGAAAGCCACCGGAGCTTGCCAGTGTTAATCCGATATGTAAACGAGTGATAACAAGAAAGCTTACCGTTTCGCAGGTGAACTAGGACCATCTCCACTGCGCTCTCTACAACGAGCTGCGCGTATCTCGGTGAACGAGATTCCATTTGGGTAAAAAGGTCGCTTAGTTGCTGCGCATATAGTTCCCCATCTCCTTCGGTTTGAAGCTCTAAGACTTCCAGCAGGCGAGTCATGTATTCGCCGATCGCTTTCAGGCTGAGATCGATAGGCAGCGTCTGCACAGACTGCGAATAATACGAGTTGACGATATTCGGATCGATGCTGTTCAAAATCCGTAGGGTCTGTGTTGCGTCAGAACAGTATACAAGAGAACTGCAAACAAATCGCACCTTTTGCCGGATGACCTTGTCGGACGAATCCAGGAACTCCATCACTCGGCCAACCTCCCATCCTTCCAGAACAGCGGGAAACCCGGTGTTGGTACCAGCCCATGAGTCCGGACGTAAACAAGCCAAACATGACAGGAATATGTATTGATCGTTCACGCTACGAGAGGTAAGCAGCTGTCGAATATTGGCGACAGGAGACAAAAAGTCGGAGGTTTGGGCATTGCTTAAATCCCTCGCATCCACGTTCGCTAGGAGAAGAAACGCAGCATACATCACAGCTGGACAGGACAATTAATATTAGCTGAAAACGCCAAGGCAAACAACGTACGATGGTCAGAGGAATTCGACGTCGTTTGAATGATCTGCAGGACCAGGCTCAGGTTCGAGTGAAGAATCCTGTGGTTCTCGTCAGAGAATTTGCGGGGTCATGTCCACCGGACAACCTTACCCGACGAAGCGTAGTGTATTGAGAATCTCGAGGACAGTCCAGCGAGCCGATTGTTCGTGGTAATTGGACCACGAAAATCGGAGCAGAGTATTGACCGCTTCCTTAACGTCGTTCCTTGCGGACTCGTGAACCTGAGTACGTTCATGATCGCCACGCGAGAAACGAAAAGAGCGCAAACTTTAAAGAGTTCCATGGACACAGTCAAAGCAGCGCCGACGACCGAAGGGGATTGATCTCGAAGACGTTTGAGTACCTTGGAAGTCACCCTCCGAAGTAGGTCTGGTTCAAAGCGCGATAGAGCAGAGCACGCGAGCAAGGCTCGTCGACGGACGTGGGTCCTACAACAAGTTTGTTTGAGGAACTTTGTTTGAGGAACTCCAGCCAGGAAGACACACTGACGAAGGATTTGATAGCAGGTCCTGGAGGCGAGATTGAACGGCGGGAATAACGTCTTCGGAAGGTGACATTATCAAATTATCCAGCGAAAGACAGATCAGGGAAGGGGTAGGGGACTCTAAATCCTGTCAAGGATTCAAAATGCTGGGGGGTGCATAAAAGAATGGGAGACCTTGCGCAAAGTGTTAACCAGCATCAAACGAAGTTCGTTGCCCGGAGACATGATTTCGGCGCAGAACAGATACCCTTGGAGATGATTTCAGTCGTCGGAAGCCCTGGAGTCTATAAGCAACCTATCCGTTTCTCATGGATCTTCTTCCCCGCTTCAGCCAAGTTGACGGCTTGTGGCAAAGCAAAGTCGAAACTGCCAGTGGGGAGTGCAGCAGTTGTGATTGCCACAGAGCAATATAACAGAACGACGAGGTTTTCGGTTACTTCTTTCTAGTGAAGCATCGCTGTTTCAAAGCACGCCGTGCAACGCAGCCCCAAGGACACGTACAACAGAAATCGTAGGAAGTCGAAATCGGCGTCGAATGGACTCGATCTCCTTCAGAATATAGCTGTCCGCCATTTCCGGAGACGCGGATGACTCTACATTTTTGACCAAGGTATAGTGAGCTCTACTCAACGCGCCAGACTCCACGAACGGCACGTCCATATCGAAGCGCTGGAGGACCACTGGAGCCTGAGGTTGAGCTTTCCCAATTTGGACGGGTGGACGATCGAAGCCCTTCGCAAACAATTGCAATTACTTGGGGGTAAGGGCCGATGCTGTGCACGGCAGAACTCCTATTTAATATTTATTCACACATTTATTATATGTACTAGCTACTTTTTTTGGGGGGGGGTGTGGTGTAGTCGGCACTGAGCGCGCGAGCGGTTGAGTGCGTTGTGCGGGCCCAAAGCAACGCTGTGTTTTCACCGCAGCGCAGGATGGCGTGCAGCGTTGACCTCGCGTCGCAAGGAGAACGTTGGCCGTCGCTGTGGCGCGTAACGTGCAGGGGATGAGCGTGGATGCAGCTGCAGTGAAGCGGCGGTGTAGTAGTTGGGAAGTGGCAGGGGGTGGGTGTGAAGCGGATATTGGGGGAGCTGGTGGGAGGTGCTGCTGGAATGTGAGAAGGCCGGGGGTGGTCGCGGTGCTGTAGAACGCTTCCGAGGCCGTGCGGAAGAAAGTCAGCACGTATTGGAAGCAGTCGGGGTCGACCCGAGAATGAAGAGAGGGATCAGCGGATGGTAGAATATTGCTTGTAAGCAAGCAAGCAGCTCACGTCGACGCCGTAGACCTCTTCGTCCTCGTTGTCTCCGCCGTCCGAGAGGGCCACGCTCTGCCGGCTAAGTACCAGGCCATTCGGGAAGAGACAGAGAAGGACGGATTCTGGGAGGTTCATGATTGTCTCCCTGTCCACTTCAAAACGGCGTCCACGGAGATCGAGGAAGAGGCGGGTGAGCAGCTGGGGCTGAAGGTTGGAATGAGCGGGGGCCGCATGCTGTTAGCATAATACACTATCAAGGCGCAACACAAACGCACCGATGGAGAAATTGCCCAACGTATGATCCACGACATACCGCACCGGACGGATATTCAAAACGGCGTCCAAGGAGATCGAGGAAGAGGCGGGTGAGCAGCTGGGGCTGAAGGTTGAAATGAGCGGGGGCCGCATGCTGCAAGACTTGGGTTATGGGGGACGAGGACATCGTGGAGGTACAAGGCAAGCCGACACTCGTGACCATCAACCTTTCGGTGCCATTCAAAGTTTCGTACAAGGTTTTGCAGCTCAAATAATTCCCCAGTCGGTCATTCTATTCGAATACAACAGTGTGTGCAGATTGGTGGTGTAACGGTCGCGAGGGGTCGGTACGGCGGAGTAGCGTGCAGTGAAGGAGGGCAGCGAGGAGCGTGGCAAGTGCGGTGCGGTGCGGTGGATACAGGTGCCGAGGCAGGGCGAGACAGCGGGGAGAGTTGCGACGACAGTACGGAGGCGTGGTGTGATTCGGTGCGCGGGATCTCAAGCGCGTTGGGAGTCGGGGACGCGTGCGTGGATATGACACGGAACGCTTTGTGTTTCAGTGATCGTTAGGAGGATTCACAGTAGAGGCCCTCCTCTGGCGAAAATGTTTCGAGGGATGCGTGCGTGAGCGAGTAGCGTAGCACAGAAACCGGATGTGCTTCAGTAGTCTTGCATGCGTAGCCGATTGAGTGCAGCTTGGATAGGCGGCGTCCACGACACAGACGATTTCGGTGGGAAACGGCAAGCGATGTGGATTGTGACCAACTAGTACATGAAAGCTGTCGTCATAGTTGTCGATATTGAGTCCGTCGATACGAGATGGTTAATTCCATGTCGCGGAGGACGAAGGATTCAAGACGGTAAAGGTAAATGTTTGTTGTAATAACAGAGCGGCAGCGCCACTGAATGTATCACAAAATGTTATAGTGAGTCAAGTCACAGCCACTACAGAGACTTTGGAGTCGCACTTAAAAAGACTAGCACAGCCCCTAATTTCGTTACAAAGTTATGGACACATTCACTGGTTGAACATTTCGAATAATCAGCCGAAAGAATCGATGAATTTTGTTTTGGATAACGCAGCACTTTTTCAGCAAAATGCAAGCCAAAAACTTGAGACTTTGTGGTGAACTTTCCAAACGTGGCGAATTACTTTTGAAAAACTGTTGAATTCCGCATGAAGTTCAAATAAGTTACAAAGACGTTTCAAGTATTTCACCGACTTTTTTGGCGAAAAACTTCTGCGTTATGCAAACCAAAATTCACCAATTTTTTCAGTGAATTATTTGAAATGTTCAACCAGTGATTTATAAAAAACCACTCTCAGCTTTGGTTTTGTTGATTTAGAAAAGAACGACTCTTATGTAAACATAAATAGTCGTAACCAGCAGCATGTCTTCTGCGACAGCCCATTCCTTCAACAAGGTGCCCTTGACTGTCTGACTGACGGAATACCCGAGTTGAACAGACTGTCAGATCCTCAACCAGCCGAAAGTTTCTTCAAAATCCCGCTCCTCCACCGATATCGATGATGGCACCAAGAAATTACGGCGGATGATTCTAGTTGAGGGGATCCCTTCAGTTGCGGTAAGCGAGGTGCCTCTCATCGTCGATGTCAGCTAAAATTGCTTCAAGGACCCTACTCTTCGGCCTCGAATATGGAAAATTCTACTTCGAGTCAATAACCTTTCTGCGGAGACATTTTTGCGGTATGTCGCGAGGGGGCCTTGTGAGGTCAGGGAGAAAATCCGAAACGACACTTTCCGGTACTTCTATTCCTTGGCCCTTGTGTGCGTGGTACCTTATACGCGACGCAAAGGACGTTGGCTACGGACCGCGGATTTAAAGAACGTGTACGAGAGGACATGCTCATACGTCTGCTGGACGCCTTTGTCTGGCGGAATCATGGTATTCCCCATTTCCATTATTTAAACTGCTAAAAGAGACAAGTTTTGTCAGACAGGCAAGAAACACACCAATTGGGCTTCACATACGTGCAAGGAATGAACGTATTGGCCGCCCCTTTCCTTTATACGATGCCTTCTGAAGTGGAAGCTTTCTACTGCTTTTCGAAATTCATCGAGGAATCGTGTCCTTTGTATGTTCAACCAACGTTAGAAGGCGTTCATCGCGGCCTGAAGGTAAGATTACCACTCAAGTCTTATGGTACCCCTAAAATTCAGTAATCTACAGCTCCTGGATCGATGTCTGAAGATCGTGGATCCCGAGCTGTTTGCGTATCTGCGGTCAAAAAATCTCTCCGCAGAGATATACGCCTTTCCGTGTAAGCTGGCTTGCACTGTATCCTGTTCATCGCTCATGTAAACTAGCTGTACTAACACTCTGCGCTTGTACTCCACCTCTCGATCAAGTTCTCCAACTTTGGGACTTTCTGCTCGCTTTTGGTGTTCATTTGAATGTCCTCTGTGTTATCGCACAGTTGTTACTAATCCGAGACGAAGTGATGAGCTCCTCCAGGTACGTCGCACACCGTTCCCCACAAGTCCTCTATTTACAACGTCTCAGTCCAATGCGGCTACTTCGGACGTTCCCCCCGCTCGAGGCTCTGCCTGTCATTGGGATCGCTGTTACTCTGGTCCGAGATCTGCCGCCGGCGCTGTACGAAGAGCTCGTGAAGCATCCGTATGAGATTCAAACGCCTCGATGATTCACTCTGTACTACTGCATACCCCCGATCCAAATGTAGCACTTTAACACCGTGTATCCCTATTTACAATGCCATTCCAGGTATCCATTGCATGCTTCAAACCACAACTCCCCAAATCCGTTGTGTCATCAAACTCAACAGAGTAGCGGGCCCTGGCGTAGCATGAACGCACATGACACCGCCTGGATTGAGACTTCTCGGCGCGTCTTCCGTTTCCACAAGCGCTGGCAAGGCCGTCGATTCCCATTGTCCGTGGTGAGAGCTATGTTTGTCGAGCTCTGCCTGGACTTCGGCGCGGTTAGCTCCGGGGGCGTACGCACTCAAATCATCTCTACGGTCCATGACCTATTCCTAGCTTCAGGCGAAGCGGGACATGAATGAAAGGGATGCCCACCAAAAAGCCTCGTGTCAATTCCCCAATTCTACGTAGCGGGAATAATGAGCGAAAACCTGCGTAGAATCTAGACGGTCGTACCGCTCAATGTCAAAGTTACGACTTCGCGCGCTCCATCCCGGAGCTAAAACATCCTCAAACCCGTCGGGCACTGGAGGATTTTCGATCGCACACCACATAGCTACAATGTCGTGGAGCTCCATCGCATCCTTGCCAAATTGCAGCATGACCACTCGAGTTTGTTCAAGAAATGAAGAAGTAAAATGAGTCAGCGGTGATTTGCTAGACTCGACCGACGGTGTTACAGACGTTTCAAACGAGGGATCCACATTCTTTTTGTAGAATGGAAACGGCAACTCGTGAGGTGTGGTGATATCAAGTGGCAGCATGAAGAATCGATCCAAAGGAAGAAGCGTCGGGTTTGGAGTTTCAGGGTCGTCAATGAGAAGCTTTCTAACGGCGTAAGGGTCTGCGAAAAAATTGACTGCAAGAACGAGTTACTTTAGAAAAGATGGCCAGGCGCGATCCCACCTACATTCAGCCACAGGGCTGGTGTTGCCAGGGACATCCAAGGCACCTCCCATGCAAACGATCCGGCCAATATTATTGCGCACAAGTGAAGCATCCTTGTCCATGAGGCGTGCCAGGTCGGTCAGAGGTCCCAGCACAATGTAAGTAATACTTCGAGCAGGTCGGCTTCGGATTAATTCACAAGCAACTTCCGACCCAGATTTGTCAGTGATCGTGAGCTGGGGGTGCGGGGAATTGTCCCTTTCGACATCTAATTCTGGGTGTCGCTCTGAAATTGCGCCTAGACCATCTCTGGGGGGACAGTTAGAGGTAGGGGATCGCAAATATGTTTTACTAACCTGCCATGAAAGTACTGAGCGCTGTGCAGTTCCCCCTCTAGCGGCCCTGCGCTTCCGCGGGCAAGAATGGGCCTCACAGTAGGGGAGAAATTCGGAAAGCGAGGGGCGTCTTCGGGAAATTGCTCAAGATGGCGAGACACGGCCTGGTACGCCTTCAAAATATTTGTGCTAGCAACACGTCCAGTTGTGGTCGCAGGGCAACATGAGACAGACTGACTGGGAACTAGAGATGTCTGTATTTCCTGAAGATTCGGTTCAGATGACGTCGGATAACTCACGATAGACCAACCAAAACTTGTGATAAAGGCTAGAATCTCCAATTCCGGGGAGGCGAGCGCAAACAGGCTGGTTCGAGTTATGGCACAATGTCGCCTGCCTCTGTCGTGACACGTACATTGCAACTATATCGTCTACGCCGGGGTCAGTAGATACTGTCAATCTATAAGCAGGAGCCAAAAGACAGTTGCAATTTCCAACTTATAACGGGAGTCTTGTTGACCATGGTCTCCTCTTGAGTGCAGCACTGAACTGGTAGAGATAAGGCGCAATCGTGATTGGGCTGTTCACGTGTAAGCAACGGGATTCACGCGGCATGAAGGCATCGCGCGCGGACGTTCCAAGTGAACGCGTTCAAATTTGAGGATGCGATAGAATTCGCGCTGAAGGTTAAGGCCTTGGCCAAAATGCTTCGAGGGACCAATCTAACTCGGCGGAACATAGCGAGGGTCATGCATGGATTCATAGTCACACAGCGAAAAGTATATGTAGACCGCTAGCGTTCGGCTAGCGTTGTTAACTTCATGAGGGCTGTAGGAGGGAAGCCGCTGCCAAACATACAATGCATCAAATTGATCTGTAGGCACGTGGTCCTTCATAGTCGATCTCGCTCTTGACCTCGCTCACAAAAGTACGCTCACCGACCATGTCTGAATCTCTGCGCTTCCTCGGGTCCCTGAAAGGCCACAAGGGCTGGGTCACTGCTATCGCGACCTCCTCCGAGACCCCCGATGTCATTCTCTCCGCGTCCAGAGGTAACACCGTCGCTCGTATGTAAATCAGCTTATATATTTCTCTTTTATTTTCCAGACAAGACCATCATCGTCTGGCAACTGACCCGGGACGAGTCCGGTTACGGAGCCCCCAAAAAAATTCTCCACGGACACAACCACTTTGTTTCCGACGTCGTTATCTCGTCTGACGGCCAATTCGCCCTCTCCTCCTCCTGGGACCACACCCTGCGTTTGTGGGACCTCAACACCGGCGCCACCACCCGCCGCTTTGTAGGGCACACGTCCGACGTTCTCTCCGTCAGCTTCAGCGCGGACAACCGGCAAATCGTGTCTGGTTCCCGTGACAGGACCATCAAACTGTGGAATACCCTTGGTGAATGCAAGTACGACATCAAGGAGGATGGCCACACCGAGTGGTGAGTTGCTACTGCCTGCTTCACTGTTCGCCTGCCTGACACGCGTCAATCAGGGTGTCCTGCGTCCGGTTCAGCCCCAACGTCATGAACCCCGTTATCGTGTCCTGCGGCTGGGACAAGGTCGTCAAAGTGAGTTGTACCTCTAATTTTATCGGACCTGTTTTCTCCATCATGATGTTACACGAAATATATTTGCTACTTCAGAGGGCTACGGTCCAATGAGACTACATTTTCCACCAAGATCTCTGATTCTCTTTTCTTTTTTCGCGTTGCTTATACAACCTTACTGACCATTTCCCCAAGGTCTGGGAGCTGTCCAAGTTCAAGTTGAAGACCAACCACTACGGACACACCGGATACATCAACGCTGTCTCGGTGTCGCCCGATGGTTCCCTCGCTGCATCCGGAGGCAAAGACGGCATCACGATGCTCTGGGATCTCAACGAGGGCAAGCACCTCTACTCCCTTGAGGCCGGCGACGTCGTCAACGCCCTCGTTTTCTCCCCCAACCGGTACTGGCTGTGCGCCGCGACGGCCAGCTGCGTCAAGATCTTTGATTTGGAGAGCAAGTCAGTCACTCTCGATTCCCTTCTTTTTCTATTCCCGACTAACCCCTCGTAGGTCCATCGTTGACGAGCTCAAGCCTGCCTTTACGGAGACTGGTGAGGAGGGTCGGGAACCCGAGTGCGTGTCGATCGCGTGGTCCGCTGACGGCCAAACACTCTTCGCTGGATTCACGGACAACGCTATCCGCGTTTGGACCGTGTCTTCATAAAAACCTTGTGTATTTCTTCGCGAGCGTCGATGGGGTTTCTTTCACTGTTCCGTCCGTAGCTGCAAAAAATACATAATTTATGGGTTCCAAAAGTAATGTTTTCGTTCTCAAGATTCCGCTTCTTCCAAATTCTTCCGTCTTTCCGGATAGTCATATCGGTCCAGACCACCAAAGTCGATCTTCATGTCGAGGTGGGTCATATTGAACTGCAGCTCGCAAATGTGAGTGACTCGCGCTCTCCAGCTGTCTCCACTGTGTGCCGGGTCAGTCTGGAAGATAAATACTGAAGCAGCACGCACGTCGCAGTCCCATAAACGTCGCCTTCCTGGTTTACCAGCCGTACGCACTGATCGATGTTGGACTGGGTATCGTATATCCAAATTGTCAGGCCGGTATATATCTCCTGCCAGCCTTTTTTGTCCACAAGCCTATTGGGGGGCGAGTAGCGTTTCGTGCCTGTGGGTGGCGCGGGAGCGGGCCGTATGTCGACGTCGTTCAGAAGACGCAGTGCGCGCAGATTGCTAATGTCTTGAACGATAGCCTTGTCCTCCTCCGAAACTGGATCGAGAATTTTAATGATAGGCGCGGTGAGACCGTCCGCTGACTCTTCATCCGAGTCGTCGTCGCCCTCGTCGTCACCCATTTTGACGTCTCCGGCGGTGGAGGATTCGGGAGCTGCGTCCGTGGATGCTGAAGGTTCGGGCTGCATAGATTGTATATAAGCTTGTTCCTCGGATTTTAGACGGGCACAAAAAGTTTGCCATGCGGCCTCGTTCGTGAAATCGGTGCGTAGAAGTATCCCGAGCTGCGGCCCTTCCCCGACGACAGCATCGAACGGATCATCGTCGTTCAAAAACTCCTCCTAGAAAGCAGCATACTGAGATGAGATCTCCAGTTGAGGGCAGCGCTGAACATACGGCCACGGCCGTTGTAAGACCTGAGATCTCAGATTCGGCGGAGGATGTCCAGAACTCTTCAAGAACTCGCAAATTCCATTTGCGTCGTCCCTCGCCAGGAAACTGGGACTTGACGGCCCCGTACCTGCGCTACACGTTCTTGCTCTGTCAAGACGATCGCCAGAATCGGAGAGTTATTTGCGAACCACAAGCAGTTGAAGGAATTCGTCTCTCATTTCGCAGAACGCGTGTTGCAACACGAAAACGCGTGGTAGTCTGAGCGAGGGGGCTCGCAAACAAGTCCACACAACGCGTCAAAAACGCACATGTCATATCATAAGTACCTGAGCCGGAAATCTCACTGAGGGAACCAGCTTGGCTAAAAACATCGGAATAGAGAATAAACTGCCCGCTTTTCGGACCAACTCAGCGCCTGAAGTTCTTTTGGTTGCTGCAATAAATCCGCCACGTATAGCGCAGACTAGGCGTGTGGCAATATTCCTTCGCGTGTCCGTGTAAAAATCATGTATTTTTCGAGTCTAAATATCTTATACTGCCGACGTTCGCGAACCAGCAATACGATCCACGACCTATCAAGATGACTGGATCAGCTCAGAGGGCCAAAGGTATCAGCTGAGACTCACATCTCTGATGTATGGCAGGGACAAGGCGGTCCCAATGAATGGTAGTTGCCGCAGGAAAGTAACGATGACAGGGAAAAAATCGCTGCACGCGACAAGGTCATTAGGACACACGGACTCCAAGAGCGAAGGACGACGCGCACCCAAAAAGGTTCAAGAAGCCAAAGGTCTCCACAATCATCCCGACAAACGGCCACTTGAGAAAGACGAGCAAGATGCCGCCCAGGAAGCATATTGTGCCGCGAAGCTTTTGCTTGCGCGCGAAGAAGTAGAATGTCTTCGTGGGACCGATAATGAGAGTCAGACCGGACACGAAGAGAATCTGGCGCGAATTTAGAGCGGACATGGGAGCAAGGAGAGCGCAGATACATTTCCGAGAGCGAGGAGTGCGCCGTCAAAGAACATCATGACGCCGAGGAGCATGAAGAGACCTCCGAATGTCGTGAGGGCGACGCCGATTTCTGGAGAAGGTGTTCAGAGCGCAAGACCATTCCAGGGTTTCGACTGACTTTGTGCATCTGTTAACCACATGGTGGGCGTAAATTATCGTATGAGAGAGAGAAAACAAGCAAGGGAACACGGTGATATGGCTGAATGCGTGGCGGGAAGCGTCACGCGTGTGACCGCCTGCCTTTTCGGGACCAGCCGATCTTGGGACTTCAAGTTGCCGCTTTGACCAGTGTTCGCTGGACTCGCTTTTGCTATTGGGCGTCCTCACGAATTGACTGAACAATCTTACTGGGTGCCGGTCACCTTGTGTCGTGCGGATTCGCTCCAGCTCCACCTCTATTTACGCGTCCAGGAGTCAGATGGGTAAACGCGGCCTTTGCGCAGGCGTATCGCGGTTCCTCAGTTCCCTGTGGTGTGTTGTGAGTAGTCTTGCAAGCCCGCTTCATGTCCTCCTGTGAAGAAACCCGCTCACACGGATGTAAAGAGAAGGGACGACTCCACACTTGCCGGCAGCGAAGAATCGACTCTGGTTAACTGCGACGCCGTGTGCCATATTAAACGGCTACCCGATCCCGTGCTGGGCGCGATCTTTGCCCTCAGCAAGGACGCCGAGAAGGGATCCTTCGCCGAGAAGCACTTGCCCGTCGAGCGCGTGGTGTCTCAAGTTGCCGTACCCTGGCGTGTGGTTGCGCTCGGCCGCCCAGAATTGTGGTCCTCCATCAACGCGCGCGTGCGTCCGGAACACCAGCGCGAGCTGCTGCAATGGTACCTCGCTCATTCTGAGGGGCTTCCGCTCGACGTTCATATCACTCTCTCACGGGAAAACTGGGGAACAGAGGGACAGTTGCTGCTCGCGGAAGTGCTAGCCGAGGCGTCTCGCCTCCGCTGCCTTTCCATCCGCGCAGACTTTCCACTCGCGGAGGATGCTGTAGGCAAGACTTGCAAGCGCCTATCTATGCCGTTGCTGGAAAGATTCAGCTTCATCTCCCTGGACCAGCCTCACACATTCCGGGACCAGAGCGACTTTATCATCGCGGCCAACTTCTCCCCGCTCGTGTTCCTGAACGGTGCGCCGCGGCTCGCGGTATTGCGCCTGCAGCACCTAGAGAATGCACTGTATCCCCCACTGACGCACATCACAACTCTTCATCTCGAAGAATACCAGTGCCCACCGATGGTGTGTAGCCGTCTCCTGGAACTGTTTCGCGCAATGCCCGCCCTTGTGAACCTCTCGCTGTATGGCGATGTGGTTGCATCGTGGCCTGCCGCGGGTCAGCTTCACCTCCCGCGTTTGCGCTCGCTGCGGAGTGCATCGAACGAGCAGGTGGGGTCTATGCTACTTGCGTTGGACGCGCCCGTGCTCGATTCGCTCGTCCTGAAGGATGTGCGCGAGGCACTAAAAGGACATCTTGGGCGGGGCGACGGCCTACGCGTCCCCGCGCTGAGGACGCTTGTGCTTGACGGGTTTGTAAACGTTAACACATTCGCGACACTGTTTTGCGAGCTCGCGGGTGTTGTGGAGTTGCGGCTTATCAACTGCGACGCGGACGACGCGTTGCAGCTACTCGCGCGCAGGGATGATCCGCTGCTGCCTAGCCTGCAGGGTGTAATGGTGCACCAGGTACGTGACGCCGCCGCGTTGGACGGCGTGCAGGCGCGCGGGGTTGTGGTGCGGGTACACTGCGCCGTGCCCTGGGTGCGCCCAGGCGCTGAGCGGTGGACGCAGCTCCCGCCTTGGCCCGCCGAGTTGGACCGCGCCGATGCGGATGATCTATTCATGCATCTTCGACGTGTAATCTCAATGTAATTTAGCCTTTTGCCTTGTAATCTAGCTCGCAATGTATCCTTTTTCAGTGGCCGTAACGTGTGCGGCCCACCGTTTAGCATTATCGCACGATTTGCCAAGCCATATTAATGTGCGGTATGTAGATATAGGAAGAGGGCGCAAAACGGTTGATGTTGGTGGTAAACGAAAACAGTCCGAGGTAATACAGAGTGTGTCTATGAGCGGGCGTTCTGACGGGCGCGGACGACGCGGTCGAACGCTTCGCGGATAGGGGCCCGGCGGGCGAGGACGGTGAGGTGGTTGGTGACGTACGGCGGGGGGAGGAGGGGGTGCGTGTCTTCGATGCGGAGGTGGGGATTCGCTGGGGGGAAGAAGGCGATCATCTGGGGCGTCGGTGGCCGCGAGACGGCGGGGAGGTGGGTGAGGGACGAGAGGGCGGCGGAGGAGGAGGCGGTGGACAGGGTGGAGAAGGTGCGATGGCGCGCCTCGCGGACGGAGCGGGGCTGGGGCTGGGTTGTTGCGACGGTTGCAACGGAGCGTGCGGAGGAGATGGAGGTGCGGCGGGTGAGGGCGCTGGGTAGGGGGGACGTCGGGGACGAGGAGGGCGACCCGGTGAATGGTGCGACGTCCTCTGCAGTCACGGCAATGGGGAGCAGCGGGGACGGCTTTGGGGCGAGAGAGGGTTGGCCAAAGGACTGGCCGCGGATGAGCGGGTGTGGCCGCAGCTCGACCTTGTGGATCGAGTGGGAGGACATGGGCCGCGACGAGTGTCGTTTGTGGGACGGTGAGGGCGTCTGCGAGGCTGTGGAGGGGGTCAGCGGGGGATCCCTGTGCCCGTTCCTGAGTGCATTTGCAGGCGCAGGGGGCGTCGCAGTCTCAATGCGAGCCTCGAAACGAGGCTCGGTGGTTCGGGGTGTTGATGGCGTCCTCCTCGGTGCTTCTGGCTCGGTCCTGAAGTCGGAAGGCCGGGCAGTGGCTACGCGCGGGAGGTCTGGTGCGCGTTGCGCGGGCTCGACTGCTCTGCGCGTCGTGGGCGGTATATCGTTTGACTCTGTTGAATCGAGGTCCGAGTCCTCGTCATTGAGGGGGTTCGGGGTGACTGCGCCGCTCTCGCTGGAGACCCAGTCCTCCTCCTCGTCCTCGTCTGCGGGGGATGCGATGTGGAAGCCTGCGCGGCCCTTTACTGGGGGTTGTTTTGGGCGTGGCTGCGATGGGGCCGATTAGGGTGGATCGATAGCAGGAGGCAGGGGACTGACTGGGGCCTCTTTTGGGTGAACTGCAGGTTTACAGGCAGCTTTGTGGCCGACCCGGAGCGGGAGTGTGCACGCACCAGTCCCGGTGCTCGGTGGCCCTTGGGTGCCATCGTCAAGATACACCGGATGACACCGGCCCGTCTTTCCCGTCGCCGCACACAAAGCCACAAAATAAATTCAGCTCAACGCTCGCAAGCCCTTGCAGTGCATGAACACCTTTGGCTGGTACAGTTCATGCTGTTCCTCTCAGTTTTGGGGTTCACTTTACTGGTACATAGCTATATTTTCCCTGGTGCATAACCTCCAAAGCTGTTGGAACCAACTTGGAACAGCACTTGAAACAAAGTGGGCGACAAAAGTGGGAGTGGCTTGAAATGAGAGAAAGCGCGACTCGTCACACGACGGGTCGACATTTCTCGCTTGGACACCGGGGTACACGGCCCGATCCTCCTTTTTCTCTGCCATCATGGAACGCGTTCAATTCCAGCAGGAGCAGGTACTGACCGCGACGTCTGCTAGCCATGCCCCTCACCGTCGCCCCAGATGCTCGCAGAGCTCAAGGACCTTGTCGAGAAGAACATCTTTACCAAACAAGAGTCGAGGCAGATCATGAAAAAGCGCACGCAGTTTGAAATGGCCCTCGTGCGCCGCATCGCCAAAAAGGCAGACTTCCTGCGCTATGCCGCGTACGAGATGGGGCTCGAGCAGCTGCGTCGCAAGCGAGTCGAGCGGCTAAGTGTGTGCAGCGTGTTCATTTGCCTTTTTTTGCTCAAAAATAACAATTCCAGAAATCGTTTCTACTCAGGCAAGCATCTCGGACTATGCGCTCGTCCGAAGACAGTTCCACATTTTCGAGCGGGCATTAAAAAAGTTCAAGGCCGACGTGGGCCTGTGGATACAATACATCGACGTCGCCAAACGCGAAGGTGCACACACGCTTGTCGGTCGGGTCGTCGCGCGCGCAATCCAGCTGCACCCCGACACGCCGGCGCTGTACATCCTCGCGGCGGGCCACGAGCTGGATCACGGTTCGCCGTCGGCGGCGCGTACGCTTCTGCAACGGGGAATCCGCATTAATCCCGAGAGCATCGAGATGTGGCGAGAATACGTGCGGATGGAGCTCGCGTTTATAGAGAGCCTTCGACGGCGGTGGGACGTGCTCGGGCTGGATCAGAAGGGTAAAGGGCGAGACGACTCGGACAAGGTACACGCGGTACAGGACGGGCATGCGGTCCAAGCGACAGAAGAAGAACTCTTGGCTGCGGATGGCGACCCAGGCGCAGAAGCCCGGGCGGCGATCATGGGCGGTGCAATTGTGAAATCCGTGATTGCCAGCGCGGTACAAGGTACGGGTTCGATGGACCACGCAATCGTTGCAAGTTCTGACGGAGGTGTTTAGCGGTGGACAGGCTCGAGTTGTTTGAAGCGCTGATTGCGCTGATGCACGAGTTCCCGCTAGCCGACGGGCTGCGGCGTGTGCTTCTGGAGCAGGTGTATGGGCTGCTCCGTGAGGCGCGGCCGCGGGATCCCAGGGCTGCCCGGCTGCTGGCGGAGCGGTTCCTGGCGGCGGAGCTGGAGGGGGAGGCGCTGGTGGATGGGGTGCAGCGTGCGAACGAGGAGATGCTTGTGCTGTGTGGGGACGGCGGGGAGGATCTGCTTGGTGCGTATATCGAGTTTGCCGCGGCGGTCCACAAGAGGGTGATGGATGGGACACTGGTGTGTTTTCTGTTGTGCGTGTCTTGCCTTGCCTTACTAACCGATGGGCAGAAACTGTATCTTGTTTCGTCTGTCCGGGGACTGATTGGGCGGCACGGTGAGTCTGCTGTGCTGAGGGAGGGACTGTTGAGGATGTTGGATTAAACTGGTCTGGTATACTGCTCCAGCTACTTACCTCCACTACCTACACCCTACCTATACTACATCTGCTTGACCCTGCATGGCATGGACCTGCATCTGGCTGCATGCACGCAGTCAGCCGCTAATTCGGATCAGATATTGGCCATATGGGCTATCGGTGAGGATATGTATTGTTTGGTACCACGCGTCTGTTCGATGCACATGGTACATCCAACAACCCAGCCACCCCTTGTTTCCTTCCTCCTCCTGCTCGCCGGCCCTTTGCTCAAGGTATAATATTCTGGTCCGTGTCGTTAGTCCTTCTCTCCCTCCCTCTCTCTTCCGCTCACCACCACCGTCTCCTTCTTTCTCAGCTCTCCGCAGCAGCTACAGGCTAGGCTCGGCTGTCGGGACACTCCCTCTGTCCCCAGTTCCTCCTGTATGTTTCGCGACCTCGACCAGCTCAGACTTGAAGCAGGGCTTGTCTGATCAGACAGCTGTCGAGACCCAGCGTCAAGGTCACCTCTTATCTGCCGCAAAGCAGCCCATGTTGCAGTTTCCCCCGCCCCGCCCACTGCTCGCCTCCCAAGATGATTATTCTCGCCCTAATGACCGTTCTTCTCGTCCCCCCACCTCTTTAACAAGCAAGCGTCCTCAGAAGGAGTCCTTCGCTCGTTCTGTCTTCACACCTCCCCCTTCAGCCCCCCTTTCAATTTCTACAAATCTCGTTCAGGCTCGCGCCATTTCTTCTTCCCCTTCCACCCAGTCCACAAAGCTGCGTAGCCCCTACATCTCCGCTCGCCACACCGCAAGCCCAGTGTCCTTTTCTCCACGGCCCGCTTTCAAGTCCCCCGCCCAGTCCCGCCGCTCGTCGTTTTCCTCCGTTCTCGAGGACGTCTTGCAGCCCGGTGACGTGGTCGGCGAAGGCGTTGAGCTCCAGGGCGAGACTATCCGTCTCGTCTCGCCGCTCTCCCCGGATGCACAGCACGACACCCAACCCGCTCGCGAGTTCGAGGTCGTCCGTCGCCTCGGCGCCGGCAGCTACGCAGTGGTCTATCAGGTCCTGGAGGTCTTGGAACGCGCGCCCCCTTCAGAAGACGGCCACTCGTCAATGATGGGCCACATGGATCTCGACGGCAAACACTCCCGCACCCCGTCGACAACGTACGGACGCGAATACGCGATAAAGTGTCTCTCCAAGGCCAACCTCGATGATGAGGCGCTCACGGCCCAAATGGACGAGGTACGTAGCGCGGTCGTGCTTCTGATTGGTGCGCTTACGCTTATCTTTGCTTTAGGTCACCATTCACCAGTCGCTGCACTCGCACCCGAACATCGTCACCCTCCACCGGACCCTCGAGACCCCTTCGTTTTTGCTTCTCCTCCTCGAATACGTTCCTGGCGAGGATCTTTTTTATTTCTTGGAACAGGCCCGCGATCACTACGAGTCGGCGTCACAAACGTCAGACTCTACCGACTCTTCCACATCCCGCACGCCACCCACCCCCAGCCTTTTGTCCACCATGAATTCATCGCAATTGCTTTCGCGCACCCGTCTTCGGTTAATCTCCTCAATGTTTTCCCAGATGTGCGATGCCGTCGCCGCCTGCCATGCCCAGCAAGTCTTCCACCGCGACATCAAACCGGAAAACTTTATCGTCACCGATGGCTTCACCGACGTCGACGGCCGCCGCGAGCGCAAGGTTATCGTCAAACTCACCGACTTCGGTCTATCCACAACTGATGTCGAGTCGTCTGATATGGACTGTGGGAGCGCACCATACATGAGCTACGGTAAGATAAGCCCTCCGTATCCATCACTTTCTTCATCGGTGCTTATTACTTGCACGTTAGAATGCCGCAACAATGTCGCACCGAGCTATCGGCCTCGCGCTGCGGATGTTTGGTCATTGGGCATCGTCCTCATCAACATGTTCGTTTTTGTACCCCACTTTAGAAGTGTGCTAATCATCACCGGAACAGGCTGTACCACTACAACCCGTGGACGGATACCAAAGTCGGCGAGTGCAACTCGTTCGATCTTTTCCGACAGCAACCGGTCAACTTTTTCATGCATCGCTTCGTCGGAATGACACGCCCCGTCGCCGAGCACCTTGCCAACAAGGTCTTCAACGTCCTCGAAAACCCCAAGGACGACTCGGAGCGCATCTCGGCTGCCGACTTTGGTGTATGGGCGAAGGATCTTCCTGACCTTCTTGGGAGCCATACGCCTGGCCACCAACGTGCCGGCTCCACCGCGTCTTTGACCCACGGTCACCGGATCTCGTGCTCGATCCCCATTTCTCACCGTCCCTGTTCGAGACAAGCGTCCGGGACTGCTTCGACCATCCGGACCCCCGCCATCCAATCTCGTTCTCTGTCTCGCGCCGGGTCCTTTGGCCCTGCGTTCGAGACGGCGTACGAGAAGCCGGAGACATCCGAACTGTCCACCGTCATCGACCAGGACGTGGAGGAACAGGAGGAGGAGCGCGAGTACCGCGAGTCCCAGAAGGACGGGGGCGAGAGCATCGCGACCGATTCACGTTCGGCCTCGACCAACAAGAGGCGTAAGCGCGGTGCCCGTAAGGGCAAGGGATCTCAGACGCCTTCGTCACCCAAGGATGAGACCCTCGAGACCCTTGCTGTCGCTTCGCAATCCCTTGCGCGCGAAATCAGCCGGGCGTCCCGCGCCTCGTCTTTCAGGTCGGCAACCACTGGGTCCTCGAGCCAGAGTCGTCGGAGTCGCCAGCAACCATTCGAGCCTGTCTCGATGTATGCCTTACCTGTCAACATGCTACCCACACGCTCTGCTCCCCCCTTACCTCCGCTTCACAAGCTCTCGACTGCCCCCATTCCCGTTCCTGCCAGTGCTTCTTCTTCTTCTTCCTCGTCCATAGCGCCCCCGATCACGAAGAAGCCGTCCAAGTGGAAGCTTAGCTTCGGCAAGAGCAGCGCAGCGGCGCTCGGACGTATTTCGCCCGTCGAAGAGTTCTCGCCCACCGACATGCCGACGCCTATCGCGCCCGTCGCCCCGGTAGCACCGGCAGCAATGTCAGCAACCGCGAGCAACATCACCACTCTGATCATGGGGTTGAACGCCCCTCCGTCTGCGCCTAGTGCGCCGGTGGACGACTGGCCCCGTGGTCGGCGCGCCCGGCTTCCTGTCACTGACACCCTGGACCCTGGCATGCGGCGCGACCGTGACACGTACAACTCCTCGCGCAGTCCGCACCCTGCCTGGGCGCTCGACTCGGACCTGCGTTCGGAGCGGGCGACGTCGCCCAACTCGGTACGCAGCGCGCGTCCTGTCGCGTCCAGCGCAAGCTCGATGGTCTCCGGCAACTGGCGCAGCTCGACGTCGAGCGCGGGCACGTCCACGTCTGCATTCACGCGGTACAGCAACGCGAGCGCCCGCAGCGTTTCCACCACGGCGACGAGCGTCTCGGCCAACAGCTGGCGCACCAATGGGACCAAACCCCCTCCCCCCTCCGCCGTCCACCCAACACACCCCAACATCCCCAAGAACGTCAAGAGTGAGTGTTTTTCTGTGCGGTCTCTTTCTTTTCTAATGTTTCCCCAGTCATGAATGGCGTTCCTTGGGAACTGGATCAGCTTCCGCGAGGACAGTATCCTAACCCTGTTGGGGACATTTTCGGTTCTCCTCCCGTCCGGCAAGCTCGTACTCGTAAACCTAAAGATCTTCAACTCGGCACGATTGTCGAGCGCCCACCCGCGTCGCAAAAGTCGCCCGAATTCCAGAGGCGCGACGCCGCGACGAGCACCACCGACCTTAGTGGATCGCCGCGCGAAGAAGACGGTGACGGGCCCAAGAAGGTGCCCAAGGCACAAATCAATGCTCTCGCAAAGATGTTGTCCGCTCTGCGGCGGTGAGACGGTGCGCGCGGTTCGCCACCAATGGACTTATTGTGTAGAAGCACCAGCCTGGTAATCTTGTGTACACTGGTAAAGTAGTTGCAGTGCCCTGTTCTGCAAACAAATCACCATTGCTCTCGCTAGCACTCGTTCTCGGTTCTGTTCTGGCCTTTTGTGGTCCAGCTATTCATTCATTAATTTTTCTGATCCGTTTGTACCCATGTCAATCTTTAAAGATGTGTACGCTAGTAGTATAACAGAGGTATTTAATGCTGTAGATGAGAAGAGGATACACGGGTGATTATTCACGTTCTATTGGTGCATGTTCTACAGCATTGGCAGGCTGCTTGTAATGCACAAAAGCCATGTTCTGTTCGATCGTCGGCCGGCGGCTAACTTCGGGAGCCAAACGAGCCGAGTCGATTAAAACGGTACGCGCCGTGTCCGCCGGGGTCGAGGGACGCGACTGGGCTGTGTCCATCTCGTCGCTGTCGGAAGAGATGCTGCCGCTAGAAGATTGCGTGCCAGCGATAGAGAATTGGCCATCCTTGTGGGTGCGGACCAAGTTGACGTAATACTCTTGAAGGACTTCGCGTGTGCACTAGGGAAGGCACCGTGAGGACCGGCTGAACAGACGGTGTAGCCCGAAGGAGCGGAGATGGCGCGAGGGAGAAAGAAAGCTGCTAACCATCAGGCGCCATTCGATTTTCTCGAGGAATTCCCGCTCGAGAACGTTGAGCTCATTCACGGAGATGCCGCCCACCTTGGCGTAGAGGCTGTTGGTACAGAAGGTGTCGCAGAGGCCCTTGCTCGAGACTGTGATGGACGTGATAATGAAGCGATGGCAAGTTAGGGAGGTAAGTATGAAGAGGGGCACCCGAGCACAGATCTGGTCGATGTAGTGCAGGGTTATGAGCAGACAAGACTTCTGCGCGAGGGAGTAGGCCAGGGGTACCAAACGAATCTTTAGCCAGACGCACCTCGACGTTTGTGAATCGGACTATGCGTCGGAGATAGTCGAGCACTGTGATGCCTGGCGGCGAGCGCGAATGGAAGCGTGTGAGGTTCTCACTGTAGTTTTGACCAATTCACAGGGCGAAAATGGGAACACAGTCAGACGCACGGAAGGAGTTTTATACGGTCGTTATGAATCATCAGGCGTTCGAGCATGTCCGCTAGACCGAGATGAGGATGAATCGAGCAAAGAGACACAAAGGAGAAACCTATGAGCAGGACCAGACTGTCGATGGGAACGGAAGCAAAGTCGAGAGGTAGCTCCTCCATCCATCCATCTCAAGGAAAGCTCAAGGTCAGTGCGGAGTTGATCGTTTGGGGTAATCCGCACGGACGACGACGCCCACCGATCCAAGCACGCGACAACAGAGCCAAACTGATGGGCACAGCCGCTTCTGTGCAGTTCGAAAGCGATTTTCCCACCAACGTCCTCCGTCCAAAAAGTGCACAATGGCCCCCAAGCTCGTGAGTGCGCCGTCCTGCTGCCCCGCTGCCCGCTCACCGCGCCCAGGACCCCAATGAGATAAAAATTATCTACCTCCGTGCCACCGGTGGAGAAGTCGGTGCCTCGTCCGCGCTCGCGCCCAAAATCGGTCCGCTGGGTCTGGTGAGACAACCCCGCGTCGCGCCCTGCTTTTCTTGACCGCTTCCAGTCACCGAAGAAGGTCGGTGAAGATATTGCCAAAGCCACCTCCGCATGGAAGGGTCTGCGCGTCACCGTCCAACTCACAATCCAAAATCGGCAAGCCGCGGTGTCCATTGTCCCCTCCGCCTCTTCCCTCGTCATCCGGGCACTCAAGGGTCCGTCTCCGGCTCCTCTCTGTATGCTTGTCTGTGCTAATCAGTTCTGCGTTAGAGCCCCCACGGGACCGCAAGAAGGAGAAGAACATCAAGCACTCTGGAAACATTGCGCTCGATGAAATCATCGACATTGCCCGCACAATGAAGTTCAAGTCCCTGGCAAAGGACCTTGCTGGCTGTGTCAAGGAGATCCTCGGGACCGCACAGAGCGTCGGGTGCACCATCGACGGCCGGCCCCCCCACGATATCATTGACGACATTGACTCGGGGGAGATTGAGGTCCCTGAGGAGTAGACACGTTCTTTTCCCTGTCCTCTTCATAGCATCTCAGCCATCCATTGTGCGGTCTACACGAGTGAAACAACTACATGCCCCGTGAGTTGGCCCAAACCCTGCCAGACAACCCCAGTGCCCCGCCTCGTCGCGCAATTTCCTCCAGAGTATCGGGCTTCAAGTCACAGCCCATTGCGCCGCTCAACTCGACGCTCACCCCACGAGACTTGGTTTCGTCGTATGCGACCGTGATTTCAACAACGCCTGAGATGGGTGGTCGCTCGGGACATGTCATCAATATCCGCGTGCGTCGATCCACAGGCGGGATAGTCATAGTTTCGAGCGTTGGGTCGAAGAGCGGGTCTGGCCTCTGCGGCAGAGATACGTTTACCGGAATTTTTCGTGGAACAGTAGACCCTGCTCGAGATTGTTAGCAGAAGTTTTTCTTGCGCCAAACACGACTTGCCTGTTAAAACTGCGTTTAACTCGTCCTCTGTCGCATCGGTTTCATCCGTTGGCACATCGTCCGCGCCCATAGTGATGCCCTCTGTCGTCCACTGGCAGCCGAGCAGAATTTCGTTAAGCCAGCATTGCTCACGCACAACCTTCCACGAAAAGGGTGAGTGGAGATAATCGGGAAGCATGTATGCCCACCTCCAAGATGCCCCACACCTCCTTCATACTATGCACCGGGACTTTTCCTAGCCAGAAGCCAGGCTCCTCGGGAAGAGTCAAGCGCAATTGCAGCGGTGGATGTATTGAAGTCGGGGATCGCTAATACATGGCCATTAGGATGGGGGTCAGAGCTATGTGGATGAACTACTCACATATACCGCCGTGTATCTCTCTGACGAGACCGGATTTGATGGGTTGAGCTAGTTGGCGTTGTTCATACGCAGGAGGGAGAGAAAATAAAACGACTCACAAGTAGTGCAACCCAGCTTCCGGTTCCAAAAGACATCATACCCGTGCTCATCGAGTCCATACCGCTCAGAGGGTTAACCACGAGCTCCATTTCGCGCAGCCGGGACTGGCTCACAACCACGCCAGGGATCTGTCCGCCGTGCGTGAAGTCGAGGATCCAGACGTGTTGCGCGTCGCTCGTTAGCTCGGCGGTCTGCGGGAAGACGTGTTCTAGCTCTGACCCCGACGGCACCAGAGGGAAGGTCGGCCGGGATATTAGGCTGGGCATCGAGAGCGAAGCGGGAAACAGTTGAGAGTCTGTCAACGGCGATAATCGCAGAGTCGCCATTGTCGCGCCCGTTTGATGCGTGGAAAGATAGGACCGCAGTTGGTTGAACGAGATGTCGATCTTTGGGAGGTTGAGTTCGGGCGAGCTTGGTGGAGACGAGGAGGTCTTGAGGGACAGATATACTTGAGGAGAGACATAGACTAGGAAGGTGATGGACGGGGAGACGAGGTACGGAAGTGGAAGTGCGTGGCACCGTAATAGATATACGTCCAACGGTGCGCGCTCCACCGCGAGAGACCTGTGCAATGTCAAGTGAGTCGAGGTGGACTCTCGTAAGGAAATACACACAGTGCGACTGCCTCGGCCTCACTCTTGGAAAAAGTCTCGAGAATGGAGCACAGTTGGTCGATATCTACAAACCACCGCACACCTCCGTCGTCTTTCCGCGCGGCCAAACGGTCAAGCATAACCAGGTATCGCAGCTGATCGAGGACTGCGACGCGCCCCAGCTTTGAAATTTGCCGCGGGTCGCGCGCCTCTTCCGTTTTTTTCAGCTCATTGCAGAACTTCTGGATCGTTCCGGCCGGAAACGCGTCGAGTGAGACGGAGCCGTCCGTATTCGACGTTACGCCAGAGTCCGAGTTTGGAATGGCATACGATGTCTTGACACTGGCAACATCGAGTACTGGATTGAGAGGCTCTTCACGATTTACGGAAAACTCCACCTCCATCACGAGCACAGTGCCCGCCAGAAGCATCCCCGCTTCACGCCCGTCCTCTTTATACGTCTCCATCCCGGCGGACTTTGCCCACGATTCCAGACGCTCAATACACCAGCCCACAAGCTGCTGGGGGTCCATCGGGATATCCTCACCGTAGTTTGTCCCAGAACGTTTCCGTAGCGCGTCCATCGTTTGTTCTATATTGTGATTCGACTATCGAACCCGTTATTCAGTGGAAGGCATTTCAACGGGAGACGAATTCCTAACGAGGTGGAGGGTCTGGGATATGGACGCCTGCTGGCGGAGCAGAGACACCAATTTTGGGTTCGTCACAGGCATTGCCAAGTATGAATCAAGGGAGCTCGACAGCTGCCCGGCGGTTTGTATTAGGTTGGCCAGCAGGGTGCATGACGCTTCTGCAGAGGGTGAGAATGGATGGGCCCCGTCGGTCGGAAGGGCATTCGCCTTGAATCGCTGTACGGTAGAGAGCAGCGTCGGAGGAGAGCTCATGATACCGCAAGATCAGTGGGTGCGCGAAACTAAATCGCGATCACATGCAACTTTGATGGCACAAAGCTCGCCATTTACCAATGAGTGAATACATGGGCCGAGCCTTCTGAAGGTAGAGCGGGGCGGATATAATTATAAATAAGATCGAGCGACTCCCTGCTCCCTCTATCCACCCGTAAAAATACAACAAGATCGAAAACCATAATTAGGTGGGTGTCCACCGTACAGATCGCATATCCTCCGCGCCCCAACTTCTCCGCGTCCAACCAGTGAAAAGCATGTCAGAGAAACTGGCCACAAAGGCTTTGAAGCCTTCTTGACGCAGAGTATTTGACAACGATGCTGGGGTACGAAGCAGGGTGACATAGTTGATACCATATAAATGTAGATCCGGATAGAGGGGGTCATAGTATGTCGTGAGGAAGAGCTCCTTCGCGGTCCTCTGTTGTATTCTAAGATAGGGATGAGGATTAGGACAAAGAGAACTGGGATAGACCGACCGATACGCCAAGAATAGTAACAGCACTTGAACCAAGATGAAAAATGACCACCGCCATCTCCATGGCGCAGGCGACCGAGAATCGACCCGAGCCGTCTAAACTCATTGTTAAAGCAAAGTTCGGGAGAGGATCTGTTTGCTAACCTGAGAAGTACTGCTTTGCCGCATACTTGCTCGCAATTGGGCAGTCCTATCGTGGTGATATGCTTGCCTCAGATCATCCCTGGCCTCTCTGGCAGCGCGCGAAGCATTGTCGAGTTTCCTGAGATGATCTTCGTCCAGCATAAAATCGCCTGATCTATGCGGAAGGTCAATAAATTGCCATGAAAGAATGGGAGTAAACTAAATCACATATCCATCTCATTGAGCTCTTGGGCGAGATTAGCAACCCCCTCGCGAACGACACGTAAGGCTTCATTGTGATCGAGCGGAACATCGTCGGATACCTCAATTTTAATGGATTGCTCGGCCGTTTCGACCTCACGTCCCATAGCATCGACAATGCGGACTGCACTCCTGTTCCGATTTTTGGGGCTTTTAGCGGGCTTGGCCTTGTCTGGCCGACCATATTCGTCAACAATCCGAACACTCGGTGACCGGCGTGGACTCCTTGAGGGACTCCTCGAGCGCGGTACGGGCGTAGTTGGCAACTCGGGAGTGCGAACCCGCTCTTCCTCGGGTGTAGCCAGACCAGTCGCTGGGAAGAGAGACTCTTCAGGATGACCATTGGTAGATGAAAAGTCCTCCGTAGCAGATAACTCGAGTTCCGCGGGTTGTGCATCGAATCTGACCTTCAGTATGCTTTTACGTGGTGTCGGGGTAGCAACCCAACCGCCTGGCGGTTTAGGTGTCTGCGCCGGGAAAGACGAAGCCCGGGATAAAGAAGGCACGGGCGTCGCGAGGCCGCTGTCGCATTGAGAATCGCTCTCGTCATGGTCCGTGGCGGGCAAAGAAAGAGTTCTTGCGACAGGGGCTGGTGCCGGGGTGGATGCCCAAGCTCCAGGAGGCCGTGGCGTTTTCGAGGATGTGGTATCAGACACACCATTCAAACGAAGTGGCGTCGCAGCGGGCCGCTCTGTTTCCGTTTCTTCGTCAGAAGATGGCGGCCCCGGCAAGTCAGGGAGCCCGTGTGGCGGGGAAGGCGTCTCAAATTCTCGACGGGAGCTGGAGAAGGATGGACGTTTCGGAGGTGTTGACAGTAAATCCGGTGGCGCCTCTTCTGGCGGAGGCCGCGCCGTGATGATAGGCGTCGGCGGAGATGGAGGCGGTGAAGGAGAAGCAGGAGGGGGAGTGGCAAGCGCTTTCTGGAACAGCTCCTCATCGCTTGTCACCACTGGAGAAGGAGGAGTCGGGAAGCGCGGTGGCTCAATCGGTGGCTCAACGGGCAGGGGTGAGATAGTTTTCAGAGTTGGCGTTCTATCCTCATGATGATCCTCCTGATCGGTTTCTGTTCGACAGTCAGAAGGAATAGCAGAAAAAAAATAAGGCAACGCTACCCGTGAACGGATCACCGTTTTGGCTTTCACCCTCTGGTTCCAAGATCTTGGGAACCTGCACAGGGCGTTGAAACAGGGCCGTGGGTGATAAGGCCGCATTCTTGCTATGCCCGTTTGATGCCTTGTTCTGGCCTTTGCCTGGCGATCTAACCGGTATATGACTGAGCGACATTCGAGGCCGTTGGCCGGGACTCGGGGACGGAGATGAGGGGATCCTGGAGTGTCCACGTTCGCGTTCAGGAGAGCGTGGTTGGGGGCTCGGTTTATGAGTAGACTGAGACGCAGATGGTGCAGGTTTAGGCTTGGACTTCGTTTCAAGTGGGGGCAATGGAGAATTGGGTCGCGGAGGTGGTAATGGGGAATTAGGGCGCGCGGGGTAGCTCATAGGACGGGGTCGTGAACTTGAGGCCAGAAGAGACCTGGGTTTCGTCTGTGGTGCGGGGGTCTCATGGGTGTAACTTTTGGATGAGGTAGCGATGGGACGAGGTGATTCAATACGGTGAACCGGAGAGTTTCCCTTCACGGTCCCCTGATTCCGAAGACTCGTCGCACGGACCCGATCTCCAAGACGTAGAGTGGCGGGAGTAGATACTGGAGATGACGACGGCGGCATGGGCGACTTCGGTCGGGCATGGTGGGGCGGTATTGGATGCTGCTGCCAATGTGGGATTGGAGCGTTCCAATTGCGCTCCCGTTCATGCGCGATTTCGTGTTGAATTTCCCCGATCTCGTCGTCTGAGCTGGTGCGAGAGCTGTTGTGAGAGGAAGCGGCTGAGAGAGGACGAGAGGCGACTGAGTGGGGACGTGCAACCGCAGGAGGAAGGAGGGATAGCGAGGATCCGGGTCGTGAAGGCTGGCTCAGCTTGCGACTGCGGTCTGCGGGCGAATGCACGCTCAGAGTTGAAGTGGAACGCGATGCCTGTGGCCGGTTCCATGCATGCTCTCTCTCGGCGTTGCGCTCTTTTTCGAGCTCGTGTATCCGTTCTTTATCTGTTCATACGTTATGATAAGAAGGCCCTGGCAACGAGGGATCATACTCACAGTCTGAATGCGAGCTGACAGAGTTCCCTTTCGATGAAACGCTATCTTCCACAGAGCCACCGCTCCGTGTTCGCACTCGGACATGTCCGTTGACGGCAGCATGATCGTGAGCGTGCGAGTGCGCATGATCGTGAGTGTGCGAGTGCTGTCTATCAAGTCGAGGAGGCGCCTTTGGATGAGGCTTATTCCATTCCCGTTCACGCTCATGCAGAATCTCTGGTGGGTCATGCTGGCCTATAGCGAATGTTTTGGTCAAAACAAATTGTGTGTGTAGAAAGCGTACTGTCGTGTCCAGACTGGCTGCTATGCCCGGAGTGGCTGCTCGCTTGGGACACTTAAAAGGATCGTCAACCAACGTAGAACCAAATATTTAAACTAGTTACCAGGTCGTGTGCCACTGTAAGACAATCTGTGACCCGGCGATGCGCCTGAGTGGGAGTGGGAGTGCATGGACACAGGGCGCGTCGGTTTCCCGCGGGAAGGGGGGAATGATACTAGCGTTCGGGTTAGAGCATATTCAAAATCGTATGCATCCTGGTAGCTTACCAGGGCGGCTTAGACCGGAATCGCCTTCATAACTGTCCAAATCTTTCATCATGTGCTGCATTTCAGAGTCGTGGTCCATCAGGTCTGGGACAGCATAAGAGCGTTGACAAGTCTTCCAAATTGTAACTTACTGGTCTGAAATTTGGAGTTTGCCGACATCTCCATGGAGTGCGCAGGAGTGCTGGTTGCAACAGGTGGTGTTGCTCGTGAGGAGTTTAGGTCTCGCAGAAAAGTGGCGGTGTCTGCGCTGTGGTTCGTGGAGTCTATCGCGAATGAACAGTGTGTCGTGGCAACGTGCTTGGCGAGACATACCGTCGTAAAGCGCGGTGGGGAGAGCCTCGTTCTTGAGCGGGGTACGCGAGTTGGTGAGTTTTTCACGCAGAAAGTCGTATGTCTCTGCTTGTGAGATTCGCAAGGACGTCTCAGAGCGCTGCGAAGACCCTGGTCAAATGTGGCGTAAGTCACGGCTGAAAATTTCGGAGACGCGTCAACGCACTGGACGGCTTCTCTAGTTCCTCGTCGCTCAGACTCTTCCGTTTCCCCTTGTTTTTGGCGCCCTCCCTAGGCAAATCCTCCACCTCGCTCGTGCTATTTCGTCGAATTCGTCGTGACTTGATGGGCGTGTCTCCTGGGTCGCGGAGCGCGTAGGAGAAGACATCCTTGAGACTTTTCTTCGCGTCGCTGGGCGGCGGGCTGAAGCGGGGAGGATCAAAGTCGGATTCTATCTCGGACGGCGATGCAGGCCGGGCTGTCGTCTGTGGTTGGTTCGGCATGCTTTTCAGTAGCGTTCGAAGCCGCACAGCAGCCTCCCCAGGGGTCGTGGCATTAGAGGCGGCGGGTCCTCTGGGCGTAGGCTGGGGATCCTCGTCGGTGGCAGCGCTGTCGGTGAGCTCGTCGACATGGTCCCGGAGACGCGACGGGCCGGCGTGGGCGTCCTCATGGGCCAGAGGGCGATCTGCCACCGCTGCGAGGGGCTGCCTGTTGAGTCTCAGGCGGGGCACAGGCGGCGGCTGAGCATAGGGCCCTTCCATTGGCGAGTACAAGCTCAAGATGAAATTCGCCCAAAACGGAAATGCAGTTACAACAGATCACTCGGACATGGTGCACGGAAAAATAAAATACAAGAGCTCATCCTGCGTACTGTCTGACCAGTGCCTCCCAGCAGTCGTTGATCTGCATATGCTCAGCCTCGCACGTTGCAAGCACCACGCCTCCCCGTTCATCCAACTCCCGCAGACCTATCCAGTCTTCCTGGTACAGAGGCTGCCCATGCATCGGAATTAAAACGCGGTCCTCCGCCAAGACGCGCTGCTGTCCGTCGCCAGTCGTCAAGATGTCCTCGTCGGCGATCTCTGACCCAAACCACGCGCTCTCCTTCGGCACCACGGTCTTGTCCTCTGTGAATATAACGAGAACAAGCTTGTTGAGCGACGCCAGGTTGCGGGCATACGTTTCATTTCGAAACTCGGGGAGCTCATTGTTGATGGCGGTGAGGAAATGATTCGACGCGTAGTACGTCTCTAAATTGGCCGGGTCGCGAAAGTACTGAGCCTGTGATGGTCGGTGAGTTCGATGACAGACCTGGGCGGACAGAAACGAACCTGCACGAGGTTGTTCTGTGCCCATGCGCCGTAGACAGCAGCTTTGGTAGCCCGTCGAGCGACCTGGCAAAGAAAGTCGCGAGGGCCGCACACGGGAATGTCTGAAATCCCCATGTGTTGCGAGCCGAATGTGATGAGGTTATGGATAGGTGGTGAGTTGTAGCGCTCGACGTATGCGCGGAGGAATTGGCCGCCTTGAGGGCATCAGTAAGAATTCTGGTACAAAATGAACCCATAACCTTGGGAGAAGCCAATCGCGTCGAAACCGCCCTCTAGTTCCGGAATCGCAGCCAGTTGTTCTGACACAAGCTGAACCTGTTCATTCACATTTCCGTACTGCACCGTGTCAAACAACCACAGTCGAACCAGAACAAGCAAGCCAACGCACGAAGCCGGCCTGTCTATCCTTGTCGAGATCATCCTCGACGTAGATGGAATGAACGAATATGCCGGGGTGCACCGTTTTAATCTCTTCTGCGAATTGCAGCATGCCCGGGGCCATAGCAGAGTCGCCTGTAATTCCGCAACTGGTTCGTGACGCGTACCAGGTCCAACATTCCGAGAAGACTGACCTAAACCATGCCAAAGAACAAGAGGTCGCGGCGCTGCGGCGAAAACGAAACCGATAAGAGAAAACGCGACAAGGAGAAGTGGCAGAGCCATAGCGAATGGGGGAGGTGAAGGTTGCGATCAAGTTGCACTTAACGTTTGATGGGCAATACATACACGCGCAGCATAATGCATTGGCGCGGCCGTTGGGCGCAGCACCGACGTTATCATTGTCATTACACGGCATTACACGAAGATTCTAATTACAATCCACTCCACAATATACGTATGTAAATTACCTCAAACCAACATACCACTATAATTGAATGTGAGCAAGAATCGACGAAATGAGGGGGACCGACGTACGCGATGCCCGCGGTTTGAAGAGTAGACAAGAAGCCACATATCATGGCGGAAACTGCGAGTCTGGCAATAATTTTACCGCGCGAGGGGGCGAGGGCGCCCAGCACACCGATCTGGATTCCAACGGACCCGAGGTTCGCAAACCCGCACAGGGAGTACGAGGCGATGGTGTATGCACGAGGAGAGAGGGCGGCCTCGCTCTTCATCAGGGCCTGAAGATCGAGGTACGCCGCAAACTCGTTAGCAACGAGCTTCGTCGCCAAGAGTCTTGCGACGGGGAGGATCTCTGCGCGCGGGACACCGAGCAAGAATGTGACCGGGTAGAAGACATATCCGAGTACCAATTGCAGAGTCAAGGCATGGATCCCGAATCCGCGACCGATCCAGGTGAGCAGCCCGTTAACGGTTGCGACCAGAGATAGAACGGTAAGCACGTTGGTTCTAATTCAAGGTCATCGAGGAACAACAGGGCGCACCAAAATTACTCACAGAATCTGTCCGGCGACGATGAGACCGAAGACGGCACCCAGACTGAACGCGTGGAGAGCGTTAGCCTGCGCAGCAATAAGGACCTAGAGCTGATTGGATACGATAGACGTACGGGGGCTCCTTTCTTATCCTCGCCACGGTCAACGACGACCTGTCCGCGAGTGACAGGCTCGTCCGTCTCCGGCAAGCGCATCTTGCTAATGGCGATGGAGGCGGGGATACTCATGACCGAAGAAGTGACAAGATTCTGAGGAGGTACACCAAGACTGATGTACGCAGAGAGCACAGAGCCAGCGATGGTGGAGAAACCAGAGGTCATGGTCAAGTGGATTTCGGACTCGGTCATGAGATCAACGTATGGGCGAACGAGACAGGCAGACTCTCCCTGGCCGATCCAGGGGGAGGACGCGGCGACGACGGCTTCAGCTCCAGACACATTGAGAAGCTTGAAGAAGAGCCATGCAAAGTGCTTGATGATCCACTGCATCACACCGAGGTAGTAGCACATCTGTTATGTTACAGTTAGCAAGGGCTCCGCCGTCACAAGAAAAAGGCAAGTACCTGCACAAATGCGACGAAGAAAATGATGGTACCGAGGGTGTTAACGAAGAACCAATGCTTGCCGATGGTTTCCGCATCGAAGAAGAAACCTGCACCGGCGAGTCCCTGAGCCAAAAAGTCCGAGGCGAGGGTGGCGATCCAGTTGAAGATAGAGAAGCCGGCGCCAGATTTGAGGACAAATAGGGCGATAGCCTGCTGGATGAAGAGACCAACGATGACGGTGGGCCAAGGGATCGCCGAGCGGTTGCTGGACGCCAAAAAGAAACCGGTCTGGAAGATAACGAGGCCGAGAACCGAGATGGCTCGGTCTCCGTAGTGTGTGTTCTAACGTTAGGTTAGGGACCGAAATATCGTCCAAAAAAAGATGAACAAACCGCTTCAAGAGGGAATCCTAAATCAAGTGTAGTTCAGGCACCTGGCCGATAAAAGATACGCAAGAAACGCGTACCGAAAGCTGAACCAAAGACAATGCCGATCAGGCACAACCACCCGATAGTGAGACGGATGGGGTAAGATAATCTGTACCAAGGCTCCTGGATGAGCGGCATCCAAACTGCACCGACGGGCTTGGAAACGACGGAGGTTGGGATGAACCGGAAGGCGATTACGCTGGAATACCTCGGGTTTGCGGCGACACGGGGTAGGGAGCGGACCGACGTACAGGATGAAGAACCAGGCAAAAAGTGTCTGGACGATCCACCGGTGCCGGGTTGCCTTCAGAATTGTCGAGCTGATCCACCAGCCGAGAATGAGGAGCGCGAGTCCGCCGAGGATGAACGGGCGGAACTGGAAAAGTTGAACATCGTCTGAGGAACGAGTGCACACGAGCACGGACCTTGTGCATGATGTTCTGGCGACGGGTGCGGGCAGCCTCGACGTCCTCCGTGTCCTTTGCGAGGATGACCTGCTCGTCGACGACGGGGTGAGCCTCGGGGTCCTTTTCATTGAAGGAGGCGGTCGAGCGCGAGCCCTTGCGCTGGACGGGCTCCTGGACAATGGGGAGGTCGTGGGTGGACATGGTCTCGCGGGACTCGCATGACTGGGATCTTTTAAACGGGCGGTTTGGCAGAAACCATGTGCTTCCATCAATCCCGCGCCCTCTCGTATAGCCGATCAGCCAAACGCGTCTACAGATAAGCCCGCCATGCCGCCAAGCACACATGGTCGCGATAAACATTAAATTACAGTTACACCTTCAGCGCCCGTATCGACTTGCCGCACGCTATCGCAACCCACTCCCCGCTCACCGTCGAGTGTCCGGTGTTCATCGTCAGCCCTTGAATTGGCGGCGACCACGCAAGATTCGTGATCTGGCTCGGTGCAGTGTACGCCATAACAGGCTCCGTCACCACCCGCTTTTTCACATCCGGCCGTGGTGAGTTTAGTCGCGACCCAGCACTGCGCGGCGACGCCGCCCCCTGCGTATAGCTCGCCAAGTCCCACAAGAGCAGCTGGCAATCGTCGCCTGTCACAATCAGTGTTAGAATTTTCAATTGCAGCAATTCAACCACTGACCAGCAGTCGCAAGCAGCGGGTGCTCCGCAGAGCCCCACCCGAGTCCGTTTATTGCTGCATGATGTCCACGGAGCTCCATTACTGGTGAACCTGGACTTCGCATGTCCAGAATCTGTATGTCTGAGCCGTCCATGTGGAATGTAGACATGTAGTTTGAATCCGACGGATTGAACGCTATTCGGAGCAGGGGAGACGTGGGCGGACGTGCAGACGCTGATGGCGATGCAGACGGTGGCGGCAGGTTCTTCGGCGCAGGCGTCTCGTACAGGATTGTCGAGTGCTCAAGACTCCGCAGGTCGAAGGCTCGTAAGCTTCCGTCCGCTCCAACGGAGACAAAGATATCCGTCGATCCAGGCAGCCAAGCCACATCGTACACTTCCCGGTCGTGCGCAATGAGCTGCGTGATGGCGGACGACGTGTCGATATTCCAGACCGTACATGTTGTGTCGATCGAGGATGTCACGATTAAACTCGGCGACTTTTCGTTCCATGAAAAGTTGGTTAGCGGAGCGCCAGCCGATTGACTCTGCACTTTGGATTGCTAGATGACCGTCAGGGTTAAAAAAATAAAATGAGTTGCGTGCGAACAGACCCCGGATAAAGCAGTCTTTAGAGTCAGATTATGCGACCCCGCGCTCGTCTGCCGCCCGACATAGCTCGATGCCGATGGAGACGCGTCGCTGCTATACTCCCAGACCCGCAAGGCATCCCCAGTGGTGGCGAGCAGCTCTGTTGATGGTGATTTCTGCGACCACTGGTGTGTAGCCGCCGACGCAGGTTGCCACTGCAAGCTCGTCGCAGGATAGCCGTGATGCGCCTCGCAAAGGGTCACAAAGTCGGGGTAGTCGGTGTAATCGTCCTCCACAAGAACGCGCTCATCCTGCAGTCCCGCGATCGCGATGCGATTCTGATAGTTCTCAGTGAAAGAGGCAATGCCCAGGCGAAAGGCGGATCGTGGTCGCAGCTGTTGTCCGGGCGCTGCGGTCTTGCACCAGTCTAAACTCTGGACAGGCCCTTTGGCGAAGAACGGTTACAATTGTTCACCCGCATCAAGCAATCAACTCTCACAAGGAGCCTCATATTGGAGAAGGGACGTGGTCATCGCAGCAAAGCGGGTGTGGAAGAGGATGGAGGCGTTAAGTAGGGTACCGGTTTGGTTCTGACGGTGTCACACGCCGCGTCAAACATCGACCAACTTGCTTTCATACTTGAACTTGTTCAGGCACGACACTCCAAGCTCAAGGTGGTAAACACAGCGCTCTGTGCCTCACAAGACCCTTCTCGAAAACGGGACCGAGTTCGTATCAGTCGCATCGCGGTTCGAGTGCCGCATTTTTCTGACTGGTCACCACGTCGCACCACTCTGCTAGCGCGCCGAAAGAGAGTAGCGATGGACCAGGACCCTGAGCTTTCTCAAAGCCTTAATCAGACCTCGCCCAAGAAGCGGTAGACAAATGTTCTTCAGATCAGTCGCGAGCAGAAGACATGGCCACATCTGCTCACAAAAAGTTGGAGCAAAGTTTGGGCGAGGCTTAATCCGCCGATGACTACGACAAAGTAGGTTCTACCTACTGTTCGCAGCGACGATCCAGAGTGTACAGCAAACTGCAACAGAAGGTTGCCTCCCCCGGAGACCAAAACAATGGTTCAGCAGATTTTTGAGCCAGCATCTTGAACAAATTCAAACCAACCCCCAAGTCTCGGGATATGGACTCATTGCAGAGGAGGAATACGGTTACGAATCGATCGTCCTTGCAAACTGACATCCTTGCGCCGATGCCCCGTTTGAACCAGCCTCGTCGTGAGTTTGAATATTAGCAACACGTCGGTCACGGAGCACAGAATGACCGACCGTCAACTCTTGGGGCAGGCAACCACGGCGAGCACACTTGAAACACCATGCTTTACACAAAGCCTTCGGGTGGTCCCGTTTTTCTGGCAACCAGAAATCCAGAAATGAACACACGCGACGCGAGGGCAGTGGGCGTGCGAGTTACTTCGCGCCTGATGACCACCGACTCGGATTTAGAGGGATTCTGAGCCAGTACTAACTTGGTACAGCAGCCTTTGGAAAATGAATAGCTGGCCACCAAATCCCTTCTCTCTGGCGAACTCTTCAACTAGCACGTCATGGGGAATGCCACGAGGACTCTGAATCCTTTCAGTGTTGTCGGTCGCTAGTCAAATTGACTGACTAAGGAACCTGTACTTTCCTGCTCTATTTTCCCCAAGACATGGACCGCATTGGGAATACACGAACGGAAAGTTGATTGAATTGGTTACCAGTTCCTAACAAGCGCTGTGTTGTTGGAAGGTCTGTCTATACGATAAGTAGAGAACCCAGTCAAGTGGTGTGGATGCGTTGAAGGTCTTGCTTCTCTTCTTGAAGCCAAACGGCCAGTCAATGGAGCGTATCGGACCAGGAAGCGTGCATTTTTGTTTCAAGCAGTCCGCCTTGCGTCAATGCGAAACCCAGAACATTTACAAGTTTCAAGCACCTCTTCGGTTTGATTTTGTTGCAGGGTTGAACGCTGAACGTTGCATGCCTAACGGAAATCAAGCCTCTTGCGGAACCGGACTTTGCGTTGACGTGGATCTGGATGCGAGGCTTTCGTATTCGCAACACTGCATCAAAGGTTCGCAAAAAGTTCTCACGGTTGTTGTGGCCGACAGTTCAACATATATTACAGCAGTAGGTTACAGTGGACATCGTAAAAGCATTGTTCGATTTACGGCGCAGAGAGATAGAGACTCGGGGAAGTATGGCGACGAGGGGAGAGTGCAATGGTTTTTGGCGCGCGGTGGTTGAACTAGAGGTCGGTCGATGATAGCCGCGGGAGAGTCGGAGATGTTGCCACAGAAGGGGATGGGGATAAATATGTACAATATGAAATAATGAAAGCCGCAGGCAGGACAGCAGGGTGGGGGGAGGGATGTAGATGGGGGGGGCCGAAAGAGAGGGTTGTTGATGGCCAGGAATCAAGAGCTTGCACCATCGTCAACCATAGAAATCGCGCCGCAATTTTCGCAGAAGCTCCACATGGTGCGCTGGCCGTTCAATCCCGAGGCGCAGGCCACCTTCAGTTTTGGAATTTGAGAGCAGCCGGAGCTAACCAGAAGATAAAAGGTATCATGAGCAAAACGCGTAAAATTCTGTGGGACGTGAAGAGAAGTAGACGAGACTGAAACCCACCCGTGATGAGCAAACGCGCCGGAGGGCTGGAGCAGACCGACAGGAGGGGACGGAGGTTGAGCAGCATAGTGAGCGAAATTGTGGGAGTTTGGGTCGACGTTGCCGTCCGCGCCGAAAAAAGGAAGAGGATACAGATCGAAGGTCGGATACGCTGCTGGCATATAAAGGTGTGAGAGCCGGTTAAAACGACGCGAAAAAACGCGTACGAGACGTGCTGGAGGGGGAATCCAGAGCCGAAGACGCAGAGCTGACGTTTGAAGGGAAGCGAGTGTGGTGGGCGCCGTATGGGATAGGTTCAGCGTCAGTCATTAGAGAGTCCTCGTCCGACTGGTAGTTGGGGAATGGCACGAGCTTCAACTGTTTCGCGTTCTGCAACGGAGAAAACATCAGAGTTGCCTAAAAAGGGTTGTTGGATGCATACATTGGGCCCGAGAGACGCGTCGTCAGAGTCCTCGGAAAACTTTCTTTTCATAGCCATTGCGGAGGGAGGGAAGGTCAAGTACTTGGCGCGGGCCGAAGGGGAGGGCAGGCCAGGAATATAAGTAAAGGGGAGTGTGGGTCAGGTGGAGGTAAACGAAGAGGGAGCTGGGACCAAACAAAAACAAAATTCGCGCCAGCTTTATACATGTTGATCGAGTTACCTAAGCGTTCTGTTTGGAAGATTCCCGTCGCCGTCCGGGTGTGACGTTTCATAGCCTTTTATCAAATCCGTCAAGTTGTAAAGCGCCGCAGTGCGTGAAAATACGGGTGACAAAAAATCATTCCCCAACTTCGAGATGCGTGTCTGGCTCCCTAGTGACACACAGCTCTGCACCATTTTTTTGGCCTGCAGGTGCAAATAAGGAGAATGGCGGTCCGCGGCGCCGCATTAGGGTCCGATGGCTCGGACCTTCCCAAGCAGGGCCGGCCCGAAAATTATTGAGGCACGGTTGTTTCCGCCACGTCAAACCGGAGTTGAAGCGGAAATTTGATCCGCCCCGTGCCGTTTTCGGCATCAAGACTTACACAGCATGCACAAACAACTCTTGCAATGGACGTCACACCGGGCGACCTCCCTCTGCCCGCGTTTCTCGACCCACTTCTCGTCTATCTCTCCGAGACTCTCCCTCAGCCCGTCTACTCATTTGTTATCACTTTACTCTCGCATTTACTTGCGCTATGCACGGCCTTTTATGCCTTGTTCCTTTCACTCTTATCCACACATCCGCTGCAATGGGACGCGCAGACAGTATTGCCGCCTCTCATCGCCCTCTTGACCTCGTATCTTGCCATCGTTAGCCTCTATCGAACCACCAGCTGGATGTTTCGCACGAGCCTGTGGTTCATGAAGTGGGGCACAGTCCTCGGCGCAATAGTTGCGGCCTCGAGTTGGTTGTTGTTCCAGCAGGATGTGAACGGCCTGGCCGGCCGCGGGATCGTTGCAGGTGTTGGGAGCTTGGTTCTCAACATGCTCAATGGTGACCAGAGGAATGCTGCGGGTGGACCACGAACAAGGTCTCGATCCAGGAAACAGGCCAAGAAGTCCAACACACGACTGAAGAAGCCAAAGCCTTGGGATTCGTTCGAAAGCCATCGAGAATGGCAATATCAAGAGAACGAGGCGGCGAACGGCGGGGGTGCAGAGGACGTGCTGGGGAATCTCATGAACGTCGCAGGCGAAGCGGTCGCGGGCAGCCGGTGGTGGGAAGCGGCAAAGGGAGTTTTCATGGGGGAAGAGGCCCCCGACGAACAGGAATCCTCTCCGGGGCAGAGAAAGGCCAAGACCAAGACGCGGTGACTCATGTATTGCTAGGAACGCTTCGACACAAGCATTTTATTGTATTAAACAGCCTTCTCGACTGTGGGTGTATTATAACGGTAGCTACGATAACACTCAGTGAGCCGCTCGTATGCGTCGAAATGAAAGACGCTCACTTGGCTATCCGTGCCAGTTGTGTGACCCCGGAAAGACCAACGAAGAAGTTGACCTTGCAGTATTATCAGGTCTCAGTCTGTGAGACAGTGGAATGCATACCGCTGCGAGACTGTAGTTGACAGGGATGATGACAAACGAGTATCGCACCCAGATAAAGCCCGTCGCGGTGAGTGCTGACACAGAGTCAAAAGTAGTTACTGGCCAACTGGGTGCAGACGCACCAAGGTTCTGGGAAACACTGAGCTTATCGGCGGGTCTGCTCAAGTCCTTGAGACCCGCGCCGACAAGGCACCATTTCATGACCGGTGCCCAAAAGAACACGGTTTTAGGTCCTAAGTAAAATTTGAGGACCGTAGCTGCTTTCGGTGTTGGAGACGGCTTTACCCGCCGGGTGGTTCATGAAGCCCGTCATTTTGGCGGCGAAGCCGGAAGTCGCTGCGCCAGACATGTTTAGGCAAGGTTAGACTCCAAAGTGAATGTGGGCGGAGCTGAGCGGAAAAGTATTGATCGAGCAACGTGACGTGAGTTTAGCGAGTCGCGTCGAGGACGGCCGTCCACGACTCCCCTATCCACACAGAGGCTTAGCTTCGCTAGAACTCCAAGAGACTCCTCTAGCAATAGCCATGCTATCGATGGATCCCTTGTCAACTTTGGCGCACCACTGAAAAGCATCGTGCATCGATGTCTCGCCTCCTTCATTTGCCTCGCGGCCCCTGCCTTCCTTGGCTCTCCACCGATCCAAGGTCCGGCCCCATGACGCAACTCGATGTCTTGGACTCTACAGATATATAAAGTGGCACTGAGACGTGTACCCCGTCTTTACCCCCTCATCTCACCACCATGCAATTCTGGGAACCCGGCACCTACTACGGTCTAGGATCTGAAGTCGAATATGAAGGTCTCGCCTGCAGTCTACGTCCCTTGCATCTTCCTCACAAACCTCTAGGCCACAGATACAAAATTGTTCAGGCTCACACCTCTCAGGTAAACCCGCCTCGTTACTGCGCAACCGTCTGCTTACACTAACAAACCCACCCAGTCCGATTGGACTCCACCGGTAACTCCTGCGCTCTGGGGACGCCTCGACGACCACGATCGCGCCGGCGAGTCCAACCACCACCACCAACAGCAGCAGCAGCAGCAGCATCATGGCGAGTCCGAAAAACACCACAATGTCCCTCAGCCCCAAGGTCCTCCTGCGGGCGATTCCGTCAACGTTCACCACGAGGAACGCCAGAAACACTGGTTCGATCTGGATGACGACCGCAAGAAGGAGCTCGAGGTTTGGCAGACAGCCTTCCGAATTCTAGCACCATTCACCAAGTCACGTTTCCAGATCGGTGGGGGGCTTCTTGCCGGGGCTGCGTTGCTTGCGGGCGGATATGCTGCTTTCAAAGGTGCACACACTTGAAGCAAGCTTCCATATCAATCTTCGCTCATAGTTTATCAGGTCACGAAAAGAATGAAGAAGAGGTTCGTTCAAAAAATACTGAACTAGCTGGGGTTTTGACCGAGTTGAACGCCCACAGAAAAAGGCGCAAACGTGGGCACTTCAGAACTGGGTTCACGACGCCGAGGCTCGCACCGCGCAGTATCGCCAGTACGGCGCTCGTTCGCCCGCGACCTGGATTCTGAACCGCGGCAAGAACATTCCCCAAGAGGCGATCGTGGTCGGCAAAGAGCACTCTTGGACCCTGTATATCTGCAGGGCCTTTTACAACGGCGGAATCCGTCCGTTCCATCTTTCTCTGGTTGTCCCCTGTCTGACCTCTTTGCTTCCGACAGAGCTTGGCAAAGCCTCCGACGCCTTCCAGAAGGGTGCTGTCATTGGGTACAAGGATGAAGAGATTCATGTACGCATGTTTCAATTTGCCCGCTTCCGGCGCATTTGACCGATCGATCACTTGTTTAGCTTGATACCTACGAGATTCTTGTCGGCGATATGAACGGGCTGAGGTGGGTTGATGCCAGCGGGCACCTGAACGTCTCTAGCCTGGGCTACAAGCCTGTCGAGGGCGGTCACGAAGACGACGGGACTCCGTTGTATATCGCGGAGGCGCCCCACCACGGTGCGTTTATTCTTTCGTGCGTTGGAAAGTCTGGTTAACAAGAGTATGTATGTAGGTGCTGTCCATCCCGGTAAGGCAAGCGAGAAGCTGGACGGTAAGTTTGATATCTGTGCGAGTGGTTGCTGCAGTCTGCTGATGTGGAGTGTGAAAAGGCGCATATATCGCCTACGACGGTGGCGAGAAATGCATCAAGGTGCGTGTTTGTCTGGCGTTGCGTGACCCGAATTAACCACGCCGAGTGTAGTCGTACCGTGTCCTGTGCTACGCATGAGTATGAAAGGTCTTTTTGCGAGAAAATTGTACATGTAAAATAGAGCAACGTTTTTTTGAGTCCGAAATTGAAAGCCGCGAAACAAATGATGGGATCTTTACATCTCGCCAATAAGACCAGCACGGCTCATTTATAATAACCGAGAATTTGAGAGATAAGCTGCTCCCCCGATCTCTGCTCTCTGCTCTTGCTATTTCCTTCGCCAGGCATGGTGCACGCCCTCGACCTCCTCAATGCCCACGTCCGTCCCCTTCCTAGCCCCGCGTCCTCCGCTCACGTCTCTCTAGATCGCGGACTCCTTCGTCGGTCGGTGGTTCCGCCTGGAGGGTAGTGGGCATCCCAAAGAACGGATTGGATCGAGGTACACCGGTCGACACATTTAATCACCTCGCTGACCGCCCCCCCCCCAGGTTCACCACAGAACTCCGTGCTGGACTGACCACATGGGTGAGTGCAGTACGCATTAGCGGTCAGTAATCACGTCTGACGCGTTACAGGCGGTGAGTTAAATGCGTATGTTCGCGCCCCTCGCCTTTCTGAGCGCGCCCTCAGGCCATGGCCTATATTATCTCGGTCAACGCTTCTATCCTCTCGGACTCGGGTGGCACTTGTGTATGCCCGACGGACGACTTTTGCCCCACCGGCTCGAATGCTGTCTACGACGCCTGTGTGAACGAAGTACGAAACGACCTCATCACCTCGACTGCAGCCGTTTCCGCCCTAGCTTCGTTTCTGATGGGCCTTCTGGCTAATCTTCCTGTCGGTATGGCCCCAGGTCTCGGCTTAAATGCCTATGTAGGTGTCTTCGATCATGGCAGAACCTCGTTGAATTATTTTATGCACGCAGTTTGCCTATTCCATCGTCGGCTTCCACGGCTCAGGTATCATTTCATATCGGGAGGCGCTGAGCGCCGTGTTTCTTGAAGGGTCCGTCTCTTCTTCTTTCTGGCCCCACTGCGAACTCAGGTTGGCGTAGGTGGATTTTCTTTATCCTTTCGCTGCTCGGTCTCCGGCAATGGCTTGTCCGCATCATGCCCCAGTCCCTAGTGCTCGCGGTGGGCGCCGGCATTGGTCTTTTCATTGCGTGAGTTCCATTTCCAATGTTCAATTTCATGGTGTTCTGATGTATGCTACAGATTCATTGGACTGTGTGAGTCCAAACTCTATTAATTGCTTCTTTCCCCGCTTCCTTTCTCATTACCCTCAACCCAGCTTCGGGTGGTCTCGGCGTCATCGGTGGTGATACCACAAATCTCGTCGGCCTGGGCGGCTGTCTCCCCGAAAATATGATAGACGGCCTTCCAGACTACTGCGCCCGTGGTGTGCTTCGAAGCCCTACCATGTGGCTTGGCATGTTTCTCGGAGGGTACGTGCTTCCATAATTTCTCACCGATGTGTTTATTCATAGGCTCTAGGATATTGACTGTCCTCCTCATGCTATACCGTGTTCGAGGTGCAATTCTGATCGGTATATTCCTCACCTCCATCGTTTCGTGGCCCCGTCCCACAGCGGTCACCTATTTTCCCCACACCGACGCCGGAGATGCCCTTTTCGACTATTTCAAGCAAGTCGTTACATTCCATCGCATCCAGAAGGTTGGCAATGTGATCGATGTGAGTCAATTCCCGTGAACATGTTTTCTTTCCTTCTGAATGTCTCGAACTCTAGTACAATTACGGGTAAGCGCAACCAAGATATCGTGCTAACAAATTAGCCAATGATCTACCCAGGAAAGGGAAAGTTTGGTATGCTCTTGTCACCTTCCTCTACGTCGATATCCTCGGTGAGATCTCAAGTTCGTTCATGCTCTTCCGTTTAACATCTCGGCCTAGATACCACCGGTACCTTATACTCGATGGCAAAATTCGCGGGATTGCGGGATCCCGTTACTCTGGATTTCGAAAATTCCACCATCGCATACTGCGTTGATGCGTTCAGTATCAGCATGGGCGCTCTGATGGGCACGAGTCCCGTCACAGCATTTATCGAGAGTGCAACTGGTATCAGTGGTGCGTGTTCTACATTGTCGAATGAAACCTCCATCTGAGCATACGCGGCAGAGGGTGGGAAAACTGGAATCACAGCGATGGTTACCGGTCTGTGCTTCTTCGTGTCGGTGTTCTTCGCGCCCATCTTTGCTTCCATACCGCCATGGGCGACGGGAGGCGCCCTTATCATTGTGGGCTCTCTCATGATCCGCAAGTACGTGACCGCCCTCGATCAAAAAAAAAAAATACACTAACCTTGGACCAGCGTACGTGACATCAACTGGGACTATATCGGTGACGCCGTCCCCGCTTTCCTCACCGTTATCATTATCCCACTGTCATACAAGTGCGTTCACTCGGAAAGTTCCCGTCGGTTGTGGTCGTTGCTGATCATCTTTTTCAGCATCGCGTATGGTGTTATTGCCGGAATCATCTCTTACCTCGTCCTAAATGGTATACCGTGGGCGATTAGCCGCCTCACGGGCGGCCGCGTTGTTCCTCCCAACATCGAGATGTCCGAGGAGTGGGTTGTCCCTCCTGGTGGCATTCTTCCTTACTGGCTGTACGCTGTCCTCCTTTGTCCGTTCGAGACTGAGACTGATCGTCTACCCCAGGCGCAAACTCACGGGAACTCTCCCGGAACCCGATGATACGGGGGTTCAACTCGAGGTACGCGGGCACGCAGGGTCCAATGAAACCGACGGTCGCTCCGAGAAAACCGACGATGCCAGCATGATTGAACCACCCAAGCGCTTCAATCATATGCGCTGAACGGCAATCTATATCCTCTTCCAATAGCCTGTTGTTGTCCTCCGCTGTTCCACGCACACTGCTTGATTTATTCTTGTGTATTTCTACTTATTCCTACTTGCTGTCCCTGTCGTTACCCGATACAAACTACTATACGCGCTGTATACGTATACCCTGTAAGTGGCTCTACGCCGCCGGCTTTCGATTTTGATTCTGGACCATGTTCACTGTCGCGGATCGTTCCATGTATACTGGAGAAATTGGCTATCACCACTTGGGTCTACTGGCTTCGTAGTCTTTGGCTTTCTGCTGTTCCTCGCCAAGCTGATCCGAGTAATCGTTCACAATAACACAACCCCCTGCAAACATTGACGCTCAGTACATGACGAAAGTGGGAATCGAGAACCCACAGATTTCTATCAAGCACACAAAAACGAACACACCGACGACAACGCCTTTGAGAATGGATGTTCCGCTATGACAAGCCTTGATAACGACGTCGTCGGTGGAATTGTTGATGCACTTTGTGACAACGTCTGGGGCATCCTGGAAGAAGCGGTAAAGCGAGAATGCACCGGAGGCAGCACTGAGGATAACGAGCACGGTGAGGATCACAAAGTATGCTCTTATAAGGCCCAATCCTTTGATTATCGCCCCGATTACGCTGTAAATCGAAGATGATTAGATTCAAGGCAGGCTGAGGAGCAGCCGGTCCAACCCAAGTAGTGAGAATAGCGCGAGAAGGGCGTAAACGCCTGTTAGTATGATGTAGGCCAGCTTGTTTCCAGCTGAGCTTGGTCAGGAATGTAGCCAGGTTGAAAGTGAACACAACTCTTACGGGACTGGCTGGCTTGCATAACACCCCCGACGGCAATAACGCCGCCGAGAAGCAGCCCTATTGTACCGATTACCTGTTGGAATGGGTGAGCGAGCATCCTTCGATATATTCATGCTGGGGAAACAAACCAGAACACCGAATCGAACTGGGATGCAGCAACCTGTAGGCAGAATAAATGCATAAATCATTTCTGTGGACGCCGAACACGCACAGAATGTCCGAGTCCGGACCTGAAAAGACATGAAAGACATGCTTGGAAGAAGTCAAGTCGGCGCAGTGCAAGTCAATTTTTTTTGGTCGTAAAGTCGTCGTAGAAGGGGTCGTAAAAGTTCGTCAAAAGACAGGACCAGCCTTGTCTTGATAGTTTAGCACGCGTAAAGGACCAGCCTAGTGTGTTAGTACCGCGTTCAGTTGCGGCTTTATACTAGCAAGAGCAGCGGCGCTGTCGTCGACGGTGTATACCGCCATAGCGGTGATCGCATACCAGCGGTAACCATCCGACAAGGACAGATTCACGGCTGAAGGTTGCTGGATGACTTTGAAAGCCTCGGCACGGGCAACTGTTAGTAGATTTCGAGAACGCGGCGATTCAACCAGTTGTCGATCAAAACAATAAACGATACATTGTCAACTCAAGCATGGATACATACAAGTTCATACAGCAACTATCCACTTTCCAACTATTCTTTTCGCGATTTCTTAGTATCTGTGGCGATCATCATGATGACTCCTCGACCGTTTGCTTTTCTTGCGGTGTCTCCGGTGCCCATGGCCGGACCCCAGTATGATGGTCGTTGGTTGTTGTTGTTGGGGGGCAGCCACACGGTGGGGGATCATGTATTGCTGCTGAGGGGGTGCATATTGCACCTGAGGATATTGGGCTTGCATATATTGTGGTTGTTGTGTGTATGGCATCGACATGGACGTGCTTCGTTGGCGGTGACCCATCGGCATGACCATCGGGGGAGCGCCGCCGTAGGGCTGACCGACGGTCATCGGCATTCCATTTGTGGACCCGTATGAAGAGCCGCCCTGCATCGGCATCGGCATTCCATTTGTGGAGCTATATGAAGAGCCGCCCTGCATCTGCATCGGCGCCCCGCCGTAGGGTGTTCCATAGGCGCCGGGCGCTGCGTATCCGTTGGATGGGATCGGGATCGGGCCGAGGTTGGGAGAGATCCCACCCATTTGACTTCCTGGGAATGGGGCGTGGCGAGAAGACGTCGAATGTGAACGGTGCCGGGAGTGGGAGCGATGACCCGAGAATTGGGAGGCCATTGCCTGCAGGTCCGACGCGTAGGGGTCGTCATCCTCGTAAGACGAGCCGCCCGAAAACGAGCCATGCCGTGTCCGAGAACGGGAACGATGATAATCACCCTCTTCTCTCTCTCGACTCTGTGTGGAACTAGGGTGAGACGAAAATAGAATGCAGAAAGACAGAGACTAACGTGATAGAATATTATCGATGCGGTGGCTGCTGCTGATTCGGCAGCCGCCGTGCGAGCGTAGGTGTCCATCGAGCGATTCGCGAACTGGAGCAAGCGCGACGCCTGTTAATCACGTCTCAGTATGGACGACGGAATAGAAGGGAATTGACTTTTACCTCCGCGATGGCCAGACCGATGAGGCCCTCCCTTTGTCTCTCGATGTCGCCGCTCAGTGGCTCATGGATAGAGCTATTGTGTATCCAAGTGCGATAGGCTTCATATGCAGCGGCATGGCCAATCTCGGCGGGCTGCATCAGGCCCAGTTCACCCAGGCCTCCGTACGCGCGTTTGTGCCAGTGCCTGGCTGGTGGGGTGTTGGCAATGGGACGACTCGTACAACGTCTCACAAACCTTCGTGCATTCCTACGCCTTGGTCCATCGGAGACCCAGAGTACTGGCGGACGCCATTCCAGGCGTGGTCGTAGAGGGATCTGTTGGATCGCAGTGTCAGAGACACAGTGGTCAGCCCAGGCGCAAGGGTATGCTCACGACTCTGGGTTGATAGCATGAGCATTATAGTAGTCCATTCCGCCCCCTGGCCAAAGAAAGGTCAGAAACAACAGCAGAAACTTAAGCTAGACTGACAATCGGGCTGTGGTTGAAATTGTGGTGGCGGGGGTTGGCCGAATTGCATCTGTGCAGGGATGAACAAGAGAGTGAGACCCAGAGTCGGGCAAGAACTTACGTGACTTGTCCCGAATCCAGGCTTCTGCCGATAATAGCCGTATGCCATGGTGAAAAGAAGTGGAGGATACGAGAGATGGTGGCGGGAGGAGTTAGAAAGTCTTTGTTTTCAGCGCTAAACGAGGCTGAACCGTTGCTCCCATGGTGACGTCACTGGGCACCAAAGCCCGGAACGGAGCAAGGACTGGGAGTAGACCGACGGAGCCAGTGCACGTTTCAACACGGCCTCCGGCGCTCGGGCACGCGGGGAAACGCGTCGCGCGCATTGGACTTGCAGGGTGGTGAACAACAAGGAATTTCATGTAAACAGAATGGCACTGTTTCAGTCTGCTGGTGGTTTAGGTTGATTTCCAGGTGATAGCAGGTAGTTGTTCGGCCTAAGTGTTTGGCACGGAGGCAACCCAAAAACGGACTTGGAAAAAAGAGCCCCGCGTCGTGAAGAGGAAAAAAAACGCGAAGCCCGTTTCTCGCAGCTACAAGCACTTGGATTTAGGGGAAATGGCTTGGAAAAAAGTAGAGCTGATTAGGACGGGACTTGGTTGGGATTTGGCAGTTGGGCAATGGGGACTTTCACGCGATGTCTGGTCACCGCGTCTCAGCCAAACAACCGCGTTCGCGATGACCGGTACGACGGTCCTCCTCGTCCATGGCCTACGCTGACAGTGCACCCAGACTACTCGGTCTTCGCAAACTCAGACTTTGATCCAAACGAATACGCGAATGCTATCCTCGCGGGCGAATCATATCCTCCCTCCGCAGAACTAAACCCAAAGACACCCGCTAAATCTACCTTTGAATCCTCTCCCAAGGAAGATCTCTCTGTCGCGATAGCAAAATTGAACTTTGGAGTAGAGGATGTCTCCAAGCAAATCAAGTCCGTGGTCAGTGACGCGTCCATAACTTGTCCCGGGGTCCAACTGTGTACCAGGTGAACAGTCACCACGAGGAACTTCTGGCACAAGCAGCAAGCGCAAACTCTCTCGCTGGGTCTCTTACATTGGTGCGGTCGGGGCTTGCGGACTTGGACTCTTCGCTGGACAAGTGAGTGTGCCCTTGCGCTCGTCGCACATTTGTGACGAAAATCATCTATAGACTCCGTCTCAAAGTCCGCGTCCCGTATCAAGCCCTGCAAACCAACGTCTCTCGCTTGCAGAAACTACAGCAGGCGTCTGATGTTCTTCGCAGAACCTCACGATTTGTTGTTCTCGCGCGACGGCTGCAAACTCAAATGACGGAAATGGAAGTCAATAGCAACGAGGACTCGATTAGTGCGCCGAAAAAAACGGACAGCCAGACGAATCCCCTCGGACAAGATACAGAGGACGAGAAGGAACGGACAATAGCCAAAGCGGCCCTTAGTATCGCAGAACTCGGTGTGTTGACCGGTTTCCTAGCTAATTTTTTCTTAAAGATTATTCAGTGGCATTGCTGGATGGCCCCGTGCCAGCCGCATCTTCCGTTGAGGAGGACACCCTCAGCGCAGATCTGGGAATGGCGAAACCAGAATCCGGAGCCGGGATCCCTCTGCGTTCAATTAACGCAGTTGCAGCCCACGTTCCATTCATCGAAGACGCCCGCACCAAGGTGACCAGCGAGATGGAAAACATGGTCATGACTGGACTTACCACTCTGGTGGGTCCTCACTCGCACGTCGCCACTAACCAGGCTCATTCCCGAAACCAGAATCAATCGTTGCTCGCATCATCCCTTCAAACGGCCTTTAATCTCAGAGTTCTCCCGGAACTCGTTCAGAGTCTCCTTTTGGATCTCTCTCAAGCTGTCGAGGATCGGATTCGGAGCGCATTTGACCTCTCCAAGATATCCAGAGATGCGTCGTCCAAAGGTAGAACTGTTTATGAGCGTTTATTTTGCGCCACAGATCGTTATTCAACGATAGTTCGACAGAGCCTGCGCCAAATTCTCCTCAATCGCCAACATCGTACAAATCACGAGTGAGAACAGAACCCACCACTTATACAGCTCCACAATGGACTGCTGCGCTGTGGGCCCGCTTGGAAAATATGGTAGAAGAAATGGCAGATTGTTGCGTCAAGGTGTGTTCATTACGAGGCACGGGTGACCGTTAAGCATCTCCGGTCTTCGTCCGCTCTATCCTGTTTCGTGGCGCTGATTCATGTTGTAACACGAGGTGTATACTCTGGAAAAAGTCTTGAAAATGAAAAAGGACACGGTTTCTCAAGTGGTCTTTCTCGACGAGGCTATGAAGGTCATACCAATCTGCAGAGACAGCCTTGTGCCTAACAATCTCCCAGCTTCTCGAAAACAAACCGAGCGCAACGTTTTGGACATCGCTTGGAAAATCATTGGAGAAACACACTCGGGATTCAGCTCGAGGTACGCCATTTGCCGGTGCCTACGCTTCCTTTGGTGAGAATGTGCACCAGGTTCCACGTTTTTACAGCAAACTCTCGGCACCGGATATCCTCGTCTTCTCCGTCTCTTCCATCGGTTTTTCTCCAAAATTGCTGTGCATACAGACACCGTCTACGTTCAAACTTACCAAAGGTCTGTCGGTTAGGTTTCAAATTCCCAAGCTTACCCTTCGGCCTACAGTCCAGAGACTGTACTGGTTCTACGCGCTCTAACCAATTTCGAGTCGCTGTACATCTCACGCTCCTCAAATAAACTCAATGAGGCTGTCGCACAAGCTTTCTCTGGAGGGGCGCGCAGTCCCCCTGGGATGAACGAGGGCACCAACATTGCGCGAACTGTTGCGAACGAGCTGGATTCAGCGAGGTTCGACCCGTTGTTGGTCAAGTCGGTCGCCAAGAATGTGGGTACCAGTCTAGATATGCTGCTATCGCGAGTAGATGGTTTGGTAAGTGTTAAAAGTTCGCGGAAGTCTCGGACAGTACACTGACGAGTATCAGATCAGCAGAGACCGGTCAGCGGTCACCCTTATGGGGCCATCCGCTACACCTCAGCAGGTTTCCAATGGTTCACTGGCGTCGTGCCTCTACCACTGCTGGTCTCGCCTCGAGAAACTGGGCGATGAACATGCAGAAAGTGTCGTCCTCATCATCAAGCCGAGCATTCTGGTGCACAAAGTTTTTCCTTCTTGGTGGGTTTGAATTAACCTCCTCTCGACAGAATATCCAACAAGTATACCAGCGTTTGGTTGAGCCCGTCCTGGTCGCTATACGACGAGAACTTGGTGCGATTATAGCTAAACTGCATCGCATTGATTTCAGCAAACCTGCCGATCCAATGGCTGGAATGAGTGGGGCGAGTTTCTACATGAAAGACCTCGTGGACAAGCTATCATTTATCAAGATCGAAATATTGAGTAAATTCAGCGTCGGTGATGCTGGCCGAGAATGGTTGGTCAGTTATCATCTTTTAATTGCCCGTCTACAACGTCTCCACAGGGTCATCTCGATAGTCAAGTTTGTCATCAGAACCTTCGTCCTTCATGTATCCATTGCCAAACCTCTCGGCGAGAGTGGGAAGCTGCAGCTGACGAGCGACATGACGGAGCTCGAGTTTGCGTTGAGCGCATTTTTGGTCGAAAACGCTGCGAGCAAACGGGGAGGTAACCTTGAAACCGTCGGAGACGACTATCGGATACTTCGAGCAATGCGGTCAGTCATGCATTTGTTATCGTTTCCGACTTGTCTTTTAACAAATACCAGACCATTACTATTCATCGACAATGCACAACTCGCCTCACCGAAGCATACCGCGGGTTTACCTCCTTTAATCGTGCTTCACCACATACTCGTCCGTTCACCGGTCCCTTTGCCCCATAGCTTGCATGGCTGGCAGGAGGCAGAGTATGTTCGCTGGGTCGACGAGCATTCCGAGGAGGAAGCTTGGACTCTCATCGAGGGTGGGCTTTCACATTGGGAGAAGATACAGGAGAGCGAGAATGAAAGGGATTCTGGGATTGAATATGTAGAATTAGCACGGACAGTACTTGCGAATGCAGCCCCGAGAGTGTAGGCGAATTGATGTCAGGGTCGCGGTGACTCACGTTTCAATTTTGTGACTTGAGGCCTCTTTTCACGTCCTCCATCAATCCTCCATGCTGTCTCTTCGCGCGCGGGCGGCTGCAAGGCCTTTATGTTCGCGTTTCCTTACCTCTACGACGCGCCTGAGGGCCGACGGCGAGGCCCAGCGACCTCCCCAACCGCCCAAGCCCATAGACGACTCGACATCCGCGCTCGACTACAAGCAGTCGCAACGGACCAGGCCTCCCCCGCTCCCCACCATGGATCTTCCTCGTTCCAGGTCTGCGGAAGAGGCGGTTACCAACATTCTCTACAATACCCCTCCACCGAGTCTGCAGCCGTTCAAAAAGTCAGTCATGTTGGCGCGTTTATTCCCAACGAATGCTCATTACCCTCCAGGCATGTCCTCAATTGTCTCGTTCAAAACGAGCCTGGGGTGCTCTCCCGCGTTTCTGGAATCCTTGCTGGGAGGGGGTTCAATATTGATTCCTTGGTCGTCTGCAAGACTGAAATTCGCGACCTGAGTCGCATGTGTATTGTCCTCAGTGGTCAAGACGGTGTCGTCGAGCAAGCTCGTAGACAACTCGAGGATCTCGTGAGTAGCAAAAGTATCATATCTGCATTAGGCTAATTCTCAACTGCTCATAGGTTCCTGTATGGGTTGTCCTTGATTACACAAATACACGCACAATTTCGCGTGAACTTCTCCTCGTCAAGGTCTCTATTCTCGGCCCAGAATACCTCGAGGAGCAGCTGCAGGGCGGTCCTTCCCATGACCCGCGCCACACCGCCGCGGTTTCCAAATTGGCGCGGGAGACGGCCTTGGTTCACAACATCGAACGCAGTGCTCACTCGGAGGAGCCAACGGAATCCGCACAGATTCCACTGACGCCTTCTGAAGCGCTCCGTATCAAACACCAGCATCTTCACTCCATTAATGTCCTCGCATCTCAGTTCGGCGCCAAGATTGTGGATGTCAGCGAACACAGCGTAATCGTCGAGTTGACGGCAAAGACGGCCAGGGTGGAGGCTTTCTTGAGCCTCGTCAAGCCTTTCGGGATTCTCGAGGCTGCACGCACAGGTACTTAGCTGCCCGCGTTGCTTTTTCTCGACTTACCATCCCCACAGGTCTTATGGCTATGCCGAGAACACCTATCGCGACGACCGGAGACGACGTCGAGCTCGACGCTGTTCAGAGCGTCGCTGTGGACGCACACTTGCTGCCCCCAGGCTAAGGGTTAAGGCGCTAAAAGTACTCTACCCAAACAAACGTACAGCGGCAACCTCCATTTTTTTGGAGTCCTTCTTGTAATATTGCAATCGTTCATTCGACGCCAGAAGAAGTATCAAAAAATATTTTGGCGGACTCGCACAGAACATAATATACAAGTGTACAGTTTATTTGGACTTCATTTCAAGGGCGGCGCTCGACTAGGCAGTAGCTGTGTGTCGCCTCGGACGGCTCGTCGTTTCAGTGTTGGGCGTCTTCGGACCTCGGCCACCTCTCGCGCGTCCCGAGGATGATTCGGTATTGTTTCCTGTAGGCTTTCGCGTCCCTCGTGTACTCGAATTCGCGCCGCCTCGCCCTCGAGAGGATTTACCCCGGCTACTGGTACCTGAGACCGTCGAGCCGGTACTGCGATCGCCTGTGGTGCCCTTCGCAGTCGAGGGGGCCGCCGAGCTACGTGTTCGCTGTTTGGGCGCGCCCCCGCTCTGGGCGCTCGGTGCGGACGGAGTTCGCTTCCGATGAGAAGGGCTGCAACCCGTGAGCCATGCCGCGTCTGCCTCGGACATTGAGTAGTCGGAAAGTGGCGGTGTGAGAGGTGTATGTTGAACCGGAGACATTGTTGGGGTTAGAGGAAGGAGGACATCGCTGCCAGACGATGATGATATCGAGATGGACGGCATTCTCGCTCGTTTCCCTGATTCTCGTGACTTCCCCACCCGTTCCACAGGAGATGTCGGTTCCTCCTTCTCCTTCTCGGCTTGTCGTTCTGCGGCAAACGCTTCGGCAGTGTCTCCGATCCAGGCATGGCCAGCTCTTTCGACCTCGGTGAAACCACCCCAGCCACGTTTTACAGCCTCTTCAATTGATTTTTCCGTTATGATTGCCTTCCAGACTTCCTCCGTGATTTTCGGGGCAATATACTCGACGGAAACATTGACGCTGATTTTGGAAGACGACGCTGGCCGCGTTATGACCCATGATCCTCGAGCGTGTTTGCCGTACCATTCTAAGGGCGGTTAGGTCGTGGTAAAGTACCACCGGCGCCCAGCAGACGTACCGATCACCTCTAGTTGCGGGCATTTGCGCACAAAACGCTTGATTTCTCGCAGAAGCGGCATCGAGGGATCGCCAGGGGTTTCTGAAGCGCAGATCTGGGTTTGCATGTGATCAAAGTCCAAAAGTTGAGGGAGAACAGATTTTGATTTCAGCACGGGTGACTCTGTGGGGGTTGGCAACGAGATCGGAGAACTACTCAAGGACAACGGGATAATCGGGACCGGGGGCTTTCCAGGCGCATGGGTGGGAGTAACAGAGACAGAAAGAGTGTGCAAATTCGAGAGCGATGCAAAAGTAGACGTGAGACTGATCAACTTTGAAAACGGCGCGTCCAAACAGAGCTGCATGCGCTATAATTTGCTGCTCAAGATCAAAGTCATTTAGCAAGATAACAAGCACAAACCTCCAACCTGGGGGAGCATTCAAGGAGCAGCTTGAGGTCTGCAATCGAAAAGGACCAAAAATCACAGCGGAAGGATGTCATTTGACTTTTTTGCTGTTTGATTTGGTCCATGAATGCGGGAGGGATCGGTTTCAAGGCGACGGCGTCATCGACAATACCATCGTATATAGCGACGCCACAGTGGAGTGAAGGGACCGCTTCTCGTCGGACGACATCAAGAGACGACAGCGACCCCAGAGGAACGGCGTAAAAAGAGTCCAAATGATCCGTTGCCCAGGAGTGATGGGGTCCTGATTCAGCAATGATAATTCGCAGTGTTTTGAGGGCTGCGGGATAGCAGGTCGGCTTTGTCCAGAGCGTCCGACTCAACCGCCCTAGAGGAAAAAAATTCAGGAAAGCGACTCCGTAGTCGTACCTCGCGCCTACCCTGCACTTCATCAAGAACGAGCTCTTCCAATGCATCACATCCTTCGAGAATCGAAACGATGCCCTTGTCGCTCAGCTTGGTGCCGCTCGTCGTAAGTCTCAGTTTCTGTATCTTGCGACCGGCGTCGACAATTTTTTCGCATAGAGGATCATCCAGCCAAACAAAGTCGATGTCCAGGCACTCCAACGAAGACTCGTCGCCCAGACTTTCAAGGAGCGCCGAGAATGCGCGTGCTCCGGCCTGCGAGAGGCGGCACAGACGCAATGACGTCAGAGGGACGGCGCTGAGTAGCGGCAGCGACGGCGCGTCCCACTTTGCGAGGTTGGACCGCGGGAGAGAGAGGGGCGGCGGGGCAAAGACAACGCGCGTGAGGCGCGGGTTGTGCGTGGCGAGCATCTATCAACAAAACCGCGTGAGGTCAAAATCCCTGCGGAGAGATGCACAGACCTCGCAGAGACCATCTGGAGGCGGAAAAGCACTCTCCCAGACGAGCGCCTCCATGTTGACGCAGATCTCGAGCAAGCGGCCGAGGAGGTCCGCATCAATGGCCCGCAGGGCGTCGTCGCGCATCAGGGCGCCGCCGTCCGGGAGCACGGGGCTAGTGATAACGAGAGTCTTGACGCTGGCCGCGTAGCGCGCAGGATTGGAGAGGACTGGATACGCGGGGTTGGACGTGGACTCTTCTTGAGTAAATACGCGGGCATTGTCCTGCAACGAGACTGTATGGAAGAGCGCGCGGACAGCGGAGGTGTGCAGACACGAGCCAAGCGACGAAAGGAAGGGGCCGCGCAGCGAGGGCGCGAGGAGAAGAGCGGTGTTTACGATTTCTGGACCGACAGTCAGGCGCGTCTACTTGGCCTGCACAACACTCTTACCGTCGAGCAGCGGCCGGGGCAGCGACTCGAGTGGGCGGGGCATGGTTCGTGCACGCCGGGGGCACCAACGAGCAATCGAGGTGGTGGTCAAGAAACAAAGGGTAATTAGAGCCAGGTGCGTCTGGCACGAGGATCGAATGATTATATGCCAACTCCAAATGGTTGCTATTCCCGAACTGCTACTTTACAAGTAATTAACCCAACGTCGTATTTTTCGGTTCCACGAAGATGCTGGCGAGATAAAGAGAATGAATGCGATGCAATATAGCACAAGGACGGGACGATGCAGCGAAAATACGACGAACAAAAAATGCAGGGTATTATATATTAACTCGACGGCAGATCCGAAGACGTGTAGCGTGCGGGGGTATAGCGTAAAGGAGGGGAGAAGCTGGCGGTGTTAGAATTGCGTCGCTGGGTCCAGAGGACCCAGAGGACCGTACCGCCGCTGCTCCCCCGTTCCACGCCGTACCGGAGACGTCGCCTGTCGCGCCCTGCCCCGCCCCGGCCCTGACGGGGCATTCGGTGTCGTTGGCGAAAAGACGACGTTCGGCGGTTGCTGGCCGGCGGTCAATGGCGCGTACCCGTTCACGCGTCCGCTCGCCAGCTCTAACGATGACGATGAGGCGTCTTGTAGCTGATATCGTGTCGGCGTCGGGGGTGCGTCGTCGAAGCCCATCTCCAGCATGGCCTCGAGCTCTTTGCTGTCGAGTGTCTCGGCCGACTCGAGCGCCTGCTCCTGCGGGAGTAGCAGCCCGACCGGTGGTGGCGGATACTTGACGTTGTGCTCGTTGTAACCGCCAATCTGAGGACCCCAGTGGTCGTCGTCGGACGAGTGCATGGAGAACGTGTCCGAGCCGTCATACTGGCTGCGCGCGTCGTGCGCGGACAGCATGTCACCCTCGCCAGCAAAGTAGCCGGCCGGCTGCATGCGCTCGAAATCTCTCCGCCGCCGCTCCTCGCGCCGGAGTTTTCTCAGCCGCGATCGCTCCCAATCCTCCCATCGCCGCAATGGAACGGCTGCCCCAGCTGGACCGCCATCTGCTCCATGCCCCTTGTCCTTGTCCTCGCCCTCTACTTTTCTGCGAAGAAGGTGAGTACGGAGATGGAAACAAGGCGAATGGAACGCACCTCGTTTCTCCCCATGAGAAATCATCAAAATGCCAAAAGGCATACACCGGTAGCATGAAATTCCATACGGGCAGCGCAATCAAATAAATCATCATCCAAAACACGTAGACGATCTTGCCGGTCGTGAAAAGAATGAGGATCGCAGGGAGACCGAGGACAGCAACGAGGAGAACAACAGGAATCGCCTCCTCAAAGGTCTTTGGCGGTGCGAGCGCCGTGCCGACAATGAGGATGTACGTGAGCGCAATGGCGATGGGGAGCACCACCGTTCCAAGGAGGTCCATGAACACGACGAACTGCATGCTGAAGCAAAAGGTACCGCAGAGGTTGCGGACGAGCACGAGCTCCATGAGGTTGTGGATGGTCGAATTGATCCACCGCCGGCGCTGCGAGAGCAACACGGAGAAAGTGTCGGGGACAATCGTGCGACATCGAGCCTGCGGCAAAAACATCATTTTCCGGTTCGGGAACGTACGTATAAGGATCGTGGTGAGGAAACGATCCTCGCCGAGCAGTAGAAGATTCTTTTGGTGGAGCGTGGTGACCTCGCTTTGACTGTATTCTTTCACAATCTCGGGTTTAATGATGAGGGGAACCCAGTCGTCGCCGGACGATTTCCGGGCCTTGAGCCGGAACATGGAGAAACATCCTGGGAGACAGGAAACACCACCGAAAACGGACTCGAACGCCTTGGCGAGGTGATGAGAAATAAAGTACTCGAATACTTGGATCGCGGTGACCCAGGACGTCCGCTTGTTTGCTATCCGGGTCTCGCCGCAAACGCCCATAATCATCTGGTCGTGATGCATGCAGTTGACCAGGTGTCGTAACGACTCGGGGAAGACGGTCGTATCAGCATCCACCTGTAAGATGTCGCATCAGCGTCGTAGATCAAAGATCAGGGCAATCGATACAGACCATCAAACAGACTTCAAAGAAATCGGGGGTGACGCCCATGAGGATGTGGAGCTTGCGGAAGAGGTCAAAGTCGAGCGGTGTCATACGGTCGTTGTAAGTGACACGAGAAAAGAAATTCATGAGAATGAGCTGGCTGTCGCGCTTGCCACGATTGCCTGGCTTCTTGTCGGACGCCGCCTCAGCTTCCGTGCCGCACTTGACGACCACGACAGTCGGCGTCCGGCGACCAGCCACAGCTATACTTGTGTTAGTGGGGAATTATCGGAAGACAGGGCACGCACTGTAATGCCCAGCGTACACCATGGCGCGGTTCTGACCCTTGGCGCCAGACCCGACCGACGCGTAGGTCATGGGAATGGGCTCGCCGAAGCGAGGATCGGCGTCGAGAAGGCTGACACAAAGGTCGGGGGTGCTGCGTTTCTCGCCCGCACCGGTGATCATGCCGTCAGCAACGACGAACATGAGCTTGCGGGCATCCGAGTAGTTCGTCTTGGAGATGGCATCCAGGGTCGTCCGGATGGACTCTTCACCCTCGGAGTAGCACGTCACGAGGCAAACTGCAAAGAGTTCGGCGCCAATCTGGGCGAGGCTCATGATGGGGGCCGACTCTGAGTTTACAAGAGTGCTGCTGGATGCCGAGGGGAGAGGCTGGGACTGCTTGGCGGCAGCGCCCTTTGCGAGCTTCTTGGGGCCGACAATGGCCCAAGGGGCGGTACCGTTACGGTTGTGAACCGAGACGTTGGCACCCTCGGGCATGACGGCGGGGCTGATGGCTTTGCGGTGGAGGGACTCGCTGGCGGGGTTGCCTGCGAGGCGGGCGGACAAACACCACTTGAAGATGATGGCCATGACGAAGCGGATGAGGACGAGGCCGAGAATGACGCCGAGGCCGAGGTAGAGGACGAGGTTGGTGATGAAGCAACCGGGGGTGACCTTGTCGATGTTCCCAGCAAAGTAGCGCTGCTGGAGACAGGCGAGGGTGGGCTTGAGGTCGGCGCGGGAGGAGAAGAGACGAGTGCCGTCCTTGCCGCTGGCGGTGTTGGTGCTCGAAATGAGTGTCCGGAGGGCGGTGTCTACGGGGTCGGCGGGAATGGCGGTGGGGTGGTTGAGAAAGTAGGTGTTCATGTTGAGCACGGAGCCGTCGAGGACGATGTAATTCGTGAGATTGCCGACCTGGTCCCAATCGTAGCCCGCAGTGAAGGGGAGGCGCTTGAGGCCGAGGGTGGTAAAAGTGGCAGAGGAGGAGATGCTCCCCAGCTGGCAAGGGGTTGTGTTGGAGCAGGGGGCCTCGGCGGCCGCGCGAGTGGTGAGGCCGGCGCACTTTGGGAAATCGGCGACGGTGCGCTGGAAGAACTGGGTGATGTCCTGGCCAGGGACCTGTCCGAGGGTTGCGAATGACAGATTGGCGGGGGAGTTGGCGGCGGAGATGTTGTAGATGACTCCGTGGACACTGAGGGTGCCAAAGGCCGGGCCTGAGCCCACGCGGACAAAGTCGCTGCTGGTTGCCTGGGCATTTGTGCAGAGGACCTTTTGGAAGCCGACGGTGACGAATGCGACGGCAGCACACATGAGACCGATGATCATGCAGAGGGACATCTTCTCGCGCCATGCCTGCTGGATCTGCTTGTCGCGCATGCCGCCGACGTTGGCGAGCAGGACGCCGGGTGCCCAAAAGGTGAGGACGCGGGTTGCGATGCTCCAGGCATCTGAGCTGGGGTGCTGGGGCTGGTGGGCACCGCCTGCACCGGGATCTGAAGGAGGGGTAATGAGGGGTACGGGAGCAACGCCGCGCTCTGGCCTTGTGAGGGTCTTTGCACGGCGCACGGTGGGCCCTGAGCGCGGGGGCGGGGCCCTGCTTGTGGGGATGGGGACGTCAGTAAAGTCATACTGCGTCTGGAAACGAATGGCCATTCTCCCGCTGGAGGGAGCAAACGAGAGTGAGGAGGAGCGCCGTTACTGCGTCACACGGTCACTGTCACGCTCTTGATAGACGGCAGCGGCGTCCAGGACCATTGCATTTACTGTCCTTATGAGTGCTTTCCAAGTCCTTGGTAGCCTTGCGCGCTACTCACCACGGCGTTCCTGGAATTTACTTGACTTTTTTTTAAGTGTTATTGTTAAACTTGGCTCTTACATCCACGCGTACCAGCTGAATGCAAGGCTGAATGCAGTTACCGGAGAGCGACCGGTCCCCACGGTATTCCATGCGCCCCTTGCCCTGGACGGCGGTTTCTGATTGTCCGGGGCCGATATAGTGCAGGAGCGTGCGACTAGGACGCCAACAAAACGGGTCTCAATTCTGAACTCTGAGTCTCAGCCCCAATGCCGGACGTCGAGGACGCCGCAGTGCGAATCGTGGTCAGCCCGTCGCAGTCGTCGTACTTTGCGGGCGAGCCCTTTGCAGTCACGATCACCTTCACAAACACCCGCTCCCCAGACCCCGCGCCGTCGCGCCCAACATCTCACTCTCACCGCCGGAATGCCCACTCGATCAGCTCAGCGCCCATCGCCCGTCCCCCAACGTCCCCGGGCACCCCCCGGACTCCCCGCACGGCCGTCCAGCAGCCCCAGCCCAGGCCCGCTCGCGACGACAGGCCCGCCAGAAAAGGCCTCATCGGACGCACCGCTGTCTCGCCGCCGGCATCCCCCTCGCCCTCTGGCAGTCTCCCCGCGCTCGTCGAGCTGAGGCGCAAGAAAATGCTCGCAAAGTCGCTGTCCGTGAGCATCACGCCGCTCGACATGGACTTTGTTTCTCGCACCAGCGGCCCGCGTACCCCGCGTTCTGCGTCCTTTCTCCCCGAATGTGCGTATTTTGTTCAGGCGCACGAGTCCTACTCATCTGGTATGTAGCACCCGTCTCCGCCCAGCTGCCCACGTCCGTCTCGCGGCGCTCAGACACCCTCCCGCTTTCCGCGGCGCACCCGCACGCCCGCAAGCAGTCTATTCTCGACGGCAGCACGACCAACGAAATCATCACGTCGCCTCTCAGCCCGAGCCCGACCAGCGCGCTCCCACACACGCCCAGCGCGTCCAGCAGCACCTTCTCTCTCGCCCTCGACCCCATCTCGGAGGCTGCTGCGGCTGTCTTCCCGTACCCGCCGACCCCTGCACTCCCCGCGTCCCCCGCTGTCCCCCACCCGCCCATCAGTGTCTCGGCTCCGGCGGCAGGCCCCGCATACCCCCCACGGCGCCTGAATGCGCAGGCACACGCCCACGCGCAGCTCGGCCTCGGCCAGCCCCCTCTCTCCAGCGTGCCGCTCCCCCCGCCCCCACGCACCGCACACTCGGCAGCCTTCGCGGCCCCACACACGGAGCTCCTCCTCTATACATACGCCGCCCTCGTCGGGCGCGCCGTGCTCTCCCCCCTTGCGGGCGCCGGCACTCCTGCACTTGGCGCCTTGCGGAGCGCGCTGTTGCGTCCCGCCCGCGGGGGTGGGAGTCTTAGTCTACAGGCCGCAGGCGTGGGCCCGGGGCTGGGTTTGGGTTTGGGACTGCCCAGTGGGGTAGGAGGAGATGGACCGCGACATCGCCGCGCGTCTTCTTTTTCGACGGGCCTGCGTGCACTAGGCGCGGGTATCGGGATCTGGGGACGCAGCGATTCGGGTGCGGCTGGCGGTCCAAGTAGTGCCGGTGTTCCAAGCGCGGCAGCGGCGGAGGATCCTGAGGCGCCGGTTCCCACCCTGGAGGTGCCGCCGGAGATGCTCGCGGTGGATTTGGCATTGGCCCCGGGCGAATCAAGGAGCTGTACGCATCTTTTTGCTTGATTTTCATCGTCTCAAACTTTTTGCTGCAGATACATATACGCTCCTGCTCCCGGCGCACTTGCCGCCTACATTCAAAGGGCGGACGCTGCGCTTCTCGTACGAACTCGTCGTCGGTGCTTGCCGTGCTTCAGGCGGCAGTAGTGTCATGAAGGTGCCCATACGGGTGTATAATAACGTCGCTGGTATGTTTTGGTCTCTGCCCATAAGTTATGTAGCGCTCATCTTCCACCCTAGTCGGCGGCCCCGCGCGTCCATACGATCTCATGTGGCCCGTCGCGCGTCGAATAGGCACCCCACGAACGCCAACTTCCTTAGCTGATTCGCTTCCGAAACCCACGGTTGCGGAACACCGGCCCGCTGCTGCCGCACTTCCAAAGTCCGGTGTGGTCGAACTCACGCAGCCAGGGAGCGTCGCTGAGCTCGCGCGGTACGGCGCGCGTCTGTTATCCGCCTCTGCTGCGTCTCCGTCCTCCATCGAAGCCGCGGGCGAGGACGGGCTGGGGGTCGGCGGCGACGGAGGAGGTCTGAGCGGGTGCCGCGAGGCGGTGGAGGTGCTGACGCGGAACCTCAAGAAAGGTATGCATGTCGGGATCAATGGACAGAACATGCTGACATCGCGTCAGTGTCGTACGACATCACCAAGGATGGCGTAACCGTCGCGGTGCTGACGTTCCCCAAGAGCGCGTTCCGGCTGGGGGAGACGGTGAACGGCGTGGTGGAGGTCAATTGGCGCCAGGGGAGGGGACGCGTGCTGCAGGTCTGTGACTTTTTATCTAAGATCTGCCGCATATTGACTGTGTTTAGCTTACGGCGCTCTTGGAGGCGCACGAGTCGCTGCCCGGCACGCTCGCTGCCCCGCCGAGTTCCCCGTCGACCGCGCGGTACCTGCGGCGCGTGCATGCGGAGCACCACGCGCGGTCCGTCCTTTCTTTGCGGTCATCGAATCGAGCTAACAACCGCGCAGATTCGTGCTGGGGACGCTACGTCTCGGCTTTGCGCTAGACATCCCCAGCGACGGCAGTCCTGCATTTGGTGTCGTCGTTGGGGGCAACGGCGGAGGCAACGCAGGCGGGTTGGAGTGGAAGGTGCGGCTGTGTCTGCTCGTCGGCGTCGCGCAGGCGGAAAGTGACACAGGGACGGAGGGCGTGCGCGCAAAGGGGCTCGTGCGGGACGGAGACGAGGAGAGCGGTGGTGGGCGCGGCGCGTGGGGGAGTGCGTGGCGCGCGCCCGACAGGCTCGGTGTGCTTGAACGTGTACCGCCACCACCCCCACAATCTCCGCAGCACCCAACATCACCAGAGAAGTCGGCGGGCTGGGGCGCTTTCCTTGCGGCCAGCTTTCTCGGAGGGACGGAGCGTGGGTACCACGACGGGGATGATCTCGACGAGGACGACCTAGCGCAAGAGAGCGCGAACGCGCGGGAGGAGGAGGTGTATGGATACGATGGAGTGAAGAGCGATCTCGCGGGGGGCGTGGGTGTTGGCGTGCGATATGGCGGACGAGACGAGGGCTGGAGCGAGGTCAAGGTGGAGATGGTGGAATGCGTTGTGCCGGTGCGCGTTTGGGCGGGGAATACGGCATTCAGGGCGGGGGATGTTGTGTTTGATGTATAGCTTTGCCTTGGAATTCATGGACTCAATTCGGAGATTGCTGGCTTCCGCTCTTAATTTTCCGCGTCCTTTGAATTATTGTCTTGGGCGCGAGACCCGCCCAGTGACTGTCACGCTCAGTCACGCTCAGCCACAACCGAATATTGCTCTCGAACGACGACCATGTCTCTGCTCGTGCTCCCGCCGCCAGCGGAGTTCCCCAATGACTTTACCTTACCCACTGGCAGCGAGTTCTCCTCGCCGTTTCCTTCCTCGTTTCCCTCGTTTCCGCCAGAAATGTCCGCTATGCCCTCCTCCTCCTTCTCCCAGCCGCCGGTGCTCCCGCCGGTGTTTCTCGCGTCCCTCGCGTCCCAGCATCACGCCAGCGGGTATAACGTGATAGAAAATGCACCCTCAAATGTTGACACAACCACTGACTTGGGATTCAGACCTCAAAATACGGCCCTGCGGGATGCCCGATCCGCTATATCCCGCTCTCCCTTCATCTCCCCGACCACGTCCGCGAGCTCCAGGCCCGCCAGCGCATTGCTGCTGCCGCAGACGCTTGGTGGCCCTGTGAAACTCCTCTTGAGCCCCCGCCGTTACTACTCGGCCCATGTGGCACAACCGAAGACTCTCCGACGCTCCGGGACCAGCTCGAGGCCGCTATGCAGGAACACCTCGCTGCCAGAATCCCCACACCCATTTCCCTCAAGACCTCTTCCACTCACCCCATAAAGTATGTCCTCAAACTTGCGTTCGTTGACAAAAACCTGACCGACACAGCATCTCTGCCATGATCCCCTTCGAGCTCATCCCACTCATCTCCTCGCATCTCCTGCTCTCCCAGGGTCCTACGTTCTTCGACGTTCCCCCATCCTTTGCCCTTGATCGCCTTACTGCAGCTCAACACCATGACCACTCCATCCCGCCCGTCCCGCCACCACCGCCACCACCTTCTACCCAGATGGTTGTCTCCCAACTGCGCACTCGTTCCGCCGTCAGCGAGGCACTCAAGGCCGCGATAAATACCGCCGTCACACCGGTAGCAACCCTGCCGACCCTCCACTCCAACTCGTCCACTGTCTCTCTCTCCCTCACTGTAACCATTCCCCTCGTCGAGAAACCTGCTCAACCTCCCTCCGAGCCGCCTTTCACGATCGGCAACATCTTCCTTTCCTCTTGTCCGGGAAAAAAAGGTGCGTTTGCATCACCACTGCACTCCACTGATTCCCGACGTCTCCCCTAGTTCGGCTCCAAGGTCCTGTCAAGGGCCGTAGCGGCGTTTGCCGCGACCTCCACGTCGACATGCGCCGCATGAAGGACCTCGGCGTAGGGTGCATTATTTGCTGCCTGGACGATGCCGAGCTGGAGTTTCTCGGTGCCCCATGGCATCTTTACGAGCGCGCATCCAAGGCCGTCGGTATCTCCGTACTCCGGATCCCCACTCCCGAAGGCCTCGCCCCGCCGTCCCCCGCGTCTCTCGATGCTCACCTGAGCCGTATCATCGACGCGTACACGCTCCGCGGCGTGCCCATCCTGGTCCATTGCCGCGGCGGTGTTGGTCGCGCGGGGGTTGTTGCGTGCTGCTGGATGCTCAAGCTCGGCCTCTGTGGTTGGCTCCGTGACGATCCGGCTCCGCTTCTTGCCGGCGGCGTGCGGCTCGACGCGGTGGAGCTCGTCGAGCGTGTCATTGGCATCGCGCGACGGCGGCGGAGTATCAAGGCCGTTGAGACATACGAGCAGGTCCAGTTCCTGGTCGAATTTGTCGAGTATCTGCGAAATAAGCGCGTGGCCGAGACGGTCTGAGTCCCAGGGGTTAACGGGTTGTACTTATCGTTATTTGCTTTGTCAAAATTATCCTAGTCACCTAGCGCACTGCGTGTGTGCGTCTCTCAGCGTTGGCGTGCCTCAATGGTGTGAACGGGAGTGAGATTGCACACCGTTAGGCTATGTTACGCGACTGGGATGTCGTCGAACAGAAACGTCCATAGGGCTTGGGGGTCCCGGTAGTCATGGTGCACGATGCTCACCAGCCACCGCTCATCGCGAACACTCTCCAACAGCCGCCGCTCATCTGACTGCGGTTTGTAGAGCGAGGCCCATTCGGACCAGATCGAAAACGCTTCCTCCTATGGACCAGTCAGAAAATTACAAACGTCTTCGAGTTCGGCTCACCTTCCACGATAAAAAGGATTCACGTTCGATGATAGTCGTCTGCGCGATTTCCTGCCCAGGGAATACGCCCCAGGTCACAGCGTTCCGACTGCCCTCTGGCACGTTGCCGCGACAGTTTCCCTGACGAATTCATGAATGAATTCCCAACGGAAGAACGGAGGCGCAAACATCTTTATTATCCGCGAACCAATGCACCCAGCCGCTCCCGCGCTCGCGTGCGCGGCGCTCGATCACATCCACGTCTGCCGCCGTGCAAAAAAACTCGACAAAACCCTTCTGGAAGACGTAACCTGCGCGCGGACCCCAGCCAACGATCTCGTCGCTGGAGCTCGCGCCGTCGACGGCGGGCTGCGAACCCACCGTCCACCACCCGCGGCGCGTGAGGCGCTCAAGGTGCGGGAGGATCATGAGTGACTCGGGCGAGAGCGGCGCGGGGGAGAAGGGCGTCATCAGGATCTTGGAATGCAGGTGGTCGAGGAATATTGCTGTTAAATCGTCCAGCGTTCGCGGGTGCCCGCATTGCGAAATGACCTCGGAGTGCTCGTCTTGGCGTCAGTGACGGTTATAGGGAGAAGGAGAGTGAGGTACCCCGATGCTTGGCCCGCCCCAGGGTCCGCTGGAACCGAATGCAGGGCTTTTGAAGTCACCGAACCGGCCGTTGGGGAAGTCGTCCCAGGTCGCAGCGTTGTTGAGTTCTCCCCGTCCGGCTTCGCCTTCAACGGGGGGAATATTGGCGAGACCTAGCGTGGCCGATGTTGCGGCATTAGACGGTGTGACGGTCAAGTCGTCCTGAGTCGGGACTTGCTGGAGAAGAAGAATATGATGAGGGAGTCAATATGCAACGGGAGTAGCGTACTGCGATGAGTTTGTTGTGGATAACGTCCGAAGAGCCGGTCCACTTGAGGTCTTCGAGCACACGCTGGACACTCTTTTCGAGATTGAGGGTACAGAAATGCACGCCAGGAATTGCTCCGTCGGTTGTCAGCCGTCTGACCATCTCTACAGCCAGTTTGACGCCATAGTCTTTGACCAGCTGGTCGTCAGTCTTGGAGCGCAGAGTCAGGCATAGCACAGAGCCAGAAAGTGGACGGCCCTCACCCGAATGGGTTCAAGGGCTTCCATAACGTAGTCTGGCACGCGTGTTCCACATAGTTTGGTCAGTCGCAGAAATGAGGAATAAGTCTGGATTGGCATAATGCCGGGGATGATCGGGACGGTGATTCCTGCGTCGCGGACCTTTCGGACCCACTGGAGGAACCCGTCGACGTCGTAGAATAGCTGGGTGACGATGAAATCTGCGCCAGCGTCCACCTTTGCCTTGAGGAGCTCAATTTCAGCGCGCTCGTCGTGCAGCTGGTCCGTGTGGCCGTCGGGGTACGCGGCGACACCGATGCAGAACTGAGAGGAATATTCGGGCAAGGAGCGGATGTAGGCTACAAGATCTGCACCGTGGGTGAAGCGGGAATCGGTCGGCGTCCACTCTTCTTTGCCCCTTGGAGGATCTGCCCGCGATGAGCATGCGGCTCGTGCAGGATACGGGCAGCATACCTCCGCGCAGAGCGAGGATGCTCTGTATCCCGCGATCCTTTGCGGCCTATCGGAGTAATAGACATTGCATCCAACTACGGTTCGTTTAGTCTAGTCACCTTGAGCGCATCATCGACCATGCCCTGCTCCATGTTCGTGCATGTCAGATGGAGGATGGTGTCGAGGCCATACTCTGCCTGGGTCACACCCGCAAGATCAAGGGTCCGTTCCTTCGTGCTCCCGCCTGCACCCCAGGTAATGCTGATAGCAAGAGGATTGAGCGCAGATAGCCTAGAGATACGGGATATGAGATTCTCGAAACCCTGCAAGGCTTATCAGCGCCATGCATTGTGTGCGCGGAGACGGGCACACTTGGTCCGTTCGCGGAGGAAAGAACTCGAAGGTGTAGAAGGGATTGGATGGCCCATGGGCCTTTATCTTGTCTGTGAGTTTCATTGTGGTCAAGAGCAAGGCGCGATGAAGGCGCGATTGGGACGCGTCCAAGCAGCGCGTCAACAGCACCAAACCAATGCTCTCCTTCACCCCGTCCCCGACCTCGCTTTTTGGCCCCCGAACGGGCTCGGTCAGCCTCCTGCGCACCGGCGCCAGTATATGCATCCCCACGCCGGGGCTTATGGTGGCGACGTCGCGCGGGGTCGTCCCTCATCTCGGGCGCGATCTGCACAAACGCGCCCCAGCCCTGCGATGGATCAGCGTCGCGTTCGAGTCCTTGTGCGTGAGTCTTGTGTCTGTATATTCCGTTTACCACTCTCGCTCACCCGTTGGCTAGTCTGGAGAATTCCCCTCCAACGCCGACCCTCCAGCCGGGCTCTAATCCGTTGCACACATTTCTCGGCTTCAACCCGAGCCAGCACTTGCTTATGATGACTCTGCGCGACCCTGCTGACTCTGGTGGGACCCCTCCGAACGGAAATGACTATGTTACGGCGAGCACCGGGCGCGGCGTGAGGAAGGTACGTGCCGCTGCTGGATCTCGTCCCCCTATTAGCCCTCAACACCCATCGCTAGATCGCCACCGCCCAATGGCGCGCCTACGTGCACGCATGCGCGCCTGACGTGGTCGTTGCGCTGCCCGATATCCCCTGGACCCTCCCGCCGTTCTCGCAGAAGCGCACAACAAAATCCATCGAGCGATCCGTCGCCTGGGTCGCTCATCTTCTCGCACCAGCGTCACAGCCGTTGAACGTCCTGGTCCACATGGCTGGAGGGATAAGTGCACCGGCCCGTCGCGCCTTTACGGACAGTCTCATCGAGTCGTTGCATGGCAAGGAGGCCGAGGCCATACATCCGCTCAAGTGCATCGATGATGGCGTCGCGGGCTATGTCTTTGACTTGGTACCGCTCCGCAAGGCGCTGGACGCGTCGCCAGAGCCGGAGCGCGACGATCAGCAAGAAACGGTGGCCCTCTTCAAAGCCTCGCTCACCTCCGCCCCGCCCGCTAAGCTGCGCATTGTCAACTCGGCGGGCTCGCCGCACGAGATCCTACGCCTGATCCGAGATGTTGGGGTCGACATCTTCGACTCCAAGTGGGCGCAGGATGCAGCCCACATCGGCATCGCGCTCAACTTTGTTTTCCCTGTGCAGACCGCCAAGGGGAAGCAACGCGATCTGGGGCACAACCTCTACCGCACGGAATATGCGCACGACTTTTCTCAGTTTGCAGACACTATTCCGACGTGCGCGTGTGGCGCTTGCGTGCCCGTCGCTCCACATACCGCCATCTCGCACAGCGTGCTTGACGTGCACACGCCGACCACGACGGTCCTTGCGCCGCACACGCGCGCGTACGTGCATCACCTCCTTCACACCCACGAAATGTCCGCGCATGCGCTGCTGGTAATGCATAACCTCGCCATGCTCGATTCCTTCTTTGCCGGTGTGCGCGGCGTGCTCGACCGCGGGGAGGACTTTGGCGCCCACGTCGATCGCTTCATCGCCGAGTACGACGAGACGCAGGCGGTGATGGACGAGGCGCGGACGATGTGGAAGCAGGTCGACGTTGCGCGGGGCAAGGGACGGCTGGCGAGGGAGCGCGCCGCCGAGTAGTACATACATAGCAGTAATTTATTTCATTCAGGGTGTCTTTTGTTTGCTTCTCCCTCCATGTCGCTCGTCAAAGCGAAGCTCAAGGCCGCACGCGAGGCGTTGGGTAAAAAGCAGTATGCTGCCGCCAAGGACGCCGCCGAGCAGGCCCTCGCGTTCGATCCCGCCAACTACAACGCGTGCGTCCCGCCGTGCCCGCCCCATAGCGAAACGTGAAGAATAAACGCTGAGATCAGGAACGTCTTCATCGGCCTCGCGCTGCTGGAATTAGGCGACTTTGCGCAGAGCGAACAAGTGAATAGTGTTGGAGCTCATCCCCCGGCGTAACTGACGCGGCTCAAGGCGTACCGGCGCGCAATCGATGCCAGCCCAGAGCAACTACTCGCATGGCAGGTGTGCAATAATGGCCACCTTTTGCTAGCTGCATCTTATGGACTTTGCAGGGCCTCTCCAAATTCTACGAGCGCACGGAACAGTGGGACAAGTACGTCGAGACCGCGCACCATCTCCTCGGCCTGTTCGTGCAACAGTGAGTCTCATTCTGCCAGACGCGGAACCTTTCATCCATTGCCTACAGAAACGATCCGCAGAAATGCGTAGAGACGCTCGAAAAGCTCATCGAGTGCCGGCGAGAGCGAGGGACTCGTGCACAGGCAGGCGCGCAAACGTTTCCGACGACGCGCTGCTAACATATCCCTCAGCTGATCGAGGCACTGTCGCTGTTGCTTCCCGACTCGCCCGTGTACGCGGTTCTGTCCACTCTACCGCTTCCAGACCACACCAATCCATCGACCCCCGCGTACCAGACGCAAGTGGCCGTACACAACACACTCCCTGTTCTCGAAGAGATCATTGGTATCATCGAGCAAGAGGAGGAAGACGCGTACACGAAAGAGGTCGCGAAGCGTCGTACCCGTCTCGGCGCAGCCAGCCCCGAGCAGCTGCGAAAGGAGGTCGGCGTGGAGATTTGGGGCCCGTCACAGGTGTGTGCGTTGTCCGGCTAGTCATTTGGTTATTTACGCAGGTTCGCAGCTACCAAAATTCTACGATGATGTCCTCAATCACCCCAACACGCCGGACGATCTGCGCCGTTCAACAGACGCAAAGCTTTTGCGATACAAGTATCGTTATTTATGCGCCTTGCCGCCGACTGGGGATCGCAAGGCGGCCGTCTCGCGCGAGGTCGAAAGTCTGGTGTCGGGGACGATCACTCTCAATATCCCGGACGAGCTCGCGTGGTCGCTCTGCCTCAACGGACAAAACTGCATCGAACCTGGTTTGCCTTGCTCGTGTCAGCCGTGCTGGTTGCTTATTTTTTTCTTCGCAGAGGATTACGATCTTGCGCTTCTCCGGAGGTTCATGGAGCTTTTCCCCTCTTTGCCTATGTCGTCCTTGTTGAAGGCCTATTTTCTGTACATGGATATTCCCCTTGTTGAAGACGACGACGACGAAACTCCCGAACCTCCCGTGGAGCAAACTGGCGATCCCTTCGACTTGATGATGGTTTGTGCTCTGTACTGTCCTCGTGAAACACTACCAATTCGTTGCAGGATGCATATACGTCAATTTCGGACTCTGTGATCGCCACACAAATAATAGCCAGTGTTTATCTCCAAGAATCTGACTACCAGAACTCGATTGTCGTGGCCGAAAACGGGCTCACCCTTCTCGCAAGAGCAGAAACAGAAAGAGGGAAGACGTTTCCCAACACTCGCCTCGGTTTCAAGGTAGTGTTAGCGACGTCGCTGGTCCACCTCTTTCCACCGAAACATCATGCGCGCGCCCTCTCTGTCATAGATGAAATTCTGTCGCTAGCACCAAACAATACGGCGTGCCTCATGGGCCGGGCATACATCTTGCAGCACGACAAACGGTGGAATGACGCCGCTGACTTGTTTGCTCGCGTCAGCGATCTCCTCCCGGATGATCTGCAGTTGGGGATTCGGGCCAAGGAGGAGCTAGCGTGGTGCCAGAGTCAATCTGGGGAGCTCCAAGCTGGTATCCAGGGACTAGAAGATGTGCTTGCCGTACTAACGGAATTGGAGGACACCGACACCGAGTGTGCTCGATGTCTATGGCGGATTGGAAAATCGTATTGGGATACCGATGGTGAGCACAAACTTCAACTAAAAACGGTTTTTATTGAAGTAACAAGCAGACGAAAAGCGTGAGGAAGCTTATCGATATTTCATTCTTTCTCTGAAGCGTAATCCTTCGTACGCACCTGCCTTCACTTCCCTCGGAATCTACTACTCCGAATTCGTGACTCCCCGTGATCCGACCCGTGCGTCAAAGTGCTTCCAGAAGGCATTTGAACTGGATGCGCGTGAGGGCGATGCTGCTCGGAGACTCGCTGACGGTTTCGCTGATGAGCGGGAATGGGACCTTGTGGAAGTGGTTGCGCGGAGGACCATCGAGGGCGAAGGCGGAATGGATGCTGGGCTCAAGTCGGAAGGCGCCGGTAGATTCCTGCCCACTAATGCTTGGGCCTGGAAAGCCGTAGGCGTCGTCGAACTCGTGCGTTCCAATATTATCTGGAGTACTCTGCAACGATGGACCTTCATTACAGGCTCGCGCAAATTATCCGCCCGCGATCCAGGCGTTGCAAATCACGCTCAGAGCTGAACCGGATGATCAAGTGTCCTGGCTTCGACTCGGCGAGGCGTACAGCAGAGCCGGGCGGCACGCTGCAGCGATCAAAGCCCTTGCCCGTGCGCAGGAACTTGACCCTGATGATTGGATGTGCAGCTTCTTCCTCGGCGACGTCCAGCGACAAACTGGTCAATACCAAGATGCCGTGGACGCGTTCCAGTCCATTCTGGCTCGTCGCCCGTCGGAGGTGGGAGTGCTGGTGTCTCTCGGGCAAACGTATCTAGACCTGGGTCGCTCTGAGTTTACGGACGGGTTTTCCGCGCGCGCCGAGCAGTCGTTTATTACATCGGTGCGGATAGCTCTGCGGACAATGGAGGCGAGCCCTGGATTCCGGAGCATCTCGTGGAAGACCACAGCCGATGCCGTGTTCTTCTTGTCCCGACGATCTATGTTCATTGATGAGGACGGCGTACGGACTACTCTTCTCAACATTGTATCACTTCTTTCTCAAGGGCCCGGGGACCAGCTAGCGGGTATCGTTCCAGTGCCGCTCTTCAATGCAGAGTCAACACTTCACGGACACAAGGTCTTGGAGGTCGCAATAGCCGCGTACGACTACCGCATCACCCTCGGCTCTTCTGAAGGCGTAGCTCGCGGTAGCGCTTGGTATGATCTCGGAATGTCCCTGCAGTGTTTAGCCACCAAGCAGGCTTCGGCTGAGATACGACAGAAGACGGAAGCTAAAGCTGGGGAATATTTGAGGGCAGCGATCCGAGAGGATCCTGGCAACGATGCATACTGGGTTGCTTTAGGTGACGCCCATTTTCTGTCGCAGGCAAAAACTGCCCAGCATGCCTACATCAAGGCTCTGGAGATCGACTGTAAGGTACGGCGCTGATGCTGTACTTTCCTTATACTGGCTAATCTTTGTTTATGCCAGAATGCTGTAACATGGACGAATCTTGGTTTGTTGTATCTGCAGCAGAAAGATCTTGAGCTTGCGAACCAAGCGCTTTTCCGAGCTCAGACACTTGATCCGGAATACACAATTGCGTGGGCAGGCCAGGCTTTGGTCGCTACCGCAAATGGCCATCATTCGGACTCTACAACACTCTTTGAGCACGCAGTGACTCTGGCGTATGCGGTCGTACGTGTTTGATCTCTCGCATTTTGCGTACAGAATCTTAGCTCTTGATCCAGCCCGAGGCAGATCTGGAATTCGCGTCCCGGACATTTGCGCGACTCACGAGCAAAGCTCACGCTTCTACGCCTGCAGTGGACGAGCTTTTGCCCGCATTTTTCGTACTTGATCGGTACTGCCGCGGTCGTCCCGATGATGCGTGCGCCTTGCATCTTTTTGCTTTGGTCTGCGAGAGCCTTGGTCAAACCGACTTTGCCACAGAGTTGATTGGTCGCGCAATCGCCATCTTGGAGGCAGAATATGAGGAAACTGAGGATTCCACCGTTGAACGGCATTTCACGACTGCAAACTCGAACTTGGCTCGCTTGCGTCTGTCGCTGAAGAACTACGAGGGTGCCATCGAGTCTTTTGAAAGTGCTCTGGGACTCCTTGGTGACTCCAAAGGGGATGCAATTATGCGAGCCCAAGCTCAGTTTGGGATGGGCCTTGCCAACTTCAAGTTGGGTGATCTGGAAGCAGCTCTGGGACTCTTTGAGGCTGCTCTAGAAACGGCGGGCGACAATCTCGTCGTTCGGGGCCATGTCACTGTTCTCCTCGCCCAAACAATGTGGGCGATTGGGACGGATGAGTTCAAGGAGTCCGCCAAAGCGCAACTGCTGGAGTGGTTCGTTTCGCGGGTATTTTCAAGACATTCGTTGACATCTCCTTAGTATCGGTGCTGATTCTGAAAACCTGGCCGCGATCAACGCTCTGGCGGGTATGGGCATCCTCACCGACGACGACGGTCTGGTTGATGCCGCTCTCGCGGATTTGCTGGCACTACCGCTCGACAGAAGACTCGAACTCGATCCGCAGCGAGACGTCAATTACCTGCTCACGAAACACCACATCGGACAGGTACGTCTTTTGTCTTTGTCTTATATTGTAGACCCAAGCATCGCGCCAGGAGAACGCCGAAAAAGCTTTGGCCGTAGCCCAGGGAGCTGTATTTGCAGAACCAGGTCGTTGGGACGTCCGTAATCAGCTTGCAGCCTTGAGCATTCAACGAGGAAACCACACCTCCGCCCTTGCACTCCTGTCTGCATCCAACCGCGATTCAGAGACACTGGACACGGCTCGCGCATCACTTGCGTTGCAAGCCGTGACTGAGTCGCTGAACGGGGACGAATCCAAGATCGCAAAGCGCCAGGCTCAGAAGGCGGTCTTTTTGACGCCGTGGGAGGTACAGAATTGGGAGGCATTGGCGTATGTAGGGGCGACTTAATTACCAGATATTATCGTGTACATTTTTCTATGTTTTCATAAATTAAGGCCTGTAGTAGTAGTTTAGTAGTTCACCGCGAGCCCATTAGTGCAACGAGGTAGATGCGGCGGGCTATGGTGTTGCTCTTGTCGACCGATTTCAGCCACCAGGATAGCCGCTGGACCTGCTCCGAGTGGTCCAACCCTTGAGTGATACTTTGGTGGCAAATAAGGAAGGGGCCAAGGCATCCAAGACAAAACACTTACAGTCCCCGTTCATGCAAAGCCTCCGTGAGCTCCTGCACGGAGAAGCCACGAATGTCCTCCTTGGCCAAAAACGCATCATCCTTCTCTACGAATGACAAATGTTTGCGTATGCGCCGAGTGAGCATGGGGTTCACGCCAAAGTGCGAAAGATGCAGAAGCCTGGTAAATTTTCGAAAGGTATTCCCCAGAAACAGAAACAGAAACAATCACGCACCCGCAAAGCGCCTCGGGCAACTTGCCAGATAACGACTGCATAGGAATCTCGCCGCTGTCGGCATCCTTCACGAGCGGGGCAAGAAGGGGCCCAAAGTTGTGTATGGCGGCGAAGCTCTTGTCTACGGCCTGTTGCCGTATCCGTTCGCGCTGCGAGGGCAGGATGCACGTCGAAGGCAACATTTGTGGCGACAGGATCGCAATAACAGGAATGACCTCCTCGAGGATGATGGCCATAATCACGAACGGAATTAATCTGCGTTCGGGTTGAATAGGAGGGTTCAGCAGTTTGTGAGAGGCGCGGTGCACCTCTTCATGTCCGCGCTCTGCATGTGCATCATCCTGAACTCCCACCGCTCGAGGGGCGCGCCGCCAGCTGCGACGCGTCGATTGATCGCGCGCGTCATTTTGCTGCGCGAGTAGACGAGCTTGACGCCGCGATAGTAGAATTTCTGCAGAAAAATGTTAGGCTACATAGAGACGAAGTAAAAGGAACGCACGGCAATCTGGATGGCCTTATGGAGCGTGCCCTTCGCCCAGCTGGCGCCAGGCGGCGGCGGTGAGAGGACACCGAGGGCTTCTGCATCGGCAAAGTCCTTGGCGGTGGTGTCTTTCAACTTTTTGAGCGAGAAGGGCTCCTCCGTCTTGACTGTCGGCAAAGACGGGCGTGAGGCTGGGGCGGCGGGTGGTGGGGAGGCGGCTTTCTTCGTTGGAGGCTTTATTGGAGCCGGGTTAAGCTTTACCTGCGGTTTCTGGGTCTTATTGGGAGGAGGAATGGGGTTCTTTGGTGAGGTGCCGGTATTGGGTAGCGTTTGGAGACGACGCGTCAATACGAATGTAGGCCTATGCGACAGCTGGTAGACATTCGCGAGTTGGCTGTCAAACAAGTCAGCGACGAGCAGACTGGCCAGGAAAAAACGGACCACGCTCGCGAGCGTATCATCGAGGAAGCGTAAGAAAATGCCGAGCCTTGTTTACCGACATCCTCTCGGCCAAGCACTCCGGCATTGCTCTGCCACGATCACGTGTCTGTCGCGACGCGTCGTCGCTGAGGCACCATCTTGCGTTCATAGCAATGTAGCGAAGTCTTTTTGCTTCAATCGTGGCGCGTAGGCTCTGATTGACTGCTATTTCAGGCGTGTATAGCCCCCTGGAGGGGGTTGCAACGGAGTTGTCTCAGAGTGTAGTAGCTCACTCTGAGCTCACTCAGACCGTAGACTGCGCTGTCTCTACAGCAAGACTACTGGTAGCATTTCTTGAAAGAGCTGCGTGCGTGTCCATGTCCTCAAATCTCATCGTCCTTTGAAGTGACTTTGAGCCTTGGTCGAATTCTGGGGACGGACGGGGGCAGGCGTGAACTTTCTTGAGTGGTAGAATGAGCTGAATGACCGAGGTTTCCAACTGTATTAGTAGGCGATGGTAAGGGTTACGGGTTAAATTCGATAAAAAGGCACTGAGTGAGACCTTGAAGCGCGTGGATGCACTGAGAGGTCTTAACTGCGCGGCGGAGGTCGTAAGGACAGTTTTGAGGCTGTCTCGGGTTGCTTCACTAAAGCCGAGCTCTGGATTACTTGAGGGGCATATTTTTTTAAAAATTACCGAGGACTGATATGTGGGAGTCCTGGGCAGCCCCCGGTTTATACTATGGGTACTACAGCAGTAAAGAGACGCAGTAAAAGCGAACGCGGTGCGGACAAGGGAGACAAGTCACAAAATAGCAAGGACGCGTAACTTTAAGCGAGACGCGTCGCCTCACATGACCGCGGCCGGCTCCACCGACTGGATTTTGGCATTGCGGCCGAACCCAGTTACCCACCATATTTCTAAACATGTTTGCCAGGCAGGCAGCGAAGGCGGTTCCGGAAACGGTCCAGAAGACGGTGGATCTCCTCCAACATACAGCCAAGGGCACCTTTGTCCCCGAGCGCTGGCTCCTCGTTGGGCAGGGCGTCCCCCCACCGAACGATCAGCTCGTCGAGGAGCTCGAATCCCTCGCGAGAACCGCCGAGTCCGCCGCCACCTCCGTGCTCTGCTCGAGCATACTCGCAGGGAACGGGAGCGAGGGCGACGACTTTGGCGATGCGGCGATCTGGCTCGGCAAGGGCGCGTTCGGGAAGGGCCACGAGCAGGCGGTCCTCAAGTCCCTGGGCCTCGAGGGCAGAATCAGTGGCGGGGATGAGGTGTGTCTTGCGGACTGTTTTTTTGGCCCAGTCATGAATTCATTCGACCTAGATCTCGCCCGTTGATCTCGACGCCAAAACGCACATTCCCGCGGGCAACAAGTGCCAGGAGACCGCCGAGCTCAAGGCCCTTTCAAAGAAACTGGACGAGTGGCAGGACTTGCATTGCTTCTCGCTCAAGGGCAGCGGCAGCGAGGTCATCTACTCCCTCGTCGGCACAAAGGGAAATGGCTGGGGCGGACTCGTCGGCGTTGGTATCGAGACCTAGTTTGCTGTACTTTCGTGAAGCCAATCCGGTCCAGCAATTGAATGAATACAAAAATGTACAGTATATTGATACAAAGTTACGGCCTCCTCCGCATCTCCGGCTGCCCGTTCATACTCATCCCAACCATGCGCTCAACCACTGCCTGCGCCTCGTCCCAGTTGAGTGGCGGCTCCTCCTCCTCATCCTCCGGCTTGGCGCTGTCAAGTGCGCCGCCAGGCCCAAGCCCCCAGCCGCCCTTGACAGCCAGACTGTGGCTGTCAATGTCCGGGCTCCGCAGCGCCTCGAGAAACTCGCGTTCGCGTTCCCGCTCCATCAGGCCCTGCGCAACGCGCGGCGTCTCGTCGCCAAAGATATCGTCCTCGCCCTCCTCGGTAACCTTGATGCCCACACGATCAAGCGACTTTTGCGCGATGCGGCCGCGCCGGTCGCGCGGGAGACCGCCAGACAGGAAGCTCGGTGCGCGGGAGGGGCTGATCGGCGTCGTGTTTGCCCTGGCGTCGAATTGCGGCCGTGGCGAGCGCACGGTACGAAGAAGATCCGCGACGGCCGCCTCGCCCGCGGACGGCTGCGGCGGGGCGGAGGTGAGCGACATGGGCGGCGGCCGTTGCCGACTCTGCGACGTGAGGACGAGCAACATTTGCTGGAGACGCGGCTGCGTCGCAGTGTCCTGCGCGTTCTCCTTTTCCTGCCGATTGAGGATGCAGGCTTTTAACCGCGGTGCTAGAGGGACGACGACCTTGTCGCGAAAGGAGCGCAGGGCGATGGTGCGGACGTCGATGTAGTTGGAAGGCAGCCCGCCGTTCATGGAAAAGGCGATGTTGCCCTTGCTGGTTTGGCGCGGGGACGACGGGCGGTGCGGCTTGCCGCGATAGAGGGTCGAGACCAGCGGGTCTGTGTGCATGGGCAGCAGGACCTGGCGGCGGCTGTGAGTTTCGCAGCGTGGAAATCGAGATGGCACGCACCCCCTCGACATAGGTGAGGACCTGGTCCCAGAAAAAGCTCCAGACCTCGACCACGCGGCGGATGAGGGTGTTGTCGTCGGTGCCGGCGAGCTTCGAGTTGAGGGTGACCATGCCGGACGCGATGAGCTCCGCGGCGTCGTGCTCGAGCGCCGCGATGGCCTTTGACGGGGCGGAGGAGACGACGGTCTGGATGTGGCGCTGGACGAGCATGTTGAGGTCTTCGCTGCGCTCGGAGTGAGACGGTTACTCGAGGGGGCGGGCGGGCACTGACATGGGGATGCGGAGGGGCTCGCCGTTGAAGAGGGGCAGGACCTGGACGTGCAGGGTGCCCCACGGGTCTGCGGACGCGGTCGACGCGAGGCTGACCTTTGCGAGCGGGTTCATAGGAGCGCTACGAGCAAATTGCGCAGACTGACCTGGGCCATGCTGCCCGGCGCGGGTAACGCAAGGGATGTGACGGACGGCGCCTGCGACAGGCCCGGGGCAAGCCCAGCGGGGAGGTGGGCGAGGTTGCCCAGCCGGTGCATCTCGCGCGACACTGGGCCAGTAAGCACAGAGACTCCTGCAGGACAAGAGAGGTACCAAGCTTGGAGTCGTATGTGCGACCATACGAGGCCTGGCGCGCGTCAACGGCTGCAGCACGGCAGACGGGAGAAGACCGACCTTGGAGGGGGACGTGTGGACTTTGCCCGTGGCCGACGAGGAGGCCATGAGCTTGTTGGGCCTGCGCTGGTCGAGGAAGCGGGGGGCCGGGGCGGGCGGGGGCCGCGGCGTCGGCGAGTCGCTGGACGAGCGGCGAGGAGGAGGAGAAGGATCAGCCATTGCAAGTTCCCACGCATCCGTTACCCACAACCACCATGCTAGCGCGGACACTGGGACGGCCGTTCCGTGTGCTGGGCATCGAGTCGTCTGCGGACGACACCTGCGCCGCCATCGTCGACGCGTCCCGCCGCGTCTGGTCAAACGTCGTCGTCTCGCAGAACCACATCCACAAGCACGACGGCGGCATCCACCCCCTCGTCGCCCTGCTCGCCCACCAGCGCAACATGGTCCGTCCCTTCCTTCTGTTCTCTCCCCGGCTCATCTGTGCCAGCCCACCACCGTGCGCAGGGCCCTGGCCGAGGCAAACCTGCAGATGGCCGACATCGACGGCGTCGCGTTCACCAGAGGCCCAGGTATGCCGTCTCTCGTTCCCCCGCGTCTTTCTCACCGCCGCAGGGCTGCCCGGGTGCCTCAGTGTCTGCCTCAACGCCGCAAAGACCCTCGCGGCCGCGACCAACAAGCCCATCGTCGGCGTGCACCACATGGTGAGCGTCCCCTCCCCCGCTGCGTCGCATACTTGACCGCTCCAGCAAGCCCACGCACTCACGGCCCACCTCACCTCCGACGCCCCGCCAACGTTCCCCTTTCTCTCCCTGCTCGTCTCTGGCGGCCACACCATGATCGTCCTCGTCTCGTCCCTCGTCGACTTTCGCATCATCGTCAACACCGTCGACCGCAGCATCGGCGCCACCATCGACCGCGTCGTCACTCTCCTCCAGATCCCGTGGACCGACAAGGGGCCGGGTCCTGGCCTCGAAAAATTCTGCGCCGCTGCCCCGCACAATCCCGGCCCAAAATACGATGCGCCGATCCCCATGCCGGGCAAGCTCGCCTTTTCCTACTCGGGCCTCCACTCCTGGGTCGAACGCTCCGTCTCTGCCGCCGGTGGCCTCGACCGTGTCGACCGGCACGGTCTCGCCTGCGCCTTTCAGACCGCCGCGTTTGAACAGCTCGAGACAAAGCTGCTTCTTGCCCTGCGCTGGTGCAGCAACAACGGCTACTCCCCGCAACGCATCGCCGTCAGCGGCGGCGTTGCGAGCAATGCGGCCCTGCGGCAACGGTCAGTGCGCGTTCCGCCTCTATTCAACGCACTGACGCTCCGCTAGGTTACACAAGTGTCTGAGGCTTAATCCCATTGAGCTCGTTTTCCCCGACCCCGCCCTCTGCACGGGTGAGCCCCATGCGTCTACTTCTCTCTCTCTTCTCACATTCCCCAGACAACGCGGCCATGATCGCCTGGGCCTCTATGCACCGTTTCCTCGCCGGCGACCACGACGACTACGCGATTGCCCCCCTGCCCAGCTGGAGCCTTGAGGACCTGCAAAACCCGCCCTCGAACGAAGAGTCAACGGCCGCTTTGCTTAATAAACATGCTCGTAGTACATAATTTATCACCGCCCTCAATCCGATGTCAAGTCGATTATATCATCGTCGTCTGGCGGTGTGCGCCGCAGAGCCGCTGCGAACGACGCCTCCGACACCCGACGTTTTTTCGATTGGGATGACCGCTCATGGTTTGGAACCACTGGGCGCTGCCTCTTGCTGCCTTTCGACAACATGCGATCAATTTCGCTCCGCCAGTCCAGTGGTCCGGCGACGTGTTCTACGGACGACGAGCGTTGGCGGGTTGTTGAGAGCGGGCTACTAACTGGCGGTACCAATCGCTGGCTACTCGTGGTTGCCGATACCTGACTGCAAGTCACGGCGGATCCCGTAGACTCGGAGTCGCTATCGTCTTCCTCCTGCACCACTTTCGCTTTCCCCTTGGTCTTGCCTTCCAGAAAGTCCTCAATAAGCTTCGGATGCACTTGCTGCAGCATTACCGCTGGTATCCACATCTGCATGGTGCCCTCCGCTTCCGGCATAGGCTCCTTCCTCTGTGCAGGCGCACCATCGTCCGGCGGCGCCTTGCGTGTCCCTTTGATCCCTGACTCGGCAAGCGCGACGAGCTGCTGCGGGCACACCTCCACGCGAAACTCGAGCAGCCCGTCTGTGGAAACGTGGTTGCGTACGCCCACGACGCGCTCGAGCAGGGGGTACGCGTCCCGGACGTCTGTCGGTCTGAGCGCGTCGCCCTGATTCACGAACGCCGCGGCGAAACGGGCGGCGGGGTCGACGAAGCCGAGCGATTGGCGCACAAGCGCCGCGGGGGTGCCGACAGCTTCAGACGGCGGTGGCTGCAGCGGCGCGGTGATTTTTGGACGTGTGACCCCCGCATGAATGAGCTTGTCGCGCTCCTTGTCGTCCGCACGTAGCGCGGCGCGGCGCAGGACGTGCATTACGGCAAACTTCCAGAGCAGCGTGCGGAAGCGCTTGATGATTGCGCTGCGGTGGCCCCACTCCTGGATATCTCAGAGTCAGAACATGGCCGTGATCGGGAGCTTGCAGCGCACTGAAAATTTCTCCTCGCAAAAGCCAGCGAGGCCGGGTACATCAAGTTCGCAGTTGTCGCGTATTGCAAGAGAGTTGACCTTTTCGTTGCGTACAGGAGCCGCCTAAGAACGAATCAACGAGAAATCACATTGAGATCTGGACGTATTCACATAATTCGCGAGAACTTGTAAATCAGGGAAATCCGGCGGGAGCGTCAACGACAGGTGACGCTGTTTTAGCAAGCCCCGCGAGTTTGAGTGCAGTTCTGCGTTAACCTCTGCTCGCCATCCAGCGAGGAACGTCTGGAACTGGGGTTGACTGCAGCGTTCGTACGCCTCGAGAAGCTGATCCCCAAACCCACACCGGGCAAGACCGCTTGCCGTGACCTTTCCGACACTGTGGATACCCTGGATGCCTGTCAGTGAGATTGAGATGAAAAATCGTACTCTTGATTTATTACGGAATGGTAGTCGCCGCCTGCGAGCAGCGCGAATAACAGCAACCCTCCGCGAGTGAGCCCAAGGGCTTGAACCGCATCCGCGGTATACACCATAACGTGGTGTTTGCTGGGTTTGCCACGGGAATCCCGAGCAGGGTTCGCTTTGTTTCCCGACAGGTCCAAGCTCGAGCTTCGACGGTTATTAGTAAAAACCCACAACCAAGCTGCATGCAGCTCACTTGCGAATTATGGTTTTGCCGCCAAATATCAGGACGTCGCAGTCGTCCGTGATGATAGCGTCTATGATACCCTCCTGGTTGAGACGTGCCAGCTCGGCTTCGGCTTCACCTGGCGCCTCGCACCACTGCATGCCACAGTGCTGCAACATTATCTTCATGGGCTGGGCGAGTGGCAGAGAGCCGGATTTGCCCATCTTGCTACCACGCTACGGATCCAGCGACAATCAGTTGGAAGTCGAACCGCCACATCTCAGAGCCACTGAAGACGTTTAGTTGTACCTTGACTTTCGGTCGCTTCCTGCCATCGAAAACAAAGAGTGGTATGATGGGCCACTCGCCTACACAACGTGTCAGAGAAAATGTATAATTCACCGACCGTGAAAACCACCCACCGAGAGTACATAGACGGAAGAACAGTGTGCGGAGTGCTGGATTGGCTCCCAACTCGGGGCCGCCAGCCATTTTTCGGGCGACTTGGTGAATCCAAAGGCTGACGTCGATGCCCACTCTCAGCGCCCGTCTGATACCCAGTCAATGCCTGGTGGGGAACCAAAAAGGAAGAGACCCGCCTTCCGGACAGATTCTTTTCAAAGCCATCGACAGCCAACGACGCCAGAGACCGACATTCTCCAGCATCCCGTATGACCTCCCAGAGGCCCGGAACACCCATAAGTGAGTGAGAGTATAAGTAAATAACTAGATTGCTGAGAGCAAGACGAGAAAGGCGCGCGAATCAGTGGCAGTGTCGAAGTGTCACACTTCGTCACGTGAAAGTGACCGACGCGTCTCACCTTTCGCTTTTTGCTTTCGTCGTCTTGGAACACGCTATAACGCGACAAACGCGTACTTGCTGTCGAGCGGAGCGGCCACCATGCCTGCCTTTCAGACACTCAAGCGCAAATCGGATGATCACCAAGACGCCAGCCGGAAGCGCGTTGCTCTAGAGGCAGACTTCGAGGAACATTATTGGGTGGTCCAGTGGCGCAACTTCCAGGCCAAGAAACACAAAACCTGGGATGGCGATGTAAGCTTCAAGTCCGTTTGCGTTTGTCCCTCTCATCCATGTTTGCAGGGTGTTCTCGTTGTTAACGGCTCTAAGAGCACACTCTACGATTCGGAAGGGAAAACCATTGCCGCGGGAAAGCGCGACGCGGCGCCATATGGCGAGGGGCGTAACCTGACCGTCGGAGGGAAAGATATAGAGCTGGATCGCGCTATTACACGCGCAGAGTTTCTCTCGGGAACCTGTTTCGGGGACTCCGCCTCCTTCTCGTCTGCTCCCGCTGCTTCGACCAGCAAAGCAACGGCTCTGTCCAAGCAATTCGTCCCGTTGAAGATTAAACCATCGACACCATCGCACCCGCAGGCCTCCACTAGTGGCGCAGAGCGTCGAGTTGTTCCCCTGCAACCCGTCGATCTTCTCTCCACCATGAATACGAATTCTCCAAAGAAGCCTCTTCCCAGCGTCAAAGCCGATGACTCGTATTGGACGGCGAATTGGCGTAAACCAGGCCAAAACAAGAAGCACAAGACATGGGACGGAGACGCATTTGTCTCCAACGTTGGCGGGAAGCTAACGATGGTTACTGAGGAAGGCAAAATGTACGTGCACACATTGTCGTGGCTGCTTCGCCGGCTTACATGAAGTGAAGCATGGGCACCACGCCTTGGAAAGGTGACCGTTTGCATGGCGGCTACCATGTCTACATTGGAGGCAAGGAGGTCGAGCTTGACTGTGAAGTGACGCTCGAGGACCTTCCTTCTGTGACTGGTGGCCACGCAGATGACAAGTTGGCACCCGCTATCCAGAATCCTGCAGACACCGCACAGGATTCCATCGGGTCTCCTGCGACCGGTTCCAAGACATTCGTGGCCCCCACATCCTTCTATGGGCCTCAAGCGCCTTCCAAAGTCAAACCCAAAGGGCCGGTGTGAGTCCTCGCTGTTCATGGTCGTATCCTCCGCTGAGCGAAATGCACAGACATGATCCTACAATCGAAGGCGCAATCGTCTTGAAGGCGCCGACCAAGGAACACATCAAGCGATTCAATAAAAAGTGCCCCGCCTTTTTCATGCATCCGAAGCCCATTTCTCATAAGATTTTCAGAGACTTACCTGTCGTTGCTGTGGTTTTGGACCCTATTCTCACCCCTCGGTTACGAGCCCATCAGCTTGAAGGTAAGGGGTCCGTTCAACTCTTATCTCGTGTTACTTGAGACATGTAGGCGTGAAGTTTATGTATGAATGCGTGATGGGCCTGCGGAAGCACGAGGGACAAGGCTGCATTCTTGCAGACGAGATGGGTCTAGGCATGTTTTCTTCTACACCAGCTGCAGTATCTAACCCTTTTCTAGGGAAGACTTTACAAACCATCAGTTTAATATGGACTCTGCTTCGTGAGTGTTACACGCTTGTGTAAGATCGTATACAAGCGGTACCGCAGGACAAAATCCCTACGCGGGTGCTGGGCCTGTTGTCGGGAAAGTACTCATAGTTTGCCCTGTTTCCTTGGTCAATGTGAGTGCATTTTTCCTCGCATAAATTGGGCTAAGTGGTATCGAAGAACTGGAAAGTCGAGTTTCACAAATGGCTCGGTCGCGACCGTCTCGGTGTAGTTACCTGTGACAAGGACAAGAACGTTATCAAGACTTTTCAGCATGCGTCAGCCCCATTCTTTCCTCTTTGTTTCATGGAGAATTTATGTTGCTCAGTAAAACTCAACATGTACTAATCATCGGTTACGAACGACTGCGGACAGTTATGCACGTCCAGTTTCGATTGGGCGCTCAGATTACTGACTTGGAACAACAGTGACCAGTTGGCATACTGCGTGCCGCCAATCGGTCTCATTGTTTGCGACGAAGGTGGACTCAACTTTGCGCTCCATGAATAATGTATCTTACCTTTGTCTAGGTCATCGGCTCAAGTCCGCAAATAACAAAACGACAACCATGTTCGATGCGCTGAGGACGACCAGGAGAATAATCCTCTCCGGCACTCCCATACAGAACGATTTGAGCGAGTTTCACGCCATGGTAACAATCGCTGTGTCTCCCTCCACCTTTTGCTTGAATTCATATCAATTTATCAAGGCCGACTTTTGTAACCCTGGCCTGCTTGGTTTGTGCCCTGAAACAGCAATTGCAACAATTCTAACAACGTGCCAGACAACTATGCTACTTTTCGTCGAGTTTATGAAGTTCCAATTCTTAAGAGTCGCGCTCCAGACAGCTCAATCAAAGAACGGGAAGTAGGGGAAGCCCGGTCTGCCCAGGTGCGACAAAAGCAACTAATACACTGAACACTATTCTCAGGAGCATCATCATATATAGCTGCTCACGATTGCTAAGAGTTTTGTCCTCCGACGAGACGCAACATTGCTGCAGAATTATCTGCCCCCAAAACGTAGGGCTCCTAGATGCTATTATCATCAACTGATACGTTGTCGCAGATGAATACGTTGTGTTTATAACTCCAACACGTCTACAGCTATCCATCTTCGCGAAGATTCTCAACCCAGACAAACTAGATGACTTGGCCCAAAGCTCCACGGCCGAATCGCTTGCCCTGATCAATATGCTCACAAAAGTCAGCAATAGCCCCATATTGCTCAAGGCAACCGCAGATAAAGAGAAGGCTGCGGGAATCGACATTCGAAATGCCATCAAACGCGCCGGGGTGGACGATGCTTTGAAGTTGCTGCCTGAAAACGCTCAGATCGAAGATATGTCCTTGAGCGGTAGATTTGATTCCCATTCATTTTGAAGATATTTCCTGATTTTGTCGTTTGCGATTAGGCAAATTGACCGCCCTTTCCAAGTTGCTTAAAGCTATCTATCAGGTGGGTTGGAAAAACAAATTATCGCACCACAGCCTAACTGGCACCCGGCGGCAGAACACCGAGGAGAAATGTGTACTTGTGTCTCACTACACCTCGACACTCAATATTCTCGAGGCGTTTTGCAAGAAAAAAAACTATTCTTTCTATCGGCTTGACGGGTAGGTCTTCTTCCTGAACGAACCGGCTCGAGCCTCACCACTATCCGAAGGCAAACACCAGCAGCTAAACGGCAGGAATACGTGAATTCCTTCAACAAATCAACGCAAAGAAGTAGCTGTAAGAATCACTTCCCTTTGCGCGATTTTATCTTACCAGTGTCAGTCATATTTCTCCTCAGCTCGAAAGCAGGTATGAGCGTCCTCTGCCACCTCGTGCCCAACTAATGATAATTCCAGGCGGTGTGGGTATCAACCTCATAGGTCGGTAGCTCCTGGTTTGGTCATGAATTCGCCTTCACTTCTATCGCTCTAGGCGGCTCACGATTGTGTCTCATCGACTCTGACTGGAATCCGAGGTCTGTGACCCAGCGAGCACAAGTGGATGATTGATTGTATTGAAGAAACGAATCCAGTCACGATCTACAGTCAATGGCCAGATGCCATCGGTGAGTCCGCTCGTCCGTTGGACTCTCTTCGGATCTAGAATGTCTTCCGTGACAGGGATGGGCAGAAACGACCTGTTTACATTTATCGCTTCCTGACAGCAGGTGCGCTGAGCTTTGATAACCTCCCCGCAGCATCGAACACAATCTCGTTCACGCAGGAGCAATCGACGAGAAGATATATCAACGACAGGTTACCAAACTAGGATTAAGCAACTGTATCTATGTTTTCTTAACCATTCCTGCGCTCTACTAAATATACACTTATCTAGCTCTCATGGGAAGCTCTGTAGGTTTCACTGGCAGCCGCGTCGTGCGCCGAAGCTGACCATCTCAGACCTCCAGTGCTTCATCGAAGAGTGATTCTTTCAGCAGAAAGGATGTGCGTTGTTTACGTTCTCTCAGTCAAAATCGGATTGACAGGCTGTCTATAGCTTCGCGATATCTTTCGGATACATCCCGACACAGCGTGCAATACTCATGATCTACTCGAGTGTCCTTGCGATGGTACAGGCACTGCGAACACTGAAGATGAGCCCATGGGGGACGTTTCAATCGAAAGTGACCCGGAAGACAGTGAGTCGGAGAACAAGGGTTTTGTCAATGCGGCCCAGGTACGACCGGAAGAAATAAACAAGATAGACAAAGCTGTAGGTGTCTCTCAATATGCTTCAACAAATACTCATGTCCAACAGTATCTAGACAAGAAACGAGCTGGACTCGCTGCTCTGGGTCAGTGGAAACATATCAACTGCCTTTCACCTACCGCCCGGGACGACATCCAGGATCAGATCCTGCGTAAACTTATCTTCGTACCTCCGCCCTCATCGACGAAACCACAATCACAGCTGTTGGCGGCACTTGACGCCGCGGCTGCAATGAGTTCGCTGACGGTTTCGGACATTCCAGGGGGCTCGGTGTCGTTTCTATTCGAGAAGAGCACAACGGTAGACTTGACGGTGTAGAATTGGGGAGACCCTGTATCATAGACTTTCGGAAAAACTGTTCGGAAGAAACCGTTAGTTCGGAGCGGAGTGTCATCCTTAGGTCGCCGGGCCCAGACTGCCCAGTCCGCAGTGGCAGTCCCAGTTTCAGCGACTTTCCATAAGTCATGACAATTGCATGATTGGGGTAGGCCGGCAAGCGGCGGGTCACAAACAATTTAGTAGATAGATACAAGGTCTGCGACAGATAGGATAGGATAGGGTTGCTGATACAGAGCTAGTAGTACGTTGTGTCCTTCAGTCCAACCGATTCCCAAATATTTGCCCAATTGAACGAGGTATCAATAGACTTATAAGTATCAGTCGAGTCAAAAGAATCTCGATACTTGCCCGATTCTGACACATCGGCGAGCTCCCGTTGTGTTAAGGCCAAGTTAAGGCTCAGAAATGACAATGACTGGTTGAACCTCAGAGTCAAGAAGTTGAACCCCCGGACCGGGCCGTTCATGCCGAGTCATGTGCAAGACTCGTCATCAAGCGATTATACTATTACTACTACTAGGGGTCCGCTGAGGCGCGGGGTGCTCGCGAAGCCGCCACACAGCGGCTTTTCCCGAGCACAGCCACATTACGAAGTGTGATTACGCACACCCGTCGCCTCAAACACAATTAATCCCTGCCCGCCGGTCATGTATCTGGTACCGTTCGAACCGCGTATGAAAACGGCGGTGATCGGAATGCTTTCAAGGCAAAGAACTAAAGTTCTGTTTGTGAATGACAAGCCGAAATTTTGTAAAGCATGTCGACCCATCCTGAAAGATTGGTGATTGATACCTTCCTTTGAAGTTCCCCGGGACCACCGCTCAAAACCAACAGGTATTTATAGTTGAAAGAGACGGATGGTAAGACCACGACGGTACAAAAAAAGGAGGTATTTGGCAAAAGGGATGATAGAATGAGGGCACAAGCGGGAGAACTGTAGACTGGGTCACCGCATGTTCTTCACGGGCACCACACTCTCAGAACCCCCCCTAGGCCACCATCTAGAGTTAGAAGGGTAGAAATGTCGTCAAACGTAGAAAATGAAAGGAAAATTTGAAACAAAAAGGTCCACGGGGCATGTTGAAGCCTGCGTGGGTGGGCGAGAGAAAACCTAGAACCGTCCATAGACGGGTACGCCGTCTATCACGGTTGCAATGACTTTGGTAGCAAGGATTTGGTTCGATGGAATCGTCATGATGTCTTGAGACAATATCACAAAGTCGGCTCGCTTTCCGGATTCCAGGGAACCCAGAGTTGACTCGGTGAAGGAAGCGTATGCAGGATCGATAGTCATCCCTGTGAAAATGTTGTGTGACGGATGAGCGAGCATATAGTATCTAGCTTGCCTCTCAAAGCTTCTTGACGAGTCAGGCACTCTTCAGGGTACCTGATGATATGTAAATCGACGGTGAGAAGGAGAGTGATCAAATACGTACCATCCGGCTGGGCCATGAGGGGATTCGCCATTCACAGAAAGCCTTGTGATGGCTGCGTAAAACCCACAAAGGGGATTGGGTGACTCGACAGGGAAATCAGAACCCAAAGCAATCCTTGCACCACTATCCAGCAAAGATCGGAAGGCGTAACTTCCACCCTCCGAGTAAGCCTCACAAGTCGTTTCGGAGTACGGAACCTCACCCACAGGTTTTTGATTCTGACCGGTCCCTGAAAGAAGCTCGCCAAACAATACTGCACGGGGTTCCGACTGCACGTACCAGGCGATCTTGTGCATACCACATGTCACTGATTCTGCGAGGCTGGATATGAGACAGATATCCGAGTCGCAATTACCAGGGAAAGACTGACGCATGTGTCGGCTGGATGCTGGCGATTACTATAAAAACTTTCAAAACGCGAACTGTATAAGGTGGAAAGAGCGTACCGCCAAGTCTTCCCAAACGTTCGCGGTCGGCCTGTGTTATGATCTGTGCGTGCTCGAGACGCGGTCGGGAAGCACTTATATCAACTCCCTTCAACGAAGCCTCGAACACATCCATAACAATGCCGTTGGCACGATCACCGATGGCGTGGACATTCTGGAACAGCAGAGTTGGAGCACTGTGTTACGAGGACGGGCGACACTGACCACTTGCCATCCGTCTCGTAGAAAGAGCGGGATCCAATGATGAAGAGCTTCAGAAGTTATGCGCATGGCGCCAGTTGTCGTTGGGTCGTCAGCGTATGGCTCATAGAGCTGGGGAAAGGCGTGAGTTTGCGAAGATGTAGTTTTGATACAGAGGATCTACCGCAGCACCGCTTGTCCGGAGAGCACCTGTTCGAGCAGCAATGAATTTCTGTACAATTTTTTGTGAAAGGTGAGCCACCGTCGGCAAAAATTTTGACACTGCGAGCATTAAGCCTCCCGTTTCCGGCGTTGATGATCGGCTTCGTTTTATTTCCCCAATATTCTCCGTTCTCGTCAAAAAACGACATGCCATAAATCCGGATCTGGTCAAGGATGGTCAATGACGCGCAGGAAATTCAAGGATGTACGTGCAGGTAATTTATTGAGCTCTGCTTGCCTGGCGCTAAATCAGAGTGCGTGCCGTGTTTCTTGTGGTTCATAGACCCACTTGGTAAAAAAATTGAGCGACATGGGGTTCAAGCCCGCATCGTGGACCGAAGTTAGACCGAAGGCAACTACATCTTGTACGGCGACAGAGAATCGCCTCATGAGGTCGTCTTCAGTTAGCGCAGGTTGGAAAATGATATCTTGTGCGTTGTCCAAGAACATTCCTGGCAATTACCCTCAGTCACGTACCAAATTCGAACAAGGAAGAGCCGACCATTCGGCTGTCCAGAATCATCACGGAATATGATACCGCCTTCAACAATGTCTGGGAATGGCAAGCTTGCTTCCATCACTTTGGACGATACCCATAAAGCGTGGCAGTCTTTGCTCTGCAAGATGATGGGTCGACCACGAAGAACAGGATCCGACTCAAGGTCAGCCTACAAGTATGAGGAGGGAATTCAGAATGCGCGGAAAATGGGCGGGAATAGAAATCACAGACAGCCGTCGGCCATCTTGTTGTTGGCCAAGCCGTATGGTCCCAACCCCCACCCAAAACGTAAGTGCTGGCATTGTGTTGGATTTCAGGGTGTGCAAGAATGTATTCCCTGACCCGAGCGACAGTCCCTAAAGTTGGTTTTGAGAAAACGGATATTTTATCCCACGTTCATGAACATACCCTGGATGTCTTTCGTGCCCTCGAGCGCCAACTGGCGACTAGCTCCATATTCCAATAGATGTGCATGAGCGTCTGTGATGCATCAGAATATATCAGAGTCTCTATTTCTGAACGAACCGCTCAGACCCGGGACAACAATTGATCCATACGGGATGTAGCGGATTTGTAGCTCCGACTGCGAAGCGCCTGCCACGTCTTCCCAATGCTGCTGGACCTCCGCTGCCGAAACGCTCAGCAAATCGCTGAGACCGCAGCGCATCTGGAATGGCACACACCCAGGGTACCGGTCTTTGATATGTACCCATTATCCACGAGAACACATTGGGTTTGTGAATTTTGCGCGTCTACCGTGTAAACCTAGGTAATGAGGTTACGGGTGGTCGTTAATCTGGAGATACTAGTGTAAACCTTGAAAGGTTCGCTTGAACACAATGCGTACGGAGCCAGATAATCGATGGATTCGCCAGACGCAGAAGAGAAAATCTCCGAAACGAAAAACAGGAGCGCTGAGAGCCCTAGAGCACCGAGAAAAATCCAGAAAGTCCGCGGGGAGTCAGACTGCGACGCAAGCGCTGGGGGAGATTGTCCCTTTTGATCTAGACTCCTTTTGTCAGGAATATCCGAGAAGGAGTTTTCAGCAGACACCGGACGCTGACGTAGCGACATATGGGCAAAGTCTGGCAAAGTAGCAAACGGGGGGAATGGAACGAGGGGACTGGAGATGGACGTATTTAAACAATCCTTCCTTCTCCTTCCGTAGTGTCGAGATCCCTGCCAAGTTACACGATGGCCGGGCGCTTCAGCATCGTTCGATGGTCCTGGCGAAATCCAAATAAGCGCTCTGAAATAAGCGCTGGTGAAGAGAAACGGAAAGTTTAAGAGGAGGCTGACTCGGGCTATGAAAATGATTTAAATAGAGGGATGTGGAAGGATAATGGTACGGTAGCGGCAATCTCGCTCGCTGCTACTAGTATGGCACACGAAGAAACCAATACTTTGGTTATGCAGTGGCGCTTGGCGCTTGCATAATAGGCGCTCTGCCAGTCACTATCACCGAAAGAAATCATCATTCTCTCGGTGTCGATGGCAAGATGAAGATTGCTGCCCTCATTCGCAGACACAAACGATTGTCCTCACTCAAGTATTTATTCGACGAGAATGTACAAGTACACAATAGGGTTCTTTCAGATATGAACACTGCCAGAACAGGTGTACTGCATGATTGAATGACGGTTAACAACAGCCAACCCAAGGTGCACCCTCGCCGCCGTCGACATTATCTTCCTCTTGGTCCTCGTCGGGGAAAACGAGCAAGTGTTTAGGCGTCTTCAATCCCCCGGTACGCACCGGCGCCGCTCTGTGATTACCCCAGGATGGATGTCCCATCGAGTGCCTAGGGACACGCAGAGGGGCACAAAGCGCTGGGGGTGTCCTGATGCTACATAGCGGCCATGTAATTTTTGTCGTCGTGGTTGGGAGCAAGACCCAAATGGCATTGGAACACAAGAGCAAAGCACGCCACGTCGCGTGAGGCGGCCCGACCGGCCCTGACGTGTCACTTTCGTACCAACCACTAAGGTCCACCATGCCGACGCTGGGCCAACTCTTGCGCGAGAGGACACAAGCGTTCACCGGCTCCATCAGCTCCTATCGCATTACTCTCTATGCAATTCTCTCCTTCTTTGCTGTCTCCGCCGCGATCGCAAATGCACTCAGAAATTACAGCAACTTTTATTCGGTGGCCATATATCTCTCGAAAAGTAGCAGAAGTGTTCTTGTGGGTTGTTAACTGGCCGTTTTTGTTGCATTCCAACCTTTGCCAGATCCTGGCTAATTTCGGCTTCCTGGTGGCGTTGTTCGCGGCCCATGTTTTCCAGAAAGTCTTCTTTGGCGCGCTCCGACCAAGCGAGATCGAGGTTTGTCTCCACTGGCGATTGTGAATTTCCCACCCTCTCAATCTCCTCATTAGCGGCTCTACGACCGTCTTTGGTTCTTTATCACAGAGTCCTTGCTGGCGTTCACCATTTTCCGGGATGAATTCGACGCGACTTTTGTCGTGATGTTTGGATTCTTACTTTTCGTAAAATCATTCCATTGGATCGCAGCCGACCGGATTGAATGGGTTTGTCATTTACGCCTGCGTTTCCACCTGGACTAACAATTTTTTCAAGATGGACCAAAGACCATACCCAGGGCCCTCGCTCCTCTTTCACGTCCGGATGACCGCACTCTTCCTCCTCCTATGGACCACCGACCTGCTCCTCTTCACGATTGCTGTTGACAGTACCATTGCTAATGGTATCGGGGGCATGGTTTTGTTTGCCAGCGAAGTCAGTTCTCTCTTGCCAAAATCATTCTCCTCTAAAAACAACATAGTACGCCATCCTCATGGCCACTGTCGCCAACACCGTTTGTAAATATCTTCTCTGCGCGTATGAACTCCGCCGTGCTGGTCAAAGAGGCGGCGAAAATGCTCCTGCGTGGGAAAACAAGAGCATGTGGGTATTTTACATCGAACTGGTCACTGGTGAGGCTCCTTCTCTCCAGTAGGATAAAAGTCTGAAGCCCCTTGCTAGATTTCCTGAAGTTGACGACGTATCTCGTCTTCTTCATCATTATCATGACTTTCTACGGCATACCCTTGAACATTCTCCGCGACGTCTATGTTACCGGTCGTTCTCTCATCACCAGGCTCCGTTCGCTCCACCGCTACCAGACAGCAACGCGCAACATGGATGAGCGGTACCCTAATGCAACGCAAGCAGAAATGGCTGCCATGAGTGATCATACGTGCATCATCTGCCGCGAGGAGATGGTTTTACAACCTCCGGCGGCAGACCCTGCTGTACCGCCCGCCAACAACGACGGCCCAAACACCACTCCTAAGAAGTTGCCGTGCGGTCATATCTTCCATTTCAACTGTCTCCGTTCTTGGCTCGAACGTCAACAAAGCTGCCCAACATGGTGATCTAATTTCCGTTCTCGTCAGTCAGCCTTCAATTCTGACCTGCTCGCATAGTCGTCGGAACGTTCTTGAAGCAACACCACAGCCTGTCGGGGCGCCTCAGCCCCAAATCCCCGGTGCGGCGCCTCAACCCCAAAACGCAGGGGGGCAAGGCATCCCGAACCCCGGCGCAAACAACCCCTTGGGCTTGGTCGGTCGGCTATTTGCTGCCCCTGGACAGCCCGCCCCGGCCCAACCCGCTCAATTTCCCCCGAATGTCAATATGGCTCAAAATCCCCAGAATGGAGCCGGACAGCCCGGGATTGTCATTGAATATCATTTTCAGTACCAGGTTCCTCGCCAACAAGCTCAACCACCGCTCCAACCTGCCCCCCAATTCCAAGGCTTTCCAGGCCCAGCAGGCGTTTGGCACCCATGGCCTCAAGCTGGCCAGGGGGTCCCCAATGAACCCCCAAACCCTGCACCACCCGCCGAAGCTGCCCCTCCGATTTCACCAACTGTGGAAGTACAGTCAGAAGCTGTAGCTACGCCCACCGCTACGTCGGAGCCACCCCAATCTACCAATGAAGCAGGTTCAGCGAGAGAGGCAGCTGCACTGGCGGCGTTGCGTCGACACAACAGCGGGCGGCCTGCCAGCTCGCCAACCCCGACGACGGCGACCTCTTCGCCTCCGTCTCCTCGCCAATCCACAGAATCTGTCCCCACATCTGTCCCTGGCCCCGGATCATCCTCAACCTCTTCCGCTGCCCCTCCGAATCGGCGTTTGGATGTACCTCAGCTGATTCCGATCTATGACTACACCGCCCTGGGAGCGAATACGAATATTCCTTCTCCTTTCGCGCCGAATGTTCCCTCCCCTTTCGTCCCCCAAACCCGACCTCCCATGCCGGGTTCTCGCACTTCTTCACAACCGGCCCCGGCTCCGGCCACCAGGCCCCGACCCAGCGCACGCGGACCTCCACCTGATCCACGATACTCTCAACGTCCATCATTATCGCAGCTGCCACCAACTTTAACAGACGAACAGTTGGCGCTCATGGATACCGTGACGAGAGAAGCGATTGACGAGCGCCTGAGAGTGTTGGAAGGAGTGTCGGGGGCAGTTTACCGCTGCATCGATGACCTGATGCGGATGCGCAGCGCCTTGCCACCACCTAACCCAATTTCTGGCCAGCACCCAGGGCCATCGCCTGCTGCCGGCGCATCCACATCCAACTCTACCGAGGACAGCACAGCGGCGCCTGCGGCCCCTTCCCCAGACAGTCCAGCGGAGGCAGAGGCAGAAGCCCACACAGACGCGCAAACAGAAGATTAATTGAAATTCGGGGTCTCGAGAAGCACGTCTAGCCTTCTCTTGACCATATCTGAGTCTACTGTAGATTTGTCGACCACACTGTAAAATACTTTGAATATATTTCCTGGCTTCGGAGAGGCATTGTCTTTGCGAATGTCAGCCAGTATTTCCTTCAGGTGAAGTTCGACCTGCGCTTCGGAGAGTAAAGGAGGCAAGAACTGGGACAAAAGATCCACTTCAAAAAGCTCGTTCTCTGCCAACTCGGGACGTGCTGCAGCGGTGAATTGGGCAGCAGCCTCGGTCTGAAATGTATTGTTTCGGCGGAAATCATATACAGAGAACAAGTAAGACGCACTCTTCGAGCGGCTGCTTTCCTGACGATTGATAAGATGGCGGATGAGTTCACTTGTTGGTTATTTGCGGCCTTGTCAGCGGAGTAGACTTCCGCCAGAACAGCGCGCAACGTCGTCGCGCGTCGGCTGTCTTTACCCTTCACAATAATTGAGGGAGGAAATGGTAGTATTCAAGATGACAGATACCTTCATTGCAGATTTAACGGCGGCAGTCAATTGGCCGCGAAGATCTGTGCGAAGGTCAATATTTTGTTGGGTTGTGAATTTTATACGACACAATACCGGGAGCGGGTTGCGCGGGGACAACGCTGTATAGACGAGATAATTGGAGGACAGGGCGCTGCAGACGGAAAGCCGACATGTCTTGTTGACAAGGCGCGGTCAGATGTGGTGAACAAAAAAAAAGGAAATCCCGTCGGTCCGGGTCGATCCGCCATCATCGCGGCTTAACCAGGGCGTTGGACGATGGACTCGGAATCGATCTCTCTTCCAGCCTCAGGCGAATTCCTTCAGTCCATTCGTACCTCGGCGAGGGCGCTACGCGAGGCCTCCAACGTTTCGGTGGGTGCTCTTTCTCTCCGCAACCCAGTTTGAAGCCATCTGGGTGAAGATTCCTCGATGACCCCTCTTCCAGATCGAAGAACAAGCGATCAAGCGTCTCCTGCTCTCCCCTGCATTTACATCTTCGTTCAAACGAGTGTCGGCCTCTCATGGACTGGCGATGCCCCTGAATTTTCCCTCCCCCGGCGCGGAACTCAATCTTCTCAGTATCCTTTCCTTGCTGAACTTTGGCTCTGGCTATCGCGGGCCTCTACATGCCGAGACAGGACATGGCGCGTGGGACTGCATGCGGGCCTTTGTCTTTTCAATGTATATCACGTCCTCCAGTGGCGAGGATGACCTGTTGTCCGCACGAGGAATACAGACTATCAACGAAGGCAAGGTGGCCGAGTTGATGAGGGTCAACGTTCACACTGAGAAGCCACACGAAACCCTTCCCCACGTTACCATTGGGGAGTTGGGGGGTCCGATGTATGATCTCGTCAAGTCAGTAGCCAAAGTTTTGAACGAAACGGGAGGGATTCTGGTCAATATGGGGTATCCTGATCTCGGAATGTTTGTTCTCGAGGCGTTGAAAGAAGGCAGGAAGGCATCCTCCGCCAGAAACGATCATGCAGATGTGGAAATTGTTCTCGAACGGGTGCGCTTGTCCTAGTGTCATGATTTCTGTGGTTGATCCGCTCGTAGCTGGTTCGCGCCTTCCCGGCTTTCCAAGATATGGCTGTCGTTGACGGGCAACGTCTACCTCTTACCCGCCTTCATCACCCCTTTGGCTGATCCTTTTGGTTCAGGTATCTTTTGTTTCAAGAAGGGGTTGTTCCTGATCCATGCCATATCTGTGCGGTTTGGCTCTGCGGATCCCCCACCGTTTCCTGTTGCTTCAACGTCGCACATGCCCGTGTTCAGTGACAACGTACTGCCTTCGTTGCTCATACATCTGGGAGTGATTGATATCTCGAGATCGTCCAACCTGTCTATGCTGTTCCCGCAGGCTGGCTCGCCGGAGCAGTTGGAAGCTCTTCTTGAGGTTGCAACCGTCGTGCCCGGCCCTGGTGGTGATGCCAAAGTTTTGCCGAAAGATGGGCCTGCCGTTTCCGCCAATCAGGCGTATATCTTGCGAGCGGCGGCAATTGACGCCTGCGAGTTGATCGTTCAGGCGGCTCATACGCTGAATGAACCACCGATGGACTGGCTGAGGGCCATGGAACTCCCCGCATTGGACATGTGGATATGGGCGGTGGCGAAGGACAGACGTATGTTCGGTGTGTTGTTGTCGCCTATCCTGCTCACTCCCCATCTCAGTGGACTATCGACAACTCGAGCGATTCGTTTTTAGGGATACAGTGTTCTTCTGAGGGATAGTGTAGTGGTAGCTACGGGTAGCAAAAATCTGATGATGATGGTATATCGTCTGGGAAACTGTTTGGAAGAGCGTATTTGGCTGCATCAGTGCTAGTCCGGTCAAGGGCCTTTTATAACCTGGCCGAGCAGCGCCGGGCTTGCTTACTTTTCTCTCTTGCTCGGTTTCCTCATGGCGGACATCTCCGCCCCCGACCCGAAAATCGCGCCGTCCTTGTCCAGGCGAATCAGCCGGCCCACATCTCTCCATCTCGGAAACTCTGCAAACGCGGAATGGAATCCAGACATCGTTCTGGACGAGGCCTCGCCCGAGGCAAAGAAATCCACCGCAAATCGCGCGCTCGAGCCGCCAGATATGCTTCGCGACAGTACATTGACCCCCACATCATCGGTGCCAAGTCCTGCTCCTCCTCACCTCCACCGTCACCATGTCCTGGAGAAGCCCATGCACTCTCCCTGCTTCGTCCATTCCCATCTCGACAAGGGTGTTTCCCTCACCGACTGGCTCCGCACAAGACAGAACAGCATAGACGACACCCTCGGTTCTGCTGGCAGTAGAAGCTCCTTGTCGTCCGCCGGGTACAGTCTCTCGTCGTCGAGCTCAAGCACCAACTCGACTGCCGATTCGCCCGATGAAGAGGAATTTTCCGGCAGTTTGACAAAACAGCTAGCGGAGACCGCTGTGGGTGTTCGAGAGATGAGCAAGCAGCTTGGTCAGTCGCTCTGCCAAGGAGAATTGCGATCCACTGAATCATCTCCCAAAGGTCGGGCCCGTGTCCGGTCTAACATCCAGAATGTCTTGATTATCACCAAGGCCAGGGATAACAGACTGATCAAGCTTACTCGTGAACTTGCTCTCTATCTGATGCTCAAGCCGCGGCATGGACAGAGTCGGGGCCTCGTAGTGTACGTTCCGTGTTTCCAGATTGGATCATAGCTCATTTTTATCAAGTTATGTCGACAACCAGCTGCGTAGTTCTAAACGTTTCGACGCGGAGGGCATCGAGCGTGACCATCCGGAGCTCTTCATTCCCGTTCCTCGCCGGCGGACCTCCAGCGCAACTTCCCTCTCCATCCCTCCGTCGTACAAGGACGAGTTCAATTCGAAAGAAACAGGACAACTGAGATATTGGACAAGTGACATGTGCAGTCAGAGTCCTCACCTCTTTGACTTTGTCGTCACGGTATGCACCCCGAGCGTGTATGAACGAGCGCTGTGTTCACCAATCTTGTAGCTCGGCGGAGACGGCACTGTTCTATTCACTTCGTGGCTTTTCCAACGAATAGTACCTCCAGTCCTTCCGTTTGCGCTGGGCTCCCTAGGCTTCCTGACCAATTTCGACTTTTCGGACCATCAGCCGGTGATGGATTCTGCCCTTGACTCGGGCATAAGGGTGAATCTACGAATGCGATTCACCTGCACAGTGTATCGCGCTATCGTGAACGAGAAAGGCAAGGGCCGTCAAGCGGTCAAGAAGGGCCAGACCGGGGAAATCATGATGAAGAACGTAGAACAAGGCGGGTGGGAGGCGCTCGAAGGCGGATGGTCTGGGGGCCCTCTTCCTGAGGCCCAGCTCGCTAAGCCGGCCACCAAGGACCGGTCAATCATGTGCTTTTCCACGAGAGCAGTCGAAACTTTCGAGGTCCTCAATGACCTGGTTGTCGACAGAGGGCCGAGTCCCTATGTCAGCCAACTGGAACTTTTTGGTGTGCATTACCTCTTTTCTTTCTCATGCTTTCCCGGGCTCATTTCCCATATAGGCGACGAGCACCACATGACAACTGTTCAGGCAGATGGCCTCACCGTCTCGACCCCCACAGGTTCCACCGCGTATTCCGTAGGTCGACACATTTGTCTCGGACACCAAAACTCATTGTCGTTCAGTTGTCCGCCGGAGGGTCACTTGTTCATCCCGAGATCCCAGCCCTCTTGATCACCCCGATATGCCCTCATACGCTGTCCTTCCGACCCATGCTTTTGCCCGACAGCATGGAACTGCGCATCTGTGTCCCTTTCAACTCCCGGAGCACAGCTTGGGCATCTTTCGATGGCCGTGGACGCGTAGAACTGAAACGTAACTCGTTTTGCTCTTCCGTTCTGCCTTCCGGCACTGACATTCTGTTTCGCAGAGGGCGACCACATCAAAGTCACCGCTTCCAAGTTCCCCTTCCCTACCGTTTGTGCGGATAACCAATCCACGGACTGGTTCCAGGCAATATCGCGCACGTTGAAATGGAACGAGCGCGAGCGTCAGAAATCCTTCGTGGTGGTGGAGGAGGATGGACCGGCCAAGCCGAGAAAGAAACAAAATGCTCAATCGGAAACACCCACCACCCGGCCGGAAGCTGTGGAGGAATCGGTTGAGGATGATGTCGATTCGGACGAAGAAGATGATAAATTCGACATCGACGACTCCTCACCGGAAGCAGCAGCCGCCGCGTCTGCGCTGGTAACAGGCCAGACGGCGAAAGAAGAAGCTCTTGGCCGAGAGAAGGCACAGGAGAACATCGCAGACGATCGACTGCACAAACTCGCTGCCTCGGCACTGCGAAAAGAACGCAGTCGGTCCACGAAATCGCGGTCTCGCTCGCGCACCCGAACAACGGGTCGTCGCACGTCCTCCCCTCATGTTGAATTTGATCTGGCGGGCGACTCGGGGGTAGGAGCCGACCAAGATGGGACTCGAGACCATATCAACGCGCCCCGTTCGATGAGCGGCAAAAGTAGAATCCCGAAAGATCGGGACTTTGACGCCGACAGTATCAAAACTCCGACAGTTGCAAATGCGGCGTACGGTCGGGGCCGTGGCCATTCCCGAACTCGTTCCGCGGAAAACGGTCACCGAGCGTTCGCCGTTTGGGGGCACGATGAGAGCGACAGCAACGCAAGCGACAGCGACACCTGAAACTCACACACAATACTTTTAACGAAATCATTAGACGACAAGGTTCACAAGAGTTGAACAAGTGGCATTTACAAAGAATCTAAACGGGATGTATACATGTAGACACTGGAACAACATTATGGATGAAGCGAAGTGTTAGAATAAGAGTGAAAAGACTATTGCTGACGCTTACCACCTTTGTCCGAATGCCACGGTGGTGTGACACCTTCGTTCATGTCTCTTTTAAACCCAACGCACTCTTAACGCACGACCCTCATGGCACGGCCGACTGTACCTGAGTTGTCCACAACGCGAATTAATCGCCTTCTTCGGCCGTTGCGCGCAAAATGCGTCGCTCTCGCCGCTTTACCTTGGACGGCGTATCCGACGAGCGCGACTTATGGTTCCAAGGGCTGTCCAGAGCCTCCTCCTCTCGCCATCCTTCCACCTCCGGATACCGTTCGGTCCTTTCACATTGAGTATCGCTCTGTGGCAAGCCTTCGTACCGCTCTTTATTCTGTCCGAGACTGCTTCCGAGAGATTGTGTTAAAGACCAGTGGGCCCGCTCAGGCTTTCGACGCTCCACAAAGGGTCCCCCGCCTCGTAGATCTTTGCTCGACGATTGTGGGCGAAAACCTAGAGGGCGAGGAAGATTTGGCAGGCGATGTCGAAGAAGACTCGGAACAGCTTTCCGAGGTGGAAAGCGTCTACGAGATAATTCCAGTGCACTACCGGAGGTTTGGATTATTCCTTCATTCAAGAATATCTTGGCTAACGTTCCCCAGGTCCGCTTTGTTAGCACACGCGCTGGACATTGTTCTGCGTTGCCCTCATCATGTCACGCTCCTCAGTATCCTTCTCGACGTGACGTTGCAGCAAAACCTGCATCACGAGTCCGATGTGCTCCTGCATTGTCTGTTTCAAGCAGCAGCTTCCCGTGCATCGCCGGGTTCATCTTTCCGTCTATGTCACCCAGCGCATTCCAACTATCTCATCGACCTCTGTCGGAAATGGAAGGAAGCCGATCGTCCGACGAGTGTATTCATTCGTGTTCTAACAACGGTTCTCGTCGAAGCCCCGCGCCCCGAATTGTGGTGTTGCAAAGCTTTGGCCAAGTTGACGCGAGAGCTACACAGCCAGGACTTTGCTTCTCTCATGTGTATGGCCGGCCAGTTGGTGAGCTCCGTCGCCGATGCACAAATCGAGGAACCGCGGGAACACCGCCAATTCAAACGACGAAAGTTCGGCACAGAGGAATTGCCTCTCGCAAGCCATTTGGACAGATGGTTAAACTATTCGACTTCCTTTCCACCTTTCCAAGAGGCGACATCAGTCTTGGAATTCCTCGACAAGTGTCGCCAATCCGGAGCTCATCAAAGTACTTCAGAGCCATTCGCTGCCACCCTCGTTTGCTGGGCTACACACTTCCTTTCCGTCGCGGCGCCGGGCTCCGATGCACCCTACCACTTGTTGGCGGACGTATCTCCCACTGTAACGATGTACACATTCCTCGTGGAGCAGAGTTTCCTCAGACAGACGCCGGTACAACTCCAAGAGAGCAGGGTCAGACTGCACGACTATGCTTGCCATCTGCGTGCCAAAAATCTCCTCCTTCTCGAGGCATCCTTGTGGGCATGCGCGCTTCGATTCGTGGAGACATCCGCGCACCTGCTGGGCCCTTGCAGAGAAGTCGGTTTATATCGACAAGAACTGATGGACTTGGTCGACGACGCGGAGCGCCGATGCTTTGGGAGCGGCCTACGCGTTTCAGGGTGCAATCCGGCTCCTCAACCTCTTTGGGAGTGGGAGGACGGCATGGGGTGTTGGGTCCAACGCGATTCGCCTTGCGCAAAAAAAGCCCAGTGTCAAAGCCGCGTTTTGCACCGACCCTCGGCGATGATGGCACGAGCACATCCCGTCGATGGAAACTCACCGTCGATATTTGAGCTATCTTTCACATCGCTTGTGTCCAGTGCTATCTCTAACCGAACATCATTACACGCACAGTCGCAACTGGTTCGGCCCAGCCTGACGGCCCCATCTCGGACACGATTACCCCCTCCGCTCGAAGATGTTACACCTAGCGACGATGCTTTGGATCTCTTCGCGTACTCGGACGGTTAAAATTTTGTTTTGTATCATTATGAATGTATTTTTATCTAAACGCTGCGAAAACTAGGCGAGGTACGATCACCCACCGCTCAGCTCGTCCGTCGCGGCCCAGGCACGAAAGAGATGAGGAAGAATGAGGAAGACGAGAGGTGACGGATCAGAGATCGTGAGAATCTGATCCGAGCCATCCGTCGGCTTGTCTGCGTTCACCAGCCTTCCACCAGTCTCGCAGGCGGTGGCTCCTACTTGTCTGAATACCCCAGTAATACCCTCATGTCCAAGGACGTGAAGCCTCTTCCACTCAGCGCCACGCTTCAAGACCTTGCCGTGATGCGGGTGTCGGGCTTCGATATCGCCTCCCTTGTACCCTCCCAGTCCACGCAATCAGCGACGCCTGACGCTGCGACGACCAATGCGACGGTTGAGCAGTCCTACGAGTTTGTGGAACAGGCGCGGGCGGCGATCAAGATACACAACCGCGGAGAGGTTGACAATGTTGGACTTGGTGTCGAAGCGATCCGCACCAAAGTCGAAGAGCTATCGGAGGGAGTGCATGATGCGCGTTGATAACGGTGTGTTTCGCTTATTATGCTCGGGAGCGCGCTGACGCAGGAAGGGAGGAAGACTGGCGCGATTTGCAGGAAGCCAGAAAGTTTAATGTGTACTGTAGTTAGCAAATTGTTACCCACAACATTGAACGGCCAAATGAGCTTCGGGGCAGCTGTAGTTGTATCTGAAGCTTTCCACCATTTTGCACGCCAGAGCCAAGCGAGTCGGTTGTGCGGCCCTGGCTGACGTGAGACTGAAAAAGTAGCCGACAAGGGTGAAAGAGCAGGGCTTGGTTATGACCACGACCATGGCAGCCTCGACGGGTTCTGTGCTCGCCCTCTTCGTCCTCCGCGTCCTTTCGCCCGCTGTCGTCTGTCTCGCCGCCCTCTCTCTTCTATCCGCCACCCCCCCTCCTCCTTCTTCCCCGTCCGCCATTACACGTGTTGTGGTTCCCACTGTTATTCCTCGTCGCGCTCTCATCTTATGCTTTCTCTCTCTTTCTGCTCTTACCTTCCTGCTCGATGGTTTAATATTCGTCGTCTATGCTGTCATCGATAAGACCTGGTCCCGCAGCACCGGCATCGAGTACAATGCCGTCTTGGGTCTGGTTGCTTTCGCAGGGATGGCCGCTCTCGGGGCCTGGAAAGACATCCGTGGTGTTGATGTCTGGTCCATGAAACGTATCAAGCTGGCCGTCGCCACTTCGTCCGCAATAGATCTCGTCCTCGTCCTTCTAATCGCGAAGACGATCCGATCCAGTGGAGAATGTGAGCGTCGTCTGTTTGAATGGCAACACTGTGCTCAATCGTGTTCAGCACGTTTACCGATAGCTCATGCCTCCATCGCTATCATCTTCCCCGCTTTCCGGGTCCTTGCGGGCATAATTCTAGTATCAGCACTAGCTTCGCCCAGAATTGTCTACAAGGCCATATCCCAAGATGAAACCGAGGAACCCACTGCGTCCGACGCCTCTTTCCTTCTTCCCCCGCCGTCAACTGGTCTTTCGCCGTTGTCCGCGTTGCCAGCCGACGCAAGCAAGTACGGAACTTTCAGGACCCCGCGTTCGGGTTTGGCACAGTCAAATCCAGTCACTAGAGGCACCAGTCCCGTCCCTCCCGAGGAGATCGACGCAAAGGTACGGTCTCGTGGTACTTGCACCTCACCCTACTAAGATATCCCACAGACAAGTCAAAAGCCGGAAATCTCTTTGGATCCGTCCTGGGGCGAGATATGGCAGCGAATCTCGCGCTTGGCTCCCTATCTCTGGCCCTCCAAGAGTCGATCTTTGCAACTCTTGGTCGTAAGTCTCCAACCGTTATGCTTTCAAATTCGAGCTAAAGGAACACATGCAGTTGTTCTGCATCATCCTCATTCTTCTCGGCCGTGTAGTCAATGCTGGGATGCCGTTTGCCCTCGGGGAGATTGTCCGTATTTTTGAGGGAGGCTCTAACCGCTCTGTATGGCCCGTCCTTTTCCTTTATGTGACGCTGCGATTCCTTCAAGGCAGCGGAGGATTGGCCGCGCTTCGCGACGTACGTTATGGAGGTCTTCTTGGCGAATTTCTCTGACAAAAATGACATGCAGTGTCTTTGGACTCCCGTAATGCAGTATTCTGATCGCGGTAATTCCTTCCTAATTTCACAAAGCTCTTATAACTCACTCTTGCTCAGAAATGTCCTCCCTTGCTTTCGATCATTTGCTTCAATTGTCCTTCTCTTTCCACACCCATAGAAACACTGGAGCTATCCTTCGTGTTCTTGATCGTGGTGCCGCGATAAATCATACGTTCGAGGTACGCCTTTTGCCTCTGTGCTCGCGCTGAGATTGATGTCTCTTCAAGCATTTATTGTTCACAATCGCTCCCACTTTTATCGACATTGCAATTGCCCTGGTGGTCTTTTGCATCAAATTCGAGTGGGCGTTGGCATTGGTAGTCTTCGTTGTCATGTTTGCATACGGTGTTTCCCTTTCTTCCATTTCTATCAATCGTCTAATATCGTCTCAGTGGCGGCCAGCATCATCATAACCCGATGGCGTACGAAGATAAGAAGAGAGATGAATGAGCGGGATGTGGTACGCATTTATTCTATATCTCGACGCGTACCGATCCATGGACTCTAGGTGACTCGTGGCATACACGCCGATTGTCTGCTCAACTACGAAACCGTCAAGTATTTCGGTGGTGAAGTTCACGAAGGCGAACGGTACAGGCACGCCGTTGCCCAATACCAGGAGTTGGAGTATAAAGTCATATGTTAGTATCACTCAGCCACCCCCACAGACTTATACTCATACCCTCACTCCAGTCTCCCTGAACATTTTGAATCTCGTCCAAAACTTCATCATTTCGTGCGTTTTCTATATCACTTACTGTATAGAGGCTCGTAGCTCATCCCTACCAAGAATCGGACTCCTCGTTGGTTCGATGATCGTTGCTCTCCGCGTCACCAGGGGCCAATCTGAGCCCAGCGACTTTGTTATCTTCATCACGTATCTTGCCCAGGTACGTCGCTAGCTCATGACGCTCTATTGTGGCCAACATCGTCCACTCTAGCTTTATGGGCCGCTCAATCAGCTTGGTTTCATGTACCGGACGATCAACCAGTCCCTGGTTGACACCGAGAAATTGTTGCAGTTGCTCAATGAACCTACGGAAGTCAATGACCGAGACAATGCTACAACTCTCATGGTCGACGCTGGGGAAATTGAGTTTGGTATGCGAACTCAATATCCCTGTTTCTTTCCACATCATTTTGACATGTTTTTTTTGCAGATAACGTCAGCTTCTCATACGACAAACGCACCACAGCTCTCAACGGAGTCTCATTCAAAGTCCCCAAGGGCTCCTCTGTGGCTCTCGTTGGCGAGTCTGGAGCCGGCAAGTCGACGATTCTGCGACTCCTCTACAGATTCTATGATCTTCCCGAAGGCGGCGGGCGGATTTTGATTGATGGCCAGGATATACGGCACGTCCTTACAGACATAAGAATGCTTAGACTAACATGCAAATTTAGCGATGTCACGCAAAAGTCGCTTCGTTCCGCAATCGGAGTTGTTCCTCAGGACTCGGTCTTATTCAATTCGAGCATCGAATACAATATCGGGTAATTTGCTTCTGCTTAAGGGTTTTCCATATTGAAGCTAGCCCACCAGCTATGGCAAGTTTGGGTCGTCCCGCGAGGAGATAGAAGAGGCTGCCAAGTCTGCTCAGATGCACGACCGGATCATAACGTTCCCAGATGGTAAGGTCACCCTCGGTGCATATTCCACTGTGCTCATGTACCTGTCTAGGCTATGACACCAAGGTTAGATACTTTTTCAGTCACATTGTGTAGACAAGTGACCGGTATGACAGGTTGGTGAGCGAGGTGTGCGTTTGAGTGGTGGGGAGAAACAGAGAGTGGCGATAGCTCGGTATGGACCTTTTGCCTGATAAGCGTTACAGTGCTCACACTATCGGAATCCAGGACTCTTCTCAAAAATCCCCCCATTTTGCTTTTGGACGAGGCGACTAGGCAAGTGAACGCCACAGTTCTGAACGCGCCTAACTCATACTCATTTGGCAGTGCTCTGGACACTTCGACGGAGAAGGACATCCAGAAGGCTCTTCAAAACCTTGTGCAGGGCCGATCGTCGTTGTCCATCGCCCATCGCCTCTCTGTGAGCAACACAATCACTCTTTTGCTGCGCCAGTTCTTAATTATCCACAGACTATCGCCTCTGCCGACCTGTTAGTTCACTTTCCTCCGTCTGTTTTTCTGTTTACTGATTCGTTTTCTCTAAACAGCATCCTAGTACTCAAGGACGGTCAAATCGTAGAGCAGGGGTCGCACACGGAACTATTGGCTTTGGATGGCGTCTTTGCTACCATGTGGGCGGACCAGATCTCGACGTCTGGGGGCGGTTTGCCGACGCCGGTCGTGGGCACAACTGACCTGGTGCCAGACGCTGAGGTTTCGGGCTACTCGGCTGAGCCGGACCTGACCACGGAAGCGAACGAGGTGGATGCAGAGGACGGAGAGACCGTCGTCATTCCAGAGCAAGAAGCCGTCGAGTCTGCCGAACCGGACGTTGGTCTGACTTCGAATGTCGTGGTGGACGAACCCGAGCCGATACGAGACACCTCATCCCCCATTCTAGAAGGCCCTCCTGTCCCAGAGAGCCCCGCTCCTGTTGCATTCCCGGTGTCCGAGCCCGCGGATCCCTCTCCTCCCCCACCTACATCTCCGTTAGCTGCTGAACCACTGATGTTTCCCGTTTCTGACGACGCGTCTGTCGCGGAGGTGGAGAGGCCTGCGACCGGTGCGGCCCCTGGAGTCACCTTCGAACCTGGATTGGCCTCCCCCACGACGTCTCCAGATCCCGATGCGGAACCCAAGCGGAAGCGCATCTCTTCGCAGAACTTCCAGCGGTTAGCGCGTAGAATTTCGCTCACCACGCGGCGTCCGGGCTCGACATCCTCCTCCATCGCGTCCATAATTCCCGGTCTCAAACGGGACAAGGGTGCTCCCAGTGACGACAACAGCATTCGTGGTGAGGGCAGTGGTCGGGATTCGATTGACAGCCCGACTGCCAGCCTGTCCGGTGACAAGGGCAAGCCGAAGAAGAAGGACAAGAAAGACAAGCGGAAAAACAGCAGTTAACGCAGTTCGCTCATTCCCATTCATGATTTTTACGACCATATGCATGCTTTCACGACTCCACCGACGCTCTACAATAGCTATCGTAGTCGATCCATTTTACAAATTAATCAATCGCAATTTTCACTAGATATAAGTAGGAATTTGATCGGCGTATTGTTCGGCCCGCGTCGGAGTTTGAAATGCGGTATATAAGCCAACCATATGTCACGGGGCTCTCCTTTCCTTCTCTCCCAACTACCATCGTTCGAGGTTCCGGTCTCGGTCTCGGTTTCGTTCTGGTCTCGTGTAAAGGATCCAATATTGTATTATGTCCGCCAAAGTCTATGTTGGGTTCGTCTTGCGTATCGGCTGCGGCCTCATCGACTCGTTTTCCTGTGTTAACTGGTGTATAGCAATTTGAGTTGGAACACGACGGATGATACGTTGCGCAATGTCAGTTGTGATTGTCGGCCTGCAAAGACTGCGTCGTTGTGTTTTCTGTGTAATTCGTTCTTATCAATGGCTGCAGGCGTTTTCCGAGTTTGGTCAAGTCCTTGATGTGGGCTACTATCTTATCTTGTCTGCACAAACAAAGCTAACAGTGCTGCAGTCCATTGTCATGCGTGACCGCGACAGTAAGCTCAGTCGATCCTGTTTTCTCCCCGTCTTAAGATCGTCCCAGCTGGACGTTCTCGCGGCTTCGGCTTCGTGACCTTCGGCTCTTCTCAGGTACTGTCCGTGTGTTACCATCCAAGGCCAAACCCTAACCGTCATCTCAGGAAGCTGAAGGTGCTATCCAAGGCCTTAACGAGCAGGTGAAACGTCTCACCGACTGCACAGTAGCATCATAGCTCACCTTCAAACAGGACCTCGACGGCAGACGTATTAAGGTCAACCTTGCCAATGCGCGAGGCGGAGGCGGAGGCGGCGGAGGTCTGCGTATGCCATATGTCCCGTTTGTTGTCTGACTCTTCCCTCAAGGCTACTCTGGTGGCGGTGGCGGAGGAGGCTACGGTCCGTACCCGACCGCCGCGTGACTCCTCATGGTATAGACACTGACCTTATTTGCAGGTGGTGGCGGATACTCCGGCGGACAGGGCGGGTATGGTGCGTGGCTTGCATTTCCCGGTGTTGTGCGCTGCTCACGCGCTGCACCTAGGTGGCGGAGGTTACTCCTCTGGTGGTGGAGGCGGGTATGGCGGAGGCGGATACCAGGTCGGGTCCACTCATCAATGCTCTGTACCGCGCTGACTGTTTACACAGGGCGGTGGAGGTGGATATGGAGGCCAGCAGGGTGGCGGACAAGGTCAGCTCCTCCGTCACTTTTACTCTGGATGATCTCATGCTTCTCGCAGGTGGTTACGGCGGAGGGTACTGAGCGCAGTCACACCTCGCAACGTCAAAGCTCTTTCCCAAGTTCCCCCCATGTTGTTTCGTTTCTTCATCTTCACCCACCAGCATCCACACTGTCCTTCACCGCGCGTCGTCTACCTCCGTTTCTCGGTCATGTTGGTAACTCAAATCGAACCGGCTTGTACTAGTACCTGATATGATTCGTTCCCTGATGGTGTTCAAATGTATTACTGTGTGGCTCCCCTACAAAAAATATCTTGCGTTTCCCAATGTAAATATATGAACAGAACATGTGAAGAGTGACGACGTCGCTCGCCAATCGTCACTCCCAATCGAGAAAAGAAGCGCCCGTAAAGATGTTGAAAGTATAAAAGACACGAGACCATTTCCTAACATCAAAACCCTCTCTTTCCTACCCACATCTTCTGTTTGAGTTTTTTTTCTCTTTCGGTCTTTTGTATTAGGATGTCGAAGATCTACGTTGGGTAAGTCCCCTCCGCTGGATGTTTGCTGTCGCCGAGTTACTGATCTTGTCCGATCTCCAGCAATTTGAGCTGGAACACCGACGACGAGTCGCTGAAGAACGTGCGTACAATTTTGCCGTGTATGTCCTCGATCTTGCTGCTCATCGTGGTCCAGGCGTTTTCCGAATTTGGGAATGTCGTTGATGTGCGTTCATTGGCATTGGGCCTCCACAGTACCTGACCATCTTGCAGTCCATCGTCATGCGGGATCGGGACAGTAAGTGCCGTCCTTGAATGGACGATCCCCGTCACTGACTTGCGAGCAGCCGGGCGCTCCCGAGGCTTCGGATTTGTGACCTTCAACTCGGCCCAGGAAGCCGACGCGGCGATTCAGGGTCTCAACGACCAGGTATTCCATCCAACAGACCTCATGAGAAAGTTGGCTTATCTGTAAATCAGGATCTCGATGGTAGACGTCTCAAAGTCAACCTTGCCAACGCCAGAGGCGGTGGTGGAGGCGGTGGAGGTCAGCTTCAGAATCAGGACGTTGGACGGTCGAAGCTAACATGTCTTGTTTTAGGTTACTCCGGCGGTGGTGGAGGCGGTGGCTACGGTGGAGGCGGTGGATACGGTGGGGGTGGAGGCGGCTATCAGGGCGGGGGGCAGGGCGGGGGGCAGGGCGGTGGATATCAAGGCGGTGGCCAAGGGGGCTACGGTGGAGGATACTGATGACCACCATCGACCAAGACGAGACGCGAAGTGATCTTTTTGTATATGTAGAGGACCTACTCCTCATGCGAATGCGAATGCTATCTGTCTGACCTACCTCGCGAAAGCATTGACTGCTAAGAGCCGAGACTATTGTCGACAAAAACGAGCGCGGTGACTGTGACGGCGGGGACGACGGCGTTACGTAAGTCACGACAACCTCAAGAACTCTGCGCTGAGACCACAAGCTTATTGTTGTACTCTGCGACACCGGCGGGGCCATGGAACTGGTGTGCTGGGGCCCTACTTTGACATGAGACCCGGGAGTCGAATAGGCGCGCGCTTGGGCTTGTGCAGGTCGTGACGTGCATCTGTGCAAGCTTTGACCTCTTTGACCTCCGAACGGTTGGGCCAGTGGAACCACTGCGGGCTTATGACTTTGCAGAGGGCAGGAGGGTTGTTTCGCGAGTGCAAGACGAGTTCAAGGGCTTGAGACGACCCGAATCCAAAATTGGACCCACAACATGGACCCACAACACGAACAAACTAAAAACCTTCCCGCGCTTGCTCAACCGTCCTCCTGCCACCGCCGGTCCTGTAATCGCCCAACACCCCTTCCTAGCTCCTGCCTCCTCCTGCCTCCTCCCTCGTCCTCTTTGTTGTCATCCATGGCGGGCCCAGTTCGCACCCCCCCGCAGAAAGTCCAGCCCCCCCGGCCACCAAATGCTTGGATATTGTACCGAGCCGAAAAGTCCAAGACAATCGGCCGCAAGGCTCAATCCGACGTGTCGAAGGAGATTGCTGCCATGTGGAAGTCGGAGCTTCCTCAGATACGCGCAGAATACGAGCGACGCGCCGACCTGAAAAAAGCCGAGCACGCCGCTATGTACCCCGAGTACCGCTTTCAGCCGGTTAAACGGGAGGAAAAGGAGCGCCTGCGAGAAGTCAAAAAACAGGAAAAAGAGCGGAGAAAGGAGAGCCAGCGGCGCGGACGCGCTAATCCTACGCCTGCTCCGCCTGCTCCCCCGCCATCGCACTACTACGCGTCAAACACGCACGATCCCCTTGCACCATATTACCAGGCCGAACAGCGCTATGGGACTAGTGGCCCCACCCCCCCTCTTTCTGCCGCCCCATCACCCGACAGCGGCGCGTCCGACTTGTCTCAGAGTCGCGTCGAGGGATCCTCTGCTTCCCCGCAAGCACACGCGTCTCCCTACCCACAGACTCCCTCCAGCGCTTACGGGTCTCCTGCGATGCCACCATCATCATACGGGGAATCATTTGCCAATTCGCAGTCTCCAGAACCGGATGCACCTCACGTTATCGCCGAATCTACGCAGTGGAAAGGTGCTGCTCAACGGCCATCGCTCATTACGACGAGTGGCAACTGGATGGGTGGCTTTGGGGGCCAAGGAGAGTTAGGCGCACAGGTTAGTTGACACAGCTCGCGCAATGTCCTTCTCGTTGACGCGACCTCTTACAGGAGTTTGTATCCTTTGATCTGCCGACCCACTCGATGCAGTCTTGGTCTGGTCATGATTCTCCGGAATTCAATGACATCCAGGCCATCCTCTCCGCCACGGGAGATCCTTCGATATTCGAGCTCTCCAACTTCGACCCTCAAACCCTGTTGGACCATCCTACGGGTCAGTTGGAAGTGTCCCTGGAACCAATGAACTTCCCCGGATTCCAGGACTCCATCCCTAACATGTCCGACTTCCCCTTCTACTACCCAACTACCGAGGTCCCAGACGATTTCCCGTCGCTCTTCCCAGCCGTGGACCAACCCGCCTCCGCATCGCACGAATTTAGTGCGAGTTACAACGCAGACGAGTTCCTCAACTTTGACGGGAATGCAGACGCGTCGTCCCTGTCTGTACCTGCTGCGGAACAACCAGACACAGCGCGCCCGTATGCACCCCCATCGGGCGCGTCTCTCTCCTCGACACGACGTGTCGGCGGCACCTGGGCCCGACCTCCCCCTTCGCCCGTTGACCAAAGCGCTCCGCGGTCAACTTGGGGCGTTCACGCCTGATTTATTAACGACCTCGCATACTCTTTCCCCGTTGTCTTGCATTCTTTCTCATTTCATTTGCCACTGCACATATAGAACCCGCTTCTCGCTTTCTTGCTTTCCACCCTGCTTCCTGTCCCGCTTTGCAGCACCCTCCCCGCTTCCCATCCCCGCTTTGTCCAATGCTGTCCCGCTATCATCTAAAATCGCTATCATCGCATGATTGTCTTTTATCTTCTTTGGGATCATCTTACTACCTTGCTTTCATTTCTCCATCTCCTTGTACCACCATCCCTGCATAATCCATCAAACAAATTTTTAAACTGCACTAATTTATTGCTTCATGTATTCTGTACGTGCTGTACTTTTTTTACAATGGATAACCGTGGCCGTGATGTTTGGAAGAACAATCGTAACTTCGTAAGTACTTGAATCTGTGAACAGCTTTTGGCGGCTTCAAGTTTGTTTGAATTGAAAGGCTTTGGCTTGACATCGGCTCAGCAACTTCCTCCTGCGACTGGATGCTCAACGCCGAACATACTGCTGCCCACCAAAGCTTATCCGATCTCAGCAGAAATGCGTCCGTTATCTCCAACAGCAGCACCGACTCGGAACAGGAGTTGACCCCGCCGCGGCCTCGTCCCATACGCACCTTCTCCGCTCCCCGCTCTCGCAGCCCACAATCCCCTACCACCCGCGGGCCCTCGCGGCCACCCCCGTCCTATCTGTCTCGCGAACTTGGATATGAAGAGTCTTCTCCATCTCCGACTGTTCCAAACGGCAACGGCAACCGGCGGGCTCCTTCCCTTCAAGACTTCCAATTTGGCAGGACCCTTGGCGAAGGCTCGTATTCTACTGTGAATGTGCTGGTCAATGGTCCACAGTGCAGCAGTGCTAATTCTTCGCTTTGAGGTGAAACTCGGGACTTCGCGTGTCGATGGAAAGCAATACGCAATCAAGGTTATAACCAAAAGCCATTTGATTCGAGCGCAGAAAGTCGAAACGGCTGCTGCTGAGCGCAAGGCTCTGATACGGCTGCATGGTCATCCTGGCATTGTCTCTTTATACCACGCGTTCCAGGATGAGTGGAGCCTTTGTAGGTGCGCTACTCATCTTTCCTTGTCAGTATTCCGACCCGTCTCGCAGATTTTGTGATCGATTTCGCAGCGAACGGGGAGATGCAGTCGTTAATATCCCGGTTGGGATCTCTCTCCACGAAATGCGTGCAGTATTACGCTGCACAGATCGCGGATGCTTTGGAGTATATGCATTCCAAGGACGTCATTCATCGGTGAGATAGCTTTCAGCTATGACCGGTCAAATACCGACTCTCACAGTGACCTGAAACCCGAAAACATCCTCCTAGACGATGCTTTTCGGATAAAGATCACCGACTTTGGAACAGGCAAAGTCTTGGAGAATGGCGGTGAGGATAATTTCTGCCGCTCAGTCATCTTGATGGAATATCTCAGTCGAACGTGCGACGACATTTGTCGGTACCGCGCAGTATCAGGCGCCAGAGTTGTTAGAGCTGAAAGAGACTACAAAAAGGTTAGCGACCTATCTGCATGCAAGGCTCTACTGGACGACTGACTTCAGTGAAGCTCCGACTACTGGGCTTTGGGCTGCGTTGTGTACCAGATGATCTCTGGACGTTTTGCTTTCAACGACCGTTCGGACTACCTCACATGGCAAAAGGTCAAGAAGGTTGAATACGAGTTTCCGGATGGCTTCAATGAGCAGGCCCGAGACTTGGTGGAGAGACTACTGGTGAGTTCAGCTATAATTCTCGTGAGCCGTAACATCTTATGCACCTAAGATGCACGATCCCTCAAAACGTCTAGGTGCAGGCCCTCGAGGAAGTGTAAACGATCCGAGTGCCTTGAAACTACACTCGTTTTTGTCATCTATCGTATGGACCTCTTTGTGGACGGACCCAGCTCCTCCGATCGAAGCTGGTCTTGTAAAGAAACAGCACCCACTCGCGCAGGACCAAGATAGAAATTGGGAGGACGTGGGTGCGACGTGGGACGAGCTCGTCAAGAACGACAGCGATGAAATTGAATGGTCATCGGACGCAGAACATCCCCTTCCGTTGAATGGACGCGGAAGCGCAATCGCGCCGCATACAACCGCGGTTGGACCAAAGGACGAAATCAAACCAACAGCATTTCCATCACACTCTGCGATTGATCCTCCCCGAGACGATTCGTCGTCGTCGTCGCACAATAGCTCGTCCGCAAATGGAACAGACAGACTTCGGGACTCTATGGAACGTCTCGAGATCCATTCGTCTGGTCGTACATCCCCAGACGGACCAGCTCGTAGGGATTCGAATCGAGGTCGAGATAGAGCACCGACGCCGCTGCGTAACAACGAGCCAGATCCTCTTGATTTGTGGGTTTTCCCTTGAATTTCTTGCACTTACCGAGCTGAATCTCGCCCCAGCGGAACCGCTCTGAAACTCGACGCGGGCGAAGTGGTGCTATTCGACTCACCCGTCGAAGCTCGCGATCCCCGACGACGCGCCAGCAGACTGCTCCTTCCGATATCTGGACCGACTGTGAAACCGAAGCGTCGGCACTTGGTCCTCACTAACCAACGCCTGTTCTGTCTCAAAACAGACATGTCAATCAAATCTGAACTCGTTTTACGGCCTCGGAAGGACAAGGGAAAAGATTACAGAGGATCTGTCACTGACGTGCAACTTCGAGGGGAACGCGAGTTCCAAGTGACGGCTGTAGGTTCTCCTCCCTTTGTAACCTTGCCCGCAATGACTTCGCATGATAGCAAAAGACATTCATTTATGGTGTTGTATACCCATTTTCTGCGTCTGCTTGGGTGGAGAAAATCGGCAGCGCCTTCGCCAGTGAAGAACACTCGGAGACTGGGCCGTGACACGCCGCTTAACTTGTAAGGTTTATTCATATGTGGGACCCCGTCATACTCGATTCGGTTGTTATCTGGGTTACTTGTACATTCGCGTTTAATAAACGGGCTGGGCAAGGTCGAGATCGTTTCTCGCGTCTGCGCTGACTTGATCTCTTGTCGCGAGCGCAAGCATTGGCACGCGGGTATCGACCATGATATGCGGCCCCTGAACTTTGATCCCCTTATGACAGAGCTCATCCAGTGGACGTGGAAGGAAAGGACGGGCCACTGCCAGACACGTTGATATAGCTGGTTCTTAGCCCGCCGTGTCTTGTCGTCGCGTACTTCGAATCGAGTCTGTCTTGCTTCTCTGGTCGAGCGAGTTTAATTGAAGTGGGCTAAGAATCTGTGTCGATAATTATCGAGAAAAGTGCTGAAGCCCAATATCCAATCAATATCTGGCTGGGACAGCCTATACTTTCGCAATATTGGCTGGATGGTAACTTAAGCATTTGGCGGCCGACAGTATGTCGGTAAACGGCCCGGTGCAGCTTTCGTCACCTTCACCGCACCGTCACCCGAATTCTTCTCGCCTTCTTACTACTCTGCGGGGCGAGTTCCTCGAAACTTCAATGGCCCAGACTAGGGATGCATTAGTGCGCAGCTACGCCGTCCGTCGGGCTCTAGCACTCACAATCTTGTTGTTTGCAGTGGGCAGCGGGTTACGACGAGTCCGTTGAAGTTAACCAGCGGGCCCTGATTGATAAGGTCCTTGCACGCTACTCCGGAGAGTTCACCGTCTTCCGAGAATTGCTGCAGAACTCCGACGACGCGCAATCTAAGAGGGTTGAGATACGATTTCAAACCCAAGCCGACTTGAACCGGGACGGACAACCTAACGGACCCATCTCAATTCAGCCACTACCAGACTTGAAGACGGCGTTGGTTTGTTAACATATACATGCTCCCCTCGACATCAATTGACTGTGTTACAGTGTCAGCAATGGATCTTCAAGAATGACGGGCTGCCTTTTCGACCCGAGGACTGGTCTCGGCTGAAGAAGGTTTAGAAATTTCCGTTACAAAAAGAGCTTCATTCTAACTTTCCGCCACAGATTGGTGAGTGCGTTACGACCCGGGAAACAACAGCACCGTAATTGCCCTTCACAGCGGAGGGCAACCCAGACGAGGCAACTATAGGCGCATTCGGTGTTGGTGAGTTGAACAAAACGCCGAGCCAGGACATCATATACTAAATCTGTCAGGATTTTACAGTCTGTTTTCCGTCACCGACGAACCGCTGGTAAAGTCTGGAGGTACACGGGCCTGTCTGACTTCAGAATTCTGGTGGTTATTGACTTTGGAATCTTAGCCGAATGGATGGGGTTTTATTGGAAGGACAATAAAGATCAAGTGCGCATTCTGAGTGTGGCTTAGTTTTAACTCATTCGTTGCCGTCTTTTAGCTCTTTGCTCGGCGCGGCCCATTACCACCCACAGCCCCGCAAACTTCGACCGATAACTGGACGTCGTTCGAAATGCCGCTCAGGCAGCCTGTTCCCATGCCTGTGGCTTTCGACTTCACGCGATTTCTTGCATCGTCCATAACTTTCATGGCTAATCTCTCCGAAGTCAGCGTTTATTTCGACGACAAGCGTCTGGTAAGGTTGAGAAAGGAATCCGGAGTCCCCAAAGCGCTAGGTATACCTAAAGGTCTGCAGAATCGCAGTCGCTTAGGAACGATGAATGTAACGGGCGTCAAGACTACGTGTAAGCACACTGTTCAGAGATATGATCGATGTTAATCCTAATCTACCAGCGCTTCGCATCCAGGCAGAGACTATGCGCTGGGTCTATTCTTCTGGCACCGAGAAACCAAAACCGGTCGCTCCAAAACCAGAAAAACCCCCCACATCCAACTTTTTCAGCTGGTTCGGCGGCTTGAGCCATACACCACAACGTATAGCAACACCTCTACCTCCAGCACCGGAAGAAATCATAGATCCTCTAACCGTCAACGAAACCAGTGTTTCCCTGTCTATATTTTCTGCTGAGGTCGACGTCCATTTGGATCACAAGATCGCGGCGGAACTCCTCCGAGCCACCAAGAAGAACCCGCCGAAAAAAGTCCAGTTTCAACTGATATATGTAGATTACTCTCTTGACGGTCTCACTCAAGATTGATGTGTCATTTAGACGGCAAAGGACGAATATGACGCGAGTAAGAAGGAGGACGAGCAACAGCCCTTCGCCACAGGCAGCATTTTCCAAGGATTGCGCGCCGACATTGATGGGTGTGTCCTGCGTTTTGAATAGGAAACATATGCCCCTGTTTACGCCTTCGTTCAGTTCGGGAGCTGCTAGAATCTTTATCGGACATGCCACCGGACAAACAACTGGTTTAGGAGGACACATGGCCGCGCGCTTTATCCCGACTGTAGAGCGGGAATCAATCGATCTCGTGTATTTTGAAAGACTCTTTCAGTCACAAACACTCGCTGACTTGCCAATTTAGGGATAGGAATGTTGCTAGTAAGATTATATCTTATTTGGTCGCTGCTCAACGAGTTCAAACTTGACTCAAAGTGTGGAACAAGGAATTGCTGTTTGTAGGAGGATATCTTGGTATGTTGTCAGCCTATTGTGCGATCGCGCCCTTACTATTACTATATCTCCACAGCTCGGTCAGCATATGAACGGGAGCTCGCAGATGTCCGCGATCTCTGGAACGGAGCTCTTCAGCCTGGCACATCGGACCAAGATTTGGAGTTGCGTTCTTGGCTGCAAAATCGGGCCCTTCACGCACTCAAGTTCTTCACGTTTCATCAATCAACTCCTTCCGCAGATGTTTCCGCTCTTCTCGAGGCGGCTTTCTTTTCATGTGCACCAAATCAAGACTTCCCATTAATGTCGACGGCGGGAGTCCGTCACGCATCGGTGGTGCGATATCCAGATCCCACCTTCAGCTTTCTCAAAGAGCTGCCGGTTCTACCAGACGACGTCATAGTCGGCGCGCCATTAATGGTTGACGCTCTCAAAGTTCGTGGCTTGGTCAAGCCTATCACCTTTCAGGACGTCCTAACAGAACTGCGATCTCGCCCGCTGGCTGAGACCGATATGATTGCGTGTTTGAATTGGTGGATTAAATCTTACGCCGCCAATGCCAATGCAACTATGTTGCCTATTCGAACGGAGCTGTTGAACGCTGCCGTACTAATCATGGGAAAGTCGGGAAGTGCGGAGGAGCAGATTATACAGCTCAGCAGTATCAAGACGTTCATGAATCCCAGGAGCCTCATCCCGTTGGATGGTCCACTTCCAAACCATCTACTCCCGATGGTTATCAGCAAGCACTTACCGGCAGCCTCCATCGCGTCATCATTGCCTTGGACGGAACTCTCGATCACGGATTGGTTGTGCCATATATGCAGCCCGGCAGTTACGGGGAACGCTTGCCCCGTAGAATTTAACCTCACTTTGTCTGCTCCGTGGGCTGAACGTGTCCTCGCTGTTCTGACGGCCGCGTGGCCCTCTTTGTCGAATGACGCGAAACAGACCTCTGTGACCATTCTCATGGACGTTCCTTGTATACCCACCTCTGGCGGACTCAAAGTTCCAAGAGAAGCATATTTTATAAAGGCAGATTTATTCCATGATCTCCCCGTAGTCACCCTTCCTTCTGGAGCGGCCGTTCGGCCTGCCCTCGAACGTTTGCTTTCTGGGCTGGGAGTCAGACGGCATGTTGATCTGCAAGTCGTGTTCGATAGGTAAGGCCTTTTGTCTCATCGTCCTCGACAGAAATTGAGGTCCTTGAAGGATGATTAAGACCAAGGAATGGTCAATCTTTGATCTAACCAGGTATCTTGTCGACGTTAAATCGGTACTTGATTTTGCTTGCTTTCCTTGGCTGCTGTCGACTGAGGTTCCGTAATCCAGTCCTTGACGGCAGATGAATGGGCCAAATTGAAAATGACAGCGGCCTTTCAGGCCTCCAGCGGGGAACTAGATCAGAAACAAACACGATTTTACGCGAAACAATTGTATGAACCGACCGATTCCCTTCGCCAATTGGGGCTACCTGTCATAGACTGGGGCCAACACAAATGGAAAGCGTCTTCCGACCAAGGTTTGGGTGGATGTGTGTAACTGCAACTGTATCCTGACTGATTGTTCTTCCAGCGAAACTGTTGTTTGACTTGGGTCTGATGCGGTACGATATATCGCTTACTTTGCCAGCCCACGGGCTAATCAGTTCACAGATATCCTCCTTTAGCAGTGCTCATAAGCCTCTGCGCCAGTCCCGATGCCAAGGTTCAGATGCTCTTACGCTTCGTTGCATACCTTTTGAGAAGTTTTATCAGGTTAGACCGATTGCACTTAAATATCTCCTCGACAACATGTCAGCGCGCTACAACGACTATGAACCCGGAAAATTTTTCGACGTAGCGTATCTTCCTGCTCTCAAAGAAGGAAAGCCAGTGATGGGGTCTCCCAAAGATGTGCGTGTTTTTTTGTTTTGCGTTTCTGCCTGCTTATTAAACCACTTCAGGTTTTCGCGGTCCAAGATTGGGCGATATTTGGATATCTTGTCTTTGTGCCAAATTCTTACCCTGACGCTGCAGTCAAGTTGAAAATTCAGACAAACCCGGCCCCGTCGCGTTTGATAACTTTGTTGGAAACTACACCTCCCAAGAGTGAGATCGAGGCTCGCAAATGGTTCACGGTCCTCGCGGCACGCATCTCAGGTTGGTCGGTACTCGTTCGAGTGAGATTATGTCCTCGACATTCCTCAGATTTTGCCAATATGGATCTCCAACGACTATCGAAAATTCCTATGGTCCCAACGCAGCCAGCCAGTCCCAAGGCGCAAGAAGGGGCTTTGCAATGGCTCCCTCCGACGCAGTGCTTCTTCGGTTCGGAAACTGCGGGGTTCCACTCCAAACTCTTTGTATTCGTGGATTTTGGTACCGCTGCCAATGGTTTTCTGAGCGCCTGTGGCACGAAGCACTCCCCGAGCATTGAAGAGGTCAGCTTGATGCTTTTGGCAAATCCACACAGATTTTATGAACTAGCGAATGGCCCAAGCAAGTGAGTCTCATTTGTGAAAGTGTGGTGGCAATATCACTAACGACCGTCACAGCTTTTTATCGGAGCTGCGAAATCTGGCAAGCAAGTCGCGTATCCCAAATCCCCTTCAGACATTTACTGACCACCTCTCTCTCAGTCAACAACCGTCAAATCTCTTCGGCGACCTTGACCAGAATGAAGAAAGCCCCTATCCTCCTGGGAACTCTGCGCCGACCGGCGTCTTCCGGAGATTTAGACGACGACGAAAAAGACCTCCAATACGATCTGAAGAGACCGAGCGAAATTGTGATAGCGGATGATAATAACGCCCTCCAAAACTTCGGTGATTCGTTGTTCACTGCACCTCAAGAAGATATCCTTGAAGGTTGTGACATCTCTTCTCGCGGGATATCGTTTCTGAGCAGAAAATCATCCACCCAGGGTTCTATGCCCTTCTGGGCTCCCGCCGACTGAGCTCTCTGGTCAAGGAAGAGTACAAGACCAGTGCAGAGATCAAGGATTCGCGGACGGCCGTTGAGATCCGGGCGTTGATCTTACAGCGGCTTCCGTTGTTCTTGCATGAACACACGCATGCACGTACCCGAGTTACATTCAACTGGTTGAACTCGGAGAGCAATTTCATTGCGACGAGTTTCGGCAAACTTTTCGTCACGAAGACTCTCAATTTCGGAGAGCTTCGAAAATCCCGGACGCAGGAAGCATCTGCGGTTGCAAAGCGAATCGGAACGGGACCAATCCACCTCTGGTGCGCAACCCTGTTTTCTTCTGCGACGTCTCATCTCTTCTTCTATAGGTTGGCGGGGAATGCGCAGGTAGATATGTACGAGTACGTCGTCTTCGTGGAAATCGCCACACAACGCACGTAACATTCTTTTCAGAGTAGCGACGTCTCTGAACCGTCTTCTGTTCGAATCCCCGAAGACGAACGATGCCTTGCTATTTATGACGATCCTTTCGACAGATTTGAAAGCTTTGAAGAGAAGGGGATATAATGGCGCGTCCCAAAGGTCCGAACGAAAACATTTTACTCATTCAGGCACCAGTGGACAGAATTCTGAGACAGCAAAACGCCCTTCGTCAAGCCGCCGTCGAAGAAGAGAAAGTCAGAAACGCTCAGCTGATGTCGAAGCCACCGCCCTCGATGCCGGCTTACACCACAACCGATGTCCCATCAGCAGAGAAATCGGGATCCGGACCGCCGGCACTACCGCCTCCAGAAACCCGACCACATTCAGGGCCGCCGCCCCCAGAATCCAAGCAGCGTCCTTCGAGTGGTGTGATGGGTTCTTTCCAGCAGTTAAAACGCAAAATCAACACAACCATCCATCCTGCCGACAAGCCGGGCCCTACGGGTCCTTTGCCGCAAAATTCGCCGGCCCCTGCCGCGCCTACTGCCCCCAAACCTTCGTCGAAGACCGTTACTCCTCTAAGCCAAATATGTATGTAAACAATCCCTTGTTCCTCTATTACTGATAGCCATGCGCGGCAGCATCGAATATAGACATGGCTATCCAAGCTTGCCGACCCGAGTCTGGGGACCTACTGAGAAACAGAGAACAAATGCAGCAAGTGCAGGAGTCTCTGAATGAAGGCTACTGCGATATCTCTGGTCGTGTTGGAGATCTTACCGTCGTGGGTACGCATGCGATGATCAACGGCGAGAATAGTGTTTTAACTGGATCCAGGTGAGGTGGGAAGCATCAAGGTGTATCTCTCGCAAGGTATTTGGCAGCAGTCTTGCCAGACACGATTGTCATTGAAGAGTCTTTCTTAGAAGTGCCAGATCAACACTTGTTCATACCATCGAAATACGAGCCGCTGAGTCGATTTGTGCATATCATTGGGGTTCTTGCTCAAGTGTACAGGTGAGATTCTTTTTGTCGGCTCTTCACGAGACTGAGGTTTTTAGTCTCCCCATGTCGAGCTTGCACATCTTCTCGGATCTCGACGGAGGTCTCATCGGCTTCAATCGACAAGGCTCGATCTTTTTTAATCTACGGTACTATGAAGCTTGGCGTGAGCTCTCTTTTCTCAAGGTCCAGCCGGAATTTTGCTCAAAACTTGCGCAGATGATGCCGACGTCAAGGCGGGACGAGTAAAGGCGGCGTATATTTCTTGGTAGGTCATTTACAACCACATTTGATTGCCCGTAACATGCGCAGGTACTTCACGCTTGCACACGAGATCGCGCATAACTTGGTCCACCCACACAACTCTGAGTTTGTTCTCTCTCTGGGTTGAGCTGGGACGCGTCTGATGCCCTAACCCTAGACACGAATTCTATTTTTCGGCCATCTGTGAAAAGTAAGTTGATTTTTCAGGTATCCACCACAAACTGACCGGACACCAGACACTTTACTGCAATCTGTGAGATGCTGTAGAAGGAGGGAGCTGTGGAAGGGCAGATATAGACCTATATGTACGAGGGTGGGATAGATAGGGGTAACTTAAGTAATATCATAGCGGGAATCGGGCCGGCGGTTACAAACAGAGGGTCGTGCACTCGGTTCACGCGTCTTCGCTGTGCACACCCACACAAGTTGCAACTACTAGTACTTGCGCACTTCCGCTTCTGCTTCTCCCCGCATTCGTGCATCTACCCAACGTTTACGCGCGTGTTCGCTGCAGGTAAGTTGTCGTCCATCTGGTGCGCTGGTGGTGTCTCATTGAACCCACCACAATCTCAGCATCCACAGCAGCCCATGGACATCAGCACCAGTCTAATGAGGGCGCCACCCGTCCCTTCCGTTCGCCGGAGGAAGCCCATGCACACATACCAATCCCCGTCTGCAGCAGACCAGCCACCCACTATCGCGAAAACGCTCTCTGCATTGACCCACCAACTCGCAGCCACCGCGTCTACATCTGCGTCTACTTCCGCCTCCAAATTCAAATCTACTCGAGCATCAAGCGCTGGGATCCTTATTCGCACAGGCGTGGCCCCACGCAAAAAGTACCCAATGGCTCCTCCCCTCCCCTTGTATCATCCCCTGGGGCGTCTCGCCCTCTCACTACCTCCTCTCGAGCCCTCTCATTTTGGCCACTCGACCCCCATCAGCATCGACGATTCGGATTCTGGCCGCCGGTCCTCTGCCCGTTCCCGCCGCCCCGCCGCGAAATTACGCGACGCAGAGGAAGAGGAACCTCCGAGCCGACCGCCGATCTCGAATGTAAGCGCAATTGCGGCAGTTGCTGCTCGAGAAATCAAGGAAAAGGCCAGTCCGCGCAAGAGACGGGGTGGTGGCGGTGCTGGTGCCAAGCGCAAGCGAAAGGATGTGGACGACGGCGATGCTACATATCCTGCAAAGCGTACAAGGAACCCGCGCGGTCTGGGTAATCTACTTGCCGAGGATGGCTCACCGAGCGACTCGGTCGTGCCCTTGCCGGAAGTCTCCCCTCCTCCTCCGGCAGGCGAGGTTGCAGACGACACCAAGCGGCCGGAGCGGCGTTCAACGCGATCGAGCGGCGCATCGAAACGCCGTGATTCGAGCGCTAGCTCTTCGGCGTCGGCGTCTGTGGGACCGCGCGGCGCGAGCAAAGTCAATGGGACAGTGGCTTCGATCGGGGAGGCTCCGTCCGATGTGGAGATGCGAGAAATCAGGGAGGCGAAAGAGGAAGGCGAAGTGAGCGAAGAGGCGCCATGAATGTGGGTATAGATTGTCTTGAATGTTTTAGCGTTTGTTCTCGAAACTCTGTGTATTACTCTAGGCCGAATGCACGCATTCCATTGGCCACGTCACGTTGGTGACAGGTAGTTCGAAGCCCCTAATCTTGGCATGTACACGCGGATCGCGACCCTTCTTGGATGTCGATGGAACTTTTTTTTGTAGACTGTCTTAGGACTTTTGTACCTGGCTGCACAGACTCCTCACTCGCGGGCGCCGGACGCCGCTTACCCCGCATCGCAATTGGAGAATCAAACTTGGGGCGCCGGGAGTCCCATCTAACCTGTTTCGCAAGCGGTGGGGAAACACAAGCTGATCAGATCGTGGGACCAAGACAGGTCCGATGCACCGTGCTTTTCGCCTTGCACAGTGCCAAAAAAAATAAGTCTGGGACGAAAGGATGGCTGACACAATGCTAGCTATGCTGGTCGCGGACTAGCCGCGGGTGGATCTTGTGGAGGAACGGGAGTTGCAAAACACCCAGAGTCCAAATCGGGGTTCTGGTGATCACGCGTGACCATCGCGACCTCGCGAACCATGCGGTTCTGTCGCCTAAAGGTGCACCTGAATACGATGGCGGACTTTGAAATTCCTAGTGTCCTTTCTCTGAGCCCTCCACCATCCCGCCCATGGAGCAAACGCGTCGAGGCGTCTACGGCGGCCCCCACGCCGACAGCACTCAGAGTCTCGCATCCGACACAGGCTTGAGAGGTCCGCCCAGCTCCCACACGCTTTTTTATTATTTTTAACCCCGTCCCAGCCAATGCTCCCGCTCCCGCTGGATCGCGCTTTTCCGAAGGGCAGGCCGCTCCCAGTCCCCCCGCCCAGCCAGCCCCCGGTCAACAGCCCAAGCAGCCGTTCTACAAGAAGCGCGCGTTCATTATCTCCCAGCTAATTATCATCCCGCTCGGCATCGCTCTCTTGTTCATCCTGCTCTTCCCCGTCGTCCGCGCCATCGTCCAACTCGTCGTCAATCGCAGCACCTTGGATGTGCAGGTCGCTGCGATAACCGCGCCGACAAACAACTCGTGCGTGCCTCTTTCCTTGTTTCTATCAATTCATATTGACAATGGCCTCTCTTGCCCAGATTCAACCTGGCAATGCAGGGGACGGTGCGCTCGTTGCTTCGCTCATTCTATTTTATACTGAAACGACATGCAGGTTGCACACACCGGAGTTATTGCTGCTTCAATTTCATTCCCCGACCCTGTCAATGTGTCGTGGGTCCCAATCGACGGACCAGAAGTACCCCTCGGCTACCTGACCCTCGACACCCTCCATGCAAAGGCCAAAAGGGCAACTATCAATCAGACAGCTAGTCCGTTCACCATTACCGATCCAACGGCGTTCAGCCAGTTCTCTGCCCACTTGATAACCGACCAAAGTTTCACTTGGAGACTCCATAGCTCGAATCTTCGCGTTCAAGCTCTCAAATTCCCCGTCTCCAAAGGTTAGCTTGTTCCTGTCATGTCAAAGTGCAACGCGGCCAACTCGTGCGTAGGAATCAAGTTCGACAAGACGATCACCCTCAAGGGTGCGTTCACCAAGTCATAATTTGACCAACCACGCTACATCTTTTTCACAGGCTTCCAGAGCTTCTCCGGGAATGTTGCCATACAAGACTTCCAGCTTCCCAGCGACAACCCGGCGGGCGGCATCAATTTCGTCGCTGTCACCAACTTGACCAATCCTAGGTACTTGGGGGCTCGTATGCCGTAGCGAATTGCACTCATAATCCCCTCCAGCCCGTTCTCGCTCACTTTGGGTACTGTCATCTTCTCCCTCGCCTACCAGAATGTGTCGTTAGGTCTCGGTACAAGCACTGACACCATCATTGTGCGTCCGAGCCCAGTTTTTTTGCTACCCTCTGTACTCAGATCACCTTTAGACCCCGGGCGCCAACGTTATAACGCTTAAAGGATACCTTCACAACCACACCGATCCTTCAGAGCTTCGTAAATATTTCAACCCTTTTCTCCGAGTTTTTCTGATGCATGAAACAATTCAGAGGTTGTGTCGACACTGTTCACCAATTACTTGAATGGCGTGGTGTCTCCGGTGATCGCAACCGGTGTATCGACCCTGCAGAGCGACAACTCGACCGTCTCATGGCTCAGCAGCGGTCTGCAAGCTCTCAAGCTCAACGTCCCTCTTGTCTCGCCGACACCCATCGATCCTATTCGGGCGATCTCAATTGGGGATTTCGCGTTGGTCTTCTCAGAGGACACGCCGTGGGCTCCGTCTGCACAAAGCTCCTCTGTCAAGGCATCGCTCGGTACGCATTTCCCCCAAAAAAGAAATTGCCCTTTCTTCAACTTTTGTTTCGTAGAATTGCCTTTCGGATTCCAGCTTTCGATCGGAGAAATTTCCAACGAGTTCAACATTACCATGAACGACGGTAGCACGGTGGCCGGACTGTCCACTGTGGGTGCCACTGAGATGCTTGTTTGCTTCCAATCTTATATCCTCCGCAGCCGCTTGGAGCCTCAACGTCGCAGATCTCCGTCCTTGGACCCACGAACACGTCCGGTGTCGTTGATATCAACATCAGCAACACCAACCTTACATCCGCCAATGTGGACCATCCGGCGTTCTCCACGTTCAACACAGACCTCACCAACATGGCCGTCGCGCCTTTCCGTCTCATCGGTCATTCGCGCACGGTTGCTCAAATGGCTATCGGCAACATCACCCTTGACCCGATTAAGGTCAACGTGTCGACATCCCTCAACGGACTCCAAGGTCTCAAGGGGATGGCCACGATCGAGAGTGTTGATGTTCAAGGCGGCACAACGGACGGTATTACGCTCGGGATTCAGGGTTAGTAAATCATCCTCTGGTCTTGTCCTCATCGTACAAACTCTCGAAACAGTGGCCCTATTCAATCCCTCCAACCTGAAACTTTCCCTGGGGGACCTGAGTACGTTTTCAACGCTACGTGTTCGATTTGCGACTAATTTTGATCTCTGCAGCCCTGCAACTGCTGCGGGACGGCGCTAATCTCGGGACGGTCGTTATGTCGAACCTGGTTCTCAACATGGGAAACAACACGGTCCAAACGAAATCCAATTTCCAGGTACCGATCGAATCTTCGTTTGGCGGTTCTTTTTCGCTGACCGGTTGTCGACTAGGCGAACAAGAGTCCCCAAGGGTTGCAGACTCTCAATGAGTTCGTTGGGAAAAAAGACGTTCAGTTATCGATCGCCGGCTATGATGGAACTACTCCCATTGCTTCCCTAGGACCGGCACTGAAGACACTCAGCATCGACGTCGACCTGCCGGCGTTGAAAAAGGATCTGCTTGACACTGCCGCTCTGGAGGTTTTGTCCACCACTGGACGGTCCAGTAACGTCAGCCATGTCACGGTATCGATTGCGAATCCGTTTACTTCGCCCTTGGAGATTACAAGCATCTCCTCCACCGTCTCTGCCTTTGGTGTAACCCTCGGTACCATCAACTCCACCACCAAGTTCAACAATCCGGGCAAGATCACCACGACGTCGCCCAACCTGGATCTCGATATGAACTTTGACCCGGCAACGCTGTTCTCCGTGACGCGGAGACTTGCTCTCGAGGCAGGCTTAGATGTCGCGCCGCTGGACAGTATTGTCCAGCTCGGGGGCATCACATACCTGCCCGCTGCTGCGACCACTTCTTCGCCCATCAAGCGTGGTGTACGGCGGGACAATCTATTCACGTACGATTTCTTTTTCATCAACAACTGCATCCTGACTTGATCACAATAGCGGATTCGACTTGCCTACATTCGTTCAGACAGCGTTCAAGAAGCTGCAGTCTGATGTCGAACTCACTGCAGGGGTGACCATCGGCGATTATCAAACGTCGTTGTCATATACGCAAAGCAATCTTCCTACCAAGACTGACGATTCTCTGGACTTCATATTACCCATTCTCGCACAGCCGATCGTTCAGAAGATCGTCGGAGGCTCGCTTTTGGGGTCCGTTGCATTCCCCGCTCGTGAAATAACGTGTTTCTGACGAGGAGCAGGCTCGATACCGTGTTGATCACTAACACAAAACAAGAATCCTTCAGTGAGCAAACTAGCATATAACCCTGCACTTCACTTACAGCGCCATATAGCCACTCAATTGAAGGGAGCAATCACCAACGCTGGTCCTTGTACGCGCTTTTATCTTTGTTTTGAGAACCAGTTGACTGATGCATGCTAGTCGATGCTTCAATTGCCTTTGGCGGGAAGGGGCTAACCGTGAACTGGGCTGGTCAGGCCCTCGGTCATATCACTATGGATCCTTTGAAAGTCGCGGCGGATATCGGTGCGACGCTGGACACATCGTCGACTTTCACCGTCGCAGACGTCGATCACCTGACCGCGTTCACCAAGGTCAGCCAAATATTCACTCATGTTTGCTCTTATTAAACACCGGCGTCTTAGGCTTTGCTCACGGAAGAGAGCTTCGATTGGCAGATCACCGGAGAAAATCTGACTGGTTCGTGCTTTTCACAATGCGTTCAAAGCCCAATTAACGTCCTTTCCAGTCAGCGCCCTAGGTAAGTTCGAACCATATCATGACAGGAACAACGTCCAATACAAATTCAAGGCATCGAGGTTTCCGACATATCTGTCGCTTACCAGGTATCTCTGAAAGGTGAGGCCCCCCACGGAGCGTTCTTCATGTGCTGATGTAGATATCCCAAAGGCTTCAATGGTCTCAAGGGCGGAGTCATCATCAAATCGTTCGATTTGCCCTCCAATGATCCTGCAGGAGGCATCCACCTCACGATTGACGCCACTGCGGCCAATCCGTCTCAGGTTGGGATCGAGTTGAGCTCGTTGGGCTTCGAGACATTCGTGAATGGAACAATGATCGCGCCTGTCTCGTCGGGATCCGTCAATCTCGCTCCCGGGTCCACATCTTCCCTCTCCCTCGTCGGTCGTCTGGTACCTCAAAGCAGCCCCGAAGGTCTCGCCGTTGTTTCCTCTGTCTTTAACAACTTCGTGCATGGACTCGATAGCAATGTCATTGTGCAAGGAGCCAGCGCAGGGTCAAGCGATGTTGGTGCCGTCAAGTTACTGCATATCTCTTATTGACCTGGTTGTAGGTGACGTGGCTAAATGAGGGTATCAAGGCCCTCCAGGTCGCGGCGGTGCTCCCCAACCAAGGCCCCCTTCAAGTCATCAAATCAATCGGCCTGAACGAACTCAAGTTGATGTTCACCGAGAGTACCGCATACAGCCCGCTGACGTCCTCCTCGTCCACGGATGCCGCATTCACTTTGCCGTTCGCCTTTCCCCTGGACATCACCTCTCTGGAACAAACCATCACAGTGGGCTTCAAGGGGGAATCGATCGCTCAGTTGGCCCTGCCCAAAGCCCCTGCGAAAACTGATGTGGATGCACGTATCATCCATTTGACTTTCAATGGGTTCGTTTCTTTGTTTGCCTCTTTTTAAATAATTATGTTCCTTACTCGTCTATCCAGCGTTCCTTTCGCTGTCTTTGATGGAAAGCAGTCGAACTTCGACGATTTCATTGCTGCTACCACTGTCGGCAGCACCGAAACTCTGCATCTTTCTGGATCTGCCAACGCGGATGCACAGACGGCTGTTGGCCTGTTGTCACTTGCCGACATCTCGTTCTCCCTCGATTCAGATATCGACGGCTTGCAGGGCCTCAACACCAAACCGGTTACAGTGGCGAATCTCGACGTGAATCACGGCTTCCCCGATTACCTGCTGATCAAAGTAGACTCTGCGCTTTTCAACCCAAGGTACGTTTGCCGAGTTTCCAAGTCGCTTCGTTCCCGAACATGCAATCCAGTAACCTGACTATTGGGACCGGCGACGTCTCTTTCTCTTTGGGCTTCCAAGACCAAACTATTGGTTCCGCCGATATCGTAGGCGTTCGTCGACCTCCTCATGTTCAAATCTAATAATCTCACAGAGCAACTTGATTATCGAACCTGGCAATGCGAGCTACCCAATCGATGTTCACTATTCTCCTCAAGGAGGAAGTGCTACGGCTGCTGGGCAAAAGCTACTCGAAAACTTCTTGCAAGGTGTCGACTCAGATTCGGTGATTGCCGGATCGACGGGCTCCACGCCAATCAGCTCTCTTAAGACTGCGTTGTCGGAGATCCTTCTCAAACCGGTCACGATTCCTGCAATCCACCAGACCCTGATTCAGTCTGCCACTATCAAATTCCCGACGGACATTGTCCAAACTGGGCTCAGTCAGGCAGCTTTTACCTTGGCGAATCCCTTTACAGCGAGCATCAACTTACTCAAAGTTGGTGCCACGGCGGTTTTTCATAATCTGACTCTGGGAACAATCGATGCCGACCTCTCATCGAATCCTATCCACGCTGACGGGCACTCGTCGGTGACATCCAGCTTCTTGCCAATGAAGTACAATCTAGATCCACTTGTGATCGTTCAGTTTTTGACGATTCTTGGTCAACAAAATTCGGTCGACCTTGGACCTCTCGTGCAATTCTTTGAATACCTCACCGACCACCCGGGTATCAAAGTTCCCGTGACTACAGCTGTGGACACTTCGGCCCCTACCTGCGTCAGCGGGAATCAATTCGACGTTGACGGCGCTATTCTGGCGGCCCTGAAGAACCTCAAGGTCGACCTCGGAATTGATAGTGACGTGAAGCTTGACGACTTTGCCACCCCGCTCTCGTTTGCGCAGAACTCTATCCCTGTTGTTGTCGGTTGCCCCTCTGCGTCCTTTCGCGCTAAATCTGATGTTTCGCAATAGACTGATAAAACTGCCTTATACCTCATTGGCGCTGTTGCCGGTCCTATCGCCCAGCAACTCGTTGATGGAGCCGTGTTGGCGTTCAACGAGGCGAACATCACGTTAGTCTTTTTTTTTCGCCTCGGTTATCACAGTGTTTGAACTCTCTGCCAGTAACATCTCCGAGGACGGATTTGACCTAGCGCTTCGTGGATCTTTGACGAATATTGGTCCACTTGACGCGCTCATTGATTTCCCGGAACCCCTCAGGTATTTCGATTCTCCCTTATCCTTCTGCTCTGTCTAAAGACCCCCCCCATTCAGTGTTGCTTGGCAAGGCCAAACCATCGCGCAGATTGCGCTTCCATCAGGTAACTACCATTGAAATTTATACTCTCCCTCTAACCATATATATCAGTGTGCGCTTCCGCCAACACTGGGGTCCCAAATTACTCGACGAGTGCTCGCCTCACCATCACTGATTCTGCCAAGTTTACGGATTTCGCAACATTCCTGCTTCACAATCCAGACTTTACCTGGACTGTCTCGACATCGAAGCTGCGTCTGACGGCCCTTGGAACCATCTTCGACAATGTCGTACTTTCGAAAGACATATCCTTCAAAGCGTTCAATGGCCTTCCCGGTGTCACCATTAGTAACTTCCAATTACCATCCGATGACCCTGCGGGTGGTATCCACATTGAGACCGACGCAGACATTCCTTCTGCCGCTCGTGCGTGTGCTATCCGGTTCCGCTTTTGTCATGCCTTTTACTGACTGATAAACAGAACTTGGCATTGACCTCGGAACAGTCTCGTTCACGAGTTCTTTCATGGGCTCAGAGGTCGGACGTAAGTGACCTTGAACAGCCTCTTCCCATCAGCTGAAAATTGCATATGGGCAGCTTTGAGCGGCTCAAACTTATTCTTGGCCCCGAGCGCGACCACCAAGAGCCATCTCAGTGGACACATCATCCCCCAGAGCGGCTCTGACTTGGACAATATCGGGGTGTTATTCAGCAACTTCCTCGCCGGTCAGAACCAAACCTTGACCGTCCAGGGAGACTCCGTGCAACCGGTACTTCTTTCTATTTTACCCCGGGTCCCAGAGATGCTTACATGCGAGTGATTGTTTCTAGAGCGGTTCCAGTGAACCTGTGGCTTGGTTGACGACCGCCTTCAAGACTCTGACGCTCAAGGTCATCCTTCCTGGACAAAAGTTCGACATCATACAATCCATCGACCTTGACGAGTTGGCTGTGACGATGCTTACGCAAGATGAAGCGTTTGCGCCCTTGACGTCCTCTGATTACACGCTGGCCAAGTACAAGAACCCCTTTGGATTCTCTTTGCAAGTTGTAGCGTCGGCGGAGGAGCTATTGATCAGTGGGCCCGGCATTGACATCGCCACGGTATGTGCACCCTTGTTGCCCATGGGTTGATTTTTTCTCACTGAAATCTTTGCAGCTCTCTATACCGATGGCTCCTGCCGTGGGTGGGGTGTCGACGGGCAACGTTGCCGATCTTGTCATCTCGTTCCATGACATCCCACTGGTCGCTGCAAGTCAAAATGGATTCCAATTGCTATTCGCCGCCGTCACATTACAGCCGGAGGCGGACTTGATCCTTTCCGGGACCGCCAACGTTTCTGCGCGAACCAGCATCGGCGATGTTCCCATTAATGGCATTCCCTTCAATCTCAATTCGTCCATCAAGGGCTAGTGCTTTGCTGTTGTCATTCGTTTTGAGTTTGACCTTTTTTGTCTCTAGGCATCAACTCTTTCGGGCACACGGCTTCACTGAGCAACGTCTCCGTGACTGGCAGTGGTGGTGACGGCGGCGCGGAATATGTTACCGCGCCTCTTACCACGACGCTGCAGAATCCTTCCAACGTTTCTCTCAAGACGGTGGACATTTCGCTTCCCGTCATTTACAATAATGTCACCATCGGGAGGGCAGCAATCGATGTGAGTAGTAGATGATCGGTTTCCCTGTTCCAGACTGAGTAACATTCCACAGACGTTTGACTTGGTCCCTGGGGCGAACGCGATCTCCGCCGAGTTCCACTACGAGCCCGCGGATGCGAACAACACTGCCGCGCAGGGATTCTTGACAGATTTCATTCAAGGAGACAGCCTTTTGCCCCTGACGATCCAGGGCGATCTGGAAAGCAGTCCATTTGGTTCGCTGGCCCCGGCCCTTTCTAGCCTGACACTTTCGACGGGTCTCCAAGGTACGTCGAGTTGACCGGCCGAGATTTTATGCCCTGATCTCGAATGACAGCAATGAACCAACCCAACCTTATTACTCATGTTAACGTCTTCATCACGCTGGATTCTCTCGTTACGAATATCGTCAGCATTAACTTTGACGCAAGCGATTTCGTGCACTACCTGTTCCGTTGTATCTAACGATCCTGCAGATGCAAAATCCTCTGGATGCCGATCTCGTGGTGGAATTTGTACAATCCAACTCTGGAGAATTCAACGAGACGTTCGCATTCTTTGCGGAACCGATCGAAAACTTTGTGATTCCCGCGCACGGCACAGCCAACTCTGGCACAATCAACAATGTGCTTTTGACGCAAGGAGCGATTGCGTCGCTAGCCATCATTCCTGACGGAAAGTTGGACATCCAGGCAGCGGCGACGGTGCGGGTCGGTCAAGGGGGGTACACGATCCCATGGCTGCAACTGGTGCAGTTCGGCGTGCCGACGGAGTACTCTCTCGATCTCAGTCTGTCTGCGATGAAGCAGAAGGCGGTTTCAATCAGTGCGTCGGCGTCCGCGAGCTCGGCGTCATCCTCGGCGTCATCCTCGGCGTCGGCGTCGGCGTCCATCGTCCAAGCTTCCACTACGGCCTCGGCTTCAGCGACGCCCAGCGCGAAAGATACCCAGTCGGCGACGAGCGCACACGATACCCAGTCAACGGCGGAGACGAAGGCGGCTGCGACCAGTGAAGCCAAAGCCACGCAAGCCAAAGCCACAGTGGCCGCTGCATCTGCTGATACCCCACCAGCAACGGACTCTACTCTGGTTGGTGATTTCTCTCGCTCCTTTCTGTTCATGCGCTGATGTTTCATCCAGACCTCGACAGCATCCTCTTCAGAGTCGCCGTGATCTTGTAGCTTACGAACTTTGTCATGTACTTTATTGAACCCTTGCACGTTGACACACATACCACAGCATAGCATACGACGTTTGTACTTAGGAAAACCGAATCATATATTAATTCTTGTGAAGACATCATGCGGGTGGTAGAAATGCGCTCCATAGGAGAATGGAGAAGGAACCCCAAAGGACGCTCCAGGCGACCCATGCACGACCGCATTTGGGGTGCTGGACGACAAGCCAGGCGGCGGCCCAGTAGGTTATCGGCATTGACGCGGCGAGGCGGAGGATGATCTGGGTGTGGGATGCGAAGAGGAGGATCGCGGAAAGGAGGAGGGCGTAGATTGCGTGCGGTGCGATGGACGCGGAGAGGAACGCGTGCCCATGTTGTGCAGGAGCTTTTATCCAGTGACCAAGATGGTAGACGCTGAACGTGGAGATGGCGACGAGGGGCGGGGCGGCGATGAGAAAGTTGGGCAGCTGCTGCAGGGTCCAGTAGCGCAGGAAGCCGACGTTCCAGTAGTGGGCCTGGACATGGGAGTAAATGAGGGGGAGGCGGCGGGTGCACCACGCAGGCGGGTCGGCGGAAGTGCAAAATGCACGGTAGGCGGCATAGTTGTGTGCTACAAAGGGCGCAAAGGGCAGCGCCGCGAGAACGACGCAGGCGAGGAGAGAGCTGGGGTAGAGCTGGGAGAGTCGGCAGGCTGAAGAGGGAGAAGCAGCGCACGTACCGGCTTGCGCTGGAATAGCGGCTGGACAAGGAGACCCCAGATGATGAAGCCACTCAGGAGGAAGCCGTTTGAGCGAAAGGTGGCGGCGAGGGTGAACGAGACGGCGGCAGACAGGTAACGGGACTGGGTGCAATAGAGCATGCCCTTGTACGAGAGATAGGTAAAAAAGGGCTCCGAGTACGGGGCGAGAAAGAGGGTGACGGGGCTGCTGGGAAGCAGGGACAGCACGGTGGCGAGCCTGGCGAGGGCGGGGGACCGGAGGTGGTGGAGAGACAGGGCATACATCGTGGCAGACGCGTCGCAGGCCACGGCGAGGGAGAGGAGAGTGGGGGCGAGGGGGGCGAGGGAGAGGAGGAAGGGGAGGCCGGGGAGCCAGGCCCACTCGTGCTCAAAGACATAGCCGACGCGGGCGATGTGGACAAAGTGGATCGCGTCCCAGCGCAGGAGCAGATGCGGCGTAGCGGCGTCAAAGGGAGAGAAGAGACACCCGGTAAATAGCAGACAGGTAGCGGCTATTCGGGGCACTAGTGGGAGCAAGTCCCAGTATACGCGTCGCATCGCGGTGGTGGTATTAGTCCAAGGAGCATCGTGACCGTGACATGCTGTACGGTTGCCAACAAGTCCGCGCTTTGTTTCCTTGGATGGACGCAAGGTGGACGTGAGCAGTACGTGAGCAGCGCAACGCGTCAAGAGTTGGATTCAGAACAAGCACACAAGCGAGTCTGAGAGTTGGACGTGTTTCTCCTAAATACAAGTTCTTGTATTTGCAAAAAACGGACTTGGAAAAATCGCTCTCTCTCGCTCTCTCTCCCGACTCGAAAAGGGCCAATGTGCAAAAAGCTGTGACTCCCTTGGCCAAAAACAAAGCGCGGACTTGTTGGCAACCGTACATGCTGCCTCTACCGCTAACGGCGTTGCTCGTCGCGCTTGGGCCGTCGATCCACCTCGTGCGACGGGCGCTCGAGATCCCGGGCTGGGCACACACATACGATGCCTTTCTCCTCATCGCCGTCTGGTGGGCCGCCGTCCTTCTTGCAGAGCTCACCCTCCGCTACTTTTTCCCCCTGGCCTGCATCGCCGTCCTTGCATTCTCCTCCTGGTCTGCCCGCCCCACCGTCCAGCCCACGGCCTCAGAGCGGACACTCCAGGCTGCCGTCGCAGATCTGACCACCATCGAGGCCCTCATTCCCGCCTTGCCCGCGTTCTCTCCCAGCCTCGCCGCCCCAAAGCTGCTTTTGCGCGCGTCGCTCGTCGTCTATGCGCCCTATCTCCTTCTCACCCATCTTGTGCGCCTCCGCGTGCTCGTCGCCATCGCCGGCACCGTCCTGCTTGCGTGGCGTGCCCCGTGGGTCATCGCCCTGCGCACCTCGCTCTGGCGCAGCGCGTGGTTCCGCTGGTCAGTCTACCGCGTCCTCGCCACCATCACAGGACGGCCCCTGCCGCTTGCGTCCCAGTCCGCCCTCTCCGCCGCCGCCATCGCCGCCCCCAGCCCGACAAAGTCCCTCCGCTTCCTCTTCACCGTCTACGAGAACCAGAGGTGGTGGATGGGGCTCGACTGGACCGCCGCCCTCTTGCCCGCCGAGCGTCCGTCCTGGTGCTCAAAGGCCCAGAACGCCGTCGCCCCGCCCAACGCCTTTGTCCTCCCAGACGACACCACGCTGTACCACCCGAGCGCCGACGGCAAGGGGCGCGTCAAGCGCTGCGCAAGGTGGTCGTGGGAGGAAGACGAGTGGCGCGTCATGGTCCGCAAAGACGCCGCCACGGCCCTGAGCCGTGTAGAGAAGCCGTTGCCCACCGAGAGCGAGGAGAATCCAGGTCTTCTCATGAAGGCCGCCGTCAAGATGCGCGAGTCGAGCAGCCACCCGACCCCCCCGCCCCCCGCCGACGACTCCGAGGGCGACAAGGCGTCTCCGGATCCGGAGGAGGAGGAGGAGGAGCTCATCACGGACGAAGACGGCTGGGTCTATGGGGACAACAAGTGGGAGAAGCCGAGCGCCAAGGGCGGGATGGGCAAGGTTCGTCTCGTCCATTTTACAGCGCTCTTCTGACACCCTATAGTACACGCGTTTCCGACGTTGGACACGCGTCGCTGTCGTCACTGAAACGGTAGAGCCTGTTGCAGAGGGCGAAGTTGAGACCATGCCGCAAATGCAAGCAATGACGCCGGAAAGCCCGACATCCTCCACGCAAACGAATAGCCCCCTGGAAGAGAAAGCTCCCCGCGACGGCAGCCCGCTCAGGCAGCGTCTCAAAAGCGCAATCCACAAAGCAACAACTCTATAGCATGTACTCTACGTCTGTAATTATATTCCGTTCCGGAGTTGTTGACAGTAATTCCTACGCGTTCCGGCTCTCGTCATACAAACGGTTCTGCGTGGCTTGCCTGAGCTGTGAAATATCTGGTAGCTCATGGACTGGGCAAGGCTCAAGGATACACAGGTCAATGCCGGAAACGACCGACATCACCACGTGATGATTCATCAGTGACCAATATTATCTCGGAGCCGTTCCGAACTTTTTTCCTTCTACTCTGTCCCTCTTCCTCTGCCCGCATTAGAGGCTGTTTGCAGTTCATCCTGCGACTATAGAAACCCAGCTTGCTATTGCTCACAAAACACAGCAGCCATGGTGTAAGTCAACTCTCCCTTTGCCAGTCGTCGATTCTAATCGATTGCAGCAATTTTACTGTCGATGAGATCCGTGGGCTCATGGACAAGCCTACGAATATCCGAAATATGAGTGTTATTGCCCATGGTGCGTATCCACAGTGTATATTATACCTAGGTTGAGCTTAGTGCAACGCAGTCGACCACGGCAAATCCACCCTCACCGACTCGCTGGTCTCCAAGGCTGGTATCATCGCCCATGCTAATGCTGGCAACGCGCGATACATGGATACAAGGCAGGATGAAAAGGACCGCGGTATCACCATAAAATCCACCGCCATTTCGATGTACGCCTGCCCAAGCGTACTCTAATCCTGATCAAGCTGAGACATACCGAAGGTACTTCGAGCTCCCCAAGGATGACATGGATGCCATCAAGCAAAAGGTCGACGGCAACGAATTCTTGATCAACCTCATCGATGTGAGTCTCGGTCGCTCGTTCTGCCTGCTCCTTCTAACATCACTCCGTCCAGAGCCCAGGACATGTGGACTTCTCGAGTGAAGTACTGGTTCTCTCAATGGTACCTTCGGTTTCAGCTAACAGAAAGCTCAGGTTACCGCCGCGCTCCGTGTGACCGACGGCGCACTCGTTGTCGTTGACACCATTGACGGTGTTTGCGTGCAGACCGAGACGGTCTTGCGCCAGGCTCTCGGCGAGCGCATCAAACCCGTCGTCATCATCAACAAGGTTGACCGCGCGCTGCTCGAGCTACAGGTCTCGAAGGAGGACCTCTACCAATCTTTTTCGCGCACAATCGAGAGTGTAAACGTAATCATCTCCACGTATCACGACGCCGCCCTCGGCGACGTTCAAGTCTTCCCTGAAAAGGGCACTGTTGCGTTTGGTTCGGGCCTCCACGGATGGGCCTTCACTCTGCGTCAATTCGCAAGTCGCTACAGCCGCAAGTTCGGCGTTGACAAGGAGAAGATGATGGCGCGTCTGTGGGGTGACAACTTTTTCAACCCCAAGACGAAAAAGTGGACGACAAAGGGCACGGACGCCGACGGCAAGACCCTCGAGCGGTGCTTCAACATGTTCGTCCTCGACCCGATCTACAAGATCTTCGACGTCGTCATGGACTTCAAAAAGGACGAGATCACCCCCATGCTCGAGAAGCTCGACATCAAGCTCGACCAGACCGAGCGTGAGCTCGAGGGCAAGAAGCTGCTGAAGGCGATCATGCAGAAATTCCTCCCCGCCGGTGACTCGCTGTTGGACATGATTGTCATCCATCTCCCCTCCGCCGCCACCGCCCAGCGCTACCGTGTCGAGACCCTTTACGAGGGTCCCATGGACGACGAGTCCGCCATTGGTATCCGCGACTGTGACCCCAAGGGTCCCCTCGTCCTCTACGTCTCCAAGATGGTGCCGACCTCCGACAAGGGTCGTTTCTACGCCTTTGGCCGTATCTTCTCCGGCACTGTGCGCTCCGGCCCCAAGATCCGTATCCAGGGCCCCAACTACATTCCCGGAAAGAAGGACGATCTCTTCATCAAGTCCATCCAGCGTACCGTCCTGATGATGGGTAAATAATGCACTAGCTCTGTTAGTCATCATTTCTAATCCCTTGCACAGGTCGGTATATCGAGCCCCTTGAGGACTGCCCCGCCGGTAACATTGTTGGTCTCGTCGGTATTGACCAGTTCCTGCTGAAGAGCGGAACCTTGACGTCGTCGGAGACGGCGCACAACATGCGTGTGATGCGTTTCTCCGTGTCCCCCGTCGTGCAGGTCGCCGTCGAGGTCAAGAACGCTGCCGACCTTCCCAAGCTCGTCGAAGGTCTCAAGCGTCTGTCAAAGTCCGACCCCTGTGTCCAGACCTGGATTAACGAAACCGGAGAGCACATCGTCGCCGGTGCCGGAGAGCTGCATCTCGAGATCTGTCTCAAGGTTTGTCCTCACTTGCATAAAACAACCATCAAGCGCTAACGGTATAACAGGATCTCGAGGAAGACCACGCGGGTGTCCCCCTGAAGAAGTCGGATCCCGTCGTGCCGTACCGTGAGACCGTCAGCGCCGAGTCCTCCATTGTCGCCCTGTCAAAGTCCCAGAACAAGCACAATCGTCTCTACATGAAGGCGCTGCCGCTCGGGGAGGAGCTCACCAAGGCGATTGAGGACGGTAAGGTTAACCCCCGTGACGACTTCAAGATCCGTGCGCGTACCCTCGCCGACGAGTTTGGCTGGGACGTCACCGACGCGCGTAAGATCTGGGCGTTCGGTCCCGATACCACCGGTCCCAATCTTTTGGTTGATGTCACCAAGGGTGTGCAGTACCTTGCTGAGATCAAGGACTCTTGTGTCGCGGGTCTGCAGTGGGCGGCGAAGGAGGGTGTGTGCGCTGAGGAGAACATGCGTGGTGTCCGGTTCAACCTGATGGATGTGACGGTAAGCGATTCCTTGTCCTCCACTAAGTTGTTCGTGGACTCATCGCTCTGTCATAGCTGCATGCCGATGCCATCCATCGCGGAGGAGGACAGCTAATCCCGACCACTCGCCGTGTCATGTACGCCGCGTGTCTCCTGGCCCAGCCTTCGCTCCAGGAGCCCGTCTACCTTGGTACGTCTATCTTCTCTCCGTAGCGCACCCTCCCTGACCCCTCTCCCCACAGTCGAGATTCAGTGCCCCGAAAACGCCATCGGTGGCGTGTACTCCTGCCTGAACACTCGGCGTGGACAGGTCTTCAGCGAGGAGCAGCGCGTGGGTACCCCCATGTTCACCATCAAGGCGTACCTGCCCGTCGCGGAGTCGTTCGGGTTCAACGCCGTGCTGCGGCAGGCGACCAGCGGGCAGGCGTTCCCGCAATCCGTGTTTGACCACTGGGAGCTGATGCCTGGATGTACATCTTGTCCCTCTTCCTCTCTGCTGAGTTTGGCTGATGGCGAATTTTTCCAGCGCCGCTCGACAAGGGCAGCAAGCTCGAGGACCTCGTCACGGCCATCCGTAAACGCAAGGGTCTCAACGTACGTTCCTCCTTTCCTTGTTTGGTCATCGCCGAGCTGACGCGCCACTTTCCAGCCCGTCATCCCCCCTCTGGACAACTACTACGACAAGCTTTAATGGAATGGAACGGAGGACGTCCGTTAGAGATTCTGATCCCAACATATATTTTTCCCAATGCGCGTGTAAGCTTCTGCCGAATCGAATACGAGTTCTGTTGTACGTCTGTATGGGGAATCGTGCTTGTTTTCTTGTTTTCTGTAAGGGGTCAATATGCAACCCACCATCACGCCAATAAATTAGTGTCTCGAGGTGAATGTAAGTTTATCAGAGCTACGACGGCTTTCCATCTAGCTGCATATCCTTCTTCTCCTCCTGGACCGCCTTCTCCATCATGTCCCTCAACTCCGTCGCCGCTTCCGCCAGATAACGCCTCAACTTTCCCGCGTCCCCGCGCGCGCTCGTGATCGTCCACCGGATATACTTTTCCCCAATCGCATACGCCAGCCCAAACCCATCCGGCACCACCTCGCCATACCCCCACCCGTCCAAATACGGGCTGCTCAGCTGGCTCCAGAAGTTTGAATACGCTGGGGTGGAATTCCACCGTAGATGAATATATCGGGATATGTGGCTTGCCGTCTGTACCATCAGTTGAGGATTTCGGTGTTGACTCGAACAAGTGCGCAAATGTGCGCGGTTTAGCTTTTCTCTACCGCTCGCTTACCGAATTGGCGTTGCAGGTTCAATTTCTTCCGACGAGTTAACAGTCTTTTTTCCTCAGGTGGGCGTCGCAGAGAAAGGTATTCGGCAAGCCTCTCGCCTCCCAACCCATTATCCGTGCTAAACTTGCAGGTAAATGCCATCCAACTCCACCCAAGCGTGGCTGGAGGCCATAACCTACCAGAAGTGCCACATGAACTACAACCAACAATCAACGCATCTGGCGGGCTAACTCGCCCTCCTCAAGATGTTCTGTACGAGGACGGCGCAGGAGGCTGCTGCTGATGCTGTCCAGGTTTGATTTTCTTCGATTTGAACCGGTTGACACCTACCTCGTTTCCAGATATTCGGCGGACGCGGTATCTCCCGCGGAGGTATGGAAAAACATGTGGAACATTACAAGAGGACCGTTGCTTTCGACAGTGCTCTGGGAGGAGGTGCGCAAGTTTAGTTCAACTTCCAACATTTGAGTTAATTTCTGACGTTTGTTGAAACTGTAGTGGAGGATGTGATGGGAGACCTGGGTGTGCCTCAAGCGGTGGGGAAAATGCCTGTGAAAACTCGTTTATGAGCGCCTTTGGACGGCACACGCGTGTACTTGCTTAGTCTTCAAGTTGAGAAACCGCGATCCTGTTCAAATCAAGTTCAAATTCGTATTTAGACTTCATTTAGACGTCTTCACTCAGAGCTTAGGCCACTCGATACACAGGCCGATGTAGTTTGTATAATACACAAATACTTATTTCGAGTTTCCGCCGCTTTTGGGCAGCTATCCCTCGCTTTGACCGCACGTCATTGACTCATTGAGCCAGTCATTCGGTGCTTGACGCCAAGTGTCACATCCCGTGCTTCGTCACATGCGTGACTCGCCTAACTTTCGCCCATGTCTATTATCGATCTTACCCTTGAGCGAATTCAACGTCTTGCCCGCCATCTCCCCGCTTACACACGCCCAACCTGCCATATCGCCGGCACAACTGGCAAAGGCAGCGTGTCTGCCCTCGTGTCGTCCATGCTATCCTCCTCAACACCTCCGCTCTCAGTCGGGCGATTCAATGGCCCCCATCTAGTCTCCGTCAATGACTGCATCGTGATAAACAACCACAGTGTATCAACTGCGGTCTACGAAGAAGCCCGCGCGGAAGTAGAGCGTGCCGATAAAGCGCAGGGGATTGACGCGAGCAGTTTCGAGCTACCGCGTTCTTGATCTTCGAGCGCGCCCAAATCGACGTGATCGCTCTCTAGGTGGGCATGGGAGGGCGGCCGGACGCAACGGACATCATCCCGGACGGATGCGTGCTTGCGTCGGCCTTGACGGCGGTTGATTTGGATCACCAAGCTTTTTGGGCACCTCCGTTTCCGCCATCGCAGCGGAGAAAGCGGCAATCGCACGAAGGGGCACTCCATTTGTTTTGGGCTGTCAGCTGAATACCGAGGTCGAGACGGTGGTCGGAGAAGTGGTCACTGCCGCCGGGGCGGGGCTGCTCTACGCTTTGCTAGTCCTTACACGCTCCTGGGATAGCATGATCGATGGCCCCGAGCCACCATTCTCATTACCTGCGACCCCATTTGCCCCGCCGCCGCCCCTGCCAGTGCGCTTCTCCATGCCCTGCTTCGGGCCCGATACCAATGGCGGTGGGGTAAATAAAGAAAATAAAGAAAATAAGTCGCAATAAAAGTGCCGAAAGTTGCGGGTGATCAGGCTTACCTCAGCTTGGTATCCCGATACCATTCTGGCTGATTCAATACCCCCGCGTTTCTCATTCAAAACTCGGGTTCTATGCAATGATTTATTTCAAATTTTTCTAGCTACTCAAAATCAGTATCGGTCCAGAGGTTCCTGTGCAAACAATAAAATGGCGGTAGTTTTTCGATACCACTCCGCTGGTTGCCGGCGGAGTCTGATTCGGATCACGCGGCAAATGTGCCTTTCGAGAGTGTTTTCTACTTTTTTACCTCAAATGGGCTGCCGCACCATAAGATCTACATGAACCTCTCTTTTTTTTTTGTTTCTCCGTGTTTTCAAAGCTCCCAAACGTCAAAATTTTGCCTGCCGGCGGCGTCCCACTTTGAGCTGATTTCGAAGGTCACTGGCATTCTGCGGGATGTAATTTCTCTTCAGCTTTTATATTCGATTGTAACTCTCCATCTGCTGGAGGTCAAAGACGTAAGCATGTTCCGGCTTTCTCATCAATTGAACGGTAGAACTGAAAGGTAGCGTTGCCGACCTTTCACATCGCTTAGACTGAAGTCCGGCCGAGCCAGACCCGGTTATGGGATCATGGTTCAAACAATTTCTTAGGGCTTCGTTTAGGTCTTCTTTGATACAATGTGAAGCTAATTCACGTAGCTAGAAAAACACGATGGTCAATTCCAAACATGCTCATTTACACTGGAAGGAAAAAAAAAAACTGGACTCAGCCAGAAAGGCACAAGGCTTTTGAGCTGAACATTGAAGCAAGCATGTTACTTGGCCCGCTTAAACATTGAGTATTGGTGAAAAACGGCACAAACAATGTTCCGTGGCCGGCGAGGCTCGAACTCATGCGCATCACTTCTGGCTGACAAACATTTCAAACTCCGCTGGTATCCCGATACTGGTATCGGGCACCGCCTTGAGTATCGAGCCCTGCTTCCTGCTTCGAGCACCCCGTGTTAGCGCTGCTGCCGCTGCACGGCGAGCACCAGCTCGACAATCTGGCGATCGCAGTGTCCGTCGTGTCCGCCGTGCTGATGAACTCCTCATGGACGGCTATTCGCGGCCGATTTTCCAATACGGGCATCGCGCGGGGTATCAAAAGCGTGCAGTGGCCCGGGCGGCTGTCATTCCACACGCTAAATTCACCGCCCCTCCTTGTAAATACTGGCAGACGGCGCACACAACCTCGCGTTGGCCAAGACACTAGCAGCGTATATATCTGAGCTGGTGACGCTGCACCGCAGCAACACGCCGTCTCGCCCCCTCTCACTTACATACATCCTCGGACTCTCCCACTTGCCGCCGAAGACTCCGCGCGAGACCCTCGCGCCGCTCCTGCCCTTTGACGCACCGGATGGCTTGCAGGTCGACGTGAGCGTAGCCTTGCTGCCCTTCACGCCCCCAGACGGGTTGAATCTGTTCCGCCGGCGGAGCTGCAAGAGGTTGTGAAGGGTCTTGCGCCACACATAAAGACATGAACAGACACGGCGGAGACGCCGGGAGGACTGCGGCGCGCTCTGGACTGGGTTTCTGAGCAGCGGGCGGGCAGAGACGGTCTGGTGGTGCTCGCGGGGAGCTTGTATCTTGGTCGCTGATTTTTACAGATTGGAGACATGAAATGGTCGCGTATTTTACCATGCTCGATCTGGGATCTGAGACGATTTGGTGCGGTATTCTGCGCCACCCGTTCGTTTTTCAGTCCGTAGGGGACGAAAGCAGAGCCCTTCGCATGTACGATCGAGTAAAGTACTTGAAGTCAAAAAAAATGGCATTTAGTTCACTGTCAATGCTTTGTTCTGGAGAGTGGCATTAGAGAAGAGCGGCGGCCACTCCCTCTTCAGATTAGTTCTGAGGGAATAAAGGGCCTCTTATTTGCAGGGCGTCGACGGTCGAGGGACGTCGATGCCGTCACTCTGTCACGTTTTGTCCCCGTTCTCATTGCTCCTGGACTCGACGCTCCTACATGCTGCCCTACCTATGGCATCCAACGAAGACCGCTCCTCGATTAACAAGCTCTATCTCGTTTCACCGGCGCAGCTACGCGACGCGTCAGCAGGCTCAAGGCACGTCCACCGACACATCTCCAAATATCTAATGATCAAATGTCCTTAGCACCTGGAAGAATGCACCCACCAAGATAGCGACCCCTACTAACGGCTCCCGCGTGAGTAGCTGAATTCTCGTGTTATCATCGTCGTTTATCCTGCTAGCAGGCAGCTAACGGCAATCCCTACTCGGGCAGCCGCTTGAGTAACACCCTGAACAACGCTCGAGGAGGCAACCTGTCCGCTCGGGGGAATGTCGTCGCTTATTCACATACCACGCACAACGGTCCACCGCCTAACAAGAGAGCGAGAGTGGAGAATTCGGCTCCTAGGAGCAGGAAAAAGGTCTCGCAAACTTCAAATTCCGGTGCGCAGTCTCCCGGCAGAATAACACTCCAAGTGCTGACTTTAGGAAAAGGCTCCCGGCCTCACCGAATAGGCGACCCGGACAACACGGGCGTAATCATCGTCGACGACGAATATGAAGACGTCGGAGTGCGCGTTCAGTCGCAGCCGGACGAGCTCGATATTTTGCCCCCTCGCCGCAGCGTTTCTTCGCACCAACCGCGTTCAGCCTTTGATGGCCCATCTACTTCGAAGCCTGGACAAGAAAGGCGCGTACAACAGCGGCCACCACTCGCTCCCGAAGATAATGTGGGACAAGACTCCGATGATCCTATTGAAGTGTTTGATGAGCCCCCAAATGTCCAGACGAATGGGGTCCAGGCGAAAATAAAGAGCTTTGAGCAAATGGGTGCAAGAACCAAACCTGATCCCTCGGTAATCCGTATAAATTTCGAAAATTTGCCCGTTGCTACGAAAGGAAATGTCAAGAAGAGCATGAAACCCAAGGTGTGCGGCATATTTTGTATGTCTACTTCTCTCCTCTCAGTCACCGCTGTTCCAGAACCCCACCGCTGCTCCATTGGAGAATGACCGGCCCAAAGCCATTCCTGCGAGCAAGCCGCCCGAGCGAGCCGCCCGAGCGAGCCAAGCCCCGTTTCTGCCCGTAAGGGCGTGGTTTCTTGGCCGCAAGTTCTTTAACGAACGGTACCACATTACGTGGACTCCCGCTGGCAAGCTCACCATACGGTCGGGCGAGGACCCGAACGCGAAAGTGAAACATTCAGAGGAGATAGATATGAATTGGTTTGCGCAATGTGTGTGGGTAAGTGATAATTGCAGAGCCGAATAACTCCGGACACTGATCAGACAACTCGTAGTTTGGTGAACCGGATGAGGTGTATCCCGACAAGGTGTTCGTTCTGGAGACGTATGAAAAGCCTCCCAATAAGAAAGCCGGCAATCAGAAGCCCTTCGGTGCTCAGTTCTCCGAGTTTTTCAAAGCCGGTGTGTATTCACGCATCTATCAGCATGTGTGCGTTCCTGAATCGGAACAGGTAGCAAGCACGCTGAAGGCCACATCATGCTCAAGTTTGATAGTACATCTCCAGCGTGGTCGGACAATGTCTACGCGCAATTCGTTGATTGGCTCAAGGCCAACGTTGACGATCGCCAGAAGTTGCGGTACGAATAGTAGCGTGGCTTTGATTGCCCTCATCCCTTTTATAGAGGTCGAGCAGGAGACGCCAAATGGGATTCATTGAATCGAATGGCTCTCGTTACAAAGGCCGCAGAGGATCGGATGCGACGAGAGACCGGAGTCAGCACTGCCTCTACGAGTCGTAATTCAACGCGAGCGAAATCCACTGCAGTTGCGGGGATCCCCCGGCTTGACAGTTGGTCGCCGCCGCCCGCGATCGCGAACACTGCATTTACACGGTCGAAGCATCAAGGCAGCCCTGGCGCTCCAATCGAGGTCGACTCGCCCACACGGCCATCATATGTGCGACCCCGGATGCTCAAGTAAGTATCATTTTCTCCGCCCCTTGCCTTTTAGCTGATCAGTCGCAGCGGCAAGCAGCCCCATTCGGACACTGCGGGTGGCGGCCATGAACCCCCACGTCGCTCCGCCAGACAATCGGTCGCCCCGCAAAGGCCGTATGTTGATCCAGACGAGGTGTATGTACCTTCAAAATGGAGCTGACAATAGCTTGCTCATGTTTTTTGCGTAGTATATTGGTGTATCCGCCTGGTCAAACAGGAGCTGTGAACATCACGAACGGTGACGTTACGCGACTTGCACCTGGCGAGTTTCTCAACGACACGCTCATCGAGTTTGGCCTAAAGTAAGTCCTCCCTTAACTTTGATCCTTCCCTTATTGATCCGTTCGCAGACTCTGGCTGCAAGAACTTGAGCTAAAGGACCCAGAGCTTGTAAAACAAATTCATGTGTTCAGTTCCTTTTTCTACAAGAAACTGAATAAGAAGAAGTGAGTTTTCGAGTTGACCACCCACCTTCGCTTTGACTCATCCCTTGGTAGTCCCATGGAGGGATACGAGAGTGTACGGAAATGGACCTCCAAATTCGACCTCTTCGACAAGAAATACATCATTGTCCCTATCAATGAGAAGTAGGTCCCCCGCACCAACTAAGAGGCTCGCTAACGTACCATTTCCACAGCCTCCATTGGTATCTTGCCATCATATACCACCCTGAACATACTCTGAAACCCCCGCCGCCCACGAAATCCCCGGTGACTCGAGGGAAAACCCGCAAATGTGTCGAACAATCTCCCGAGCTCGATCAAGTGCCGATTCCTCGGATGGACACCTCCGGTCGTCCGCCGGATTCAAAGGCGAGTAGCGTGACCCATCGTACCCCAAGTCCCCTGGACACCGCTGCCGGTGGTTCTGAGTCGATTTCTCGCGACGAGACGCTTTCGCCCAGCAGCAATGTGCAGGCGGAGGCAGAGGTCGTCAACGAGTTGATCTCGGCGTGTTCTCTCACTGAGGACGACGCTGAAGCTTCGGCGGCCAAAGACCAACCTGAAGACATGGACGAACGCGATTCGTTGTTCGATGGCCACGATGACGCCATGGAGGTCGACCCCGAGGACTTCCCTGAATCCCTCGAGGCTGCAGAAGAGCAGCCACCGGTATCGAATGATGGAGGCTCGCATACGGCAAGCGAGGAACCAGCGGAAATCATGGACGTCGATGCACATGTCGTCGACCCCGACGAATCAATGGACCCATTGGATCTCTTCGCTGACGAGTCATCTCGCGCGGTTTCGGAGCCTGTCAGGGCCGTCAGCTTTTATGGCTCATCCAAATCGCGAGGGAAGCGGAAGGCGACGTCCCCGCCGCTCGAGACGTACTCCCACCAGGAAACGGTCCCCTCGGAGGCTAATGAAGAAGAACATGACGATAGCCAACCTACGTATGTCTTTGTCTCGTTCGAAGTCTGCCCCTCTAATACTGGTCAGAACCTACATCTTCACTCTAGATTCCTTAGGCACTCGGCATCCCAAGGTCGTAAATGTGCTTGGGCAGTATCTGAAGCATGAAGCGCAGGAGAGGAAGGGGATATCGCTCGAGATGAGCCGCAAGCCGATTGGAAAGGCCGTGTCGGTAGGCGTTTTATGGTGATCGCAAGAAATCTGACTTCATTCGCTGTTCAGGTTCCTCATCAGCCAAACTTTTGTGATTGCGGGATCTATCTGCTTCACCTCGCTGAAACATTCATCTCCGACCCGTCGCGCTACTATAACATGATCGTTGTACGTGTCCCACGACTCCCTTTCCCTTTGTGAATTTGATCATCCCGCGGTGTAGACGCAGAAGGGCATCACCAACTCAGTGCAGCGTCAAAATGAGTGGAGGGACGACAGAACCAAGACCCTTCGTCAGAGCCTGGCTGATCGGATCACAGAGCTGTCCGTCGAGTGGAAGAAGAACCGGGCTGCCCAGAAAGAGCTGAAGAAGACGCAGGAAGACGTTGTCCCCGAGTCGTCAGACGACGACGTTGATATCGTGGACACGACTCCCGCCCCGCCCCCAAAGACGCCCAAAACGGGGAAGGTCATGCGAATGAGAGGGTAAACACTGATGCATTCTGCGACTTTGATGGCGGACAGTTCTGTCCGCCGGACTACGGCGGCCAGTCGCTTATGAATCACCGTCGCCCCTCCTTGTACAAGTTGTAGTCCGTCTGTACAGTGTTTGTCCAGAGCACTTCCCTGCAATAATTTATAAACTCCTCCAATTCGCCCCACTACAAACTTCTTCTTTGCACTGTTGAAAGCTAATGTGGAAGACCGTCGGCCGGACGGCAACACTAGAAAGGGAATCACACAACGAGTCCAACAAGACCACGCTATGTATTTGAGACGAGCGGCGAGAGCGCGGTAGACGACGACAAGACGGTAAGAGACAAGGTACGGCTGGTGTATGTAAGCAGTGATCGGTCCGTAAACCCCGGACGGGTTTACACAAGAAAACGTCAGACACTCCCAAGGCGAACAGGAACTCGGGACGAGAAACAGGTGCGGTGTTGGGGTCAGGACGGAACCGCGCAAGGAATTCGAAGACGGGGTGGCCAGAATGAAGAAGCAGGGAGGAGGTGATGCAAGCAGGGTGCTTAGTATGAACGGGATAGATCATTGTCGTCGGACCCAGATGAATAATCGTCCTCCTCGGGATTGTACGCCGGCATGACCACCGCGACTGCACTATAGCCTTCTTCATAAGTCGAGGAGAATCCGACCGGGCCTACAGCAGCGACGACGGCAGATGCTGAGCGAGGGGGAATACCGAGCGCGGCATCTCCGGGGCAACTGTCGCTGCGATGTTTAACCCAACCGGGTGTCTGTGGTGTCTTCCGGCAATGGTAGCAGCCACCTGCTGCACGAAGCGCCTCCTTGTCGGCATGAGTCAACGGGAGGAATGGGCGCGAAGTCGACGACAACATTGCGGTTGACGATGGCGGTGGCGTAGGAAGAGAAGTGGAGGTAGAAGCGGGAGCAGGGATGGTGAGGGGGGTAGGTGTGTTGTAAACTCGAGGGACTCTGATAATGCCTTCAGCGATCAAGCTTGCCCAAGCTGACGACATGGTCGCAATTAGCGTATCGACTTTGACGGTCGCGTAAGGGAAACTCTGCTGGCCGCATACTCGCAGGCGGAGGATGGTGTGCGAATGGAATAGGAGATGGTTCTTCAGAATAGAATCGGAGATAGTGAAACCAGACCCAGCGGACGAGAGAGTGTTACGGGCGGTCTGTAGAGTCTTCGCGAACTCGGGGAATGTGTTATATTCGCCGCTCCGGGCGGAAGGGAGGAAGGAAGTTCCGACGGGGCGAATATGATGCCAAGGGGAACAAGACCGAATCCGTCGGCCGAGTCGGACATTCGCCCGAGATCGGAGCCGAACTGGAAAACTAGGAATCAGCCATCTCGCAAGCACCACAGGTAGATTAAGGGTGTGCGACTGTCTAGCCTCCGGCTGCGTGAAGAATGGAAGGGAGGTAAAGGAGTGGTGAATGATTTGGACTGGAGCCGGTGCCGAGGCCGAGCCGAGGCCCGAGACGAGGGCCGAGTGATGTCGGAGGTATGTCGGGTCGGAGGTGAAGTCGCCAGAGCGGACGGAAGCACCGAGGGACAAAGACCCGAGGTCGTCCGAACGGAAGTCGGAGGTCGGAGCCGAGGCGAACCGGAGGTGAGCGGAACCGAATCGTACTGACAGTTAAGTCAATACAAGTAAAGGGTTAAGACGTCCGGGCAGGTTGACTTGAACCCGGAGTCGAGACGAAGCAAGAAGGGAGGCATCAGCCCATGAAGGGAAACATGGAATAACATTAATTATACAACTGAGGTACAGGAATGTAACTAGCTGCTTAAAGACGGAGAAGGTAATTGTGAATACATATATGGTAATATCATGATGGTCTAAGCGCAACAATAGCAAGTGACCGGAAGGGGAAGGAGAAGTAAAACATGAGGAGGAACAATAAGAGAGACGAACAATAGGAACGGATAAACGGAAAGACACAGTAAGTGTTCGTTGCGTGATAACCCAATGACTCCGAGGGTTGCCGAGCATTCCGAGGATCTCGGGGCCGCCGACTCGGCCGAATTGATCGGAACCGGCGGAGGTATCGGCCGGGATGGTGAGTCGGATTGCACGGATATAACAGTATCCCCCCTTTACGTTCCTTGCCCTCCAGGAACAAAAGTACAGGACCGGAAGCCTGAAGAACGATCAGGCCTGTCAATGCCTGCGGAGATTGAGAGGGAGAGAAGTGTCGGGAGCATGGAGGGAAGCCGGAAAGCGAAGGTGTGTCGGAGAATGGACGGGACACGGAAGTGAAACCGGAAAAAGACCGGAGGGATCGGAGGTCGACAAAATGAGGAAGAGGAAGATGAAGACGTCGAGAGGAGGGAGATGATGGTGGAGGCAACCGGAGGTGGCCGGAGCATCGGCTCGGGCGAGACCCGTAAGGTCAACCAGGACAACCGGAAGCATCGGAAACCAAGGAGGAGATTCGGAGGAGACGTCGGAGCGACATCGGAGGGAAGACGGGAAGGGAGATTTTCCATAGAAGGAACGGGATAAGACTCCAGAGCATCCATCCATCAAGGATTGGAAGTGGGAAATGCTCGGAGGGTCACCCAGACAGATGGTGGTTGATCCACGCCGAGGCCGAGAGATACCAATGGCAAAGAGGAATGACCTCAAAGAAGTCAAGACGATGGTGTCGGAACTGTCGGCCGAGGCCGAGACACCGAGGTCGAGTAGAGAAGCCTGGGATGAAGGAAAGGTGGCCAAAAAGAAGAACGGACAAGGCCGGAGTATCGGCCAAGTTGACCCGAAACAAGTCAAGGCCATCCGAGGAAGATGTGCCGGAGTCATCGGCCGAGGCCGAGAGCTGCCGAGCCACAATCACCATCGGAAGGACATCGAGAAATGCCAGCCTGCCACATTGCCGGGCTCGGAGCTCGGGTCCAAGACCAAACAACGGAAAACGGTGGAGGAGGCAAGCCTGCCAGAATGCCAGGATTGGACTCGGGTCCGAGACCACGCGAGCCGGAACCGGACGGAAGGCATGCGGAACAAGGCAATTTGACGAAGACTTCGGAGCTGGGTCGTCCGAGGGCAAGCCGCGGAATTGCCCGAGAGTTCTGGAGGATCCGGGTAAGGTCCGGAAGCTCTATGGTGCTTCACCGATAGAGAACCAATCAAGCCCGAAGATGATTCGGCCGAAGGACAGGATCGTGGGGATGAAGAACTCGGAGCGGAGAATGGAACCGAGATGAGCAGATCATTGAGCGATCAATGCTCAGTCCCGGAGGCTCGGAGGTTCGGAGTCGGAGTCGGAGTGGTGTCCATGATGTGTGCAGGGACCACAGAACATCGAACGAAGTGCAAACAAGCTGCAGCTCGGCCGAACGATGTTGACCGAGAGTATGGGACTCGAAACTTGGAGACTGGTGGAAAGGAATGTGAATGCAAAGTCGTCCAAAGTCGGCTCGGAGGTCGGCTCGGGCGAGATCCGAGAAGATGTCGGATAAGGAAGTGAAGGAATAAGCAAGTCGGCGGAAGTTGATTAGACCGGAGACTGCTCGGAATGCCCGGAAGAAGTGGAGAGTGGGCATGAGTGGTCGGAATGGAGGAAACGGCCAGGGGAATGGAGAATGAGAAGGGCCGAAACTTCCGAGGGGTGCACGGAAGGGACCCGAGATGCCGGACAACTCGGAGGAAGAGTGCAACGTGTTCGGAAACCCGAAACAGCGACTTGGCAAGCCAAAGGTTTGGGTCCGAGGAGTCAGAAGTCGGGAGATGAGTCCGGAATCGGAGTCCAGTGCAGAGAGCGTCGTCAGGATACGGAATCCGGAGGTGGGAAGTCGGATCCGAGACGACAACGGAGAGAACCGAAGGATGACTTCGCAGGAAATGCTAGCTCAGAGCAAATCAGCGAACAATTCCAGCGAAGAAAAGTCGGAAATCATCGGAAAAGCGCGGAAATTTGAGATGCCTATCCCCCCTTTAAGGGTAGACGTCTCATCGTCTAGCGCAAGATTCCAACTCCTCCGAGGTACCGGAAGTATACCGGAGCTTTCGCCCGAAGGTCCCGAATGAACGGAAAACCGGATTACAAGGGACCGACGGGTGAAAGGAGAGAAGCTCAGAGAGTCCGAGACTCGACAGTAGGAGAGGAGTAGCTGCCGGAGTGCATCGGAGATGGTGGTCAATTCAAGCATGCAAGGGTCCGAGGGATCCGAAACTTCCGCTGTAGTTCCGACGAGGATCCGAAGGAGCCGAAGCTTCCAACGAAGCCCAAAGGAGCCGAAGCTTCCGACGAAGGCCTGAAGGGGCCGAAGCCTCCGACGGGGATCCGAGGGCGCCGGAACTTCCGACAGCGGCCCGAAGGAGCCGAAGCATCTCACGAACCAAAGCCGAGAAGCAACTGCGAAGACGGAATTGAATGCAAGAATATTCGGGAGAGTTCCGATGGCCCGAGCGGCCGAAGCGGAAACATGACCAGAGGGAATCGCCAAACGGAGGGAATCCGGAAGGCGAAGATGGATGATGGAGAATACCGCCGAGGTGGAAGAGGCGGAAGTGGCAATAAAGCCAAACTCCAAAAGAGTGCCCAACAGAACAAGAAGTCGATGGAAGATCTCGGAGTGGGAAAATGAACCGGAGGGAGCAGAGCAGCTTACAGCCAAGGGCCGACGCCCGGAGCTGAAGTGCACTGAACCGGAGGTTCGTCCGAGAAGCCGAAGGTCGTGGAACAGGGTCCGAAGAGTTGAATGAGACTTTCCGAGGCTCGGCCGAGGAGCGGGATTACCGGACAGGATTCCGGAACACGGGGCAGAAATTTAGTGACCGAATACCAACCGAAATTCGGATACCCAAATTCGGTTTGGCTGGCCCAAAGCGATGCACAACCTAAAACTGCAACAGTGGCCAGGAGACGTCCGGAGCCAAGCTCCGAAGGCGAGGATGGAAAGGACTGCCAACGGTGGTGATGAACCGAGGAAAATTCCGGGTGCATCGGCCGAAGCCGGCATCGGAAGATCGGAGGTGACCAACGGGAGACTCCAAGATGAACCGAGGAAGGGCGGTGAACGGAGGACCGAGGTCCGGGAAGCCAAAATGGAAATGAGAGGCAATGAGCCTCAGGCGAAGATGTTGAAAAGGCAATTCCGAGATGCCGAGGGCTGGAGCCGAGGCGACCCGAAATGCGGGGATGGAAAGATGTCGGGAGAGAGAATTCCGGAGCAGAAAGCGAAGATGAAGGATTGCCGGAAGGAATGGATGTCGGAGATTGAAAACTGCTCGGAGGAATGGACCGAGAGTTCGGACGAGACTCCGAAGCAATTCAGCAAGAAACTAGTGACCGAATACCGACCGAGATTCGGATACCCAAACTCGGATACAGCTGATCCAAAACAATAACGTAACCTAGCCCAGCCAAATGCATGAAGCGTGCCCAAAAACTGAGTCCGAAACGGGACCGAGGGTTCCGAGAGGAGTTTCGCCGAGAGAGCGAGGGAGTGGCAACGGAAAACACCGGAGGTGCAGACCGAAAGCCCGGAGGTGAGCCGAACAGAGCTCCGAATGCTCGAAGGAACCAGAGGAGACGTCGGCCGAGGGGTGACAGATGTCCGGAAGATGCGGACAGAATGTCGGGAGGTGGAACAACTCGGGAACAAGGGCCGAAGGTTCGGACAGAACTCCGGAGTGATGCAGCAGGGACACAGTGACCTCATACCGGATATGGCGGGCCCAAAGCAATAACACATCCTGCGAAACTAGAGCAGCACCTGAGAGATGTCCATTACCAAAAGGACCGAGACCGAGGGTTCCGAGGGAATCTTCGCGAAGAGCGGCGAAGAGAATCCAAGGAGAGCACCGGAAATTCTCGGAGGTGCAAGCCGAGGATTTCGGAGGGGTGGACCGAGCGAGATTTCCAGACTCAACAGAGCCTCGGAGACGCAAGGCCGAGAGGGGACCAAAATCCGGGAGGGCCGGAGGAAGGTCGGGAGGTGCTGGTAAACAACGGGAAACGACCAAACGGGATTCCTGACTCAACAAAGTCTCGGAGCCGAACGGCCGGAAGGTGAGCCAAGTCCGGGATGACCGGAAATAGATCGGAGGTGCCTATGGATAAGGCCGGGAGCAGCCGAACGAGAATCCGGACTCGACGGAGTCGCGGAGTCGAAAGGCTGAAAGGTGAATCAAGTCCGGGGTGACCGGAAATGAATCGGAGGTGCCTATAGATAAGGCCGGGAGGAATCTGATGAAGACGTCTAGATTTTGGCAAGGATGTCCGAGCTCCGGAGCGACCGGACTCGTGCTCGGGAACAACCCTCGGAAGAACCGGAAAAGCCAAACACGATTCGGACGAGAGTCCGAGGTGCGCGCACGCAGGAAAGAAGATTGTCGACAGAAAGGATGTTTTTACTACTCTCCGATCTTTGCTCAACGGAGCAACGGTGATGGGGTAGTGGTTATCCTATGATCCGGCAAAATCATTGGATCCGACAGAAGACGAGATTTTCCGAACAAAGTCAGAGCTGCTGGAGATGACAACGTTGGAACAACACCAGCGAGATTGGAAGCCGAGCCGGAGTGGATTTCCGGACGGACAACCCTGCGAAAGCGAGGCTGACCGGAGGATACCGAGTCAAAGCCAAACGCCAACGGAAAGGGTCGGGAGCGAGCCGAAGCGACCGGATCGACCGGAGGGTTCGGGTCGAAACCGAAAGAGAATGCGAGGAAGGAGTGGAAGTGGAGGACGAGCCGAACGGAAACCGAGTGAGCCCGGAGAGGCTCCGAACGGAGCCGAGGGTACCCGATGGCTCGGAACAGAGCCGAAGGAACCGGATGGTTAGGAACGGAACCGGGTGAGCCCGATGGTTCGGAACGAACTCCAGAAGTCGGAAGGTCGAGGGGAGGAACCGAGAGAATTCGGAGACAAGATGTCCGAAGTCTCGGAAACGCACCTGGTAATACCACATATGCCCTCTAGTTAGAGGTGACTTGTGTATAGTAAGCCTCCTCTAATTAGAGGGGCGAAAAGCGTCCATGGAAACCTTATTGAAACCCACGGCTTCCACCAACTGGGTGCCGGAGCGAAAAATGCTATTTTTCCACTGCTTCCACACCATTTTGCACGTATGTCAGAGGTCGCTATTTGATCAGTGTTTTTTTGTAGTCTCTGCTATTCCACCGTTTCCATCAACACGAGTCAGTAAAGTTTTGTGACCCCCGATATTCCACACCTTCCACCAACCTCGGGTTAGCTTTTTTTTGTGACCCGCCTTGTTCCACGGCATCCACCAAAACCAGTCAGTGTATTTTGTGACCCGCTTAGCGTTCCACGGCTTCCACCACCCCGAGGGAGCAAAACCTTAGCTTTCCACTGCTTCCACGGAAAACCTAAGCAAGTAGCGATGCCGCATTGCATTTCCATCGCTTCCACGCCTCGACAGTAAGACTTGCTATTTTTCTCAGTGACATTCGCCAATCAATGTCACGTTTCCACCGCGTCCACCGCTTGCGGAGGCACTTTGCAGGAAAAAAAAATCAGCCCAACAAGAGTATTTGATTCAGGCAAGGGAGACATAGATGGTACTAGCAAGGCAGATGTAGGTGTCCAGCAATATGTAGATGTCCGTTTCAGCGTGTGTACGTATGTATGGGATATTTTTCAAACGCGAGGGGGAGGGGGACAGCTAGAGAGCAATGATCAGTCGGTGCCATCGTATTCGGACCCAGATCCCGGCGTCGTCTTTTTCTGTGGCTTCGGGGCTGACTTTTTTGCGCCCTTCTTCTTCACTGCTTTGGGAGGGCCGACCTTGATGGCTTCGGCGGCCGCCTCCCGGGCCTTCTGGGCAGCATTCACCTTGAGCGCCTCATCCCTCTGGCGGCGGCGCTCGAAGAAGAATTTGTCGGCGGCGGAGATGTTGGGGTCGTTGAGATCCGGTGTTGCACGCGCAGCGGGACTCTTCTCCCGTGCTTCGTCCTCGTCCTCATCGTCCAAGGTGTGGACTGTCGCAGCACTCTTGACCTTCTTTGCGGCCCGGGGCTTAGGACGTGCCTGGGTGGACGAGGTGCCCTGCCGAGACGTGCTTGCAGCCTCGACGCACATGCGGTGCGAGCTTGGCGGTGTCCAGTGTCAGTGAGCCTTGCAGGATACGGGGGCCTGCCGCCGTCCCAGCGGATCTCCACCTCGTTTGCGAGACGCTCCCCGTCTGCAAGAGCCCGGGCCTCCATCTCGGAATGGCCTGCCGCAAAATGAGCAGCATAGCACGAGTCTTCAGTCGTCAGGAAAGTGGCGGGGCGAGAGGTGGCTACCCTCTCGAACTGCTCAAGGGCATTGTTGAGGTCGGTGTAGACAATGCCGGTACCGGAGATGGCATAGCGAGGCGCAGCAGCAGGTGCAGGCTGATAGATAGCTGCATGTGCCGGCGCACAGGATTTTGGTGTCAGGCGAACATTCGATGTCGACGGCCCCACCGGTGCACAGCATCTGGGAGTGGAGGGTGAAGCCGCAACAGCTGGTGGTGCAGTAGGAGGGGTGGATGGTGCCAAAGTAGGAGGGCCAGATGGGCTACTGTTGGGGTTGGCGGGATGATCATGCTCACCCGCATCACAACAATCACGCCATGCGGGGAGGGACTCGTCGTAGTTGTTATATTTGACGGCCCCGCTGAGACGGCCCAGAAACATGTACGGGCATAAGTCGTGCATTTTTGCGTTTTCTTCAGCACTCTTATTGCTGGTAAGACTATGAAATGCACCCCTAGGCTAGTGTAATCAAGCCTAGGGTCCTCTACGCGGTGATACAAAGAGAATCAGAGTGAGGTCCGAGCTGCTGGTTGTAAATGTCCAAAATGCGAAAGCTAGACTTACTATTAAGGATGTATAACAAAACGCCTGGACCATCAACGATGAACTTGGATTGCTACCAACGACCAGACTGCATAGACGCGACGAACAAGGGATACTAGAAAGCCTAGGGCGCAGGATATCGGTGTTAGACCATGGCTAGGCAGGCGCGAGGCTCGCTAGGCATATCTAATGTCAGTTAAGGACAGGCTAATAAGGGTTGGGAAACGCCTAGGCCTCGAGACTTGAGATCGGACAAACCCCCTAGGCACTGAGGAAAAGGGCTAGGCGTGTGTAAAAAAGGATGTCCTTACCAAGGGTTGAACCCGCAAGGGTTCCCCGAGGAAGAAACGGTCAGGTGACGGACGCGTCGCGTCGACAAGACAAATAGATGCAAAGTATGGTTGATTTTATGAGAGACGAGTACTGTATCAGGGCTGCCGCCTTGGCATCGGCCCTGCCGAAGAGGAGCATGTGGGACAATGCAGCGAGCGGGCCTTAGAAACCAGCGAGCGTGTATTACTCACCAGAGGACGGGTGCGGCTGCAGACCCGACCCGCCTAGGGCGTTAGAAAACACCGATGGTTCCATGTGGAGAGCACGCGGAATAATCCAGCGAGGAGATATTATCAAGCAAGCCGATCCAGGCACGCCCTAGGCCGGATGACGATGGCCTAGGGCATTTGGAAATATACCCAATCCAGCGAACCGATCGCACCAAAAGCGATCGGCCGGCCAGACTTCACGACAACTCGACACGGCAGTCGTTTCCTTGGCTGCTGTATGACTCAAGACTTATATACCTCGCTC